>CM054134.1:7731770-7734270 GCA_028751875.1 Rapana venosa | reverse complement strand
CCTTTGCCCTCTGCCCTCTGCCTTTGCCCTCTGCCTTTCCCCTCTGCCTTTGCCTTTGCCCTCTGCCTTTCCCCTCTGCCTTTGCCTTTGCCCTCTGCCTTTCCCCTCTGCCTTTGCCTTTGCCCTCTGCCTTTCCCCTCTGCCTTTGCCTTTGCCCTCTGCCTTTCCCCTCTGCCTTTGCCTTTGCCCTCTGCCTTTGCCCCCTGCCCTCTGCCTTTGCCCTCTGCCTTTGCCCTCTGCCCTTTGCCCTCTGCCCTCTGCCCTCTGCCTCTGCCCTCTGCCTTCTGCCCTTGCCGCCTGGCTCAGTGATAGAGAGGGAATTCGCTGCATGTTGAATTCCACAGTCCCATACTCAGATACTTCGCTGGGACTATACAATAATCTAGCACCACGGCAGCTTGGTTGTTTACAAGTAACACACCTGTCTAGAAAGCGAAAATCGCGAGTTTGATTCCCGTTTGAACCCGACTTCACCCCTCCTCCCCAATCCACTAGACCTTGAATGGCAATCTGGGTTCTAGTCTTTCAAACGAATGGATAAACTCAGGTCATGTGTGCAACACACATTTATCGCACGTTATAGAACCCCCAAGAACAAGAGGAATGTCCCCAGCAAAGTTCTGTACCAAAAACCCCCACTCTTACAGGACATAAATAAAATTAAATATAAAGTAAAGTAGGTGGCACTGCACTTGTGGCGACGTGCTCTCCCTTGGGAGAGCGGCCTGGATTTCAGGCCGAGTGCTGTGCCCCTGGTCACTCCGCAGGGAGGTCAAGAGGTCAAGTCAAAGTAAACGGGATCAGTACTGATGCTTATGGAAGCCCAAATAAGGTCCATATGAACACATTCAGCAGACACAAGTTGGCTGTCGGAGACAAGTCATTGTGTCGTGTGAAAGCTCAGTGATGGAGCTCAATAACAAGGGGGATTGGCGGCGTACTTGAACAAAACAGAGAAAAGGAAAAAAAAAGAATGAGAGAAGAAGGATTACTAATTTGTGGAGGCTCTTTAACATCCAGACAGATAACTAACGAGTTTTCCCCGCCTCCTTTCCTCTTCATTTTCTCTGCTTTTTTAGGAGTGATTTTTGATCTTCCCTTCTTTGGTTGTTGTTTATGCTGCTTTGTTCTTGTACTCTGTTGTGGCGGAGACAGATATAGACGAGAGGGCAAGACAAGGCAAGACAAGACAAGGTAAGACAAGGCAAGGCAAGACAAGACAAGGTAAGACAAGACAAGGCAAGGCAAGGCAAGAAAAGGCAAGGCAAGACAAGGCAAGGCAAGACAAGGCAAGGCAAGGCAAGACAAGACAAGGTAAGACAAGACAAGGTAAGGCAAGACAAGACAAGGCAAGGCAAGGCAAGACAAGACAAGGCATGGTAAGACAAGGCAAGGCAAGGCAAGGCAAGGCAAGACAAGACAAGACAAGACAAGGCAAGGCAAGGCAAGACAAGGTAAGACAAGACAAGACAAGGCAAGACAAGGCAAGGCAAGACAAGGCAAGGCAAGGCAAGACAAGGCAAGACAAGACAAGACAAGACAAGACAAGGCAAGACAAGACAAGGTAAGGCAAGGCAAGGCAAGGCAAGGCAAGACAAGACAAGGCAAGGCAAGGCAAGGCAAGACAAGGCAAGGCAAGGCAAAGCAAGGCGTCTGATCCTCTTGTTGAAGGCTTTTGCAGGTCTGCATGAGCTGGGCACTGCTTTGCAAAGCTGAAGTCTGAAATGTCCACTTTTATTTCTCCTTTGTTTTGTGTCAGTGCGATTTGTTTGGTTTTGTTTACTTTACCCTGGTTGGTGGTGGAGGTAGTAGTGTGTGTGGGGTGGGTGGGTGTGCGCGCATACACACACATACACACACAGACGTGCTGCATGTCTCTCTGCCTGTTAATCTGTCATGTGTCATTATATCCATTTGTCTGTGTGTCTGTCCCTCTTTTTCTATTCAGGCCTGGTACCACTAAGTAATCCTTCCAAGCAGACTGACCAGGAAAAAGGTTTAGTCCTGCCCACTCCCTGCTGCTGGACTTTTCCCACAGCTGTTTGATCTTCTTCCTTTCCGCACTCAAACTCCTAGGAAAAAGAGTCCTTTAGCAGTACAGACACCGAACACTGAGACGAAAGGGAACAACGCAGGTTTCCTTTTTCTTCTTGTTCTTGTTCTTGTTGTTCTTGTTCTTGTTCTTCTTGTTCTTCTTGTTCTTGTTCTTGTTCTTCTTGTTCTTCTTGTTCTTCTTGTTCTTCTTCTTCTTGTTCTTGCTGTTGTTGTTGTTGTTCTTCTTCTTCTTGTTCTTCTTTTTCTTCTTGTTCTTGTTCTTGCTGTTGTTGTTGTTGTTGTTGTTGTTGTTGTTCTTCTTCTTCTTCTTCTTCTTCTTCTTCTTCTTCTTCTTCTTCGCAATTCTTGTTCTTGTTGTTGTTGTTGTTGTTGTTCTTCTTCTTCTTCTTCTTCTTCTTCGCAATTCTTTGCAATTCTTCTTCGCAATTCTTCGCAATTCTTCTTG
>CM054134.1:7724270-7729270 GCA_028751875.1 Rapana venosa | reverse complement strand
GAGAGAGAGAGAGAGAGAGAAGAGGGAGAGAGAGAGAGGGAGAGAGAGAGGAGGGGAGAGAGAGAGGGAGAGAGAGAGAGGGAGAGAGAGGAGAGGGAGAGAGAGAGAGAGAGGAGAGAGAGAGAGGGAGAGAGAGAGAGAGGGAGAGAGAGAGAGGGAGAGAGAGAGAGAGAGGAGGGAGAGAGAGAGAGAGAGGGAGAGGAGAGAGACAGAGAGAGAGAGAGAGAAGAGAGAGAGAGAGAGAGAGAGAGAGAGAGAATACGAAGAAAAACAGAAAGAAAGAAAGAAAGACAGAAAAAGAAAGGAAAGAAAAGACAGTATAACTGACAGAAAGACAGACATAGAGATAACAAGAGACAGACAGACAAACAGCCGCTAACAGACAGATTTTCACATAAAGAACTTGCTTTACAGCAATAACATAGCCACGCACATGTAAACACTCGCTGGTGTCTCAACAGCTGTTTGTGGAGGAGGGTAGATAGATAATAGAAGAAGAAGAACAGATAGAAATAGATGAGATAGAAGAGATAGACATGACAGAGACAGATAAGAAGAGAAAGATAGAGACAGAAGAAAAAGAGAGTTATTAATTCACTTTTTTTAGCTTTTAACGAGGACAATGAAATCAGCATCATGTGCACATCCAGTCCCACGTGTGAAGCAGATTGTAAATTTCATCGTCCCACCGGCACACACTGGCCTATCTACCGAAAAGAGCGAACAGGATTAACAGTGCAAGAGATAGATGAGACAGAAAGAGAGAAGACAAGGAGGAGAGAGTAGACGATTGAGGAAGACAGCACAGACGCAGACGATCGACAGGACAGCACGCAGCTAGTACAGCGCAGAAGACAGCACAGCAGCACAGACACAGCACAGCGCAGACAGACAGAGGCAGGACTAGACAGGATGAGACAGACAGACAGCAGCAGAAGCGCAGTGCAGGCACATGTGAAGTCTGAGCAGTTAGGCACAGCACAGCACGCAGCTAGCAGCAGCAGCAGCACAGCACAGCACAGACAGCACAGCACAGCACAGCAGCACAGCAGCACAGCACAGCACAAGCACAGCAGCCAGAGCACAGCAAGCAGCACAGACGACACAGCAGCACAGCACAGAAGACAGCACAGCTAGCACACACCAGCACAGCACGCAGCACAGCACAGCACAGCACAGCACAGCAGCACAGCACAGCACAGCACACAGCACAGCTAGCACAGCACAGCACAGCACAGTACAGCAGCACAGCACAGCAGCAAGCCAGCACAGCACAGCACAGCAGCACAGCACAGCACAGCTAGCACAGCACAGCACACTGCACAGCACCAGCACAGCACAGCACAGCACAAGCACAGACAGCTAGCAGCAGCACAGCACAGTACAAGCACAGCACAGCACAGCAGCACAGCACAGCCAGCAGCACAGCTAGACAGCAGCACAGAAAGCACAGCTCACAGCACAGCACAGCACAGCTAGCAAGACAGCACAGACAGCACAGCACAGCACAGCTAGCACAGCACAGCACAGCACAGTAGCACAGCACAGCACAGCACAGCACAGCACGACAGCACAGCAGCAGCTACACAGCTAGCACAGCAATCACAGCACAGCACAGCAGCACAGCACAGCTACGCAGCAGCACAGCTAGCACAGCACAGCACAGCACAGCTAGCACAGCACAGCACAGCACAGCACAGCACAGCACGACAGACACACAGCAGCAGCACAGCAGCACAGCACAGCACAGCACAGCACAGCAGCACAGCACAGCACAGTACAGTACAGCTAGCACAGCACAGCACAGCACAGCACAGCACAGCACAGCACCGCACAGCACAGCACAGCTAGCACAGCACAGCACAGCTAGCACAGCACAGCTAGCACAGCACAGCACAGCACAGCTAGCACAGTACAGCACAGTACAGCTAGCACAGCACAGCACAGCTAGCATAGTACAGCACAGCACAGCTAGCACAGTACAGCACAGCACAGCACAGCCCGGTCAGCACAGCACAGCACAGCACAGCTAACACAGCGCAGCAGAACACAGCACAGCACAGCACAGTACAGCACAGCACAGCACAGCACAGCACAGCCCGGCCAGCAGAGCAGAGCAGAGCACAGCACAGCACAGCACAGCACCGCTAGCACAGCACAGCACAGCACCGCACAGCCCGGCCAGCACAGCACAGCTAGCACAGCTAGCACAGCACAGCTAGCACAGCACAGCTAGCACAGCACAGCACAGCACAGCACAGCACAGCACAGAACAGCACAGCACAGCACAGCACAGGACAGCACAGCACAGCACAGCACAGCACAGCTAGCACAGCACAGCACAGCAGAACACAGCACAGCACAGCACAGCACAGCACAGAACAGCACAGCACAGTACAGCACAGCACAACACAGCACAGTACAGTACAGCACAGTACAGCACAGCACACATAACACAGCACAGCACACACAGCACAGCACACACATAACACAGCACAGCACACACAGCACAGCACACCATAACACAGCACAGCACACACAGCACAGCACACACATAACACAGCACAGCACACACAGCACAGCACAGCACAGTACAGTACAGCACAGTACAGCACATCACATCACATCACATTACAGCACACACAGCACAGCACACACAGCACAGCACAGCACACACAGCACAGAACACATAACACAGCACACAACAAATTTTCAGCCATTGCTGAAACATTGCAATCCCAGATGGAGTCTCCTATTGCTGCCACAAATGAGGAGGCGATGATGTCTTTGCTTTTTTGTTTGTTTGTTTGTTTTCCTATTTCTTTCTTTCTTTCTTTCTTTCTTTCTTTTCTTTCTTTCTTTCTTTCTTTCCTTCCTTCCTTTCTCCCTCCCTTCCTTCCTTTCTCCCTCCCTTCCTTCCTTCTTTCCTTTCTTCCTTTCCTTTCTGATATTGTTGTCGCTGTTTGTCAGTGGCCAAAGCATGGGTTGGCTGGCTCAGCCAGTGTCTGTTTCTGCAGCTGCCCAACTCCCATCCTTCCTGTCTGGCGGACTGGTGCTGCAGCAGGCCCCCCGTGGTGCTGCAGATGCCGGGTGTGAAGCGGTTCCGGCAGAGGCGCAGTGTGGGGGGCAGTGTAGGTCAGGCAGGGGGGGGGGGGGGGAAGAGCGATACAGAGTGGGCAGTCAGCCTCTCCTGAGACCTGTGCTCTCCCACACACCGGGCCTTGAGTGCGGTGGGGAGCAGTCAGAAGAGAGCATGATGTTTGAAAAACAAGTTTTTGTTGTTGTGTTGTTGTTGTTGTTGTTGTTGTTGGGGTTGGTTTTTTTTGGGTTTTTTTAGGGGGGGGGGGGGTTGAACTGGGATTATCTGTCTGCCTTCCGCCGTGGGGTTGCTGGGTGTCTATCGGTATAAACAGCATCCCCACCTTCTGGAAATTCTGTGCTAGAAATTCCCTCTTTTCTATCCCTCTCTTTGTTTCGGACTTGTTCCTTTTCTTTCTGTCACCTCTTTCTTGTCTATTTTCTGCCTTCTTGGTTTATTCTTCAGCCTTTTTTGTTCCCGAAAGACTTTAGATATAACAGTTCTCAATCACGCCGAAGTCGGATGCGCTGGGCCTGACTTGCCAGGCGTTTAACGGCAGCGCGACGCATTTTCGCACTTATGACAGACAACAGTAAGTTGCTGTTTCAGTGTTCGAGAAAGAAGAGCCTGACTGCCTGTCTTCTGTCTGTCTGTCTGTCTGTCTGTCTGTCTGTCTGTCTGTCTGTCTGTCTGTCTGTCCAGCTTCCCGTTTGTCTGAGTATCTCTTTGGATCAGTCTGTCTGTTATTTTCCCCCTCTCTTTTCTTCCTCTTTCTCTTTGTCTCTGTCTCAGTCTCCCTGTCTCTGTCTCTCTGTCTCTGTCTCTCAGTCTCTGTCTGTCTCTCTGTCTGTCTCTGTCTCTCTGTCTCTGTCTATCTCTCTGTCTGTCTCTGTCTCTCTGTCTCTGTCTATCTCTCTGTCTGTCTGTCTCTCTGTCTCTCTCTGTGTCTCTCTGTCTGTCTGTCTCTCTGTCTGTCTCTCTTGCCCTCTCGCTCGCTCTGCTTCTCCCCCCCCCCTCTTCCCTCCACTTTCCCCCCTCACCACCCTCAGTGTCTGAGTTAGCGTGGTGTGTGGCTTGTGGCGGCATGGCAGGTCATCCACAGTCATGGCCACAGGACTGACAGAGCGAAGGCGCTCGTTCTTTGACGGCTTTTCACAAAGGTCGTGTTAAACGGGGAAAAGGGGTAAAACCAAAACTGAAGCAACTTTAACTCCCAACTCTGGCATCAAACTACAAGTCTCCGAACTGGCGATGCTGTGACACTATCAAGCAGGTAAGCATCTTTGCTGTTCAAGGGTCCCTAGCATCGCTCGCTCTTTTCATGAAGCCCACCACTTCCCTCATGCATTGCAGCACGTGACATAGGACATACACACTCACACAAACTGGGAGAGAAATGACAGTGCTGCAGTTAGTTTGCCAATAAAATGGACGCTGCTGCCGCGTGGTTAAGTCTCTTTGAACTCAATCTCAGGGGTCCATGAAGTCCTGGGTTCCAATGTCGGCAATGGCGTCTGGTGAATTAGGGGTGGGGATTTGCACCATCTCCCAGGCCAACTTCAAGTGCAGACCTGCCAGTGCCTTACTTTCCGTTTTGTACATACACATGCAGAAGATCACATATCCATGTTGAAGATCCTGTAATTCATGTCAGGGGCTGGTGGGTTACAGAAACAGGAACACATCCAGAATACATCCCCGAAGCCGGAGTGTGGCCATCTTCAGGGGGGCAAAATGGTCGCGTACGCACAATCTCGCCATTGGTGAAGTGGTGAGATCTAGCCGAAAAATATTGCAAATATAGTTTTCCGTGAATGGAGTCTCGGTCTGTAGATTAAAGATGGCGTGTTCCGATCACAGGAAGGAGCATCATTTCCCGAATATTTGTTTTTCTCTGATCACGAACAAAGAGGATGGAATA
>CM054134.1:7711770-7719270 GCA_028751875.1 Rapana venosa | reverse complement strand
GTCTGTTTCACTGCATCAGCATCAGCATCAGCATCAGCATCAGCATCAGCAGTCCCTTGACCAAGATAGTCGTCCGGGGGTGAGAGGGGGGGGGGGGTGCACGTTGGTCAATAGTTCCATGACTGGTGCAGATATCTATCTATGTACTGCCGACCTGCAGCTATTGAGCCTTTGGCAGGCAGAACATGAGCACACTGGCGATGAAACGATCCCCCCAGAACTCTTTACATCGTCCTGGGATTATTTACATCACCTAGTCATGGAATGCATCCAATGATCACTTACATCCTCCTGGAATTATTCACATCCCCTTAATTTGAAAAATATCACCCAATGACCATTTACACCGTTCAGAGTTTATTGACATCAGCTAGTGATCGACTTATCCCTCAAAGATCATGTCCATCTTCCAGTGCTGAGCGCCAGCATTCAGAGAGAGATGGAGAGAACAGCGAAAGCGAGAGAGAGAGAGAGAGAGAGAGAGAGAAGAGAAGAGAGAGAGAGAGGAGAGAGAGAGGAGAGAGAGAGAGAGAGAGAGAGGAAAGGAGAGAGAGAGAGAGAGAGAGCGAGAGAGAGAGAGTGAAGTGAAAGAGGAGGAGGGGAAGGAGAAGGAGGAGGAGGGGGGGGGGGTTGAGCCATGGAAAAAAATAGGAGGGGAGGGGAGAAAAAAAATCTAATGCGTTAGAGGGAGAGAGAAAAGGAAGACGAGGAGAAGACGAAAATGAGGAGGAGGAGAAAGAGGGGGAGGAGGAGAAAGAGGGAGGGTGGGGGGAGGAGGACAGAATGATGACATAATGATGGCAGCGCGGCGTGTGAGAAGGCAGACAGGGGCAGACCATTTTCTGAGCAGACTGAACAAGGACTGGTCATGGAATGTCAGGCACGGCAGCAGCAGTTTTCCCGGGTCTTTTCTGTCTTTCTGTCTTTCTTCCTCCTTCCTTCCTTTCTTTCTTTCTTTTCTATCTGTCTGTCTGTCTGTTTTTCTTCTCTTCTCTTTCTTTTATCTGTCTGTCGCTGTCTTTGTCTTACTTCTCTCTCTTTATGTCTGTCTGTCTGTCTGTCTGTCTGTCTTTGTCTATTCTCTCTCTCTCATGCTTATTCCATTATCTTCAAAATAAAATAACTTTTAAAAAAATGTCTCCTCTCTCTCTCATTCGCATTCGCATTCTCTCTCTCTCTCTCTCTCTCTCTCTCTCTCTCTCTCTCTCTCTCTCTCTCTCTCTCTCTCTCTCTCTCTCTCTCTCTCTCTCTTCTCTCTCTCTCTCTCTCTCATGCTTATTCCATTATCTTCGAAATAAAAGAATTTAAAAAAATCTCTCCCCCCCCCCCCGTCTCTCTCTCACACACCTTCTTGTCTTCTGTGCCTTGTCGTGCTTCCCCTGGTTGCCGCTTGGTGGCTCTGCTGCAGGGCAGCCTTTGGTCCAGCCCTTGCCTGTGCTGCTGCTCTCACTGACCGACAGGGATGGAGGGAGGGAGGGGTCTTTGCGTGCTTGTCTGTTCTCTCCTTCTTTCTTTCTTCCTTTTTTTCTTTGTTTGTTTCTTCCATTCTTTCTTTCTTTTTTCTTTCCTGGGTGTTTCTTTCTTACGTATTTCTTATTTTTTCTTTCTTATCGTCTGTCTGTCTGTCTGTCTGTCTACATGCATGTTTCTGCATTCTTCTTTCTTTCTTTTGTTCTATCTTTCTTTCTCTCTTTCTTTCTTTCTTCCTTTCTTCTTTCTTTCTTTTGTTCTATCTTTCTTTCTCTCTTTTTCCTTCTTTCCTTCCTCTTCCTTCCTTTTTTCTTTCCTCCTTCCTTCCTTCCTTCGTTCTTCCTTCCTTCCTTCCTCCTTCCGTCCTTCCTTCCTTCTTTCCTTCCTTTCTTTCTATCTGTTTGTCTGTCTGTCTTTTTTCCTTGGCACACTTTGAATAGAAGGCATTCCAAACAGCCTACTACCTGAATATCGCAGTCTATCACCCTCATGCCATTATCTTATGCAGTTATGTCTTGCCATTATTTCTTTTTATTATCCAATACAACATGCCATTGTCACAATATATCCCCCTTATGCTATAATCTCAGCCATTACAACATGCCATTATCACAGTCTATCACCCTCGTGCTATAATCTCAGCCATTACAACATGCCATTATCACAGTCTATCACCCTCGTGCTATAATCTCAGCCATTACAACAGGCCATTATCACAGTCTATCACCCTCGTGCCATTATGTTTGCCTTTATGTCTCACCATCATGCCATTGCCTCATGCCACTGGCTATCCCTGTCCCCTCTCTGAGGCTTCCAGCTGTGTTTCACGAAGCCATGGGATCCACGGTACAGGCCAACTGTCGCTGTTGACATCGTGTGCTCCTCTTCTGGGGCTGTCCCCCCTGCCGCTACACTGCAGTGCAGTGCAGTACAGTTTAGATCAGTTCATTGATCAGTTCATTGATCAGTTCATGGATCAGTTCATTGATCAGTTCATTGATCAGTTCATTGATCAGTTCATTGATCAGTTCATTGATCAGTTCAGTTTCGCTCACATGGCAGACAACAATAGTTGCTGTCTGAGCGTTCGATGGTGATGATGAAGGAGAACAAGAATTGCAAAGAAGAAGAACAATTAATAATACTAATACTAACAATAATAATAAGAAGAAGAAGAAGAATAAGAAGAAGAAGAAGAAGAAGAAGAAGAAATGGAACTTATATAGCGCTCTATCTTGCAAAGACAAATCAAAGCGCATGCATTCAACCTAATCTTACAGTCATGCAATCAATGATAAATAATCAATAGTTTAAACAAACAGATATTACAAAAATGGTGCGCTGAAGACAAAATCTATGAAATAAGATTTCATTAGTCAAATGTTTTTCAAAAGCACACACACACACTCACACAGGTCGTATACTTTAGCAGGGTGATAGGACATGGGTTAGTGAAGGTGGGATAGTTCTGATATGAAACAGGACGGAGGAATTCTTAAGTTTGAAATAAATACGCCTTGAGGCTGGATTTAAAAGTGTCATAACTAGGTTTCTGGCGAAGAGAGAGATTGGAGCTCATTCCAGGTCGATGGACCCAAAATAGAGAAAGAGCGGTGGCCAACGGTGGATTGGTTGAATCTAGGTATTCGTAGGCACAAGGTATCTGCAGCAGAGCGGAGGGAACGTGAAGGAGTGTACAGGTTAAGACATTCACAGAGGTAGGAGGGTGCAGTTTTGTGGAGACATTTGTAACAGAGGGTACTGATCTTATAATTTACTCTCTGTGGCACAGGCAGCCAGTGGAGAGATCGCAAGAGAGGGGTAATATGCTCAGATTTGTTCTTTCTGAGAACTAGTCGAGCTGCGGAGTTTTGTATACGTTGAAGGGAGTGGATAGATGATGCTGGCAGACCAGCCAGAAGAGAATTGCAATAGTCCAGACGTGAAAGAATGAGACAAGTGACAAGTTTGGCTGTTGCATCTGTGGACAGGTACTTTCGAATTGCACTAATACGCCGTAATTGATAGTAGCACAACTGACAGGTCTGGGTGATTAATTTTTGCATAGAGAGTGTGTTGTCGATAACAACACCTAGATACTTCACAGCAGTGGATAGAGGGACTGATGTATTGCCGAGTTCTATTGAAGCTTTGTAATGGAAGAGAGTTTGTGTTTGGTCCCTACGAGCATGGCTTCGGTTTTATCTGCATTTAGCTGTAATTTGTTCTGTGTCATCCAGTTTTGGATATCTTGAAAGCAGTGGGCCATATTTGTCAGGAGAGAAGGCAGATTTTCAGGAGTAACACTGTTTTGAATCTGAGAGTCATCTGCGTAAAATGATGGTTGATTTGATGACGGTTTAATATATGTGACAGCGGGGCAGTGTAAAGAGTGAAAAGAACAGGGCCTAGAACTGATCCCTTTGGGACTCCGCATTCCAAGAATTGCAAAGAAGAAGACGAATTGCGAAGAAGAATTGCGAAGAAGAATAAGAAAAAGAAGAATTAAGAGGAATTGCGAAGAATTAAGAAAAAGAAGAATTAAGAACAAGAAGACCTGCGAAGAAGAATTAAGAAAAAGAAGAATTAAGAAGAAGATCAGTGCATTGATCTCCAAGAAAGTCTGCTGCAAGTCATGAAGTAAAGAAGTTCTGCTGGTACAGCCACCTGGCAAGATCCAAGGGTCTGCATGCAACTGCTCTGCAGGACAGTGCCAGGCAGGCAGGCAGGCAGGCAGGCAGGCAGGCAGGCAGGCAGGCGGGCAGGCAGGACTGAAGACGTTGACTGGGCAGCATGCAAACTGAGGGGAAAACCCTTTCTATAGACTCAGACGTTGGCTTACAACTGACATAAGAGGCTGAATCTTGTAAAAGGCTCTTCAGTGCGGTGCTGTAATGAAGTATCACTGTGGTGAAGGAGAAAAGAGGAAGGATCAGATCATATCAGATCAGATCAGATCAGACCGCTGCCACCTTTGCCACTGTGCGGCAGTGCCGGTGAAAGGTAACAGCACTTTGCCACTCCCGCCACTAACACAGGACCCCCCCCCTTCCCATCTCCCCCTCCCTCCCTCCCTCCCTCCACCGGCGTCTCCAGCAACTGCGCGGTCCATAACTCTTCAGGGAAGGAGCGGGCAGACGAGAGAAAAGCCATCCTTGAAATGCCGCCCAAACCGCGAAAGTACAGTACCACACCCGCTGATGTCTTCTTCCAGTCTGACAGGGCGAGGAGACTGGGGGCTTTGACCCATAAATGCCAGCAGAGAGAAGGAAATAACAACACATCTTACTTACTGTGACCATTAGGCCACAAAAAGAGATCACACTAGACATGGCCCTTAGACTGTACTCCATAGACGACCTCTACACAGTAGCATAGAAAACCAAACATCAAGGCTCTGACCTACTGTGACCCCGAGGCCACACTCCGCAGATTGTTGAAAGGCCAGCTTCTTTGTTCTATTCAATGGCCAAGGGAAGCAAAAAGGCTCACGTTGTGATGAAATAGTTTGAGATAGGAAAACACAGGCTGTGCTTGTTTGGGGGTGACAGCAGCCACAGCAATGTCAGGCAGGGCAAGACAGAGCACAGTGACCTTCACCTACATGTGAGCTGTGTCCTGACCCTGGTGACCCTGTGCATGGGTGGGTGGTGTAGAGAGGCGGGCAGACGACAGGGAAGTGAGGGGCAGGCCTCGCCTGACCACACACAGCGCAGTGTCCGTCCTCAGCCTTGGTTCAGCTCCCCTCAGTGGTCAGTCAGAGGCCGGCCCTGCACAGAGACACTAGTGGGGGCCCTACTGCTGGCGCTGTGGTGAGCAATGCGCGGAGCTGCAGTGTCATGGGCAAGTCTCGGGCTCTAAACCCCACAGCTCAGTGCGGCCTGTATCTCAGCCTCATTCTTCTGGGGGTTCACAGGTGTGCCCATATTGCAGTTTTCCAGAAGTGGAGGTAAGTGAGCTGATTGCCGTTCACAGCCCCAATGGTTCCTCACTCCCCAGAGCAGGAGTAAACACCAGAGATCCACGTGCAGGACGGTATCAGAACGCGTCAAGGAACCCATGACAACAGCGTGTTTTGCGCGGCGAAAGTGTGGGATAAATCTGGCTGTGGCAGCTCTAGGACTGTAGTCACAGCCAGGAGTGAAGTCATGTCGGCGGTCCGTTAAAGAGTTGTCTGCCATGCCTGTAAATTCACACCATCACAAGAAAGCGACAAGGCAATGACGAGACGAGAAGACAATGACATGACACCATCACGAAGGCTCACTGCCCTTGGTTCAGCATCTGTTTATTGGGGAAAGATGGCGAGCCCAGCACTAGCCCAGCCCGCAAAACAGCTTCATACGCTGGGCGGACTTTGTTCTCTGCAAAGCCCATTGCCACCTCCAGGCTTCTGCCTGTGATCTCTGTCCTCTGCAAAGTCGTTGCCATCCCCAGGCTTCTGCCTGTGATCTCTGTCCTCTGCAAAGTCGTTGCCATCCCAGGCTTCTGCCTGTGATCTCTGTCCTCTGCAAAGTCGTTGCCATCCTCCAGGCTTCTGCCTGTGATCTCTGTCCTCTGCAAAGTTGTTGCCATCCTCCAGGCTTCTGCCTGTGATCTCTGTCCTCTGCAAAGTCGTTGCCATCCTCCAGGCTTCTGCCTGTGATCTCTGTCCTCTGCAGAGTCGTTGCCACCCCCAGGCTTCTGGCACAGCTCAGGTGTACACAACATCCCCCAGTAAAGGGAATTGACGCTGCAAGGCCGCTGCTGGCCCACGACACGCCAGCAACAGCACAGTGCATCACCTGCCTGACTCCTCAGGGAGTTCAGGGAGAAGTCACGTCAAGTCAAACTAAAACCACATCACAGGTGTGCCACCATATCACAGGTGTGCGACCACATCACAGGTGTGCGACCACATCACAGGTGTGACCACATCACAGGTATGTGACCATATAACAGGTGTGTGACCACATCACAGGTATGTGACCATAAAACAGGTGTATGACCACATCACAGGTATGTGACCATATAACAGGTGTATGACCACATTACAGGTGTGACCACATCACAGGTGTGTGACCACATCACAGGTGTGCAACCACATCACAGGTGTGCGACGACACCACAGGTGTGCGGCCACATCACAGGTGTGCGGCCACATCACAGGTGTGCGACCACATCACAGGTGCGACCACATCACAGGTATGTGACCACATCACAGGTGTGACCACATCGCAGGTGTGCGACCACATCACAGGTGTGCGACCACATCACAGGTGTGACCACATCACAGGTGTGACCACATCACAGGTATGTGACCACATCACAGGTGTGACCACATCACAGGTGTGCGACCACATCACAGGTATGTGACCACATCACAGGTATGTGACCACATCACAGGTGTGCGACCACATCACAGGTATGTGACCATATAACAGGTGTATGACCACATCACAGGTGTGACCACATCACAGGTATGTGACCATATAACAGGTGTATGACCACATCACAGGTGTGACCACATCATAGGTATGTGACCATATAACAGGTGTATGACCACATCACAGGTGTGACCACATCACAGGTATGTGACCATATAACAGGTGTATGACCACATCACAGGTGTGACCACATCATAGGTATGTGACCATATAACAGGTGTATGACCACATCACAGTTGTGACCACATCACAGGTATGTGACCACATAACAGGTGTATGACCACATCACAGGTGTGACCACATAACAGGTATGTGACCATATAACAGGTGTATGACCCCATCACAGGTGTGTGACCACAGCTGCTATAGTGCCTTTACGACAGGAGGTGATGGCCACACGGCCACTCAGCACACTCTTCAGCACGGCCTGTGATGCTCAGTGGCCGCAGCTACAGACTGGTGGAGAGAGTGTGGAAGTGGAGCACACAGACCCCTCATCACCTTCCCTGGTCACATCACTACCCCCTGAACCACCTCCACCACCACCACCACCATTACTGTCACCACAACTGCTACCACAGCACTGTAGCCATCATCACCATCA
>CM054134.1:7666770-7704270 GCA_028751875.1 Rapana venosa | reverse complement strand
TGTTGCTACTGTTTGTCTGTCTGTTTGTCTGTTTGTCTGTCTGTTTGTCTGTCTGTTTGTCTGTTTGTTTGTTTTTCTGTCTGTCTGTTTCTTTGTCTATCTGTCTGTCTGTCTGTTTGTTTGTCTATCTGTCTGTCTGTCTGTCTGTTTGTCTGTCTGTCTGTTTGTCTGTCTGTCTGTCTGTTTGTTTGTCTATCTGTTTGTCTGTCTGTTTGTTTGTTTGTCTGTCTGTCTGTCTGTTTGTCTATCTGTCTGTCTGTTTGTTCCTCTGTCTGTCTCTGTATCTGTCTCTCTGTCTGTCTGTCTCTCACTCTCTCTCTCACTCTCTCTCTCTCTCTTTCTTCCTTGTTTTTATTGTGTGAGTGTATGGATATTGAGTTTATTTCATTATCATGACATATAATTTGTACGAGTATAATCAAAATAAGTGTTGACGGTGATCGCGTACTGTTTTCAGAATTATATATCTAGTATTATCTCTGAAATACATTCTCTCTCTCTCTCTCTCTCTCTCTCTCTCTCTCTCTCTCTCTCTCTCTCTCTCTCTCGCTCTCTCTCTCGTATTGTGGCCTAAGGCCGATATGTAATTGAATCATTCTCTCTCTCTCTCTCTCTCTCTCTCTCTCTCTCTCTCTCTCTCTCTCTCTCTCTCTCTCTCTCTCTCCTTTTATTGATTTACTCATAGCTATAGTTGTTGTGTATCCTAATGAAGGACACATTCATACTTTCTATTTTCAATATTATTTTAGGCTTGTTGACTGTACTTGAGATTCAGTGATTGTCCTATTTCAATATCTCATTGTTACGTATAACAACTTTGTGTACCATTTTACAATATGAAAGTGTTCAATTTTATGACTCTATAAGTTTGGCTTTTTTTTTGTTTTTGCCTCTCTCTCTTTGTTGTTGTTGTTGTTGTTGTTGTTGTTGTTGTTGTTTGTGTTTTGTTGTTTGTTTGGGGTGGTTTTTTGCTTTTGTGGTGTGTGTGTGTGTGTGTGTGTGTGTGTGTGTGTGTGTGTGTGTGTGTGTGTGTGTGTGTGAGGTTTTGTTGTTGTTGTTGTTGTTGTTGTTGTTTGTTTCTCTTTTGTTTGTTTGTTTGTTTGGGTGTTTTCTTGTGTGCGCGTGTGTGTGTGTGTTGTTGTTTTTTTTTTGGGGGGGGGGTGTTTTGGGGGTTTTGTTTTGTTTTTTTGTTTGTCTGTTGTTTAAAAAAAGTTTTTTCCCTTTATTTCTACTGTTTGAGAGTATGAGTATTGGGTTCATTATTAAGATGTATCCCTACGGCGGGGACTGGATGTAAAAAAGCACATGAGTACTTATTCATTATCCTGGTAAAAAAAAAAATTTGTCTCTCTTACTTACAATGTGTAGATGTTCTTTTTATGACTTTATTGGGGGTGGGGGTGGGGGGGTTTCCCCTCTTTATTGTGTGAGTGAACGAGAATAATAAAAAATGAGTGTTGATGGTGATCGTGTACTGTTTTGAGAATTATAGATTTAATATTATCTCTGAATACACACACACACACACTCTCTCTATCTCTCTATCTCTCTGTCTCTCTGTCTCTGTCTGTCTGTCTCTCTCTCACCTTTTATCGTTTTGCTTATAGTTATAGTTGTTATGTATTCTGATGAAGGATTTATACTTTAGATCTTCAATATTTTATTGGGCTTGTCGGCTGTACTTAAGTTTTAATGAATGCCCTATTTCAATATCTTATTGTTACGTGTAACAACTATATGTACCATTTTACAATGTGTAGATGTTTATTTTTATGACTTTATAAGTTTGGTTGTTGTTCTTTTTCTTGGGTTTTTAGTTGTTGTTGTTGTTGTTTGTTTGCTTTTCTTTTTTGTTCTTTTTGTTAATTTTTCTTTTGTTTGTTTGTTTGGGTTTGTTGGTTTTGTTTTTTTGGGGGTGGTGGTGGTGTTTTTAGGGTTTTCTTTTATTTGTTTGTTTGTTTGTTGTTGTTTTTGCGTGTGTGTTTTTTTTAAAGGTTATTCTCCTTGATTCTACTGTGTGAGAGTACAAGTATTGGGTTATCATTAAGATGTATCCCTACGGGCGGGGACTGGATGTAAAAAAGCACATGAGTGCTTATTCATTATCCTCGAAAAAAAAGAATTTGTCATTGTCATTGTCATTGTCTCTCTCTCTCCTTTTTGCTTGTATAAGAGCCGGATGAAAAAAAGTATGCGACTGCTTATCTGTAACCTTTCAAAAAAATCGTTCATTCATTCATTCATTTATTCATTTATTCATTCATTCCCTCTCTCTCTCGTGCATGTGTGTGTGTGATTTACATGTTGTTCTTAATAATTATGTTTGCCCTGCCAATGTTGTATTTTGCGTTATCCATTTTATTCATTCATTCGTCTTTACTTCATTCAGCCATCCATTCATTCACACACACACACACACACACACACACTTACGCAAGCGCTGTCTCAGCCCCCTAAAACGCCAGTATTTATGTTGGTGGTGTGTGGCTGAAAGAGCCAATCAAATGGGCCCACATCTACACGCCTGGTTGACCTTGCAAATGATTGGTTAGGGCCTGAAGGCCGCACATCAGTGGCTTCATTACTTCCGGTCTGACGCCTTCCGGCCCATTGAACTTTGCCCTCCATAAAACTGCCACCAGCTACCCATCAGTTGCCTTTTTCCTTTGTGTGGTTTTATTTGTTTGCTTGCTCTCTGTCTGTCTGTCTGTCTGTCTCTCTCTCTCTCTCTGTCTCTGTCTCTCTCTCTCTCTCTGTGTCTCTCTCTGTGTTTTGCTTTACTTTTTCTTCCCTTTGCTCTTACTGTGAAGGTGCCTTTCTTTATTGCTTGGATTTTTTTTCTCAACTTTGTCATTTTCTTTCTCACTCTTTGTCTGTTTTTTTTTTAATTTCTCTCCCCCCCCCCCCCCCCCCCCCCCCCCCCCGCTTTTCTCTTTCTTTTCAAGCGTTCTTTTTTGGTTTCCTTTTTTTCTCCTCTTTATTTTTCTTCAGTATTTTTCTTTCAGTTTTTTCTTTCATTCTTTCGGTTTTTCTTTCCTTCCTTGTTTCTCCTTTTTTGCTTCCCTCCATTTTTATTTTTCTATGGTTTCTCTTTTTTTCTGTCTTTCTTTTGTAGTTTCGATAGTTTCTTGGGTTTTTTTTCCATTCCTTCCTTCTCTCTTTCATCATTTGTTTTTACTGCCTTTCTGTCTTTCTTCTTTTCTGTTACCAGCATTTCATCCACTGTCAACTTAAAAACCATTAACCAGTGCAAAACTGACTGACTTGCAACTGTTATTGCTGTTATCTTCACTGGCGTGGATTGCCTTTCTTTGGTCAAAATGGGATCATGTGGGTCGTTTAGTGGTTGATCCAACTCTGTTATGTATGTGTGTGCAGCCATTACGAAATAGGGCTCAGGATTACATCCATTTCCCAAAGCTCCTTGGGTTGATGGTGCTGGCAGTCCAGCCGAAAGCGAAGGCCATTGGCAGACCAGCAGCAGCGTGACATGACGGTGTGCAGCGCAGTGCAGTGCAGCGCAGTGCAGTGCAGTATAGCGCAGTGCAGTGCAGTACAGTGCAGCGCAGTGCAGTGCAGTGCAGTACAGCGCAGTGCAGTACAGCGCAGTGCAGTGCAGTATAGCGCAGTGCAGTGCAGTACAGTGCAGCGCAGTGCAGTGCAGTGCAGCGCAGTACAGCGCAGTGCAGTGCAGTACAGCGCAGTGCAGTGCAGTACAGCGCAGTGCAGTGCAGTACAGCGCAGTACAGCGCAGTGCAGTGCCAGGTGAGGAAGACAGCCACACTCAGCCATGCTGTGGGATGGACTGGGCTTTGCTTTATGGTTTGGTTTGCTCCTTGCCTTGCTGACTGTTTGATGCCTGTTGTCTGTCTGTCTGTGTTGTCTGTCTGTCTGTGTTGTCTGTCTGTCTGTGTTGTCTGTCTGTCTGTGTTGTCTGACTGTCTGTGTTGTCTGTCTGTCTGTGTTGCTGTCTGTGTTGTCTGTCTGTCTGTGTTGTCTGTCTGTGTTGCCTTTCTCTCTGTGTTGTCTGTCTGTCTGTGTTGTCTGTCTGTCTGTGTTGTGCTGTCTGTCTGTGTTGTCTGTCTGTGTTGTCTGTCTGTCTGTGTTGTCTGTCTGTGTTGTCTGTCTGTGTTGTCTGTCTGTGTTGTCTGTCTGTGTTGTCTGTCTGTGTTGTCTGTCTGTGTTGTCTGTCTGTCTGTGTTGTCTGTCTGTCTGTGTTGTCTGTCTGTCTGTGTTGTCTGTCTGTCTGTGTTGTCTGTCTGTGTTGGCTGTCTGTCTGTGTTGCTGTCTGTCTGTGTTGTCTGTCTGTCTGTGTTGTCTGTCTGTCTGTGTTGTCTGTCTGTCTGTGTTGTCTGTCTGTCTGTGTTGTCTGTCTGTCTGTGTTATCTGTCTGTCTGTGTTGTCTGTCTGTGTTGTCTGTCTGTCTGTGTTGTTTGTCGGTTACCTGAAGCATTGATCCCCTACAAGAGTATTGCCGCTGTGAACTATGGAAATGCTGTGTTCCATATTGCACTGATGACCAAAGACTGAAAGAGATGGGAGTTACTTAGTTTGTTAGTCAGTTAGAAAGTCCGGTTAGTTAGTTATTTATTAGTCAGAAAGTCAGTCAATTAGTCAATCAGTCAGTCAGTTAGTTAGCTAGTTAGCTAGTTAGTTGGTTAGTTGATTGGTTGGCTGGTTAGTTAGTTATTAGTTAGTGAGTTATTAGTGAGTTATTAGTTAGCTAGTTCCTCATGTTAACTCCATTTTACTGAAATAGTGATATCAAACGTGAGAGGGTTTTGGGGGGATAACGGGGAGGGGGGGGGAAGGGTGTAAACATAGTAGCCATTTGTTTTTTTTTTTAAAATATAATAATTTGTAATATAAAAAAACTATAAGTAAGTTTGTTTTAATAATCAAAGCATAAACAAGAATTATGAAAAAAAAGAAATAACAGCTTAAACCCGAACTTTGCAATTCATGTAACTAGTGCACGTACACAGCATTGCACTATAGTTATCTCATAATAGTACAATGACCTCAGGACAATACCATATCTTTCAGTCACGAAGTGCCTGTGAATTTGTTCTAAGCAGCGGATTTGGAACACTGGTAAAACGGTTTTAGATCCCTGCATTGTAAACGAATGTAAGCACTGGTGATGTTTTTGCCAGGGATTCATGTTGCTTTGTTGTTGTTGAAAAGTTACTTCTAAAAGCATTGGGGAATTGTGAGGATATAGGCAAAGAACACAAAAGGACAGACAGAAAGACAGAGATGGAAAGACAGAGACGGACGAGGAAATACATAGACAGAAAGAGGAATACATTAAAAAGAGAAATACAAAAATGAAAGACAGACAAGGAAGGGGCTGACGAACACTATACCCCCGTCTGTACATCCCTATCTCATACAGATACATCTTCCTTCTCCCCACGGGGTGACCTCCCAGAGCATTATGCCCCAGTCAGCTTTGCCACTCCTCCAAGAAATCCATGCAGGCAATGCTTCTCCACCTACAGAACCCACTGCGCTGGTAAAACTTATTTATTTATTATTTATTTAGTTAGTTATTTATACCACTTTTAGTCACGAGATTTCTCTGCGTGAAATTCGGGCTGCTCTCCCCGGGGAGAGCGCGTCGCCACAAGAGCAGCGCCACCCTTTTTTTGGGTCTGCATCTGTATTTGTTTCCCTATCAGAGTGGCTTTTTCAAAAGAATTTTGCCAGGGACAACTCCCTTGTTGCCGTGGGTTCTTTTACGTACGCTTAATAATTTTGTGCAACACACGGGACCTCGGTTTATCGTCTCATCCGAAAGACTAGCGCCCAGACCACCACTCATGGTCTAATGGATACTTCGAGTGCGTGCTGATTTCTGTTTGTTCGTTTCCGCAACTGAAGACCTGCTAGAGATGTGGATGTTGATCTCTTGACGTGCATGACTGGTCTTTCCCATCGTGATGTGGATGTGGATCTCTTGGTGTGCATGACTGGTCTTTCCCATCATGATGTCTTGAAGCCTTTGCGGGCCTGCTGCAGAACTGGAGTGGAAGATGACCAAGGTGTCTGTCCTTCGTCCACTGGCCGTCACCCTCATTCACACCTGCCGGCCGTGACGTCATGTACACAGGGGTCAGAGGCCAGCGTCTTGTCTTGTCCACTGGGCCAGGCCCTGCCTGCTGTGCACCACGGTCCCGCGGGTCCAGGCTGGTCAGCCACGTGCTGACAGCCAGTGTCAGGCTCTGGAGATGTGCGCAGCCCCTTCCAGTCTCCGCTGACCTGTCCTGTGAGAGAAGGTTGCCCTGAGTGGACAGTGGCGCTGACCCCCCCTCTCCTGACACGTCTTCAAACAAAGCTAATTATCCCCGGGTCCGGCAGGTAAACGTGTTCAGCACCTAACCACCCGCCTCCCATAAAGCAGCAGGCTAGCATTGTCCGGTGGTGTGGATGACGCCAACATTCTCCATGAAGTCTGTCTGTGCAGATATATACTGCCTCCATGAAGTCTGTCTGTGCAGATATATACTGCCTCCATGAAGTCTGTCTGTGCAGATATATACTGCCTCCATGAAGTCTGTCTGTGCAGATATATACTGCCTCCATGAAGTCTGTCTGTGCAGATATATACTGCCTCCATGAAGTCTGTCTGTGCAGATATATACTACCTCCATGAAGTCTGTCTGTGCAGCTACATACTCCTGGAGCAGTCCACAGCCTGATGAGGGACAAGCTTCACCAGCTACAACAGTTGTACACACAAGACAATGCTGACAGTGTCAGGGCGCTGTCCTACACACAAGACAATGCTGACAGTGTCAGGGCGGTGTCCTACACACAAGACAATGCTGACAGTGTCAGGGCGCTGTCCTACACACAAGACAATGCTGACAGTGTCAGGGCGGTGTCCTACACACAAGACAATGCTGACAGTGTCAGGGCGCTGTCCTACACACAAGACAATGCTGACAGTGTCAGGGCGGTGTCCTACACACAAGACAATGCTGACAGTGTCAGGGCGGTGTCCTACACACAAGACAATGCTGACAGTGTCAGGGCGGTGTCCTACACACAAGACAATGCTGACAGTGTCAGGGCGGTGTCCTACACACAAGACAATGCTGACAGTGTCAGGGCGCTGTCCTACACACAAGACAATGCTGACAGTGTCAGGGCGGTGTCCTACACACAAGACAATGCTGACAGTGTCAGGGCGGTGTCCTACACACAAGACAAATGCAGGCGACAGTGTTCAGGGCGCTGTTCCTACACACAAGACAATGCTGACAGTGTCAGGGCGCTGTCCTACACACAAGACAATGCTGACAGTGTCAGGGCGGTGTCCTACACACAAGACAATGCTGACAGTGTCAGGGCGGTGTCCTACACACAAGACAATGCTGACAGTGTCAGGGCGGTGTCCTACACACAAGACAATGCTGACAGTGTCAGGGCGCTGTCCTACACACAAGACAATGCTGACAGTGTCAGGGCGCTGTCCTACACACAAGACAATGCTGACAGTGTCAGGGCGGTGTCCTACACACAAGACAATGCTGACAGTGTCAGGGCGGTGTCCTAACACAAGACAATGCTGACAGTGTCAGGGCGGCTGTCCTACACACAAGACAACTGCTGACAGTGTCAGGGCGTGTCTAACACAAGACAACGCTGACAGTGTCAGGGCGGTGTTCTACACACAAGACAATGCTGACAGTGTCAGGGCGGTGTCCTACACACAAGACAATGCTGACAGTGTCAGGGCGGTGTCCTACACACAAGACAATGCTGACAGTGTCAGGGCGGTGTCCTCACACAAGACAATGCTGACAGTGTCAGGGCGTGTCCTAACACAAGACAATACTGACAGTGTCAGGGCGGGTCTCACGTCTCCTCAGGGGGTGGGTGAGCAGCAGGAGTGCTTAGGAACAGAGAATGGTGTTCAGCCAACTCTTTCACAAGGCAGATTACATAATGCAGAGACAATGACAGACAGAGAGTGAGAGAGACGAGACGAGTGGTGACGAGCGTGTAGAGACGAGATGAGAGAGTAGAGAGTGTTGTGTGTAGTGTGTGTGTGTGTGTGCTGTGTCTGTCTGTCTGTCTGTCTGTCTTGACTGTGTCTATGTCTCTTTCTGTGCCTATTAGTGTCCGTGTGTCTATGGCTGTATTTATGTCTACATGCTGGTGTGTCTTGTGTCTGTAGCGTGCTGTGTGTTGTCTTGAGGCGTGCTGGTGTGTCTTGTGTCTTGTAGCGTGCTGGTGTGTCTTGTGTCTTGTAGCGTGCTGGTGTGTCTTGTAGCATGCTGGTGTGTCTTGTAGCGTGCTGGTGTGTCTTGTGTCTTGTAGCGTGCTGGTGTGTCTTGTAGCGTGCTGGTGTGTCTTGTAGCATGCTGGTGTGTCTTGTAGCGTGCTGGTGTGTCTTGTAGCATGCTGGTGTGTCTTGTAGCATGCTGGTGTGTCTTGTAGCGTGCTGGTGTGTCTTGTGTCTTGTAGCGTGCTGGTGTGTCTTGTAGCATGCTGGTGTGTCTTGTAGCATGCTGGTGTGTCTTGTAGCATGCTGGTGTGTCTTGTGTCTTGTAGCGTGCTGGTGTGTCTTGTGTCTTGTAGCGTGCTGGTGTGTCTTGTGTCTTGTAGCGTGCTGGTGTGTCTTGTGTCTTGTAGCGTGCTGGTGTGTCTTGTAGCGTGCTGATGTGTCTTGTAGCGTGCTGGTGTGTCTTGTAGCATGCTGGTGTGTCTTGTGTCTTGTAGCGTGCTGGTGTGTCTTGTAGCATGCTGGTGTGTCTTGTGTCTTGTAGCGTGCTGATGTGTCAGGTTGTGTTGTCTCTGTAACCATTCCGTCAGGCTGTGACAGGAAAGGGCAACAATGCCAAGCCCTCCCTCGTCAGAACATACACACATCTCTGTCTGTCTGTCTGTCTTTCTTTCTGTCTGTCTGTTTGTCTGTCTGTCTAGATCCGCAATCAGTCAATTAATCAAACCATTAATATAATCATATATATATATATATATATATATCACTCACTCACTCACTCACTCAACAGTCACCTTTGCACATCTGGATTTTTTACGAAAATACACACACGCGCACGCGCTCGCGCGCGGAGAAAGAGACAGAGACAGATAGAGACAGAGAGAAAAACGGAGAGGGCGAGACAAAGAGAGAGAGAGGGGGGGGGGGGCGGGTTAGAGAGATAGAGACAGAGACAGAGAGCGAGAGAGTCTCTCAAAACAAAGCCCTCACAGCAGAAAGACAGACGCAATGAAGTGTTTGAGAGAAATTGCCTTTCTCAGTGAGGCAGACCAGAGGAATGGAATTGGGTGGAGAGACGTGAGCAAGCTGGGCAGAGAAACACCGGCCATGGAGCAGAGTGATGTTGGCCCTGCCCTGCCCTGCCCTGCCCTGCCCTGCCCTGCCCTGCCCTGTCCTGCCCTGCCCTGCCCTGCCCTGCCCTGCCCTGCCCTGCCCTGCCCTGCCCTGCCCTGCCCTGCCCTGCCCTGTCCTGCCCTGCCTGCCCTGCTCTGCCCTGCCCTGCCTGCCCTGCCCTGCCCTGCCCTGCCCTGCCCTGCCTGCCTGACGAGGGGGCAGCAGCCAGGGGAGACAACCCCTCTCCTGTCCCTCAGCCCCCCCCCCCCTTGTCCGTGCTTCAGTGTCTGCCGCCCGCCTGTCTCCTGCTCCCACACCCGTCACCCCACTCCGGTCACATCCCCCTCCCTCCCTCCCTCCCTTCTGCAGATCCTGCAGAGACAACAGTTTCCACAGAGCTGTGAAGTTAGGCCGCCGAAAGACCACCAGCAAAACGAATCCCCGCACTGTTGCTGATATTTTTTTTAATGGCTGCCTTATCTTCTGTGCGTTCCTGTCCTGCTGTTCCCACGTCGCTCATCTCAATCTCTTCGTCCCCAGCCATACCCAGATTCCTTATGTCGCAGCCTCAGGATCAGAAGTCCACACAGAACCCATCAAAGTCAGGCCGCCATCCAGAGGGCCTCTGTACTGCTGCTGGGTTGCTTTGGTGATGTTCAGTGATGCCTGTCCTGAGTCAGCACACAGTGGACACCTGCCGCTGGAGCTTTCCCGAGGGCAGTGTGAGGCTCTCCCTGAAGACAGCCAGAGCAACACATCCTGCCCGGGGTGTGGTCATCGTCATGGCTTCTGCAACGACTCCGCAGTCTCTGAGCTCTCCGAAGACGAGCAGAGCAACCACATGGTCCTTGTTGGCAGGCTGAGCGGTCACAGTGCCTGAGCATGATGAGTCACTATGGCCATCGGATGAGGTCACTATGTGCAGGCAGATGAGGTCACTATGTGGCAGTTCGTGATGAGGTCACTATGTGGCCAGGGCATGATGAGGTCACTATGTGGCCAGTTCATGATGAGGTCACTATGTGGCCAGGGCATGATGAGGTCACTATGTGGCCAGTGCATGGTGAGGTCACTATGTGGCCAGGGCATGATGAGGTCACTATGTGGCCAGGGCATGATGAGGTCACTATGTGGCCAGTTCATGGTGAGGTCACTATGTGGCCAGTTCATGGTGAGGTCACTATGTGGCCAGGGCATGATGAGGTCACTATGTGGCCAGGGCGTGATGAGGTCACTATGTGGCCAGGGCATGATGAGGTCACTATGTGGCCAGGGCATGATGAGGTCACTATGTGGCCAGGGCGTGATGAGGTCACTATGTGGCCAGGCATGATGAGGCACTCAGTCACACAGCGGGCTCTGATTAAGCGTTGATCGATGGTGGTGCCGATGACAAGGCTGACGCTGTGAGGGACTGCTCTGGCTGGCACAAGCTGCAGTGCTGGCATCTAGGCCACAGAACAGCCGTGCCCGCTGCGCTAGTCCCGGTAATCAGAAAGCAAGACTGTCAGCATGGCTGGCGTCTGTGGAGAGAGGGATGCTGGGCAGTGAGGTCCTCGCCTTCCCTCTGATCTGCAGTACTCTGGCTGTGTGTCACTGCTGGCCAGAGCCTAGCCTTCCTTCCTGTGAGGGGACTCAAACCCACAACCTCCCAGCCTTCAGTGTAACGCCGCAGTGACTGGGCCAAGGCGGTGTGTGTGTGTGTGTGTGTGTGTTGAGTTGTCTTGTGCTGTGCGGTATGTGTGTGTGTGTGTGTGTGTGTGTTGAGTTGTCTTGTGCTGTGCAGTATGTGTGTGAGAGAGTGTGTGCGCAGGGCCACCATCTGTGTGTGTGTGTGTGGGGGGGGGGGTGAGTTGTCTTGTGCTGTGCGGTATGTGTGCGTGTGAGTGTGTGCCAAGGCCACCATCTGTGTGTGTGTGTGTGTGTGAGAGAGAGAGAGAGAGAGAGAGAGAGAGAGTGGCCTGGTCAATAAGAAGTAGGCGGGTCAGCGTCTTGCTGTGCTGATGACACTTGCCCACAGCTGACAGCCGACATGTCTCTTCATCAGACTGGCCTAAAGACCCAGCGCCCAGCCAGCCAATCACGAGCTTCAGGGCCACGTGGTTCGTCCAATCAGAATGGCCTGAGCTCCGTCCTGGCGTGAAATGCAGCAGACAGCCTTTGATGTCTTCCGTCCTCTGATTTCAATCAGACAACATGACACTGTCCCCGCTCACACACACATACACACACACACACACTGAGCTAGCGGGGAACCCTCACAGCCGTGAAAACTTAATGGCTGGTGAAATGCTGTACATACCTAGTTTAAATGAAGCATGAGTTTCTGTCTGTCTGTCTGTTTCTCTTTCCTCGCTTCTCTGTCAGGTCTGTGCGCTATCCAAAGACAGTGGCTGTGCTAGGATGATGATTTGCCAACGAAAACAAAATCAACCTCAAAACTCACACACAATGTTCTTATTAATCATAACTTTTCCCTTTGGATTTAAAGATATGGAAGATGGCACAAAATATCAGGAAACTTGCAGTATTTTGATACAATACTACAGGACAACAATGGTTAGATATCTTCCTATGACCTGTCTTGAATTCCCTCACGCTGCTTGGAATGTCATTTCTGCTAGCATTGGTCAGTCACACAGCTTTGAGCAGTGTCGGCTTCAACCAGGGTTGCTGCAGAAAGAGGTCTGCATGCCCAGCCGACCAGCGTGGGTGGACAGGTCAGAGGTGAACCTCTCACAGCCAGTCATGGCCCACACGTGCAGACCACCTTCTGACCACGACCCCTAGCACTGAGCAACAGCTGACCAGTTCCTGAACTCTTCTGAACTAGTGCACATCTTATTAAGTAGTTTGATACATGTTTCGTTTTAAAAAAAAATGACACGTAGTTTAAGCAAGCAGATAGGCAACTAAGATGTCAGCTGCTTGACTCTTGTTTAGCAGGATTCATACGTTTGTTTCCAATAATAATAATAATAATAGTAATAATAATAATAACAACAATATTAATAATATAATAACAAAAATAATAATAACAATAAAAATAGCTACAGAAATAATGATAACGATAATAGAAAAATGATAATATATATCATGCTTATCATTGCCATCATTATTACTACTATCATTGCTATCATAATGAAGATGAATGACAATGAAAATGTGGTTGAGAGAACAGGGTCGGAGAAGACAAGCAGAGAGAGCGACAGAGAGAGAGACAGAGACAGAGAGGCAGAGACAGAGAGAGACAGACAGAGAGAGAGAGAGAGAGACAGACAGAGACACAGAGAGCAGAGAGACAGAGAGACAGAGAGAGAGACAGAGAGAGAGAGAGCGTGAGGGGGGGGGGGGATTGCGGCAGCATAGAAACACACAATGTAAGAGATAGCGGACACACTTGGCGTGGCTCTCAGGGACGCTGCTGTTTCCTTTCCCTCTTCATCTGCTGCTGACAGCATCCACACAGCGTCTTCGGGGCCAGGCGAACATGGCGGAGTCCATCCCTATCTCAGCCCCAGACTGCTTGCTGGGCATGTGACACCATGAACACTTCCAGCTCTACGAATTCCACTCTTCTACGAAATATGACTGGAATCCTCGAGAGTGAGAAGGAGGTGAGTGTGTTCAGACAGGGGTCATGATGGACAGGGGTCATGATGGACAGGGGTCATGATGGACAGGGGTCATGATGGACAGAGCTGCTGGACACTGCTGGACACGGGGCTGGATGACGCCCCTGTGACCTCCAAAGGGCAAGCCAGGCAGACGGCCACCTCAGTGGGGATGAAGGCTCTGGCCCAAGATGACGTCAGCGGACAGGGTGGAGGCTGTACTGCAGCCAGGCTGCTGTGTGGGGAGTGAGTTCAGCTGACCCAGACCCCACTGTCAGCACAGGGGGAGGCTGGCTGACCCCACTGTCAGCACAGGGGGAGGCTGGCTGACCCCACTGTCAGCACAGGGGGAGGCTGGCTGACCCCACTGTCAGCACAGGACGAGGCTGGCTGACCCCACTGTCAGCACAGGACGAGGCTGGCTGACCCCACTGTCAGCACAGGACGAGGCTGGCTGACCCCACTGTCAGCACAGGACGAGGCTGGCTGACCCCACTGTCAGCACAGGACGAGGCTGGCTGACCCTGACCCCACTGTCAGCACAGGGGGAGGCTGGCTGACCCCACTGTCAGCACAGGGGGAGGCTGGCTGACCCTGACCCCACTGTCAGCACAGGGGGAGGCTGGCTGACCCTGACCCCACTGTCAGCACAGGGGGAGGCTGGCTGACCCTGACCCCACTGTCAGCACAGGACGAGGCTGGCTGACCCTGACCCCACTGTCAGCACAGGACGAGGCTGGCTGACCCCACTGTCAGCACAGGACGAGGCTGGCTGACCCTGACCCCACTGTCAGCACAGGACGAGGCTGGCTGACCCCACTGTCAGCACAGGACGAGGCTGGCTGACCCCACTGTCAGCACAGGACGAGGCTGGCTGACCCCACTGTCAGCACAGGGGGAGGCTGGCTGACCCCACTGTCAGCACAGGACGAGGCTGGCTGACCCTGACCCCACTGTCAGCACAGGACGAGGCTGGCTGACCCCACTGTCAGCACAGGGGGAGGCTGGCTGACCCCACTGTCAGCACAGGGGGAGGCTGGCTGACCCTGACCCCACTGTCAGCACAGGACGAGGCTGGCTGACCCCACTGTCAGCACAGGACGAGGCTGGCTGACCTTGACCCCACTGTCAGCACAGGACGAGGCTGGCTGACCCTGACATCAAGGCCACGCTATACAGCGCTACACGCGCTGAGAGAGCTGTCGTCTTGGTTTAAACATGGTTTATTCCAGCTGTCGTCTTGGTTTAAACATGGTTTATTCCAGCTGTCGTCTTGGTTTAAACATGGTTTATTCCAGCTGTCGTCTTGGTTTAAACATGGTTTATTCCAGCTGTCGTCTTGGTTTAAACATGGTTTATTCCAGCTGTCGTCTTGGTTTAAACATGGTTTATTCCAGCTGTCGTCTTGGTTTAAACATGGTTTATTCCAGCTGTCGTCTTGGTTTAAACATGGTTTATTCCAGCTGTCGTCTTGGTTTAAACATGGTTTATTCCAGCTGTCGTCTTGGTTTAAACATGGTTTATTCCAACTGTCGTCTTGGTTTAAACATGGTTTATTCCAACTGCCTAACATACCACACCATACCATCAAAAGCCTTCACTTGATACCTTTAAATCCAGCCTCAAAACACACTTATTCCCTACCTAAGACTTTTCCCTCATATCTGTCCCTAATTTTCAACAGCATCCTTCACCTCCAAAGTGTGTTGGCGAGCGCGCGCGTGTGTGTGTGTGTGTGTGTGTGTGTGTGTGTGTGTGTGTGTGTGTGTGTGTGTGTGTGTGTGCGTGCGTGCGTGCGTGCGTGCGCGTGCATGGATTTGAAATATGTTGTTATTATGTTTAAGGAGAGTTACATGCGTGTAAATGATTTGAGTGCAAGCACTTCGATTTATTTGTTTTTACAAGATTCAGCGCTATATAAATTCCATTTATTATTATTATTATTATTATTATTATTATTATTATTATTATTATTATTATTATTATTATTATTATTATACCATACATACCATACCATACATAGCAGAGCATAGCATAGCATACATACAATACCATACCATACATACCATACATACCATACCATACATACCATACCATACCATACCATACCATACCATACCATACCATACATAGCATACCATACATACATACCATACCATACATATCATACCATACATACCATACCATACCATACCATACATACCATACCATACCATACCATACCATACCATACATACCATACCATACCATACCATACATACCATACCATACCATACCATACCATACATACATACCATACTATACCATACCATACATACCATACATACCATACCATACCATACATACCCTACCAAACCATTACCATACTATACCATACCATACATACCATACCATACCATACCATACATACCATACTATACCATACCATATAATACCATACATACCATACATAGCATACATACCATACATACCATACATACGCTACCATACCACAGCCTACCCTTTACTTGAAGCAGAAGCCCCATGTCGAAAGGGACAGGCTGTGACAGAGGCTGTGACAGAGGACAGAGGCTGTGACAGAGGCAGTGACAGAGGCTGTGACAGAGGCAGTGACACAGGCTGTGACACAGGCTGTGACAGAGGCTGTGACAGAGGCAGTGACAGAGGCTGTGACAGAGGCTGTGACAGAGGCAGTGACAGAGGCTGTGACAGAGGCAGTGACAGAGGCTGTGACAGAGGCAGTGACAGAGGCTGTGACGGAGGCTGTGACAGAGGCTGTGACTGGGGGATTCTGAAATCAATGTGCCCTGTCCACTGCCCTGTTTGGGCCAACTTAAAAACACTGAAAGGCAATTGAGAATTAACAAAGTTCTGTTGGGCTTCCGGGGGCTGAGGGAAAGGAGAGAGAGAGAGAGAGAGAGAGAGAGAGAGAGAGAGAGAGACAGAGACAGAGACAGAGACAGAGACAGACAGATAGACAGACAGAAAGAGACGTAGAAACAAAGAGAGGAGAGGGGGGGGGGGGAGAGGGAGGATGGACAGACAGACAGAGGGACCAGAAAGAGACATAGAAACAAAGAGAGAAAGGGGATAGAAAGATGGCGGGTGGGGGGAAGGGAGAGGGAGGGAGGGTGTTCTGTTGAGAGCTAGCTAGTCGGCCTTTATGTTGAGAAATACAAAGAATCAAAAGGAAACCACAATGACAAGAGCACTTTAAGGAACACGTTTACCTTACCCTTTAAAAGTGGTGGCTTCTTTCAAAACCTCAAAGTTGTTATCAAGAACACGTGGTAAGCTTGGCACCAACATGACCCCCCTCTCCACAGCTGAGACAGGCAACGGCTAACCGCTTGACCCTGCTCTGGAGGTGACATACCGTGTTCACACGTGACACACAACATCATCATCAGCTCATAGAACCTGTCATATCTGGCGGCCATGACGAATTGCATCTTCGCTGTGGCTGTCACAACGAGCACTGCAGACACTCCATTCCTTAGCGCCAGGCTTGCCTGAGCGCCATCGTTACTGAACCCGTCTGTCACTGGACGTCGGGCACGCATGGGATTTGCTACTTTGTAAGAAATAGCCAAAATTGGAACTGGACAGAGATTTGAAGATGTTTGTGGTGTCCAGAGGAATGTCATAGCGAGCGAATTGTTGCATACATGCTACACCACGCGCGGGGTGGTGTGGGGTGGAGTGGTGTGGTTTGGTGTAGAGTGGTGTGGTGTAGGAGTGGTGTGGGGGTGTAGAGTGGTGTGGTGTAAGGGTGTGGTGTGGTGTGGTGTGAAGTGTGTGTGGTGTAGAGTGGTGTGGTGTTTTGAGTGGTGTGGTGTAGAGTGGTGTGGTGTAGAGTGGTGTGGTGTGTGTGTGTGTGGTTGGTGTGGTGTGAAGTGGTTGTGGTGTGGAGTGGTGTGGTGTGGTGTGGTGTGAGTGGTGTGTGGTGTAGAGTGGTGTGGTGTAGAGTGGTGTGGTGTAGAGTGGTGTGGTGTTGGTGTGTGAAGTGGTGTGGTGTGGAGTGGTGTGGTGTGGAGTGGTGTGGTGTGGTATGGTGTGGTGTGGGTGTGTGGTGTAGAGTGGTGTGTGTGTGTAGAGTGGTGTGGAGTGGTGTGGTGAGTGTGGGTGGTTGGTGTGGTGAGGTGGTGTGGTGTGTGTGTGGTGTGTGGTGGTGTGGTTGGTGGATGGTGTGGTGTGGTGGATGGGTGGGTGGAGTGGTGTGTGGTGTGGTGTGGTGAGGTGTGGTGTGGAGTGGTGTGGTGTGTAGTGGTGTGGGTATGGTGGTGGTGTGGAGTGTGTGGTGTGATGTGGTGTTGGTGAGTGGTGTGGTGTGGAGAGTGGTGGTGTTGGAGTGGTTGTGGGTGGAGTGAGGTGTGTGGTTGGTGATGGTGTGGGGTGGTGTGGTGTGTTGTTATGGGTGGGGTGTGAGTGGTGTGGAGTGAGGGTGGTGTGTGTGGTGTGGTATGGAGTGGGTGGTGTGGAGTGGTGTAGTGTGGTGAGTGTGTGTGGTGGGTTGTGTGGTGGTGTGGAGTGTGTGGATGGTGTGGAGTGGTGTGGTGTGGTGTGGTGTGGGTGGTGTGGTGTGGAGTGGTGTAGAGTGGTGGTGGGGTGGTGAGGTGGTGTGGTGTGGTGTGGAGTGGTGTGGTGTGGAGTGGTATGGTGTGGAGTGGTGTGGAGTGGTGTGGAGTGGTGTGGAATGGTGTGGAGTGGTGTGGAGTGGTGTGGTGTGCAGTGGTGTGGTGTGGAGTGGTGTGGTGTGGTGTGGTGTGGTGTAGTGTGGTGTGGTAGGGTGTAGAGTGGAGTGGAGTGGTATGAAGTGGTGTGGAGTGGAGTTGAGTTAGGTGGTTAGGTGGTGTAGTGCGATGTGGTTGTTGTGGTATGGTGTAGAGTGGAGGGGAATGTTATGGAGTGGGGTGGAGTGGGGTGGAGTGATTGTGGATTGGTGTGGTGTGGAGTTGTGTGAATTGGTGTGGAGTGGGGTAAGGTGGAGTGGTGTGGTGTGGTGCGGTGTGGAGTGGTGTGGTGCGGTGTGGTGTAGTGTGGGGTGGTGTGGTGTAGTGTGGGGTGATGTGGTGTGGTGTGGAGTGGATTCGTGTGGTGTGGAGTGGAGTGGTGTGGGGTGGAGTGGGGTGTAGTGGTATGGGTGATATGGTGTGGTGTGGTTCGGAGTGGAGTGGTGTGTGGATGCGTGTGTGGTGGAGTGTAGTGTGGTGGTGTGGTGTGGGGTGGTGGTGTGTGGGTGTGGGGTGGTGTGGTTGGGTGGTGGTGGTGGGGGTCTGTGTGGTGTGGGTGGTGTGTTGGGTGTGTGGGTGTGTGGTGTGGTGTGTGTTTTCGTGATGGTGGTTTTTTTATTTGATTTGGTTGTGGAGTTGGGTTGGAGTGTGTAGTGTGGTTGATATGTGTGGTGTGGAGTGGTGTGTTGGTGTGTATGTTGTGTGTGATGTGTGATGTGTTGTTGGGTGTGTGTGGTTTGTGTGCATTATAATCGGTAGGTGCCGTGTTTTTATTGTTTTGTGTTTTTTTTTTTAGAGTTTTTTTTTGGGTTGTGGTTGCTGTGCGTGCAGTGCAGTATGGGCGTGCCGTGTAGTGTATAATTCAACACGATAATGTGGAATGTGTAAAGGAATAGGTGGGTTATCTTTCGTTTCTTTGTTATTTAGTGTTGTGGTGAGTTCTTGTGTTGTGTGTGTTGTGTTGGTGTCTCTCTCTTGTGTGTTATGTGTTTGAGTGTTTGTGTTGTGCGTTGTTTGTTGTGTTCTTTGGTTTGCTTTTGTGTTTTGTGTTGTGTTGTGTTGTGTGTTCTTGTTGTTTGTGTGTTGTTCTTGTGTGTGTGCTGTGTGTGTTGTTGTTCCAGGCTGATGTCTTCCCTGTGCTCTTCTTTTCAATATCTAATCTCACGAATTCATCGGTATGGAAATGGAATCAGCTATCGACTACTGAGATTAATCTCTCCATTCTTCTTCTTTGTTATTCTAGTTGTTGTTGTATCTTCTTTGCTGCTCTTGTTTCGTTGTTGTTGCTGATGTCTCTCCTCCTTCTTGTTCAATTCTTTCTCTGCAATTGTTCTTGTTTTGTTTTCTTGATCTTTTTTTTCTTTCTTGTTCTTGTCATTCTTGTTCTTGTTTTTCTTTTCTGTTCTTCTTCTTCTTCTTCTTCTGATCTCTTAGTCTTGATTCTTGTTGTTCTTCTTCTTCTTCTTCTTCTTCTTCTTCTTTTCTTTTTTTTTTCTTCTTTTTCTGCATTCTTCTTTTCACATTCTTCTTCGTTACAATCTTTCTTTAACTTCTTCACAATTCTTCTTCTTCGCAATTCTTCTTCTTCTTCGCAATTCTTCTTTTCTTCGTAATTCTTCTTTGCAATTCTTCTTCTTCTTCTTTGCAATTCTTCTTCGCAATTCTTCTTCGCAATTCTTCTTCTTGGCAATTCTTCTACTTCGCAATTCTTCCTCGTAATTTTTCTTGCCAATTCTTCTTCATTTCTTCTTCTATTCTTTCTTTGCAATTCTTCTTCGTCTTCTTCTTCTTCGGAATTCTTCTTCGCAATTCTTCTTCTTCATGGAATAAAACTACATTGATAGAGCGGTCGCACGAATCACATATCAGGCAATTGTCTGTCTGTCTGTCTGTATGTCTCTTTCTCTCTCATGTTTCTTTGTTGGATATTTTCTGACCAAATATGGATAATGATGATGTCATTTCGTGGAACTACAGGTTGAATTTCATGTGGTACTCCTGTAGGCCGGATACAAACAGTATGTCAGATAATTATGTGAATGTTGATCTGCAATCCTTCAGAAGGAAACATCTCTCTCTCTACTACTACTACTACTACTACTACTACTGAAAACTACTGAAACTTACAGGGTCACGTTTATGTAGATAGTCTTATGACATGATGGTTATACAAATGGAGCTGGGTTGGGCATATCAAGTTAAAAAGTTTTATCAAAACATGGTTTTGGAATCGTGTGGTTGTCTCAGAAAGTAGGTAGTGAGCATTGGTTTATTTCTGAATTGAAAGACAGACTCATTTGTTCATTTAAACAAAATTGGCACTCGGACATGGAAAGAAAAGATAAATACTTCTGTTTTTTTCGTTTAAGTGTGCTTTTCAAGCTGAAAAGTATCTTCGAATAGTCACTGACAAATGGAACCGACTAAATTATGCAAGATTTCGACTAAGAACACTCGGTTTCAATGGAAACAAAAGATGGTTTCAACCTGAGACGTCCACACAGTTCCCATGCCCTATGTGTGGTCATATTCTTGATGATGAAGTGCATTTCCTGTTTCAGTATCAATCATACGTTTCCATATGTAAAAACTGTGGTGTTCTCAATCTAGAAGCTTTCCGAAGGCAAGATATTTTTTCTATCTTATCGTCTGATGATGATATTGTGATCAAAATTAATCGGTTGCAAAGTTTATTACTGAAGCACTGAAATCACGACAATTACAGCTAAGTTCCAATTAGTTAAACATTTGGGACTAAACTAAAGTAACATTATATTATGTAAACTCCAGCATTTTGTGACACACCTAAAGAAACATTTATAATTACTCTGTAATCTCCAGCAAGAATATTTATTGAAAACTTCACATACAATTTCATTGGTTGGTCTAATATAGCATTCTAGAATGTTCTTTTTATTATTTTAGTTATTGCTTATTAGTTCCTGTTGTTCATCCTTGTTATTACTTTGTGTTCAGTTTGAAATTGAGTATACGTCAGAGCTTAAAGTCATATCCGTTCATAGAGAGCTCTTTTTTGGTTGTTGGTTTTTTTCCATTACGTTAAATGCATCATGTGATTTTTCTTATATTTATTTGTATTTACAAAAGAAAGTCGTGTATAACTCCCCTTGTCAATAGGCCACATTGAGCAACGACAATAGATTGGTCAAAGCGTCAAAGCCTCTCTCTCTCTCATACTGTGTAAGTGTATTGCTATGGGCTTTATTTTATTTTTATTATCATATAAATCCTTAAGGGCGGGGACTGGATGTAAAAAATCACATGGGTGCTTATTCATTATCCTCGAAATAAAAGAATTTGTCATTGTCATTGTCATTGTCTCTCTCTCTCTCGCTCTCTCTCTCTCTCTCTCTCTCTCTCTCTCTCTCTCTCTCTCTTCTCTCTCTCTCTCTCTCTCTCTCTCTCTTCTCGCTCAAGCTATGTCTACAACAGTCCTCTCCGCTTGTCACAAAGCTGTAACTTTCTTTCCAGAGATGCTTTCACCATGTATGATGACTCTGTCGCGCCAATTCCTACCTAACCAACACTGCTTTTGATTGGTTTTCTGTTGACACAGGACGTGTTTGATTGGACAGACTGACAGCCGCAAAGACATCACGTGACTTTGTAGTTTCTCGGGCACGGAGACTCTATGAAGGACAGAGGTCAGAAAACTGTGGAGCCCATCATGGATCCCCTCAGTGAGACCAGCCAGATGCAGACAGTGGCGTCAGGCACACTGGGGCTGCGTGGGTAGGCCAACAGGCTGAGGGTTTGATCCCCACGTCCGCTGTGGCCATCACTCGGACTCAGTCCAGTCTCCACTGAGACTTGAGAGTCATGCAGAGAGTCGGGCCCTGCAGACCAAGAGGAGTGGTCAGGCAAACGTCAACCTGAGAACCTTGCTCAAATCAACTGACCACCACGGCAAGTGTCTGTGCCTCTCGGGCCTGGTTGTTATCAGGGAATAATGATGACAGGAGGACGGTAGAGTGGGGCTCTGCCTGGCAGACACGCTTAATGGGGGGGTGACAGCATCATAGCCTTCACCCCCACCCCCACCCCCAACATCAGACACAAAAATCAAACTGTGAGACAGCTTTAGTTTTGAACAGATCTGCTGATAGGCTGAAAGTCTCGTCCATTTTGTCTCCACACTTGAATTGCAAATTGTCGAAAAGGGGAGGGGATAGAGAAGAGTAGACATGGCGCCCAGGGAAGAGTGTTTGTTGGATCTGACCTAGCGTCAATGAACATCACCAAAATAACCCAACCATAGTGCAGGGCCCCTCTGGCTGGTCATCTGATGGTGGTCTGACACTGATACTGGTTCTGAACGGTGTAACTGGGCAACCATAGACATGGACATGGCTCTGTGTGTGTGATGTCAGGGTGAGCGGCATGAGAGCTACTGCTCTGGATCATGACAAGAAAGGAGATAGCCTCTATTGAAAGAAAGATACAAGCGGCAGACAGTAAAATCATAAGATTAGCTCAGCATAATTGTAACAAGAAGAAGAAGATAGCAATTGTGAGAAGAATTGCAAGAAGAAGAATTGCAAGAAGCAGAATTGCGAAGAAGAAGAAGAATGCGAAGAAGAGATGAATAGCGAAGAAAATTGCGAAGAAGAATTGCGAAGAAGAATTGCGAAAGAATTGCAAGAGAATTGCGAAGAAGAGAAGAATTGCGAAGAAGAAGAAGAATTGCGAAGAAGAAGAAGAATTGCGAAGAAGATGAAGAAGAAGAATTGCGAAGAAGAAGAAGAATTGCGAAGAAGAAGAAGAAGAAGAATTGCGAAGAAGAAGAAGAATTGCGAAGAAGAGAAGAATTGCGAAGAAAGAATTGCGAAGAATTGCGAAGAAGAAGAATTGCGAAGAAGAATTGGAAAGAAGAAGAAATTGCGAAGAAGAATGAAGAAAGAATGCGAAGAAGAAGAAGAACGAAGAGAAGAAGAAGAAGAAGGAAGAAAGAAAATTGCGAAGAAGAAGAAGAAGAATGCGAAGAAGAAGAGGAAAGAAGAAGAAGGAAGAAGAAGAAGAAGAAGCAAGAAGAAGAAATTGCGAAGAAGAAGAAGAAGAAGAAGAAGAAAAAGAAGAAGAAGAAGAAGAATGAAGAAGAAGAAGAAGAAGAAGAAGAAGAAGAAGAAGAAAGAAGAAGAAGAAGAAGAAGAAGAAGAAATGCGAAGAAGAAGAAGAAGAAGAAGAAGAAGAGAAGAAGAAAAAAGAAGAAGAAGAAAGAAAGAAGAAGAGAGAAGAAGAGAAGAAGAAGAAGAAGAAGAAGAGAGAAAAAAAGATTTATTCATAAAGAGTTCGTTAGCACATACATGAAGGAGGCTGCTGATCAAATCAATGAATAATGACAAGAATGCACTGGGAAGTACAGCTGGGACAAACAAATGCTAGCAAATCCACAGTGAATAAAAAACTCTTATAACATCATACTATCTCTTATTCTAAAGGTTTTACATAGATATGCGCTGTATCTATCTATCTATCTGTCCCGTAGTCTGCCGACCGTGGGGGCACCCTCAAAGACTCAACAACCAGTTCCCTCCATTCCTCTCTCTGTTCTGCCTTTCTCAGGGTTTTGTTGAGTTCTAGGCCTGTCCATTCGCTGATGTTATCCTCCCAGCTCTTCCTTGGTCTGCCTCTTTTTCTTCCTCCTTGGACAGTGCCTTGCAAAACTGTCTTTGCAAGTCCTTTGGATCTTGTGACATGCCCATACCATTTAAGTTTACGCTTTTTCACGATCGTTAGAAGGTTCTCATAGGGTCCAATGGTTTGCTGGATTCTGTTATGCACGCTTTCGTTGCTTATGTGGTCTTTGTAGGAGATGCCAAGGAGTCTCCGAAAGCATCTCATCTCCACTGCCTGTACTCTTCTCTCCAAATCTGCAGTCAGGTTCCATGATTCACAGGCATACAGAAATATGGATATGACAAGGGAGCGCATTAGTCTGATCTTGGAGATAAGTGAGATATTTTTATCTCTCTAGATGGTGTTTAGTTTTGACAAAGCTGTTATTGTCTGTGCAGTCCCGCATACTACTTCTGGCTTGGATCCCTGGTCTGATACATTGACTTCCAGGTACTTGAAGCTTTGAACTGTTTCCAGCTTCTGGTCATTAACCCTGATATCAGTGCTAATGCCGTTGGTGTTATTAGTCATCAGTTTGGTCTTCTCTGCACTGATTTCCATGCTGTATGTTTTGGAGGCCTTATTCAAGTGTTCTGTTAGGCTGGCAAGCTCTTTTTCTGATCCTGCTATTCCATCAGTGTCATCTGCGAAGCGGAGGTTTGTGATCGTTCTGCCACCAATGCTGACTGATCCTTCATGATGTTCCAGTGCATCAGCCATGATTCTCTCAAGGAAGATGTTGAAAAGAGTGGGTGAGAGTAGACAGCCCTGCCTTACTCCAACTGTTGTTGGAAACCATTCTCCAATGTTGTTGTTGTAGTACACTGCACTGGTGGCCTCGCTGTACAGCTGTTTGATGACTCTGATCAGGTTTGCATTGATGCTGTACAAATTCATGGTTGCCCACAAAGCTGCATGCCACACCCTGTCAAATAATGCCTTCTTAAAATCGATAAATACGTGGTAAAGGTCTTGTTGATGTTGAAGGTACCGCTCACATTGTATTCTAAGGTTGAATATCTGTTCTGTTGTGCTGCGCCCTGCTCTGAAACCTGCTGGTTCCTCAGCAATGATGGTCTCTGCTTGTGGCTTCAGTATATTCAATATTATCTGCAGCATGACCTTGCTTGGGTGGCATATGAGGCTGATTGTGCGGTAATTATGGCATTGTTGTAGATTTCCTTTCTTGGGGAGGGTGATGATGAGTGACTGTGTCCATAGTGTTGGCCATTTTCCTGTCTGCCAGATCTTGTTGCAGATTCTTAGTAGGGCGCTGATCATGGCTTCCCCTCCAGCTTGGACCAACTCAGCTGGAATGCTGTCAGCCCCTGCTGACTTCCCCTTTTTCAGCGATCTGACTGCTGTTTCCACTTCTTCTCGGAGGATAGGGTGACTGTCTGTGTCTTTGCTTTCGGGTACATTAAGGACTTCTGGATCTCCTGCGGTTCTATAGTTATACAGGTCGGAGCAGTATTCTGTCCATCTGTTCAGAATATCCTGGTCGTCAGTGAGACACTTCCCATTTTTGTCTTGGATTGTTAAACCTTTTCTCTGTTTTGTGCTAGTCAGGTCTTTCACCAGCTGATATGCTTTCTTGCTATTGTTTTTCTTGATATTCTCTTCAATGTCTTGGCACTGTTCACCGATCCATTTCTCTTTTGCCTCCGTCATGGACTTCCTGATTTTTTTGGTGACTGCCCTATATTGTTCTGCTCTTTCTTTTGTTTCAATTTTCTTTTTCTTCAACTCTCTACGCTTGTCGCATAGTTGTAGGATGTTAGGTGTGACCCATGGTTTTTTGTACTACAGGTCATAAAAACCCATGGTTTTTTTCACTGCTGTATTGAAACTATTCGTCAGTGTATCTATGTCTGAGTTTATCACAGTGAGTGCTGCACACTTTCCACCTATCCTTGCTTGAAAAATTTCTAATACCTCTGGGTCCTTCAGCTTCTCGAGGTCAAATTTGATCCTGATGTTGTTCCGCTTGTGGATTTTCTTTAGACGTAGTCGGAAAGTCATCATCACAAGATCATGATCACTCCCTATGTCTGCTCCTGGAAAACTTCGTGTCTGTGCGATGTTAACGCTAGACTGAAACCGTCTTTTCACCATGATGTAATCTATTTGGTTGTGGTGTTCTCCATTTGGGCTATGCCATGTCCATTTTCTGGATTTCTTGTGTGGGCCAAGTGTATTCTGTTGCTCATCAGGACAGAGGTCGAAAGTAAGCTACTGATGTAAAACACAGCAAAATTCGTGCCAGAAACAACACCATCATTGGCACATGGAATGTACGGACACTAAAAGCTGCAGGCAAAGTGGAAGAGCTGACACATGAGATGTCCAGATATCAATGGCACATCCTTGGGCTCTGCGAAGTAAGGTGGAAAAACATGGGAGAAACAACGACCCAGGAAGACCACAAATTATACTACAGTGGAAAACAGGATAAACATGAACACGGCGTGGGGTTTCTCGTTCACAAAGACACCGTGAACACCGTCATGAGCTGTCAGCCTGTGTCCAGCAGACTTATTACCATCCGCCTGAGAGCAACCCCCTTTAACATAACTATAGTACAGGCATACGCCCCTACATCAGACTGCACAGATGAAGCCATAGAAGAATTTTATGACCAGCTACAAGAGGTTCTGAATCAAACTCCCAAGAAAGACGTCCTCGTTGTGCAAGGTGACTGGAACGCCAAGGTAGGAGAAGATGCATGGAAAGATTGGGAGGGCGTTTGTGGGCCACATTGTAATAACCAATCAAATGAAAGAGGCTTGAGACTCCTGGAGTTTGCCAGTAACAACCACCTCCAGCTAGTGAATGCGCTATATACATTCCATAAATTCTTCTTCTTCTTCTTCTTCTTCTTCGCAATTCTTCTTCTTCTTCTTCTTCTTCTTCTTCTTCTTCTTCTTCTTCTTCTTCTTCTTCGTCATTCTTCTTCTTCTTCGCAATTTTTCTCTTCGCATTCTTCTCTACTTCTTCGCAATTCTTCTCTTCTTCTTCTTCTTCTTCTCTTCTTCTTCTTCTTCTTCTTCTTCTTCTTCTTTTCTTCTTCTTCTTCTTCCTTCTTCCATAAAGCTAACTTGCTCATTACATTAGAATGACTGCATCCTAGCAGCAAACGGATCTAAATCCATTAGGCTGGTTGGTATACTTTACTCGAATATATTGTTTCCCAATGTCCTTAAGTAGGACAAAATAAAACCGAATGTGCTTCATCCTCTGTTGCTTCGTTACATAAAGAGCATGGTGTATCAGATTCAACGTGCAGTCTGTTCCTACGTTTATGAACATTCATTTCTGACACACCCAGTCTGAATTAAGCATTTAAAAAAAGAAAAAAGAAAATCCATTTCAAGCTTAAGATCAGGTTTGACGTCATCTAAGCTTATAAATTGTCGATAAGCTTTATATCTATCATTAGATTGTATAATTATGATTATTCCATTATTGCCGACAACCAATTAACCACAGAGAGAGAGAGAGTGAGAGAGAGAGAGACAGAGAGAGAGATAGAGAGAGAGAGAGAGACGGACATACATACATGCAGAGGCAGACAGACAGACAGATAGCCAGACAGACAGAGAGAGTAAAAAGACAGAAAAGGAGACAAACAGACAAACACACGGAGAGATACAAAACAATGAGTAGCGGTAATTGTCTTGTGCACAGTCAGGACAGCACCAGTCAGGACAACAACAGTCAGGACAGCAACAGTCAGGACAGCACAGACTGCAACAGTCAGGACAGCAACAGTCAGGACAGCAACAGTCAGGACAGCAACAGTCAGGACAGCAACAGTCAGGACAGCACAGACACAGCAACAGTCAGGACAGCAACAGTCAGGACAGCAACAGTCAGGACAGCACAGACTGCAACAGTCAGGACAGCAACAGTCAGGACAGCACAGACACAGCAACAGTCAGGACAGCAACAGTCAGGACAGCACAGACTGCACCAGTCAGGACAGCACAGACACAGCAACAGTCAGGGCAGCAACAGTCAGGACAGCACAGACTGCAACAATCAGGGCAGCACCAGTCAGGACAGCAACAGTCAGGACAGCACAGACTGCACCAGTCAGGACAGCACAGACACAGCAACAGTCAGGACAGCAACAGTCAGGACAGCACAGACTGCAACAGTCAGGACAGCACAGACACAGCAACAGTCAGGACAGCACAGACTGCAACAGTCAGGACAGCAACAGTCAGGACAGCAACAGTCAGGACAGCAACAGTCAGAAGAGCAACAGTCAGGACAGCAACAGTCAGGACAGCAACAGTCAGAAGAGCAACAGTCAGGACAGCAACAGTCAGGACAGCAACAGTCAGAACAGCAACAGTCAGGACAGCACAGACAGCAACAGTCAGGACAGCACAGACATCAGAAGTCCGTGGTTGTCCTTTATTTTATCCATCACAGAAAAGAAGCAGGAGACTGGGACACGGGGAGTGATCTCCCTTGTCAGCCATCGTGGGGGCTTTTTCTGCTGAGAAATGCTACAGAAAGTCCATATAAAGAGAATGATAGACCCACTGTCTTTTCCTTTGTCTGTCTGTCTGCCTGCCTGCCTGCCTGCCTGCCTGTCTGTCTCTCTGCCTCTCTGTCTCTCTGTGTCTCACTCCTTTATTCCCCACATTTCGCTGTTCTTTTCCACACATCTTGTCTCTCGTCCAAGAGCCACTGTGTTGCACCGTCGTCAAGTCTGTCATTGCCACCAGCAGTTCTTTCAACAACATTGCCGGGAACAAACCTCATCACAAGAGCTTTGATAGCAACCATTGTTCAACACTGGTGCAATGCCCAAAACCATAACAAGAGGTTTGGAAACAATCCACTCTGGTGCCAATACCAAAAGCCCTTCTGACAGGGTGCCTATTGACCTTGATGCCCTACAGTCGGCAGCTGGCACTGCTGCTGATGGAGAGGTTCAGTAGGAGGGGGGGGGGGAGGCGAGGCCGCTTTCCCTCCTTCTCCATTATCCTGATGACTGCTGTGCCCTAGTGGGAGGATTGTCTTTCACCCCAGAGGAGGCAGCCTGTTTTACTGACAACCATCCTTTCTGGAACATTGTTTAAGGGTGGTTTGCACTTAGGGACCGAAGGCTGTTTGCATTTAGGGACCAAAGGTTGTTTGCACTTAAGGACCCAACCACTTGACGAAAGGAAGCTTTTGGTTTGCACTTAGGGACTGAATCATTTGACAAATGGACGCTTTTTGTCTGAAGACCCTAATGTCCAGCTTTCCGCTGAGTTCGCTCCTCTGGTCTTGCGAACATCCTGTTTGCTTTGAAAGAGTTGTGAGCTGAGTGAGGAGGCTTCATCCTGCCACCCCCCCCCCCCCTTCCCCGCTGTTTGAGAGCTGGCCCCTTTGCCATCTGAGCAGTGCGGACAATGCATCGTGCTTTACTCTTGATCCTCTCTTTTCTTTTATTGTTGCTATTTTCTGTTAGAGTGGCGCTGCATTGTTTTGACGCCCCGTCCCCATTGACAGCAAGGATTATAATGGTGATGATGATGATGATGATGATGATGATGATGATAATAATAATAATAATAATAATAATAATAATAATAATAATAATAATAATAATAATACTGATAATAATAATAATAAATGGAATTTATATAGCGCTATATCTTGTAAAAAAAACAACCCAACCAAATCAAAGCGCTTGCATCCATTTCACTCCCACACATGCAGCCAACAATGATTAACAGTTTAACAAATTCAAATACACACAAAACGCACGAACGCACGAACGCACGCACGCACGCACGCGTGCGCGCGCACACACACACACACACACACACACACACACACACACACACACACACACAAACAGGTTATATGCTTCAGCAGGGTGATGGGAACTTTGGCCATTGAAGGCAAGGACAGTCTTAGGTTTGAAATAGGTGTGTCTTTAGGCTGGATTTTAAAGTGTCGTAAGTAGGCTTTTCACGAAGGGAGAGAGGGAGGTCATTCCTGACTGATGGACTTGAAACAGAGAAAGAGTGACGGCCAACGGAGGATTGGTCGAATCTAGGTATTCGTAAGCACAAGGTATCTGCAGCAGAGCGGAGGGAACGAGAAGTAGTGTACAGTTGAAGACATTCACAGAGGTAGGAGGGTGCTGTTTTGTGGAGACATTTGTAACTGGGGGTACTGATCTTTTACCTTACTCTCTTTGGCACAGGCAGCCAGTGGAGAGATCGCAAGAGAGGAGTAATGTGCTCAGATTTTTTTCTTTTTGAGAACTAGTCGAGCAGCAGAGTTTTGAAAGTGTTGAAGGGAGTGAATAGATGATTGCTGGCAGACCAGCCAAAAGAGAATTGCAATAGTCCAGACGTGAATGAATGAGAGATGTAATAAGTTTGGATGTTGCATGAGTGGACAGGTACTTTCGAATTGCACTAATACGCCGTAATTGATAGTAGCACGACTGGCAGGTCTGGGTGATGAATTTTTGCATAGAAAGCGTGTTGTCGATAACAACTCCTAGATACTTGACTGTGGTGGATAGAGGAACTGTCGCATTGCCAAATTCTATTGAAGCTGTTGCGATGGAAGAGAATTTGAGTCCATACAATAAAGTCTTCCATTTTATCTGCGTTTAGTTGTAATTTGTTTTGTATCATCCAGTTTTAAATATCTTGGAGGAATTGTGTCATATTTGTCAAGAGAGAAGGCAGATTTTCAGGAGTGTCACTGCTTTGAGTCTGAGAGTCATCAGCGTAGAAGTGATGGTTGATCTGGTGACGGTTTATTCTATGAGACAGTGGAGCAGTGTAAAGAGTGAAAAGAACAGGGCCCAGAACTGATCCCTGCGGGACTCTGCATTCCAGTTTGGCAGGTTTTGATTGAATCTTGTTTACTGCAACTGTATGGAATCGGTCAGTGGGGTATGAACTAAACCAGGTGAGGGCTGCCCCTTTAATACCAAACGTTTTTTGGAGACGGGAAAGAAGGAAAGATTAGGATAGGATTACATTGATCACAGAAATCTGTTGTTAGGGAATGAACAGAATACACATACTGAAGTCAGCTAATACTACACACTACAGTCAGCTAATACTACACACTGCAGTCAGCTAATACTACACACTGCAGTCATCTAATACTACACACTGCAGTCAGCTTATACTACACACTGCAGTCAGCTAATACTACACACTGCAGTCAGCTAATACTACACACTGCAGTCAGCTTATATTACACACTGCAGTCAGCTTATACTACACACTGCAGTCAGCTTATATTACACACTGCAGTCAGCTTATATTACACACTGCAGTCAGCTTATATCGCTTTGATTTGTTGCTTTACAAGATTCAGCGCTATATAAATTCCATACATTATTATTATTATTATTAGATTACACACTGCAGTCAGCTTATATTACACACTGCAGTCAGCTAATACTACACACTGCAGTCAGCTTATATTACACACTGCAGTCAGCCTATACTACAGTATACAGTTGGCTTATACTACACTATGCAGTTGGCTTATACTACACACTGCAGTCAGCTTATACTACACTCTGCAGTTGGCTTACATAATAGTAAACGATACTAGTACAAAAGAGAACAACACATCAAACCGTACTACAATTCCTAGTTCAATGCCAAAACAGGCCTCTCTAATGACTAAACAAGGTGCCAGAACTCACAGCAGGACATCTGGATTTCAGAAATGGGTCATGTGTTAAAAAAATGTCTTGATCTTTCTTGTTCTCTGAAGTGTGGATAAATGATGGTATTGTAATGAACAAGCTTTTGTGTTGTTTTTAAAGAAATAAAACAACGCATGATAGATTGTTTTCATCAAGACATGGACGCAAAACTTACTGCAAGTGAAAGATAAAATATCGATAATCTACATCACTTTTATGGGGAGGGGATAGCTCAGTGGTCGGAGCACTCGCTTTCCCTCAGCCAGGTTAAGCAGCATCGAGCGTGGTTACCAGTTGGATGGGTGACCGTTTGCGTGCTTTGGTTTCAGTACAGACCCCCAGTTCACCCAGCTGTAAATGGGCACCTGCCCTCTTTAGGATCAGGGAAGGTAAAGCAGCGAAGGAGAGATGGGCGCCGCCCTCAATATGCTGGCCCCTAGAGAAGTGAGGTTTCTGACGCCTTGCTCCCCTACGACCTTATAAGTTATGGAACACCTTTACCTTTAGATCACTATTGCAGCCTGAACAGTATCTTTCTGCAATCAGGATATGTCATTTTAGGTATGCTCCTGTTACATTAATGTTTGGAATCGGTGACTTACACCTCAACAACAGGTGTGATTTCAAATCGGAAACAGAAGAAGCCCTTTCTTGGTGACAAAACTGGAACAGAAATCCATGCTCTCTTTGGATGCACAACACAGGCACACTTGCGAGAGACAACTCTGAAAGTACTGTGCACATTATGTACAAATGAGCAATCTCTTCATAACATGGGCCAAAGGAAAACGTCTGGCAATGAAGACAGGTGGGGGTGTACATAGTTCAGGCTTTAAAATGCGGAGAACTTGGTCATTGAGTCCGACTGTGTGATGTGTGGTGGGAAAACACGTTGAGGTGGTTTGTGATGCTGTGGAGGATGACTCTTGATGACAGCAAGTGTTCCTGTGTCAGCTGTATTGTTCTGTTTTAGTGTCCACTATACATATAGAGGTGTCTGTGTGTGTGTGTGTGTGTGTGTGTGTGTGTGTGTGTGGGGTGTGGTGGTTTGTGTGTGTGTGTGTGTGTGTGTGTGTGTGTGTTTGTGTGTGTGTGTGGTTTGTGTGTGTGTGTGTGTGTGTGTGTGTTGTGTGTGTGTGTGGGGTGTGTGTGTGTGTGTGTGTGTGTGTGTGTGTGTGTGTGTGTGATATCGGTTCTCATGAGCGGGCCAGGAGAGAGAGAGAGAGAGAGAGAGAGAGAGAGGGGAGAAGAGAGAGACGCTTTGGACGCTTTGACCAATTTATTGTCATTGCCCAAAGTGGCCTATTGACAAGGGGTTACACACGACTTTCTTTTGTAAATACAAATAAATACACGAAAAATCACATGATGCATTTAACGTAATGAAAACCAAAAAAAACCAAAAATGAGCTCTTATGAACGGATACGACTTTAAGCTCTGACGTAAACTCAGTTTCAAAATGAACACAAAGTAATAACAAGGATGAACAATAGGAACCAATAAGCAATAACTAAAATAATGAAAAGAACATTCTAGAAAAGCTATATTAGACCATCCATTGACATTGTATGTGAAATTTTCAAAAAAAGAGAGAGAGAGAGAGAGAGAGAGGGGGAGAGAGAGAGAGGGGGGGAGAGAAAGAGAGACAGACAGACAGAAAGAGACAGACGGAGAGAGACAGAGACAGACAGAAAGACAGAGATGCAGAGAGATAAACGGAGAGACAGAGACAGGGAGACAGACAGAGAGACAGAGACAGGGAGATAGAGACAGTGAGAGACAGAGAGAGATAGACAGAGAAACAGACAGACAAACAGACAGACAGGCAAACAGACAGACGAAACAGGAAGATTTAACAGATTTCATGTGTTTATGCTGTAATGATCTGATTTGTCGTACTGTTTATGCTGTAATGATCTGATTTGTCGTACTGTTTATGCTGTAATGATCTGATTTGTCGTACTGTTTATGCTGTAATGATCTGATTTGCAGTAGTGTCTATGCTGTAATGATCATGCTGTAATGATCTAATTTGTCGCAGTGTTTATGCTGCAATGATCTGATTTGCCGTAGTGTTTATGCTGTAATGTTCTTATTTGTCGTAGTGGTTATGCTGTAATGATCTGATTTGTCGTAGTGCCTGTGCTGTAATGATCTGATTTTCCGTAATATCGGTGCTGTGACTGTCTCTGTGGACTGCGCTCTCTGATTCTAGTACACAAGAGAAACATGGCAACATCTCTGCTCATTCAGCACCTGTCGCTTTGTGAGAAAGATTGCGACAATGGTTTTCCGTTATCGTGCACATGCATAGACAAGTCACGATGATGATGACTATGACAATGATGTTTCTCCGAGTGTGTGTGTGTGTGTGTGTGTGTGTGTGTGTGTGTGTGTGTGTGTGTGTGTGTGTGTGTGTGTGTTTTCTTTTCCTCCTCAATGATTTTTCATATTTCCATTGCTCCTTGTAAACAGACTGAACCAAACATAAACAAGCATTCTACACACACACACACCCACCCCCCACACACACACACACAACCACACAATGGGCACCTTTGCACACACACACACGCACACATTTTAAGGCATAAACCAAATTGTTATAACAGGTATGATAAGACAGATTGAATATCAATTAACGTAATACTATATTCTATCAGAATATTGAAGAGTATAACACAATACAGATAATAAAGAAGTAGCCTCTCTAACGCTTCAAATGTCCTGTCCCTTCTCCAGCCAGCTGTGTCTCCCCTGCTCCACACCGTCCTCACAGACTCAGCTATTTTCCCGCCACCAGCAGGGTCTTGTCACGCGGAACAAACCCCAGTGTGGCCGTCCTGTCAGCACAGTCTCCGGGCAGCTGCAGCTGTGAACCAGGGTAGTGGTATCACCACGCATCTGCCAGTTCTCTGCTTTGGCTAGAGGGCCTCCCTTTCTACAATCTAATATTTCTCTTGTCTTTCAGTTTACTTGTAGTCCCAGAGCTTGAAGTGTGTGTCCCCCTCCCCCCCCCCTTCAAGATATGTGACTATTTTTGCGATTTAGATGCCTTTGATGGCAGCAAAACATTACCTGCAAACCAAAAACCCCAAGAAGATTACTTGCGAGTCAGACAGAAACCGAAAGCCGTGTTTTGCAGTTCTGTCTACCTCATCAGCAACTTCGCTGATCAGCAGTGGAAAAAGCAAGAGAGATAACAAGCATCCTTGCTTTTCGTCCTTGAGACAATAAAAAAAAATCCAGACACACAGAGACAGAGACAAAAAGAGAGAGACAGAGGCATAAAGATACAGTGACAATGAGTGGGAGGAGAGAGAAAAAGAATGGAGAGAGAGACAGACACACCGACAAATGGATAGGGAAAGAGACGAAAAGAAAGAGACAGAGTGAGAGACAGAGACATAGAGGTAAGACATCAAGAGAGAGAGAGAGAGAGAGAGAGAAGAGAGAGAGAGAGAAGAGAGAGAGAGAGAGAGAGAGAGAGAGAATTAATTCACTAATTAGTGATTGAATTAATGAATGAATGAATTAATGAATGAACGAATGAATGATCTTCATTTTCCAAGGGTTATTGAATACGCATTCAAATACTTTTTTCATCCGGCCCCTGCCCTAATTAGGGACTATCAACAAAACCAACCCCCACCCCACCCCCCAAAAAAACAACAACAAAAAACAACCACAAACAAAAAGAAAATAACCCAACTACAACAAGGGCAACAAAAGTTCAACCTATGATTTACAGAAAAGAGATAAATGTGTATTCAACAAACATACAATCCCCAATTGATCTGAACATTAATGTCAAAACAGATACATTGATTTTAATTATTTGGGGGAAAGAGACAAATATGTGTTCAATAAACACATAATCCCCAACTGACGCGAACTTTACTAGCAAAACAGATATACTGATTACAACTAAGTGAATTAGATAGAGTATGATAGAAGAGAGGCAGCAAGGAGAGGGAGAGAGGGGGAGGGAGAGAGAGGGGGAGAGGAAGAATACATACAGAGTGCATCTACATCAAACAAACACATCAAAAATGATATATATATCAAAATATTTGCACACACCTTTTCTTTATTTAACACAATACTATGAATGAAAAAACAAACAGAAACAAACCAACAAACGAAAACAAAAACAACCCAAAACTATTCAAAGGAAACGCCCCATAAAATACAAACATTATCCATTTCAAATTTTGTTAAAAATAAATGAATAAAAACCACAACCCACCCCCATTCCAGTACAATTCTGAAAAGTGTAGCATGCATATGATGAAGAAACAACACTGAGAGAGCGAGAGAGAGCGAGCGAGAGAGAGAGAGAGAGAGAGAGAGAGAGAGAGAGAAATTAAATGGGGAGAGAGAGAGGGGGGGGGAAGGAAAACATGTACATTCATAGAGGCCATGGCCCCTTAGGAGGGGGAATACAAAAAATTTACAGCAAAATATGCTGGACATGTGATGGCATTATGTTACATAGACACTTCTCCTTTTAACTGCCTTATAAATTTTCACTACCACTAGTTTTACAACACACCCATTCGTCGAAGCTCATAACAAAACTACCCAGAATAAACATGGATCTCTATAGTACTTTTGTGGTATGAATTACTCTCGTATATCTCTTAACCCTGGACAGGAAAGCACAAAGTGGATTTCATCTTCTACTGAGCATCTACAAATTGGGCATTGAAGATTTGTGGCAAGTGCCTGTCTAATGGGATCATAATGTACATGGATATCCAAAATACCAAATCTAAAACGCGTCGTTGTACGCTTCAAATGTCTATCAGTATGTATGGGCATATAAGTTGGTACACAATTTACATGGCTGAACATTCTACATTGATCAAATCTGTCACTATTCTGTACATGACTTTCACAATTTTGCCACCAACAATCAATCAGCCTTTCACGAAACTGTCTAATAAAATCACACACATTTCATAAAATATTGGATCAAAATAACACATATGAATGGGGCACACTGCCTTTAAAGCACATAGAATGTTGTTTGGATAGGGTAATAGAGGCAAGACAAATTGGGCTCCAAATGTAAGAATAAAATCATGTGAATTGAGTTTTGTTTACGTCTGGTTGAACCGAGAGAGAGAGAGAGAGAGAGAGAGAGAGAGAGAGAGAGAGAGACAGACAGACAGAGAGACAGACAGACAGACAGACAGACAGACAGAGACAGAGACAGACAGACAGAAGAGAGAAAGAAAGAGACAGACAGACAGACAGAAAAAAAGTTTATTTTCCTTACTGGCCTGTCTTTCGGTAACCCCTAGGGGCCTCAGGGGGAATAGGATCCGCGATGGCTCTCTGGGTATCAATGGAGCCAATCAGAGATGATTCTTCACTTTGTATGGACCAATCAAAAGCAGCGTTGCTCCATCAGGCGGACCACTCAAAGGAAATGTTGCTATGTCAGGAAGTGAGGGCTGAGAGGTGTGGTTGGCCTTGATGGCTGTGGCGGCAGTGTTTTGGTCGGCCTTGTTTGGCTTTGTTTGCTTGTTTGCTTTGCTTTTGAAGCTTTGGAGGCAGTGTTGTGTCTTGCAATCCAAAACATAGCATGCTGAAAGAATGAGAAAAGTAGCAAACAAGAGAACGAATGAAACCAGATTTGTTGTTGTCGGTGCTGTTGCTGTTGTTGTTACTGTTGTTGTTTCTGTTGTTGTTTGTTGTTGCTGTTGTTGTTGCTGCTGCTGTTGCCGTTATTGATGTTGTCGCTTTTGCTGCTGTTTTTGCTTTGGTTCTAGTTGCCGAGGAAAAAAAGAATAAATTTGAAAAAGTGTGGGCGTTTTATTACATGTCTCATTCGGTATTTTCGTCTTAGTCTCTGTCTGTCTGCCTGTATGTCTGTCTGTCTGTCTGTCTGTCTGTCTGTCTGTCTGTCTCTCTCTCTCTCTCTCTCTCTCTCTCTCTTCTCTCTCTCTCTCTCTCTCTCTCTCTCTCTCTCTTCTTACTCTGAAACTGGTAAACACAACCGATCCTCCATCCAACAGCCCCCCCCCCCCACTACCACCACAAATGGCACCCCAAGTGGCAACAAATGACAATGCCATAAAACTGAAGCCACATCAGAATGAAGCAATAATCGCAATTGAGCACAACATATAATATAACATATAATGACTTTTTTGCTGCCTCGTCTTCTATCATGTTTCTGTCTGACTGTTCCCACGCCCCTCATCTCGCTCTCTCCGCCCCAGCCATACCTTGATTAATTACATGGCATCTTCAGGGTCAGAAGTCCACAAGGATCCCACCAACGTCAAGCTGCCTTGGGACGACTTGCCAGAGAGGCCCTCCAGTTGTGCTGGGTCACTTTGGTGGTGTTCAGTGGTGCCTGTTCTGAGGGAGCCTGGGCAGGACACCACTCCCCAAGCCTCCTACTGACGACAGTAACAGGTCAGTCGAGGAGCCAGACACAGTGAGCCTGCTGCTGTGTC
>CM054134.1:7639270-7661770 GCA_028751875.1 Rapana venosa | reverse complement strand
TTCAGTCGAAATGTGTCATGTATTTGTGGTGATCAGATTACGCCACAACATGTTATGTTTTATTGCGATCAGTTGAAGCGTTATTTGCCGGCTTGGTTGTCTAACACTGACTCTGCTAGTTTTTCCCACACAGACATTTTGTTGGATAATCTTAAAATGCTAGAAATAGTGAAAGGCTTGAGTAAGAGCCCAGTCGGTCAGTTTTTATAAAAGATTTTTGTTGTTCCTGTTCAAGTTAAATTTGAATCCGTTTGAGTTTTTAACATGATATAATTCTTTTTTAAACATCACAACTATGTAGGCCTACAGATTCCTAGCTATTGTAGAGTATACAGTACCTATGCACACACACACACAAATACACACATACCTTACACACATGCATATGCACCCAAATACACACACACACATAAACACGCACACACAATCACACACAGGCATAAACACACGTGCACACACATACACAATACAAACGCGCGCACACCCGCACACGCAAACGCACGCACACACACACACACACACACTCTCTCTCTCTCTCTCTCTCTCTCTCTCTCTCTCTCTCTCTCTCTCTCTCTCTCTCCACAAATATGTACACAGATCTACACGCATGTATGATCTATCTCTCTCTCACATACACACAAACACACACGCACACACGCACACACACTCACATACACACAAACACACACTTGTCTAATATCACGTAATGTGAAAAGACGTTAAATCAAAGAAGAACACTTCAATCTGGATTATCCCTATCGCTTAATAACATTCTGAACACCGGTGCACTTCTCTGCACAATCTGCAGTACCCAGTCAATACTTTCCTGTGACTGATCATTCTGTTTTGTATAATTATTATCATTTATTCACACCTTGAACAATAAACCTCTTATACTAAGGCATTTGACAAAGTAAGACATTCCGATCTCTTCGACATTTTACTAAGACATGTGATGGAAAAGATCTTAGAGTGATCAGAAACTTGTTCTGGGAACAAGAAGCTGCAATAAGAGTTGATCATGACTGCAGTGAGTACAGACCGATCTGTAGGGGAGTGAGGCAGGGCTGCGTTTTTTTCTCCAGACCTCTTCAATATCTACAGCGAAATGATTCTACGGAACATAGAGCAGCATGAAGGTGTCAAAGTAGGAGGTCACAACATCAACAATCTAAGATATGCGGATGACACAGTGCTAATTGCTGACTCGGAGGAAAAACTACAAAATATCCTTACAACAGTCACAATCGAAAGTGAAAACAAAGGACTCCAACTGAATGCAAAGAAGACTGAGTGCATGGTAATCTCAAAACAGTCAGACATGCCTGTATGTAACATTTTATGCAAAGGGGAAAGAATAAAACAAGTTCGCACCTTTAAATACTTGGGCTTCACAATAACTCCAGACGCCAGATGCGACACAGAAATAAAGAAGAGAATCGCTTTGTCTAAAGACACATTCACCAAGATGAAGCCCATCTTTACCAACAGAAATATAAGACTCAGCACCAAAATCAACACTCTGAAAGCCTACATATGGTCCATCCTTCTGTACGGATGTGACTGCTGGACGCTTACAAAAGACCTCGAAAGAAGACTTGAAGCAGCAGAAATGTGGTATATCAGAAGAATTATGAGAATATCATAGACTGAAAAGAAGTCAAACGAAGAAGTAATGGAAATGGCCGGGTACAAAAGATCCCTTCTCAAAACCATCAGAAAAAGACAACTACAATTTTCTGGGCACATAAACAGAGCTGATGGAATAGAAAAGCAAATATTGTGTGGAAAGATTTGTGGTACAAAAGACAGAGGAAGACAACTCACAAAATACACAGACAGTCTGAACAGCTACGCAACGAGGAAAGAATCCCCCAACAATGAACTCATCAGGAGAACTGACAACAGAGAGGAATGGAAGGCCATGATCGCCGATGTCTGCAACAGACCTGGCACATGAAGAAGAAGAAGAATGCGCTACCCCTCTTCCCCACCGTTTCTGTATTTTTTTGGTTTCCTTTCATCATATTGACGTCAGGCATAACCATCTACAACTCTTTGGTGTGCACTACTGAAACACAGACATTCAGTATCATCATCCTAGCACCACAGTGTGGTCACTGAGGGGTTCAGCATCGTCATCCTAGCACCACAGTGTGGTCACTGAGGGGTTCAGCATCGTCATCCTAGCACCACAGTGTGGTCACTGAGTGGTTTAGCATCGTCATCCTAGCACCACAGTGTGGTCACTGAGGGGTTCAGCATCGTCATCCTAGCACCACAGTGTGGTCACTGAGGGGTTCAGCATCGTCATCCTAGCACCACAGTGTGGTCACTGAGGGGTTCAGCATCGTCATCCTAGCACCACAGTGTGGTCACTGAGGGGTTCAGCATCGTCATCCTAGCACCAGCAGTGTGGTCACTGAGCTATGAGGGGTTCAGTATCGTCATCCTAGCACCAGCAGTGTGGTCACTGAGCTATGAGGGGTTCAGTATCATCATCCTAGCACCAGCAGTGTGGTCACTGAGCTATGAGGGGTTCAGTATCGTCATCCTAGCACCAGCAGTGTGGTCACTGAGCTATGAGGGGTTCAGTATCGTCATCCTAGCACCAGCAGTGTGGTCACTGAGCTATGAGGGGTTCAGTATCATCATCCTAGCACCAGCAGTGTGGTCACTGAGCTATGAGGGGTTCAGTATCGTCATCCTAGCACCAGCAGTGTGGTCACTGAGGGGTTCAGTATCGTCATCCTAGCACCACAGTGTGGTCACTGAGGGTTCAGTATCGTCATCCTAGCACCAGCAGTGTGGTCACTGAGCTATGAGGGGTTCAGCATCGTCATCCTAGCACCACAGTGTGGTCACTGAGGGGTTCAGCATCGTCATCCTAGCACCACAGTGTGGTCACTGAGGGGTTCAGCATCGTCATCCTAGCACCACAGTGTGGTCACTGAGGGGTTCAGCATCGTCATCCTAGCACCACAGTGTGGTCACTGAGGGGTTCAGCATCGTCATCCTAGCACCAGCAGTGTGGTCACTGAGCTATGAGGGGTTCAGTATCGTCATCCTAGCACCAGCAGTGTGGTCACTGAGCTATGAGGGGTTCAGTATCATCATCCTAGCACCAGCAGTGTGGTCACTGAGCTATGAGGGGTTCAGTATCGTCATCCTAGCACCAGCAGTGTGGTCACTGAGCTATGAGGGGTTCAGTATCGTCATCCTAGCACCAGCAGTGTGGTCACTGAGCTTATGAGGGTTCAGTATCATCATCCTAGCACCAGCAGTGTGGTCACTGAGCTATGAGGGGTTCAGTATCGTCATCCTAGCACCAGCAGTGTGGTCACTGAGGGGTTCAGTATCGTCATCCTAGCACCACAGTGTGGTCACTGAGGGTTCAGTATCGTCATCCTAGCACCAGCAGTGTGGTCACTGAGCTATGAGGGGTTCAGCATCGTCATCCTAGCACCACAGTGTGGTCACTGAGGGGTTCAGCATCGTCATCCTAGCACCAGCAGTGAGGTCACTGAAGGGTGTTTCAGCCTGACGTCTGCTGCTGGTTGTCCACAGGGACAGGTGACAGGCTTTCTTTCCCAAAGTGCAGCGCTGCAGTCAGCCTGCCCGCTTTCCTGCCTCCCTTCTTCAAAGCACTTTCTTACCAGTTTAAAAGTTGTGTTTATCTATTAATTTGACTCGCTTATTTCGAAGATAAGGGAATACACACTCGTGTGCTTGTTTACATCCAGTCCCCGTGTGCATGCATTTTTGTAAATTTTGTCATTCGTTCCCACCAGCACACGCTGGTCAACTCTTCCACGAAACCGGACAGATTTTAACGTGTGCGCAAGACGTTCTGCGTGCCTTCGCACACCGGTCCTCGGTTTATAGTCTCATCGAAGGACTTTTGGGGAGAGTGGAGTCTGCACTGGTGTTAACTCCAGGGGGAGGAATCCCCTTGAACGGGATTTGAACGCCGATCAGCAAATCGCAGGCACAATGCGCAACGCTCTAACCACCAGGCTATCCCGTCCCCAACTCCCCCCCCCCCATCCCCCCCACACACACACCACCACCACCACCACCACCACCACCACACAACAACAACAACAACACAAGCAACAACTGTGAGATGCTGTCTATCTGTCTCCTGTGTGTGTGTGTGTGTGTGTGTGTGTGTGTGTGTGTGTGTGTGTGTGTGTGTGTGTGTGTGTGTGTGTGTGTTCAGTCATGGCAGGAGAGACCCCCCCCCTCCTCCAGTCATGATGTCCCCGCCCCGTCCACCACCCTGGCCACAGCAGGCGTCACCTTGCAAAGAATCAGCCCCGGACCACAGCCAGACCACAGCCAGACCACAGCCAGACCACAGCCAGACCACAGCCAGACCACAGCCAGACCACAGCCAGGTCAAAGCCAGACCACAGCCAGGTCAAAGCCAGACCACAGCCAGGTCAAAGCCAGACCACAGCCAGGCCACAGCCAGGCCACAGCCAGGTCAAAGCCAGACCACAGCCAGGTCAAAGCCAGACCACAGCCAGACCACAGCCAGACCACAGCCAGGCCACAGCCAGACCACAGCCAGGTCAAAGCCAGACCACAGCCAGGTCAAAGCCAGACCACAGCCAGGCCACAGCCAGACCACAGCCAGGTCAAAGCCAGACCACAGCCAGGTCAAAGCCAGACCACAGCCAGACCACAGCCAGACCACAGCCAGACCACAGCTAGTTTACAGGACTAACATGGGCAGCTAGTTTACAGGCCTATATGGACAGCTAGTTTACAGACCTAACATGGACAGCTAGTTTACAGGCCTATATGGACAGCTAGTTTAGGGGGCCTAACATGGACAGCTAGTTTACAGGCCTATATGGACAGCTAGTTTAGGGGGCCTAACATGGGCAGCTATTTTACAGCCTAACATGGGCAGCTAGTTTACAGGCCTATATGGACAGCTAGTTTACAGGCCTATATGGACAGCTAGTTTACAGGCCTATATGGACAGCTAGTTTACAGGCCTATATGGACAGCTAGTTTACAGGCCTATATGGACAGCTAGTTTACAGCCTAACATGGACAGCTAGTTTACGGGGCCTAGATCTGAAATGTGGGCTGGAGGGTGACTGCAATCACTACAACAACAGCAACAACAGAACAACAGCAACAACAGCAACAACAGCAACACGCAGCTATGTGCAGTCGACAAGAGGAGGACCGGTCAGTTCATCACTTCCTGTCTGGGTCAACGACCTAGCCAACCATACAGGTCACACACAGGCCACACATAGGTCACTCAGGTCACACACGGGTCACTCAGGTCACTCGGGTCACACACAGGTCACACACAGATCACACACAGCCAACTGGAAAGTTCTTAACAAATTTCAGGGCAGAAGCAGATGCACTGTTGACAGCAACCAATACACTCTGCACCAACAGACAGGCACTTCACCCCAGAGTTGTCATCTTCTCAGATGCACTGTCTGTGCTTCAGACCAGAGAACGAGAAACTGAACGGCCTTGCTCCGCTCTTGTTGCCCTGCAGCAGTCCACTGAGCACACAGTCATCCAGTGCGTTCCTTCACACTGCAGCATCCTTGGCAATGAGGAAGCTGACATACTGGCAAAGATAGGAGGTCGGATGCCTCAAGAGGAGCAGGAGGTGACGTATGAAGAGGCAAAGATAATTGTGAAGGAAAAGCAGAAGAGAAGATGGCTTCAGCAGCACCCTTATTTCAACAGTAAGGATGACTACCACCTCCTCCCCAGAGGAGACCAAGTAACAATTGTGAGGCTGAGGACTGGACACTGCACTCGGACATCGCATGTTTACAAAGGTCCACATTGGTGATTCTGAGGCGTGCCCCTGTGGCACTTCTTCCATGACAGTGGAAGAACACTTCCTCCAGACCTGTCCAACACACCAAACCCTGAGGGCTGATATCTGGCCTACTGACCTGCCAATGAGGGACAAACTCTTCAGACCTGTGGAGGGCCTTCAGTGCACGGCAGCATTTGTCAGGGCCTCGGGAGTTGCTGTATGAGCGTTCCACGAAGACGAAGAAGAAGAAGAAGACACAGGGCCCACAGTGCACACAGCCCACATCATGGGAAAAACAACAGGAAAAACAGAAAAAAGCAAACCACAGGGTGTGTTGGCAAGTGACCACCAGAGCACACAAAGGTCAGGGAGGTCAGGCCATGTCCAGCTAATGAGGCTAATGACGGACATCGGTGGTCACTGCACTGGCCACTTAGCTCCCCTTTCTTAGAGACTTCTTTACCACTGATGGGGTCCAGGTGTGCGTGTGTGTGTGCGTGTGTGTGTGTGTGTGTGTGTATGTGTGTGTGTGTGTGTGTGTGTATGTGTGTGTGTGTGTGTGTGTGTGTGTGTGTGTGTGTGTGTGTGTGTGTGTGTGTGTGTGTGTGTGTGTGTGACAACTATCATCTTCCTGGTACCGACCTTGTCGCAGTTTGTTTTTATGGACTGGTTCCATGGATGTTCTTATCTTGGTATCTCTCTCCCTTGTGTTGTTTTTGTTTCGAGTTGTTGTTGTTTCTTTTCCTGACGCTTACATAATATAAACACGTTATGTTCTTGCCTTAATTTCTGTCGATATGATAATTATGATGTTATTCAGCTGAAACCTATTTTTGCACATCCACCTTCAAGAGTAACTTTTCATTGCATAATCGTGCCTGTTGTTCCCTTACTTCCTGTGCTGCTGTATTATAGCTTGACCTGGTACAATTCTGCCTAAACTTTTAAGAGAGAGAGAGAGAGAGAACAAAGAACGGCAGACAGACGCACCCCTCCCTCGCTGCTTTACCTTCCCTGCTCTAAAGAGGGCAGGTACTTATTTACAGCTGGGTGAACTGGGGGACTGTAATGAGGCCAAAGCAGGCAAACCGGTCACCCATCCACTTGGTAATCACGCTCAATGCTGCTTAACCTTAGCTTGGGGAAAGCCAGTGCTCTGACCACAGAGACATCCCGTCCCCACTTTGTGTGTAAGTGGATAAAAAACAACCCAACTAATAAACGTGTTTCCGCACCTGTCCTTAGCTGCCTACACGAACAGTAAGTTCGTGTATCTAACGTTAGCACACACACACACACACACACACACACACACAGACACACACACACACACATGATACTCCTCTCTCTCTCTCTCTCTCTCTCTCTCTGGGCTTAACACAGACCTTCATTAAGGCTGGCTGACCATTAGCGTCATGAGGTAATGGCCATACACTGACCGCTAATTACTGCCACATACTTCACAGCAGCTGACCACCCAGTGGGCTACGCCTGCTTTTGTGAGCTCCAACATGATTGGCTGGTTTGGGTGATGCTGTTTTCTTCTGCTTCATCTTTTGTTGTTATTGTTGTTGTTAATGATGATGATGATGATGATGTGATGGTGCATTACTTGTGGTGGTGGTGGTGGTGGTGGTCTGCTTCATTAATTTTTGTTGTTGTGGCGGTGGTGGTGGTGGCGATGGTGGTGGTAGTGATGTCTGCTTCATTATTTGTTGTTGTTGTCGTTGTGTTGTGTTTGATCTGCTTCATGTTTCATTATTTTTGTTGTTTTGCATGATTGTCTGCTTGTTTTGTTTTTATGCGTTTCTTCATTTTGTTTGTTTGTTTTTGTTGTTGATTTTGCATACTTCCTCAGTTTTAGCTTTTGGTTTTATAATTATGTGTTATCAATTTTTGTTTACTCTTGATGTTTGTGATCATCGCTGTCGTGTTTGTTTTCCTTGTTGTTTTTCACCACGTTGTTGTTTTCTTTGTTGTTTTTCACCACGCTGTTGTTTTCTTTGTTGTTTTTCACCACGCTGTTGTTTTCTTTGTTGTTTTTCACCACGCTGTTGTTTTCCTTGTTGTTTTTCACCACGCTGTTGTCTTCTTTGTTGTTTTTCACCACGCTGTTGTCTTCTTTTGTTTTTCACCACGCTGTTGTTTTCCTTGTTTTTTCACCACGCTGTTGTCTTCTTTGTTGTTTTTCACCACGCTGTTGTCTTTTTTATGTTTTCACAGCTTTGTTTTCCTTGTTGTTTCACCACCGTTGTTTTTTGTTATTTTTTCACACGCTTTGTTTTCTTTGTTATTTTTGTTGTTTTTTTTCACCAGCTGTGTTACTGATTGTAGTTTCACAGTGTTTTTCATTGTTGTTGTTTTCACCACGCTGTTGTCTTCCCTTTGTTGTTTGTTCACCACGCTGTTGTCTTTTTGTTGTTTTTCACACTCTGTTTTTGTTTGTTGTTTTTCACCACCTTGTCTTCTTGTTGTTTTCACACGTGTTTTTCTTTGTTTTTTCACCATGCTGTTGTCTTTTTGTTGTTTTTCTTCACCACGTCTTGTGTCTTTTTGTTGTTTTTCACCATCCTGTTGTCGTTCCTTGTTGTTTTTCACAATTGTTTTTTCTTGTTGTTGTTTCCCACGCTGTTGTTCTTCTTTTGTTTTTACACCTGTTGTTGTTTGTTGTTTTTTCACCACCTGTTGTTTTTTGTGTTTTTTTCACCACATGTGTTTCTTGTTTTTTTCACACGCGTTGTTTTTTTGTTGTCTTTTGTGTTTTTCACCACACTTTGTCTTCTTTGTTTATTTTTTGTTGTTTCACACCTTTGTTCGTAGTTGTTGTTTTTCCCCGCGTTGTCTTCTATGGTTGTTTTTACACGCTGTTGTTTTCCTTGTTTTTTCCACGCTTCTTCTTTGTGTTTTTCTTTACCAGCTGTGTCTTCTTTGCTGTTTTTCCCCCTGTTGTTTCCTGTTGTTTTACAGCTGTTGCAGTCTGTTGTTTCAACACAGAGCCTGTTGCTCTTTATTGGTGGCTTTCCACGTGTTGTTCTTTCCACGCTGTTTGTCCTGTTGTTTCACCACGCTGTGTTCTTGGTTCACCAGCTGTTGTTTTTCACCACGCTGTTGTCTCTTTTGTTTTTCACGCAGCTGTTGTTTTTTTTAGTTTTCACCCCTTTTGTTTTTCTAAATTTTGTCACTCTCCTTCTTTTTTACTTTTGTGTTTGTATACTTCTCCTCTTTTCATTGTTGTGTTGTATACTTCATCATTTTTTCATTGTTATGATTGTACGCTTCATCATTTTTTCATTTGTGTTTGTATACCTCACCTTTAGTTCCTTGTTGTGATTGTATACTTCATCATTTGCTTTTGTTGTTTTGTATACTTCATCATTTGTTGTAGTTGTTGTTTTGTATGCTTCATCATTTGTTGTAGTTGTTGTTTTGTATACTTCATCATTTGTTGTAGTTGTTGTTTTGTATACTTCATCATTTGTTGTAGTTGTTGTTTTGTATGCTTCATCATTTGTTGTAGTCGTTGTTTTGTATGCTTCATCATGTTTTGTTGTAGTTGTTGTTTTGTATACTTCATCATTTGTTGTAGTTGTTGTTTTGTATACTTCATCATTTGTTTTTGTTGTGGTTATTGTATACTTCATCATTTGTTTTGTTGTGGTTATTGTATACTTCATCATTTGTTTTTGTTGTGGTTATTGTATACTTCATCATTTGTTTTTGTTGTGGTTATTGTATACTTCATCATTTGTTTGTGTTGTAGTTGTTTTGTATGCTTCACCATTTGTTGTAGTTGTTGTTTTTGTTGCTTCATCATGGTTGTTGCTGCTGTTGTTCTTGTTTTCCAACGCTTTCTAGATTGTGTTATATTTCTTTACATGCTGTGTCTTCATTTGTTTCTTCGTGGTTATTTTGCAGCGTCAAACAGAGGCCCAGTGGCTCTAATTATTGGAGAGCCTTTGGCGTGTGTTCTGAGGTTGCTGGTTTGAATCTGATTAGGGACAGGTTGGGTAAAAGGCGGGGTTGGGTTGATTGTCAGCCCCAGCTGCCTCCTTTGCAGACGGAGGAATGGGGTTTTAACGTGTGAACATGACACTTTGCTTCTCCTCCTCTTCTTCCTCCTCCTCCTTCTTCTCCTTCTATCTGCCTTGTCTGTCTGTCTGTATGCCTGCCTGTCTGCCTGTCTGTCTGTCTGCCTGTCTGCCTGTCTGTCTGTCTGCTATATCTGCCTGCCTCTCTGCTTGTCTGCCTGTCTGCCTGTCTGCCTGCCTGTCTCCATGCCTGCCTGTCTGTATATCTGTATATATCTGTATGTCTGTCTGCCTATGTGTCTGTCTGTCTGTTTGTCTGTTCGTCTGTCTGTCTGTCTGCCTGTCTGTCTGTCTGTCTGTCTCTCTGTCTCTGCATCTCTGTCTCTCTGTCTCTGTCTCTCTCTCTCTCAGTGCAGGCATTCGGTAATAAGACAGAGAAAACTCCACAGGACTTTCTCGGCCATGGACAAACAGAGCACAGCGGAGCAGGTCACAGCAGACCTGGTACCCAACACACCATCTTCTCGCTATATCGGTGGTGGGGTGGTAACGTGCCGGGCCACAAACCAAAATACAACCGCTGAATGTTCCATTCCTTTTTAAACCTGGGCTGGCATCCACTAGATCACGCGTGGTGGTCTGGTTGCAAGTCTTTGGGAGGAGATGGATAAACGGAGGTTTGGCGTGCAACATACGTTTAGTGCCGAGTAAAGGAACCGCAGCAACACAAAAGTTGTCCCTGACCACAGTGTGTAGAAAAAAGCCACTGTGGTGTGGACACAAGGACATGCACGGTGCATTCCCAATGCAAGGACAACAGCCTCAATGCAAGGACAACACCCTCAATGCAAGGACAACATCCTCAATGCAAGGGCAACATCTTCAATGCCAGGGCAACATCCTCAATGCCAGGGCAACACCCTCAATGCCAGGGAAACATCCTCAATGCCAGGGCAACATCCTCAATGCCAGGGAAACATCCTCAATGCAAGGACAACATGCCCAACGCAAGAGCAACATCCTCAAAGCAAGACCAACATCCTCAATGCAAGGACATCCTCAATGTAAGGACAACATTCCCAGTGCAAGTACAATATTCCCAATGCAAGAGAAACATCCCCAATGCAAGGACATCCTCAATGCAAGGACAACACCCTCAATGCAAGGGCAACACCCTCAACGCAAGGACAACACCCTCAATGCAAGGACAACATTTCCAATCCAAAGACAACATTCCCAATGCAAGGGCAACATCCTCAATGCAATGACAACATCCTCAATGCAAGGACAACATCTTCAATGCAAGGGCAACATCTTCAATGCAATGACAACATCCTCAATGCCATGGCAACACCCTCAATGCCAGGGAAACATCCTCAATGCAAGTACAACATTCCCAATGCAAGAGAAACATCCTCAATGCAAGGACATCCTCAATGCAAGGACAACATCCCCAAGGCAAGAGCAACATCCTCAAAGCAAGAGCAACATCCTCAAAGCAAGGACATCCTCAATGCCAGGGCAACATCCTCAATGCCAAGGCAACATCCTCAAGACCAGGGCAACATCCTCAATACCAGGGCAACATCCTCAATGCCAGGGCAACATCCTCAATACCAGGGCAACATCCTCAATGCCAGGGCAACATCCTCAATGCCAGGGCAACATCCTCAATGCAAGGGCAACATCTTCAATGCAATGACAACATCCTCAATGCCATGGCAACACCCTCAATGCCAGGGAAACATCCTCAATGCAAGTAAAACATTCCCAATGCAAGAGAAACATCCTCAAAGCAAGGGCAACATCCTCAATGCAAGGACATCCTCAATGCCAGGGGAACATCCTCAATGCCAGGGGAACATCCTCAATGCCAGGGCAACATCCTCAATGCCAGGGCAACATCCTCAATGCCAGGGCAACATCCTCAATGCCAGGCAACGTCTACAGACCCTGATTGCGGAAAGCTTGGGGGAGGCCAGCCTCTGCTGCTGCTGCTGCCCTCCACTGTGCTGCAGCTGGGTTGGCAGGCGGGTGGGGGGACGGCCTAACTGGCGGCATGGTACCAGCATGCTCTGTTGGTCAATGTGTCCACAGAATAACGGGGAGGATGTGAAAGGCATCAATAACATACGAACAGGGGGGATGGGAAATGCATCAATGACATACCGGGAAATACGTCAAATGCATCAAGAGTATAACGGGGAGTATGTTAATTTTATCAATGGTATAACAGAGAATATGTTAATTGCATCAATGGCATAACGGGGAATATGTTAATTGCATCAATGGCATAAAGGGGAATATGTTAAATGCATCAATGACATAACGGGGAATATGTTAAATGCATCAATGGCATAATGGGGAATATGTTAATTGCATCAATGGCATAACGGGGAATATGTTTATTGCATCAATAGCATAACGGGGAATATGTTAATTGCATCAATAGCATAACGGGGAATATGTTAATTGCATCAATGGCATAACGGGGAGTATGTTAAATGCATCAATAGCATAACGGGGAGTATGTTAAATGCATCAATTTCATAAGGGAGAGTATATACAACCCCAAAAGATGACTTCTTCAAGCAAAGTTAATGAGCTTTTCCTCACCTTTAAAACAAATCGTTTCTGGGTGGCTAGAGATGTGCAGGATTATTGGGGTAGAGAGGTGTGTGTGTGTGAGCGTGCACGCGTGTTTATTCAGCTGATAGTGTTGGCGTCTTTGCTCCAGAGTAAGAAAAGCTGGCGGTGTTTTGCTGTAATCGGCTTAATGTGCTGAGGGAAGGATGCCCCCCCCCCCCCACCCCCACACCCCCCTCACATGCTAGCGTTCACCAGCAACAACAAGTGGCACTAGAGGAACACCGCAATTATGTCAGGCCCTGCCCTTAGGGTGGCGGGGAGGAAAGGAAGGAAGGAGGGAAGGAAGGAGGGAAGGAAGGAAGGAGGGAAGGAAGGAAGCAGGGAAGGGAAACATCAAGATAGAGACGAAGATGTGGAGAGAGAGGGACAGAGAGACACTAGTCACAGACAGACGCAGAGACAGAGATACTGAGAGAGAGAGAGAAAGAAAGAAACACAGCCAGAATTAGAGACAGACAGACAGACAGACAGACAGAGACACTTAAACAGACAGTCAGAAGAACAAGACAGAGACATAAAGAGAGTGGGGAGTGAGAGAACAAGGTCCAACAGATGATGGACAGAAACCTCAGCAGACAGAGAGACAGGCAGAGAGGAGGGAGAGGATAAAAGAAGTCGAAAATGAACTGACAAAGAATAAGAGACAGAGAGAGAATGCGAGAATGACAGACAGATGGACAGACAGATTGTGACAGATACAGAGGCAGTGATAGACGCAGAGACAGAAGGACAGACAGAGAGTCAGAAACGTATAGAACTGGAGACAGAGAGACAGTAACAGAGATGGAGATTTATACACGCAGAAAAATGACCCTTTGTCCTTCTACACCCCCACCCCCCCTTTTCCCTCTCCAGCCTTTCACTTTCCTCTTCACCACAATTTTTATTTCAAAGAGGCTTATTACAGGGCTGGGGAACCTTCAAGAAAGCCCCAAGGGGGAGAATGACTTCCGGCCACCGTGGCATGATGGGAAGGCGGAAGGGGAAAATTTCATTTGATGGGCGAGTTCAGAGGAGGTTTTCTTTGCAATAATTCATAGAGCGCAGCTAGGTGTTAGAGACAGAGGTGGGAGCCAGAACTAGGCAATTCTCTGGATAATATTCCGCGCGCGCGCGCGCGCGGTGTGTGTGTGTGTGTGTGTGTGTGTGTGTGTGTGTGTGTGTGTGTGTGTGTGTGTGTGTGTGTGTGTGTGTGTGTGTGTGTGTGTGTGTTGCTTTGGTTCTGCTGTAATTAGGTCTAGCCAGAGTCTAACAAACGGCCGTTGATTTCAGGCTTCTTCGGCTAGAGTGGAAAAACCAAGATGAAAAAAATGAGAGAAAGTTCACCAGGGAGTTTGCTTGTAAGTACGTTTGCCTCTCTGTCTGTGTGATTGTCTGTGTTTTTGTCTGTCTGTCTGCTTGCCTGTCTGCCTGCCTGCCTGTTTGCAGGAAGGAGTCATTAATCAAGCATCAGTCGGCAGTTCTAAAGTGTACTTCTAAAGTGTACAATGTACAGTTCTACAGTGTACAATGTACAGTTCTACAATCTACAATGTACTTCTACAATGTACAATGTAGGGTTCTACAGTGTACAATGTACAGTTCTACAATCTACAATGTACTTCTACAATGTACAATGTAGGGTTCTACAGTGTACAATGTACAGTTCTACAGAGTACAATGTAGTTCTACAATGTACAACGTACAGTTCTACAGTGTACAATGTACAGTTCTACAGTGTACGGTGTACAGTTCTAGAGTGTATAATATACAGTTCTACAATGTACAATGTACAGTTCTACAGTGTACAATGTACAGTTCTACAATATACAATCTACAGTGTACAATCTACAGTTCTACATTACGAATACGAAATCTTGAATATCTCAAAGGGCCAGGAATTCATGCAGGTTACAAGCGCGCATAGCTAAAAACAGTCAACAAGTTAAGGTGAAATAGTGCAAATCAGCATCACAGGCCCAGGCAACCATTCCCCCACTTGAACATTGCTTCATCCACATGTGGACACCTGCATACAAACACGCAATATCTGTCTCTCTCTCTGTCTCTGTCTCTCTCTCTCCCTCTCTCACCCCCCTCTCTCTCTCACTCTCTCCCACCCCTCTGTCTCTCTCCCTCTCTCCACCCTCTCTCTCTCTCCCTCTCTCCACCCCCTCCTCTCTCTCTCTCTCTCCACCCCCTCCCTCTCTCTCTCCTCTCTCCCTCTCTCCACCCCCTCCTCTCTCTCTCTCTCCCTCTCTCCACCCCTCTCCCCTCTCCCTCTCTCTCCACCCCCTTCTCTCTCTCTCCCTCTCTCCACCCCTCTCTCTCTCTCCCTCTCTCCACCCCCTCCTCTCTCTCTCTCTTCCCCTCTCTCCACCCCCTCCTCTCTCTCTCTCTCTCTCTCCCTCTCTCCACCCCCTCCCTCTCTCTCTCTCCACCCCCTCCCCTCTCTCTCTCTCCCTCTCTCCACCCCCTCCTCTCTCTCTCTCTCCCTCTCTCCACCCCCTCCTCTCTCTCTCTCTCTCTCTCTCTCTCTCTCTCTCTCTCTCTCTCTCTCTCTCTCTCTCTCTCTCCCTCTCGTCCAGTCAGTCCTGGTTTGGTGTCATTGTGAAATCCTTGTCCAATATCAGAACAGAGGGGGGGGGGGGGGTAAAGCTGGTTTTACTTTGGAGGGTTTTGAGCTTGGGTACTCTACAGCGCTTTTGAGATGGAAGGAGTTCAAAGTATTTAGCAAGTACATGCTACCCTCACTCACGGTTTCTTTTGCTCTGTCGTTCGCACCCCATTCATACAGATCATTTAGCTTTCTTTGCGCACAGCCCGCAATTTTGCCACAGCGTGTTACAACTCTGTTAAGTACAATATTGTTTTTGACATTTGGCGTTTTATACCAGCAGATTAAAGACATGACAGACTTAATAAAGTATTAATAAAATTTTTTGATCTTTTGAAGAAAAAAAGACTTCAAGAATGGCATTTCTTATTTATCATATTTGTATTGGCAGTACCTAAGTATTTATATTCATGAATCAGTTCTACTTTTATACCATCAATATAAAGATCTGGTACAGGCTCTGGGTTTTTGTGCAAGTCAATTGGCATTTCTTTTGTCCTTTTTACATTCAAGTCCAGATAGTTTCTTTTGCACCAGGAGGAAAACGTTTTGACTTTTTCAGCATACACAAGATTAGAGTTGGACAGACCTACAAGAGCAGAATCATCAGAATATTTAACCAATGGCTTGATATCAGTACCAGTGCAGTCATTAGTATACAGAGTAAAAAGATAGGAGACAGAGAAGTGCCTTGAGGAGAGCCAGTGGACGTTGACTTTTCAGATGATATTGCTTTTTGAAATCGGACACAGTGTGATTGATTAACCAGAAAGTTCATAACCCAAAGAATGAGGCGAGGACAGACATTCAGTGAAAGTAATTTGAGCGCTAAGAGGTGGGGGCTGAATGGTATTGAATGCAGAGGAAAAGTCAATGGAGAGTATGCGAACTACAGGTCTACAATGTACAATCTACAGTTGTACAATCGGTGTGTTGTTGTACAATGTACAATCTACGGGTCTACAATGTACAATTTACAGTTGTACAATCGGTGTGTTGTACAATGTACAATCTACAGGTCTACAATGTACAAGCTACAGTTGTACAATCGGTGTGTTGTACAATGTACAATCTACAGGTCTACAATATACAATCTACTGTTGTAAAATAGGTGTGTTGTTGTACAATATACAATCTACAGGTCAACAATGTACAATCTACAGGTCTACAATATACAATCTACAGGTCAACAATGTACAATCTACAGGTCTACAATGTACAATCTACAGGTCTACAATGTACAATCTCCAGGTCTACAATGTACTATCTACTGTTGTACAATGTACAATCTACAGTTGTACAATCGGTGTGTTGTTGTACAATGTACAATCTACAGGTCTACAATGTACAATCTACTGTTGCACGGAAGGTGGGGAGTTCTACAAGTCTACAAATGTGAGGTGCTGTCTGTCTCTCTCTCAACTGGAGAGCCGGGTGTGTTTGTCACTCCGCTGACCTGACCAGACACAGCAGAGGCCTTCCTGTCTGTCCCCTGCATTGGCTACACATGTCCCCCTCTTCTTCTCCTTCTTCTTGTTCTTCTTCTTGTTCTTCTTGTTCTTGTTCTTGTTGTTGTTGTTCTTCTTCTTCTTCGCAATTCTTCTTCTTCTTCTTCTGCTTCTTCTTCGCAATTCTTGTTCTTCTTCGCAATTCTTCTTCTTCTTCTTCTTCGCAATTCTTCTTCTTCTTCGCAATTCTTCTTCTTCGCAATTCTTCTTTTTCGCAATTCTTCTTCGCAATTCTTCTTCTTCTTCTTCGCAATTCTTCTTCTTCTTGTTCTTCTTCTTGTTCTTCTCTTGTTCTTCTTCTTGTTGTTGTTCTTCTTCTTCTTCTTCTTCTTCTTCTTGTTTTTGTTCTTATTGTTGTTGTTGTTGTTGTTGTTCTTCTTCTTCTTCTTCTTCTTCTTCTTCTTCGCAATTCTTCTTCTTCGCAATTCTTCTTCTTCGCAATTCTTCGCAATTCTTCTTCTTCGCAATTCTTCTTCTTCGCAATTTTTCTTCTTCTTCTTCGCAATTCTTCTTCTTCTTCGCAATTCTTCTTCTTCTGCTGCTGCTTCTTCTTCTTCTTCTTCTTCTTCTTCTTCTTCTTCTTCTTCTTCTTCTTCTTCTTCTTCTTCTTCGCAATTCTTCTTCTTCTTCGCAATTCTTCTTCTTCTTCATTCTTCTTCTTTCTTCTTCTTCCTTCTTCTTCTTCTTCTTCTCTTTTCTTCTGCATTCTTCTCATTCTTCGCAATTCTTCTTCTTCTTCGCAATTCTTCTCTCTTCTCTTCTTCTTCTTCTTCTTCTTCTTCTTTCTTCTTTCTTCTTCTTCTTCTTCATTCTTCTTCGCAATTCTTGTTCTTCTTCGCAATTCTGTTTCTTCTTCTGCAATTTCTTCTTCTTCGCAATCTCTTCTTCGAATTCCTTCTTGCAATCTCTTCGCATTCTTCTCTTCTTCGCAATTCTTCTTCTTCTCTTCTTCGCAATTCTTCTTCTTTCTTTCTTCATTTCTTCTTCTTCTTCTTCTTCTTCTTCTTTCTTCTTCTTCTTCTTCTTCTTCTTCTTCTTCTTCTTCTTCTTTCTTCTCTTCTTCTTCTTCTTGCATTCTTCTTCTTGCAATTCTTCTTTTCGCAATTCTTTCTTCGCAATTCTTCTTCTTCGCAATTCTCTTCTTCTTCTTCTTCTTCTCTTCCGCAATTCTTCTTCTTCTTCTTCTTCTTCTTCGCAATTTTCTTCGTTTTTTCTTCTTTCTTCTTCTTTCTTCATTCTTTCTTCTTCTTGTTCTTTGCAATTTCTTCTTCATACATTCTTTTCTCTTCTGCTTCTGCTTCTTGCTAATTTTGTTTATTCCTTTTATATCGAGATATATATCTTCTTCTTTCTCTTCTTCTTCTTCTTCTTCTTCTTCTTCTTCTTCTTTCTTCTTCTTCTTCTTCTTCTTCTTCGTTCTTTTGCTGGAGAGGTTTCTACAGTGCTCTATAAACCATTCATTCCATCATTCATTCATACATGCATTCTTTCTTTCTCTGTGTTTTAATTTTTTTTAATTCTTTTATATCGAGGATAATGGAATAAGCACTTATGTGCTTTTTTACATCTAGTCCCCGTGTGTATGCGTTTTGTACATTTTGTCGTATGTTCCCACCGGCACACAATGGCCTACTCTTACGAAAAGCAGAACAGGGTTTAACGTGCGCACAAGATGTTCTGCGTGCGTTAGCACACGGGGCCTCGGTTTATAGTCTCATCCGAAGGACTTTTGAGGAGAGTAGAGTATGCACTGATGTTAACTCCAGGGGAAAATATCCCTTGAACGGGAATCAAACCCGGGTCGTCAGATTGCGAGCGCAATGTTCTAACCACTAGGCTATCTCCCGTCCCCCCCCCCCCTCCCCGTGTGTGTGTGTGTGTGTGCTGCGTGTGTGTGCGTGCGGTGCATGTGCGTGTGCGTGTGTGTGTGTGTGTGTGTGTGGTGCGTGTGTGTTGTGCGTGCTGTGGTGTGCGCGGTGTGTGTGTGTGTGTGTGTGTGTGTGTGTGTGTGTGTGTGTGTGCGTGTAATCCCTGATATGGATGGGGACTGGCTACAAAAACCCACACTAGTACTTACTCATTATCCTCGGAACGAAAGACTTTGAATTTGAATCTCTGTACTTCCTCCTCCCTCAGCGCTACAAGCCTGCCTGTGGGTGTGAAGGCTTGCTGTTGCCCTGTGTATGTCAAGGCAGTGTCCAGGCATCGTATGGTCTGGTTGGTTGGTAGGTAAGTTGGTTGGTTGGTTGGTTGGTTGGTTGGTAGGTTGGTTGGTTGGTTGGTTGGTAGGTAGGTTGGTTGGTTGGTTGGTTGGTTGTAGGTTGGTGGTGGTTGGTTGGTAGGTTGGTTGGTTTGGTAGTTGGTTGGTATGGTGTGGTTGGTGGTGGTAGGTTGGTTGGTTGGTAGGTTGGTTGGTAGGTAGGTAGGTTGGTTGGTTGGTAGGTAGGTAGGTGGTTGGTTGGTTGGTAGGTTGGTTAGTTGGTAGGTAGGTAGGTAGGTTGGTTGGTTGGTTGGTGTTGTTGGTTGTAGGTTGGTTGGTTAGGTGTAGGTAGGTTGGTTGTTTGGTTGGTTGGTAGGTAGGTGGGTAGGTTGGTTGTTTGGTAAGTAGGTAGGTAGGTAGGTAGGTTGGTTGGTTGTTTGGTTGGTAGGTAGGTAGGTTGGTTGGTTGGTTGGTGAATAACAGCAAAGAAACAAACACAGGAATAACAGCAAAGAAACAAACACAGGAATCACAGCAAAGAAACAAACACAGAAATAACAGCAAAGAAACAAACACAGAAATAACAGCAAAGAAACAAACACAGGAAATAACAGCAAAGAAACAAACACAGAAATAACAGCAAAGAAACAAACACAGAAATAACAGCAAAGAAACAAACACAGAAATAACAGCAAAGAAACAAACACAAGAATCACAGCAAAGAAACAAACACAGAATACACAGCAAAGAAACAAACACAGAATAACAGCAAAGAACAAACACAGAAATAACAGCAAAGAAACAAACACAGGAATCACAGCAAAGAAACAAACACAGAATAACAGCAAAGAAAAAACACAGAATAACAGCAAAGAAACAAACAAACAGAATCAGAGCAAGAACAAACATAGGAAATAACAGCAAAGGATGAACAAACACCAGTAAAGTCAAACAGCAATAGCAAACAAGACCACAGAAATGACCACGCAGAAGAAACAAACTGAAGAATAACGAGCCTAGCAAATATATCACAGAATTAAAGGCAAAGGTGTACAAACACGAATATAACCGCAAAGAGAACTAAACAGAAATAAAGGAAATTTTACAAACACAGGAATCACAGCAAAGAAAAAATACAGGAATAACAGCAAAGAAACAAACAAACAAACGAATGAGCGAAGTCCATTAAGGGCGATAAATCACAAAGGTGTATGGGGCAACATATCTGCCCACTCCGTTTTTATGGGCCTTCCTCTTCAAAGGTCGGGAACACAGCGGAATGGGAGCAAAGTAGAGGGAGTTCCACGCCACTGGGATCCTTTCCCTCTGCTCTGCCAGCCAGGCGTGCAGGAGCTCTATCATCTACTTGGTTGGTTTTATTTATAAGCTCTTGTGTTGGATGGCGCTTGCAAAGTTGAGTTGGTATTTCATCAGATTTCAACATCTCATTATTGGTGTCTCATAACACTGATATGTATATGCCGTCAACATGTATGGGGGGGGGGGGGGGGGTTGTAATATCAGGAAACATAAAAGATATGTCTGTGTTACAGTGAAATGTCAATGATATCAATTCTGTTGATAAAGGGTTTTAAATGTTATACTTTGTTTCTTGTTCTTTTTTTCTTTCTCCTCTTCCTCCTCCCTCACCTCGCCGCCCCTTCTTATTCTCTCTCTACTAATTTTTTGTTACTGCTGCTGCTGCTGATGATGATGATGCACTGCTGTTTAGTCACCTATATTCCGTTTTCGGGGATTACATACTTGGGCAATACATTTGTTCTTGACTCTATAAATAGAAACTCTTACGATCTGCAAGGTGCTGACCCCGTCGATGCAGTTTTCTGTGCGTGTGCACGTGCAGCGTAATGAAGACATGGTGGTGGGGTATCAGGGAAAATCCCCATCTCCATTTTCCTTTACGTGCTCGTTGACTCTCGGATTCAAACCACGTACTTCATAAACACCGAGATGGGGCTTCAAGATGCGAGCCATCTACCTCTGTCTGTGGCCAGCTGACTAAGGCAGCCGAGCTGTCTCGAAAGTCAGAGGTTGCTGGTTTAAATTTGGCCAGATACAGGATTTTCTCTCAAATTCATGTTGACCTTGAATCGTGGTCTATGTCCTAGTCTTTTGGAGGAGACCAAAACGTAATGCCTTCAGTACAAGAGAGGCTTTCTCTCGTTTCTCTCCATGTCAAAGGTCGAGGGGGACTGTGATAGATGTTTGGGCTGTTTGTCGCGCTCCTGGAGGGATTGTGGCTAAACCCCCACCCGTTCCCTCTCTATCTTCCCGACAACAACAACAAACACAAAACACAGAAGAAAAATTCCAGACTTTACTTTTCGAAATCTAAAATCACATCAGACAAATACTTAATGTCTTCTGTCTGTCTGTCTGTCTGCTGTCTGTCTGCTGCCTGTCTATCTGTCTGTCTGTCTGTCTGTCTGTCTGTCTGTCTGTCTGTCTGTCTGCTGTCTGTCTGTCTGCTGTCTGTCTGTCTGTCGTCTGTCTGCTGTCTGTCTGTCGTCTGTCTGTCCTGCTGTTCTGCTGTCTGTCCTGTCTGTCTTGCGTGTCTGTCTGTCTGCTCTGCTGCTGCTGTTCTGTCTGCTGTCCCGTCTGTCTGCTGTCTGTCTGTCTGCTGTCTGTCTGCTGTCTGCTGTCTGTCTTCTGTCTGTCTGTCTGTCTGCTGTCTGTCTGTCTGTCTGTCTGTCTGCTGTCTGTCTGCTGTCTGTCTGTCTGTCTGCTGTCTGTCTTCTGTCTGTCTGTCTGTCTGTCTGTCTGCTGTCTGTCTGTCTGCTGTCTGTCTGTCTGTCTGTCTGCTGTCTGTCTGTCTCTGCTGTCTGGTCTGTCTGTCTGTCTGTCTGTCTGTCTGTCTGCTGTCTGTCTGTCTGTGTCTGTCTGTCTGTCTGTCTGTCTGTCTGCTGTCTGTCTTGTCTGTCTGTCTGCTGTCTGCGTCTGTCTGTCTGTCTGTCTGTCTGTGTCTGTCTGTCTGTCTGCTGTCTGTCTGCTGTCTGTCTGTCTGCTGTCTGTCTGCTGATCTGTCTGCTGTCTGTCTGTCTGCTGTCTGTCTGCTGTCTGTCTGTCTGTCTGTCTGTCTGTCTGTCTGTCTGCTGTCTGTCTGTGTCTGCGCTGCTGTCTGTCTGTCTCTGTCTGACTGTCTGTCTGTCTGTCTGTCTGTCTCGCTGTCTGTCTGTCTGCTGTCTGTCTGTCTCTGTCTGTCTACTGTCTGTCTGTCTGTCTGTCTGTCAGTTTGTGCTGCTTCGTGTCTGTTGTGTCTTCTGCTGCTTTTGCTGTCTGCTGTCTGCATGCGCGACACCGTTCTGTGTCTGCTTCTGGTCATCTCTATGCCCAGCAACGGATTCGTCATCAGAAAGTGAACTTACTGATCGACTGGAGTTCTGGCAAAAGTCTGGTGATGGTACTTTCCACAACACGGGAAAGAAAGAAGGAAAAGAAGGAAAGACGCACTGAGGAACAGACTGATAGACAAAAAGGAAGGAAGAAAGAATGGAAAGGAAAAGAAAGAAGAAAGAAGGAAAGAAAGAAAGAAAGAAAGGGATGAAGGAACAAAGGAAAGAATGATGGAAGGAAGGAAGGAAAGAAAGAAAAATTAAATATAGACAGAGAAGAAAGAATGGAGGAGGAAGGAAGGAGGAAAAAGAAAGGAAGAAACGAAGAAAAGATTGAAAGAAAAGAAATAAAGG
>CM054134.1:7634209-7638770 GCA_028751875.1 Rapana venosa | reverse complement strand
GAAATATTATTTAGTACCACTCTGAAACACACACACACCACACCAAACCCTCCTCTCCTCTCTCCCCTCTCTCTCTCTCTCTCTCCCCTCTTCTCTCTCTCTCTCTTGCTCTGGGGCGGTGATCTCCCCTTGGATATAGGCAGGGCGAAATTTTTGCTGCGTAAATTTTGTGTTTAAATTGCCAAATAAACCAGCACCATGCCAGTTGTCGGGTTACCAAAAAACGCTGGAAGTAAACGCTAGTGCCCTGTTTGCAACAACACTGCATCACCTCATGGAAGGTCTGTGGAGAAGGCGAGCAAACGACTGTTGTGCTGCGACTGAAGGCTGGCTCAAGTGATGGGAACATGGCGGGTCAACAAACACCTGTGTACTTCCGCAGAAAGCCGCCCAGTCAGACCAACAGGGACCGAAGAAGGACAGAGGAGAGGAGGCGGGCAGAGGAAAGGAGGCGGGCAGAGGAGAGGAGACAGACAGAGGAAAGGCAAGAAGACAAGGCAAGTTTGTTTATGCCAACACCCCCCATCACCCAGTCTGTCTCACACACCAACACCCCAGCCTCTCCAAACCACATGCTTTCGCAATCACTGTTTCCCCACACATGATTATCGCTGTGCGTCAGGTACTGTCACAGTGTTGGAAGCTGACACAGTGGCTAAAACAAAAAGGGTGGAATTGACCTGGGAGGTGCCTGTACCTGACATTAGGTGGGGGGGGGGGGACTGTGTGGAATATTTAGATCAGATTCGGGATGCAGGCTACAGTGGAGATATAAAAAAGAACTATGTGGGTGGGTTTGAGAAACAGATCCTGCAGAGAAATCTCAGGGACGTTTCTAGAAACAACGCCCTTTTTTTCATGTGTATACCTCTGATGAATACCTGACACTATCATTTGTGAAAGTGAAGAAGATTTTTTCAGTTTATCTGGACAGATGACACTTACAACCCTGCTGATTACTTTTGGTTTGCAGAAAAAAACACAAAGGAAACTGACTCAGGAGGAAAAAGACATTTATTCCAAGCTGCAGCTGTGGACACCTGCCGATCGTGACAGAATCAAAGACAGAATTAGTGCTGGACTGGATGTTTTTACATGTTATGATGGTTTGCTATCAGATTTTTTCTGGGTTAGAAGTGACTGTGGTTGCCTGTATATGTCTGTGTGTGTGTGTGCATGCGCACCCTCTTGTGCGTGGGGCTCGCGTGTGTGTATGTTTTGTGTTGTATGTGCGTGCGTTGTGTGTGTGTGCGTGCGTGTTTGTGCGTGCGTGTGTGTGTGTTCGTGGTTGTGTGTGTGTGTGCGTGGCGCGGTTTGGGTGGTGCGTGTGGAGCATGCATATGTGTGCGCATATGTGTGTGTGTGAGAGAGAGAGCAAAACAGGAGGTTAGGCATATTGGAGTTTAGGTTTTTCAATTTGTTGGAAAGAGCACGAGTTACCGGATCAGACTGAATGTAGGGAAAACGGAAGCCCTGTCACAGATTTGGGTGTTTAAAATTATGTTTGTGGGTTGTTTGTTACCCCCCCCCCCCCCCTTCCCCAATTTGCAATGGGCGAAAGTGTTAGGCACCAATTCATTTTAATCGTAATGTAAAACACTTCACCATGTCGTGGAATCCATGCCCAATTCGAACCTTTGGGCTGTAGAAATGATACCCTCATTATTTCTGAAAATAGTGTTTTGTACCAGTCCCTTCCATGTCCCCTTGTAAATGGGCTTTTAACCTTATTACAATAAATTGTCATATTTTTTCTTCTCTCTCCTCTTCTCTCCTCTCTTCCCCTCTCTCTCTCTCTCTCTCTTATTTCCCTTCTTTTATGGAGGGCTGTTAAGTATTTGGGTTATTAATTTAAGATGTATCCCTAACGGGGGGGGACGATGTAAAAAGCACATTGTGCTTATTTATTTCTCCTCGAAATAAAAGATTTGTCATGTCATTGTCATTGTCTCCTCTCTCTTTCTGTATGGGCCCCAAGGCCCGATATGCAAATTTAATCATTCTCTCTCTCTCCTCTCTCCTTCCCCTCCTCTCCTCTCTCTCTCCTCCCCTCCTCCTCTTCTCTCTCTCTCTCTCTCCTTCTATAGTTGTTGTGCTTCAATAAGGCCTTTTCTACGTTCTATTTCAATATATTTTGGCTTGTTGACTGTACTTGAGCTCCAGTAAATGTCCTATTCAAAATTCCTTATTATTACGGTAACAACTATGTGTACATTCTGCAAAATGAAGGTGTTCATTTTATATCTATAGTTTTTCTTACTCTCTCTCTCCTTCTCTCCCCCTCTCTTCTCCTTTTCTCTCCTCTCTCTCCCTCTCTCTCTTCTCTCTCTCCCTGTTTTATTGCTGTTGTTATTGCTGTAGTTGTTCTTTTGTGTTTGTTGATCGATTTGGGTTTTTTTTGTCTGTTTTTTTTTGTTTTGGTGTATGTGTGTGTTGGGGGGGGGGTTGGACGGTGTTGGGTTTTTTTGTGTGTGTGTTTTTTCCCTCATTGTTTGTTTGTTTTTTTTTTGTTTTTCGTTGGTTGTTGGTTGGGATGGTTTTTTTTTCTTTTTTTTTTTTGGGGGGGGGGGGTTTTTGGGGTTTTATTTGTTTCTTGTTTGCTGGTTTTGTTTCCTTTTCTTTTCTTTTCTTTTTTAAAGTTTTCCCTTTTGCTTCACTTTTTGAAAGTATGAGACTGGTTTATTATTAAAAATGTGACCCAAAGGGGGGGGACTGGGTGTAAAAAGCACATGAGTACTTATTTATTATCCTGAAAAAAAAAAATTTGTCCTTTTTACTTACAATTTTAGATGTTCTTTTTATGACTTTTTTGAGGTTTTCCCCCCTTTTTTGTTGAGTGTTTTGGGGATTGCACTTTTTTTTTACAGCATTCAATGGGGTTAGTTTGGACGGCGGGGACCCTCCCCATGGCCTGGAACCCTGGATCCCCCCCCCTCTCCTGCATGGGGCCCTGGATCAACCCCCCTTGGCCTCCTGGCCTCTGGCCTCCATCCACCCCACCCTCCCCTCCCCCCCCCCACACCCCCAATCCCCCTCCCCCTCCTGGCCACCCCACCTCCTACCCCTCCCCATGCCCCCCCCCCCCTCTCTCCCCCCCTGCCCCCCTTCCGCCCTCATGACCCCACCTGCACTGGACCTCACTGGGCCTGCCCCACCTGGATGTAAAACCCCACCCCTGGATGCCACCTGGCCCCACCCCCCCACCCACTGCCCCCCCCCCCCTGGACCACCCTGGGAACCCCCCCCCTCCATGCTCCACACCCACCTCCATCCTCCCCCACCCAACCTCCAACTCACCCCTCTCCTGATCTGCTCCCCCACACCCCCCCCCACCCCCTGCCCCCTGGCCCCCCTACCAGCCCCCCCCCCTTCCACCCCCCCCCCCCCTGCCTCTCCCCCCCTGCCCTGGTCCCCTGGATGTGCCCTGGCCACCTGATATGGATCTTGGCCACAGGCCTGCCCCCACCCACCCCACCCACCCCCCCCTCCGCCCCCTGCCTGCAACACTCATGCTCTCCGCACTGCCCCTCCCACCCACCTAAACTGCTCACCTCTGCCCCCCCCCCTCATGGATCACCCCCTGGATCACCACCCCAATACCCCCCCCTGGACCCCCTGATCATTGTTGGCACCTCCCCCCCCCACTGGTCCTCCCCCTGGGCCTGCTCCTCCATGTCTTACACCCCCCCTGGATTCCCAGCCACCCCACTACCTCCCCATGCGCACTGGCCTCCCCAACCCAGGGCCCTTCCACCTCCCCCCTCCCTGGACACCCTCCTGGCCTGGTGTCCGTACCTATCCTGGCCCTCCTCAATCCCCCATGGACCTCCAGACACCCACCTCCCCAACCCCCCCAACAGGATCTCCCACCCACCTGACTGGGCCCCACCCCACCTGGCTGGATCCCCCTGGCTCCCCATGCCCCACTGGCACCCCTCTTACCCCTCTCAGGTTTCCTCCTCCCACCTGGATCAACCTTCCCCCCCCTCGGACTGGATCCACATGGCAACCTACTGACACAACACTATGGCCTGCTCCCCCCTCCCACCCTGGATGCAACCGCCCCCCTCACTCTCCCCTGCCCCCCCCCCCCCCCCCTGCCCTCCCCCCCCCCTGGCCCCTGGGTCCTACCAACCCCATGCCATCCACCCTCCCCCCCCCCAAAACCCCTCCCGACCCTGCACCTCCCCCTGGGAATATTAAACCCCTCTCCCCTTGCTCTCACTGGATCCTCCTGGGATTACCCTCTACCTGGGACTTCCCACCCCCCCTCTCCCCCCCCTCCCCTCCATCCTGGCCACTCCTCCCCTCTATCTCCCCCCTGGACGTCCTCTCCCCCCAATCCTGATGGTCGGGCTACAAAATGCCACACCACCCCCCACCCCCTGCCCATTCCTCCCCCCTCCCACTGATGGATCCCCCCCCTGGATCACCCTGGACCTGGCCCTGGATACTGCTTGGATCTGCCCTCCCTGCACCCCTCATGGGATGTGACTGGTCACCACCCCCCCCTCCCCCCATCCTGCCCTCCCCCACCGGGCTCCCTGGTTGCCCCCCCTGC
>CM054134.1:7621709-7629209 GCA_028751875.1 Rapana venosa | reverse complement strand
TCCAGCTCTTCCCTGGTTTGGGTGTGGGTCCAGTCTTCCATGGTTTGGTCTGCATCCAGCTCTTTTCCCTGGTTTGGGTGTGATCCCCGTCTTCCTGGTTGGTCTGCTCCGCTCTTCCATGGTTGGCTGTGCATCCAGCTTTCCATGGTTGGCGTGCATCCCCCCTTCCATGGTTGGCTTTTCATCCAGCTCTTTATGGTTTGGTGTGCATCCCCGCTCTTCCATGGTTGGCTTGCATCCACCTTCCATGGTTGGCTCTGCATCCATCCTCATGGTTGGCATCATTGAGGGTGCCCCCATCTCCCTCGCAGTAGAGGTCAGAGTATTTCCACCCATCTCTTCAGCTTTGGGCCCTTTTTCTGGATAACTTCCTGGTAGATTTTTAAGGGGGGTGTCTGTCTTCCGTGTGGCGGTCCTTGTTCATCTTGATGTGTCGTCATTACTGAGTTTGCTGTTTGGTGGCGGTTGGGGATCTCCTGAGCTCTTTCGTGTTTTTTTGGGCAGCGCGAGCTGTCTGCTGCTGTGCTCCTGGGAAGTCTGAAAAATGGTCAGTTCCCCGCACTGGTGTCTGCCTTACCTCGTGAGGGCAGCTTGCTTGGCCTCCATGACGGGGGTTCATCTCGCTTCGTTTGGCTTTGAACTAGTCCCGTGATTTTGAAGACTATAGCCATTAGCGGTGTGGAGCATAGTGACCTGCACAGCCTCACTTCTCTGTGGTGCCAAATATCCTTCCCAAGGTCTGAGCACTTCTACTGGTGGACTTCATAGAATCATTTGTGTGACTTCTAGGAATCACTGTATGACTTCATAGTATTCATTTGTGTGACTTCATAGAATCACTGTGTGACTTCATAGAATCACTGTGTGACTTCATAGATTCATTGTGTGACTTCATAGAATCACTGTGTGACTTCATAGATTCATTGTGTGACTTCATAGAATCACTGTGTGACTTCATAGAATCATTGTGTGACTTCATAGATTCATTGTGTGACTTCATAGAATCACTGTATGACTTCATAGATTCATTGTGTGACTTCATAGAAGCATTGTGTGACTTCATAGATTCATTGTGTGACTTCATAGAATCACTGTGTGACTTCACTGTGTGACGTCATAGAATCACTGTGTGACTTCATAGGATCATTGTGTGATGTCATAGAATCACTGTGTGACGTCATAGAAGCATTGTATGACTTCATAGGGTCCTTGTGCGACTTTTCTGGATCATTTAAGTTAAAACGGTAAAGATAAAGGTGTTTCTATAATCTATGTGGTCGTTGGGGAGCGAGATGTCAGAGACCTCAGCTTCTCCAGGGTCCAACGTTTTATATTGAGGGCAGAGCCTATCTCTCCCTTGCTGATTTATCTTCCCTGACCCTAAAGAGGGAGCTACCCTTGCAGCTGGGTGACAAGGGAACTGTACTGAAGCCATGGCGGACACATGGAGGGGACAAACGTCACGCATCCACTTGGTCACCGCGGTCATTATGTGGCTTCACATCACTGTTCACTATGTTCACATGTTCAAATCAGTGTTCACATGTTCACATGTTCAAATCAGTGTTAACATGTTCACATGTTCAAATCATGTGTTCACATGTTCAAATCAGTGTTCACATGTTCAAATCAGTGTTGGCATGTTCACATCAGTGTTCACATGTTCAAATCAGTGTTCATATGTTCACATCAGTGTTGGCATGTTCAAATCAGTGTTGGCTTGTTCACATCAGTGTTCACATGTTCACATCAGTGTTGGCATGTTCAAATCAGTGTTCACATGTTCAAATCAGTGTTGGCATGTTCATATCAGTGTTGGCATGTTCACATCAGTATTCACATGTTCACATCAGTGTTCACATCTTCACATCAGTGTTGGCATGTTCACATCAGTGTTCACATGTTCACATCAGTGTTCATATGTTCACATCAGTGTCCACATGTTAAATTTTGGTTGGCTTTTTCCATCTTTTTCCTTTTCACATCAGTGTTGGCATGTTCCATCAGTGTTCACATGTTCACTCAGTGTTGGCATGTTCACATCATTTGGGGGCAGTTACAAAAAGTTTTTGGATTTTCACATCAGTTTTGCATGTTACATCAGTGTTCACATGTTCCATGTTTTGGGCATTTCACATCGTGTTCACGTTCCATCGTGCCACATGTTCACACAGTGTTGGCTTTTCACATAGTGTTTCACTGTTCCACAGTTTTTGGCAGGTTCACATAGGTTGGTATGTTCAATCAGTGTTACTGTTCACATCAATTTTCACATGTTCACATCATTTCACATGTTCCATCTTCCACATTTCCATCGTGTTGGGCATGTTCAAATCGGGGGCATGTTCACATCAGTGTTAAAACAATGTTCCTTCAGTGTTTGGAGTTCACTCAGTGTTACATGTTCAAAAAAGTGTTCAATGTTCAAATCAGTGTTCACATTCACATCGTGTTCACATGTTCACATCTGTTCAAATTTTCACATCAGTGCCACGTGTTCACATCATGTCCACATTTTCACTCAGTTTCACGTGTTCACATCGTGTTCTTTTCCATCGTGTTCAATGTTAAATATGTTCACATTTTCACATCATGTTGGCATGTTAAATCAGGTTCACTTTAAAATCAGTTTTTCAATCGTGGGGGCATTTCACACAGTGTTCACAGTTCAATCAGTGTTCACATGTTCCATCAGTGTTCCCTGTTCACTCAGTGTTCACTGCAAATCAGTGTTCAAATTCAAATCGTTTTTCCAATGTTAAAAACTTTGAGAGGGGGAGGGGAGAGAGAGGGGGGGGGAGAAGAAGGGGGGGAGAGAGGGGGGAGAGGAGAGTGGGAGAGAGGAGGGGGGGGAGAGAGGGGGGGGGGGAAGAGGGGGGAGAGAAAAAAAGGAGGGGGGGGGAGGGGGGGGGAGGGAAAGGAGGGGAGAGAGGGGGGGGGAGGAAAGAAAAGAGGGGGAGAGGGAGAGGAGAGGGAAAAAGAGAGGGGAAGGGAGAGGAGGGAGAGGGAAAAGAGGGGAAAAAAGAAAGAAGAGGGAAGGAGGGGAGAGAGGATATAGAGAGAGAGAGGAGAGAAGAGAGAGAGAGAGAAAATGAAAATAATGACAATGAAATTTTTATTGTAATAACTGTTAACCCCATTTAAAAGGGGGACGTGGGAGGGGACTGGGCACAAAACACGTTTTTTTCAGAAATCATAGTTCTTTTCATCCCCAAAAGGTCGACATGCAGGGTTTCCCACGACTGGTGAAGTGTTTTAAAATTATGATTCAATGAATTGGTCCCAACACTTTCGCCCATTGCAAATGGGGAAAGGGGGGGGGGGGAGGGGGGGGGTAACAAAAACCAAAAACGAAATTTAAACCCCATTTGACAGGGCTTCCGTGTCCCAAATTTCCGTCTGACCGGGAAACTCGGCTTTTTCCAAAACGTGAAAAACCAACACAATTGCCAAACCCGTCCTTTTTTCTCTCTCTCTTCTCCTCCCCTCTCTCTCTCCCTCTCCTCTCTCTCTCCCCTCTCTCTCTTTTTCTCTCTCTCTCACCACACCAACCCCACAAAACCACATATGCACACACGCACCACGCGCGCACGCCACAACACGCACAAACACCACACACACGCAGCACAAACACCCCACCAACACACACAACACGCACGCACATACACAACACACAACACACACGCGCGAAACGCACGCAAAAGAGGGTGGCGTGCACACAACACCCCCACACTCACACACAAAAATATACAGGAAAAACCACAGTAAATTCTAACCGAAAAAATCTGTGCTCCATCATAACATGTAAAAAACCACCCCGCACAAATTCTGTTTTTGTTTGTGTCACGAGGCAGGTGTCCACAGTGCAGTTGGAATAAAAGGTTTTTTTCCTCCGAGTCAGTTGCCTGGTTTTTTTTTTTCAACCAAAAGTAATCAGCAGGGTTGTGGTGTACGTCCAGTAAACGAAAAATCATATCTTCACTTTCACAAAGTATGTCGTATTTCATCAGAGGTTAACATGAAAAGGTCGTTGTTTTTAGAAACGTCCCTGAGATTTCCGCAGGGATTTTTTTCAGCCCACCCAATAGTTCTTTATAGTATCTCCCCGTAGCCTGATCCCGAATCTGATCTAGATATTCGTCCGTCCTCCCCCCCATCCTAATGTCAGGGACAGGCACCCAACCAGGTCATTCACTTGTTGTTCAGCCCTGTGTCAGCTTCCCAAAACTGTTCAGCACCTGACGCACGGCGATAAACGTGTGGGAAACAGCGATTTCAAAGGCATGTGGTTTTGGGAGGGGGGGTTGGTGTGTGAACAGACTGGGGATGGGGGGTGTTGGCATAAAAAATTGGCGAAGTTTGAAAGGGAAAAATGCACTTTTCCCCTTATCTTCTTTGGCCTCTCTCTGTCTGTTCCTCTCCTCTCCTTCTTCTCCCTTTCCCCCCCTTCCTTGTCCTTCGTCGGGGCCCCCGTTTGGCTGAGGGAGGCTTCTGCGGAATACACGGTTTTGTTGCCCCCATGTTCCAATCACTTGAGCCAGCCTTTATCGCAGCACAACAGTCGTTTGTCGCCTTCTCCACAGACCTTCCCTGAGGGGAGCGTGTTGTTTCAGCAGGGGACTTAGCGTCACTTCCAGGTGTTGGTAACCCACAACGGCATGGTGTGCTTTATTTTGGGAATTTAAAAACAAAATTTTCGCAGCAAAAATTTTACCCTGCCTATTCCCCAAGGAGTCACCCCGACCGACAGGAGAGAGAGAGAGAGAGTGAGAGTGAGCTGGTGGTGGCTGTTCCAAGCAGGGGATGAATCTGGGGCTTTTAAACAAGCGGGAGTCGGGGGGGTTAAGAAGACAAAAACTATTTTTAAAACGTACATTACATTTACGTGGGTTTTTCCCCCTGAATCACACACACAACACACACACACACACAAAACACAATAATAACAAAAACACAACACAACACAACCACATAACACACACACACACAACAACACACTCACACACTCCTTCAAGTGTAAGTGATTCCATAAGGGTGTCGGCAAAGGTTTTGGGGTTTATGTCCAGAAAATAACGGGTACGAGGTTCAGCATTTCCGCGCCACAGGTCCGGGCCACCCGGAGGGAGAAACTCCCTGACACAGGGCTCCTGTAAATCCACCCCCGGACAGATTTCCCAGGGCATCATTACATTCCCCCTCACAGTTTACCTCCCTTTGGTCGTTTGGTGGTGGTGTGCAAAAAAGGGCCGTTTTGTTTTTGTTTGGGTTTATCTGTTTGCAAGGGGCGTTGGGAAAAAAGAAAAAAAAGTTGAGGAGGAAAACCACACAACACACACACGCGCGCGCGCGGAGAAACAGAAATAAACAAATGAACAAAAACGAAAAAAAGAGGAGGGGAGGGGGGAGGAAGGCAAGACAATTCCAAAAGGGACGGCGACAAACTACTACAGGCAGATTGAAGAGAAAGAAGAAAAATGAAAGAATAATAATTAAAGAATGAATAATGAATGAAGAATGAATGAAAAACAGGAAGGGAACAAGACAGATCAGGAGACAGAGGGGAAAATATGGATTCGCTGAGGAATGAAGAGAAAAAAAAGAAGAAAGGGGGTAAAAATAGAGATAAAAAAAGTTTTATAAATATATATATATAGAGAAGAGGAGGGAGAGAAGGACAGGATGTATGTGAAGCAGGAAATTTGAGTTGTTTTTTGTTAGCGTGCACTAATCCCAAGAACACGCCAAACACGCGCGCACAGGCACACCACGCTTGCATTTTGGCACGGCAGACAAACATCCTCTTCCCCTCCACCATCCGTCCGGGTCCGTCCGTCCATCCATCCCTCCAGTCGCCCTCCCTCCATCCATCCATCCATCCCCTCCATACTACTAATACATACATACATACATAAAAATACATACATACATATATACAAAAATCTATCTTTCTATCTTTCCCCTAGTCTGACGACCGTGGGGGGACCCTCAAAAACTCAACAACTTCCCTCCATTCCTCCTTTTGTTCTGCCTTTCTCGGGTTTTGTTATTCTAGGCTGTCCATTACTGATGTTATCCCCCCAGCTTTCCTTGGTCTGCCTCTTCTTTTCCTCCTGGACGTGCCTTTTAAAACTGTCTTTGAAGTCCTTTGGATCTTGTGACATGCCCACACCATTTAAGTTTACGTTTTTTCACGATCTTTTGAAGGTTCTCATAGGGCCCAAAAGTTTGGGGATTTGTTATGCAGTTTTCGTTCTTATGTGGTCTTTGTAGGAGATGCCAAGGAGTCTCCGAAAGCATTCATCTCCACCGCCTGACTCTTCTCTCCAAATCTGCGTCGGGGCCCATGTTTCACAGGCATACAGAAATATGGATATGAAAAGGGAGCACTTTATCTGATTTGGAGATAAGTGGGATTTTTTTATTCCCAGATGGTGTTTGTTTTGACAAAGCTGTTATTGTTTTTGCGTCCGCATACTATTGGCTTGGTCCCGGCTGATAAAATGGTTCCCGGTACTTAAAATTGAATTTTTCCACTTGGTCATTAACCCTGATATAGTGCAAATGCCGTTGGTGTTATTAGCCCAGTTTGGTCTTCTCTCCCTGATTTCCATCTGGTGAAAGACAGACTAGCACGAAACAGAGAAAAGGTTTAACAATCCAAGACAAAAAGGGAAAATGTTCATGACGACCAGGAAATTTGAACGATGGACAGAATATGCCGACCTGATAACTAAGAAACCGCAGGAATCTAGAAGTCCTAATGTCCCCAAAGCAAAGAACAACAGTCACCCCATCCTCCGAGAAGAAATGGAAACAGCAGTCAGATCGCTGAAAAAGGGGGGAAATCAGCGGGCTGACAAAATTCCGCTGAGTTGGGCCCAAACGGAGGGAAGCCATGATCAGCGCCCCACTAAAAATTGCAACAAGATCTGGCAGACAGGAAAATGGCCAACCCATGGACGCAGTCACTACATAAAACCCCCCCAAGAAAAGGAAAAACTACAAAAAAGCCAAATTACCGCCAATCGCTCAATGTCACCCCAAACAGGTCTGCTGCAGATAAAATTGAAAGACTGAAGCCACAAGCGAGACCACTTGGAGGAAACAAAAGGTTTCAGAGCAGGGCGCAGCACAACAGAACAGATATTCAACCCAGAAACTATGTGAGCGGGACCTTCAAAAATACAAGACCCCTTTTCCAGTATTTTTCGATTTTAAAAAGGCATTTGACAGGGTGTGGATGCGCTTGTGGGCAACCATGAATTTGTACAGTCAATGCAAACCCATCAAGTCATAAACAGCTGTACGCGAGGCCCCAGTGCATTTACACAAAAACAAAATTGGAAATGGTTTCGAACAACGTTTGGAGTAGGCAGGGTGTTACCTCACCCCTTTTTCAAAATCTTCCTTAAGGGAAACATGGGATACTGGAAAACTGAAGGAAGTCACATTGGTGGGAGAACGATCACAACCCCCGCTTCGCAAGACATTGATGGAATG
>CM054134.1:7603012-7621209 GCA_028751875.1 Rapana venosa | reverse complement strand
CACAACACACACACACAACACACACACACACACACACACACACACACACACACACCACACACAACACACACACCACACAACCAACAACAACAACCCCCCATAAAAAAATATATATATAATTATATACAAACAAATATACCAAATCTTATTGAAAAGGAAATTATAAAGATAAAGATGACGATGTGCCAGTGGGAACAGATGACAAAATTTACAAAACCGCATACACACGGGAACTGGATGTAAAAAAGCACCTGAGTGTTTATTCCATTATCCTCAATATAAGATAATTTCTTTTAAAAAAATATATAAAAAGGTGTTAAAAAAACCCACCAAACCCCCTCCCCAACTTTAAATGACTAGACAGCGCCAAGAGTTGAAGCCACCCTGCAAGAGCGACAGGAAGAGGAACCGAAGCCTGGCAGTGGTTTACCCAGAGTGAAAGGAACCGCGGCAAGAGGGGAAAGTCCCATTGAAAAGACGCAGGAACTGAACAAGTCTGGGCCATTGACAGAGCTGGCCAGCCAGACACAAGCACGGCAGAGAGAAGCCGCCACCTGCCCGACCCTGGCTGTCTCCTGAACAGCGGGCAGCGGGGGGTCGCAGGGAGAGCGGGGAGGCATGTCCTGATGAAGTCGGTGAGAAAAGGCAGCAGTAGGGGCAGTGGCAGTGAAGGGGGGGGGGTGATCAATAGCAGACTGCTGAGGAGAGCAGTTTCAGACAGGAGAAGTCGCAGAAATCACAGAACTCTGCAAGGGGAGTGAAAGTTTTAGGGAGACATGATTACCTGGTATGGAGCAAGAGAGAGAGAGAGACAGAGAGAGAGAGAGAGAGAGAGAGAGAGAGAGAGAGAGAGAGAGAGAGAGAGAGAGAGAGAGAGAGAGAGAAAGACAGACAGACAGACAGACGGACAGACGATGGAACGGATGGCAAAATTTACAAAACTGCATACACACAGGTCCTGGATGAAAAAGCACATGAGTGCTTATTCCATTATCCTCGAAATAAAACATTTAAAAGAATTTTTTTAAAACAGAGAGACAGACAGAGATCGAACAGAAAAATTCAGTAGCAGTAGCAGCAGTAGCAGTAGCAGCAGCAGCAGCAGCAGCAGCAGCAGCAGCAGCAGCAGCAGCAGCAGCAGCAGCAGCAGTTAGTAGTAGTAGTAGTAGTAGTAGTAGTAGTAGTAGTAGTAGCAGCAGCAGTAGTAGCAGCAGCAGCAGTAGCAGTAGTAGCAGCAGTAATTGTTGTCTCTTTCTTCTTCTTCTTCTTCTTCTTCTTCTTCTTCTTCTTCTGATGATGATGATGATGATGATGATGATGATGATGATGATGATGATGATGATGATGATGATGATGATGATGATGATGATGATGATGTCACTGTTGTTACTGTTGTCACTGAATTCACAATTGTTGTTGATGTATTAGAAGTGGTTGGAGTGATTGTGGTGTAGATGTTTCGCTTCTGTGGAGCTTTTTTCTTATTTTGATTAAATCCCTTGTTATGTTGGCTATTTTGTGTACGTCATGTTTGTGTATGTGTTGGTTTGGTGGCGTGTGTGGTGGTTTTGGGTGTTGTGTAGGTATGTGGTCGTTACTGGACTGGCTTTCTGCAATGATTTTGTGGCGGCACACACTGTAGCTGTTGTCGTCGTAGTCTTTGTTGTTGTTGTTGTTGTTAGTGTTGTTGTTTCCCTGTCACTGTTTATTATTCCATAATCAATGAAAGGAAGGGTCAGCGATTAGAGTGGACAACAGCACGGAGAAATCTCTGGTCTGTGATCTGTCAGTCAGAAGATAAAGACCAGACATGGCTCTACAAGGAGCATGTGACAGTGACAGTGACAGTGACAGATGGGTGCTGTCCTGTGGAGAAACCATCTGTTTTCATTGCCAACAAAACTGGACAGACCCCAAACATGACAGCTCTCCTCTCTGCTCGTTTCCCACAGACCCAACAACGACAGCTCTCCTCTCTGCCCGTTTCCCACGCAGACCCCAAACATGACAGCTCTCCTCTCTGCCCGTTTCCCACGCAGACCCCAAACATGACAGCTCTCCTCTCTGCCCGTTTCCCACGCAGACCCAAACATGACAGCTCTCCTCTCTGCCCGTTTCCCACGCAGACCCAAACATGACAGCTCTCCTCTCTGCTCGTTTCCCACGCAGACCCCAAACATGACAGCTCTCCTCTCTACCCGTTTCCCACAGACCCAACAACGACAGCTCTCCTCTCTGCCCGTTTCCCACGCAGACCCCAAACATGGCAGCTCTCCTCTCTGCCCGTTTCCCACGCAGACCCCAAACAGGCGGGAGGTCCACCCTGTGTAGGCTACACCACATCAGCCCAGAACTCCGTGTGGCCAGTATTTGACTGCATGCAGAAGCTAGCGTGCCGGTGAAGCCTTGGTGGATGCATGCTGGGTATATCTTTTTTTAAATAACTTAAATTTTTCATTTTTCACTTACAATAAAGAACCAAAAAAAAATAAGGACAAATGTTTCTAAGCAAAACGAAGTAAGTGGAGAGGAAGGACCAACACCACCGTGGCAAGTGTGCTCAGTGGCCGGCAGCCTGGGTGCCTCCACGCCTTCAGTGCAGACACTGCTGGGGAAACCCCAACCCTGAACTGCAGGTGTTCAGACTGAAAACCGACACCAACTCCATTCACGTTTCTTCTGACCAAAGGAGATATAGCACTTTCAGACACTCGCGCGCGCGTGTGAGGTTTAGAATGACTATTCATCTCTAGTCTGTCTGCAGTGTGAAACTCCTCTCGCTGAAAGAGCGGTCTTTGAAAAGATTCTAACTTACTCTGGTATCCTCCTGAAATGAACTCTCTCTCCGTCTCTCTCTCTGTCTCTCTCTCTGTCTCTCTCTGTCTATCTCTCTTTCTCTCTCTGTCTCTGTCTCTCTCTATCTCTCTCTCGCCAAATGAAGGAATGATGAAGAAGAAAAGCGTGTGGCAATATATCAACAAGCTTACAGCTGAAGAGTTCAAAGGGAGCAGTGCGGATGAAGACCATCTGCTGTGTCCACTTCTGGTCAGTGCTGTCCCCTCCTTGGTGGACACCTCACTGGTTTTTATTGGGGGGGGGGGGGGGGGGGGAGTGCAACTTGCCATCGACCAATGGGAGGAAAACTTGACATGCTCAAGGTAAATCGCAATAGAGGGGCGGGGTAAGGATGGGAAGGGAAGGAGGAGGTGACGTTGTGGTGGGGGGGGGGGGGGTACACTGCATAGAGAGGAGGGTCAACCTTTCTCCCCTATGACGAAGATAGACCACCTCATGAATATTCATGAGTGTATTCATTTTTATGTTATTCTTTTATGTCAAGGATAATGGAGTCGTGTTGCTGTGTTGGGAAGAACAGGTAGTTTAGATTCTGTTCGCAAATCAGCTAAGGTGTCACGGGGGAGACAGGGAGGCAGGGAGTTTGAGGTAGCCCTGTGCTATGTATGATGTATGATGTAGCCCTGTGGTATGTATGATGTATGATGTAGCCCTGTGCTATGTATGATGTATGATGTATGATGTAGCCCTGTGGTATGTATGATGTATGATGTAGCCCTGTGCTATGTATGATGTATGGTGTAGCCCTGTGCTATGTATGATGTATGATGTAGCCCTGTGCTATGTATGATGTATGATGTAGCCCTGTGCTATGTATGATGTATGATGTAGCCCTGTGCTATGTATGATGTATGATGTAGCCCTGTGCTATGTATGATGAATGATGTAGCCCTGTGCTATGTATGATGTATGATGTAGCCCTGTGCTATGTATGATGTATGATGTAGCCCTGTGGTAGCCCTGTGCTATGTATGATGTATGATGTAGCCCTGTGCTATGTATGATGTATGATGTAGCCCTGTGCTATGTATGATGAATGATGTAGCCCTGTGCTATGTATGATGTATGATGTAGCCCTGTGCTATGTATGATGTATGATGTAGCCCTGTGCTATGTATGATGTATGATGTAGCCCTGTGCTATGTATGATGTATGGTGTAGCCCTGTGCTATGTATGATGTATGATGTAGCCCTGTGCTATGTATGATGTATGATGTAGCCCTGTGCTATGTATGATGTATGATGTAGCCCTGTGCTATGTATGATGTATGATGTAGCCCTGTGCTATGTATGATGTATGAATGTAGCCCTGTGCTATGTATGATGTATGGTGTAGCCCTGTGCTATGTATGATGTATGATGTAGCCCTGTGCTATGTATGATGTATGATGTAGCCCTGTGCTATGTATGATGTATGATGTAGCCCTGTGCTATGTATGATGTATGATGTAGCCCTGTGCTATGTATGATGTATGATGTAGCCCTGTGCTATGTATGATGTATGATGTAGCCCTGTGCTATGTATGATGTATGATGTAGCCCTGTGCTATGTATGATGTATGATGTAGCCCTGTGCTATGTATGATGTATGATGTAGCCCTGTGGTATGTATGATGTATGGTGTAGCCCTGTGCTATGTATGATGTATGATGTAGCCCTGTGCTATGTATGATGTATGATGTAGCCCTGTGCTATGTATGATGTGTGATGTATGATGTAGCCCTGTGCTATGTATGATGTATGATGTAGCCCTGTGCTATGTATGATGTATGGTGTAGCCCTGTGCTATGTATGATGTATGATGTAGCCCTGTGCTATGTATGATGTATGATGTAGCCCTGTGCTATGTATGATGAATGATGTAGCCCTGTGCTATGTATGATGAATGATAAAGCCCTGTGCTATGTATGATGTAGCCCTGTGCTATGTATGATGTATGATGTATGATGTAGCCCTGTGGTATGTATGATGTATGATGTAGCCCTGTGCTATGTATGATGTATGATGTATGATGTAGCCCTGTGGTATGTATGATGTATGATGTAGCCCTGTGGTATGTATGATGTATGATGTAGCCCTGTGCTATGTATGATGTATGATGTAGCCCTGTGCTATGTATGATGTATGATGTAGCCCTGTGCTATGTATGATGTATGATGTAGCCCTGTGCTATGTATGATGTATGATGTAGCCCTGTGCTATGTATGATGTATGATGTAGCCCTGTGCTATGTATGATGTATGATGTAGCCCTGTGCTATGTATGATGTATGATGTAGCCCTGTGCTATGTATGATGTATGATGTAGCCCTGTGCTATGTATGATGTATGATGTAGCCCTGTGCTATGTATGATGTATGATGTAGCCCTGTGCTATGTATGATGAATGATGTAGCCCTGTGCTATGTATGATGAATGATAAAGCCCTGTGCTATGTATGATGTAAGCCCTGTGCTATGTATGATGTATGATGTATGATGTAGCCCTGTGGATGTATGATGTATGATGTAGCCCTGTGCTATGTATGATGTATGATGTATGATGTAGCCCTGTGGTATGTATGATGTATGATGTAGCCCTGTGCTATGTATGATGTATGATGTAGCCCTGTGCTATGTATGATGAATGATAAAGCCCTGTGCTATGTATGATGTAGCCCTGTGCTATGTATGATGTATGATGTAGCCCTGTGCTATGTGTGATGTATGATGTAGCCCTGTGCTATGTATGATGTATGATGTAGCCCTGTGATAGCCCTGTGCTATGTATGATGTATGATGTAGCCCTGTGGTATGTATGATGTAGCCCTGTGGTATGATGTAGCCCTGTGTTATGTATGATGTATGATGTAGCACTGTGCTATGTATGATGTAGCCCCGTGGTATGATGTATGAAGTAGCTCTGTGGTATGATGTGTGATATAGCCCTGTGGTATGATGTATGATGTAGCTCTGTGTTATGTATGATATAGCCCTGTGTTATGTATGATGTAGCCCTGTGGTGTGATGTATGATGTAGCCCTGTGGTATGATGTATGATGTAGCCCTGTGGTATGTATGATGTAGCCCTGTGGTATGATGTATGATGTAGCCCTGTGGTATGATGTATGATGTAGCCCTGTGGTATGATGTATGAAGTAGCCCTGTGGTATGATGTATGATGTAGCCCTGTGGTATGTATGATATAGCCCTGTGGTATGATGTATGATGTAGCTCTGTGGTATATATGATGTAGCCCTGTGGTATGTATGATGCAGCTCTGTGGTATGTATGATGTAGCCCTGTGGTATGTATGATGTAGCCCTGTGGTATGATGTATGATGTAGCTCTGTGGTATGTATGATGTAGCCCTGTGGTATGATGTATGATGTAGCTCTGTGGTATGTATGATGTAGCCCTGTGGTATGATGTATGATGTAGCTCTGTGGTATGTATGATGTATGATGTAGCCCTGTGGTATGTATGATGTAGCTCTGTGGTATGTATGATGTATGATGTAGCCCTGTGGTATGTATGATGTAGCTCTGTGGTATGTATGATGTATGATGTAGCCCTGTGGTATGTATGATGTAGCCCTGTGGTATGATGTATGATGTAGCTCTGTGGTATGTATGATGTAGCCCTGTGGTATGTATGATGTAGCCCTGTGGTATGATGTATGATGTAGCTCTGTGGTATGTATGATGTAGCCCTGTGGTATGTATGATATAGCCCTGTGGTATGATGTATGATGTAGCTCTGTGGTATGTATGATGCAGCTCTGTGGTATGTATGATGTAGCCCTGTGGTATGTATGATGTAGCCCTGTGGTCTGATGTATGATGTAGCTCTGTGGTATGTATGATGTAGCCCTGTGGTATGATGTATGATGTAGCTCTGTGGTATGTATGATGTAGCCCTGTGGTATGATGTATGATGTAGCTCTGTGGTATGTATGATGTAGCCCTGTGGTATGATGTATGATGTAGCTCTGTGGTATGTATGATGTATGATGTAGCCCTGTGGTATGTATGATGTAGCCCTGTGGTATGATGTATGATGCAGCTCTGTGGAATGCTGCAATGTTGGAGTTGGGGGGGGGGGGTATGCCTGATGCTGACATCAGGAGGGACAAGCTTCCTGGCCAGGCTTTGGTGGTCAGCCCTTGAGGTGCCATAGTTGACGGCAGCACTGGCCATCTGCAGCTCGAGACCGCTCAGGTTGGCTAAACTCACCCCTCCTATCAATGCAGATGGGTTTTGCCCTGCTTGGTTTTGTCCTAGACTTGCTCAAGCGAGTTCTCTGCAGCCTGCACTGCGTCCTTCAGTTCAGGTCAGCTCTGACCACTCCTCTGCCACTGGCTGCATCAGCCTGGGGAATGACACAACGACTTCTCATCCTTACCATTGCCAACGCGCTAATGACAGACTTTACTTTGGACGAGGTCTGGGGATTTCAGGATGGGATTTTACGTGAACTTGGGTTCCAATATGCAGACCTGCAAGTGCCTTATTCCCCGTCGTGTGCTTACACAGCAGAATGCCCCGTGTAGGTCAACAATCCTGTAAAATGTGTCATCAGAAATGGGTTTCAGACAGAAAAATACCCGTCTTCAACATTGTTGTGTTGAGTCATGAATTCGGAAAGATTGCAGAGCTTATTGCATTGCATACTGCTGGTAAGATGGCAGAGCTTATTGTATTGCATATTGCTGGTAAGATTGCAGAGCTTATTGCATTGCATACTGCTGGTAAGATTGCAGAGTTTATTGTATTGCATACTGCTGATAAGATTGCAGAGTTTATTGTATTGCATATTGCTGGTAAGATTGCAGAGTTTATTGTATTGCATACTTCTGATAAGATTGCAGAGTTTATTGTATTGCATATTGCTGGTAAGATTGCAGTGTTTATTGTATTGCATATTGCTGGTACTAGTCAGGTCAGTCAGAGAAGTTCTCTGTTACTGCTACTGGTATCCATGTAACCCAGTACAACCTGTCGCATGTGGGGGAGGAAACCCCAATAGAAAAAGAAAAAAAAACATATGGAGACTTGGAGAGGAGATTGGCGCCACCAAGGAATATCCTAAGCCCACAGAAAAGATATGAAAGACAAATGCAAAGCCAATATGAGCCCACAGAAAAGATATGAAAGACAAATGCAAAGCCAATATGATACCGGATCGGTCGAGGCCCGGGTTACCAACGACCGCGCTTTCCATTGATCAACACCAGGGTGGAAGTGACAAGTCAGCTACTGGAGTTAAAACATTACTTAAGCTCCCTAGAGAACAGATCGCCATTGGTACATGGAACGTCCGTACACATCTATCATCTAGTGCGGACAAAGAAAAAATCAAAGAACTAGATATGAGCTTAGCCAGCATAAAATGGGACATTATTGGACTAGGAGAATTGAGATTGTACAGGAACTTTGGTGAGACAAAGAACTGAAGAAGGCAACAAGAATCTGGTTACAGTGGTCAAGAGAAGCATCACCAACATGGAGTTGGGTCATTTAATGTCAGAAAGGAAGTAGTGGGGTGAATTAACAGCTGTACAAGACCTGGCCTCTCCAGCAGATTATCAGCAATCCGGTGTGTCGGTCCAAATTCCCAAGAACAATCACCATCAAAACATATCCAATAATCTATGCACCCATACATCTCCCATGCAGAAGAAAGAATTTATAGGAAAGAATTTTATACGAAGATCATTGAAGAGACCAATTAAGAAGATATCCCAAGAAAGACATCATCATCATACAAGGGATTTTAAAACGCCAAAGTAGGTCCTGACATCTTACAACCAATGGGGGGCCGGAACATGTTGGCAGTTTGGAACTTGAGAGACCATACTTCGACAGGGGACACGTCTGCTGGAGTTGCCTGCACCCACAGACTTAACCATATCCAATACCTCTAATCCCCCCAACACGCAGTCAAAGGAGGACAAACAGGCATTTGCGCAAAAAACGGCAAGACCCATAACAAATTGATTATATCTTAAACACACACGGGCGCTTTCAAAACATCAAATCCAGCATCAACAGAGCAGAACAAGGAACCTACCCTGGACTGACATAGGCAGCGACACGAACCTTGAAGCTGCTGGTCATTCAAAAAAATGATACTGAAGAAAAACAAACAGCCTGCAGAACCCACGTATCAAATTATTTATTGACGTGTACAAACTGAAAGAATCCATAAGGTCGAGGAAGATCTCCAAGCTAAGCTTTGCGACTTTTGGCGGCAATAACCCCTCCTGACAATGACATCAATGACACTCTACTCACCAACTAAACTTTAATGAGCAGTCCCGAGAAAACAGCTGCAGAGGAGGTAGCTGCGTTAGTCATTAGGAATAAACACCAGAGCCAGGGACTACCAATGACATCTTTGGACCTCTGTGATACAAGAAGACACTGAAACCAACCAGGTCTTTCCCAACCCTAAAGAATAGAATACCCGGGAGGCCAACAATCTTGTGAAGAAGTCAATGTTATAAGGCCAAGAAAATGGATCAGTGATCAATGTGATGATATCGAAAAAAGCATGAAGTGTGGCAACAGTAAAAAGGCATACGACACAAACCCTGAAGAAACTCACAAAACCCCACATCAAACTAAATCATCATGTCATTGAAGACAGCTCCAAAACCTTCTCACCAGAAAGCTCCACAGCTGCATTGAAAAGGTGGTCTGAGTACTGTCAAGACTATACAACTACCTCAATCCAACCTGACAAAGAGCATAATAGGAAGAGGAAGCAGCAACATCAAAGTATCCCTCGCCATTACCTATACTGCGGGAACAAGTGGAAGAAGAAGCCATCCGCAGTTACCAGTAGGGGAAAGTCCCAGGACAGACAACATACCACCAGAGCTGCTCAAAGCAGGTGGCGAAACATCATCACACATGTACAGCCTATCTGTCAGAAAGGATTTGGGAGACCAATACAAAGAGTGCCAACAGAATGGACACAACACTCATCATACCCCTGCCCAAGAAGGGGAATTTACACGTTACGCAATACAAAACTATAGAACAATCACCTCATCAGCCACGCCAGCAAGAACATGCTCAAAGCTCAAGAGTTATTTTATGAATCGACACAAGAAGAGCAGAAGACACCTGAGCAGAAGAACCAGCTGGGAGTTCTAGGGCAGGCAGGAGCAACAATCGAACAGATTTTTAATTAAACTGCCACATCCTGATGGAAAAACTTCTTCAACATCAGAGAGACCTGTTCCATTCCACAACTTTCATCGAGACTTCAAAGAAGGCTTTCGAGACGGAGTATGGCACGAATGGCCTGTGGCAGGTCCTCAAATGTGTGGCATTGAAAAGAAGGACACTAAGTGCAAACCATTCCAACACTATATCAAAAACACCGCAAGCAGTGCAGACCTTCTATGAACAAATACAGTCGGAGACTACTATCAAAACCACAAGTTGGGGGTCCGACAAGGATTCCTGTTATCCCCAGACCAGTTTAACCCAATCACGTCTTAATATCGTTCGGAAAACATATGAGAGAGACCCTCCATGAAACTTCCACCTACCAATCTCCATTGGCGGCAGAACCCTTCCAACAACTTACGGTTTTGCCGATGACATTGGACCTCATGGGCCGGAGTAACAAAAACAGAACTGCAGATCTTACGACAATAGACTTCAGAAACAGAGCCTGAGCTTATGGGATTGAGTGACTCGGGAGAAAAAGTAAAAGTACTTTGTGAACAGCTCGAGCAACACCACTGCCAAAACACATGAACGTGCGACCGGACCAGCAACTGGAGGAGTAGACGACGGTTTTAAAAATTACCTTGGCGCTACAAAACTACACAAAGGACGGGCGATCAACGACAGAATATCAAAGTCATACTATTCCATAAAGGCAACATCTTCTATGACCAAAACTACACCACAATGGAAAAGGTAAAAGAGATCAGTTTTCCCCCCAAACAAAATAAAGCTGCACAAAGCCCTAATTCCAGACTAATCCTTCTTACGGAAGTGAAACCTGGACATTGGACCTGCTGAAACAGCAAAAGCGAAACCAGTCAATACTTTAAACAAAAATGCCATATACAAACTACTGGGCATATCCTGAGAGAACGAAGACCAAAGAAATTGTCAAAGATCAAATAACACGAAGCTCCCAAACAACACGGCTGCAGGAGTCCACGAGGAACCCTTCTCACCATCGTCAAGAAGAAAAAGCGACATGGTTTCGCCACGTCACCCACCACAAAACCACAATAAAAAATTGAATAAGCCACGAGTAACTGACATGTACGGCCCGTCACCTCACCACAACACTCCAGCAAAAACAGCACTGCATGAACACTTCGTATGAGTGGCATGGAAAATGGGAAGACAAACAGTCATGGATGGACAACATCAAAGAATGGAACCCAATGATGAATGACGCGTCACTACTGCGCAGTAAAGGAGCCGAGGACCGAGATGGATGGAGGAGGCTTACCGCGGCATCGTCTTTCGTGTCTCCTCCACGACCGCCAAGGTCACGGACTGAATGAATGAATGAATATTGCTGATAAGATTGCAGAGTTTATTGTATTGCATATTGCTGGTAAGATTGCAGAGTTTATTGTATTGCATATTGCTGGTAAGATTGCAGAGTTTATTGTATTGCATATTGCTGGTAAGAGTGCAGAGCTTACTAAATTCCATACTGCTTGTAAAAGTGCAGAGTTTATTGTATTGCATACTGCTTGTAAGAGTGCAGTGTTTATTAAATTCCATACTGCTGGTAAAAGTGCAGTGTTTATTAAATTCCATACTGCTTGTAAAAGTGCAGAGTTTATTGTATTGCATACTGCTGGTAAGAGTGCAGTGTTTATTACATTCCATACTGCCAACAGTGAGGGCAAGTTTCTTCACGTCAATCCAGGATCTTCTCCCTACAGGGAGTGCCTGGCCACAAACGTCGGTCGCCCCATTATAAATGCAGTGTTCCTGGTTTGTGTGGCGCGTCCTTGTGAGAGCTTGTTTTGTACAGAAGGTTACCGGAAACAATTTCCTGTTAGCGTGGGTTCTATTTTTGCGCCAAATGTATCCTGTACTTTATCAATTTTTTTATCATTCTTTTATTTCGAGGATATCGAATAAGCATCTGTGTGCTTTTTTTTTTTACATCAATTCCCCATGTATATGCAGTTTTTGTAAATTTTGTCATTCGTTCCTACTGGAACACAATGGCCTGCTCTTACGAAAAGTGGAAAGGGTTTTAACGTGTGCGCAAGATGTTCTGCGTGCGTTCACACACGGGGCCTCAGTTTATAGCCTCATCCGTAGGACTCGCACTCTTAGCTTTGTGTCTCATTTGCAAGACTAGCACTCAGACTCTCCTGTATGTTTTAGGGGATAGGGACGGGAATTGAACCTGAGACTTGTGGGTTTCTGTGTGGGCGTTTTCCCTTTAGAGCACCAGTGCAGACAACAGAACCAGACTCTTCCCTCCTGACTGAAGCCAGCATGGCCGCACTAGGCTGAAGTCAATACAGCCAGTCAGATATTGCAGGCCTGGTCTGGCATGAACAGGTCGTGCTTGTGATGTATACAGGCTATCAGCTTGTTGTCCATGCAGAATGGTAACTAGCTTTTCCGTCGATATAGCCACACTGCTCATCAATATTCATGACTTCCATCTTTGTCACCAGGAAGAAGTTTCCACTTGACTTCCTCTCTTACAATGACGTCACCTAATCCACCCCCCCCCCTTTACAATGACGTCACCTTTAAACCACCCCCCTTACAATGACGTCACCTAATCCACCCCTTTACAATGACGGTCACCTAATCCACCCCCCCCCTTACAATGACGTCCCCTATCCACCCCCTTTAAAATGACGTCCCCTAATCCACTCCATGACGCCCTCACGCAACCCCCCAACCCACAAGCCTGCTGCCCCCGTACGCCCCATGGAAGCCAGGTTTTAAAAGGTAAAAAGGAAAGGGTCCATAACCTAAAAAGGTCGTAGGGAGCGAGGGGCGTCAGAACCTCACTTCTTAGGGCCCATTTTTGAGGCGGCGCCCATCTCCTCTCCCTCGCGTTTTCCCTTTTCCCTCCCCCAAAGAGGGCAGGTCCCCTTTTACAGCTGGGGGGAATGGGGAAAAACTGACTAAACCAGGCGCGCAAAGGGTCACCCATCCAATGGTAACCACGCTCGAGTGTTTAAATTTGGCGGGGGGAAAGGGGGAGTGCTCCGACCACTGAGCTATCCCGTCCCCTAGGGACCATGGGGGAAAAACAAAACCAGCTGTTCTAAAATTTACCCCGTGTGGACGTGATGGACGTGATGGGCCCCAGTGTGCCCTGAAGGCCAGGCCCGCTAAAGGCAGGCAGAGGGAGCTGGGAGCCACTGCAGGGGTGTCGCTCAAAAAGGGCCTTCCCCCTTCCCCGCCCCCCTTCCCCCTCCCCTTCCCCCTTCCCGTCCCCCCTTCCCCTTCCCCTGTGGATGTGCTGCCCGCTGAGGGTTGCTGATTTACGGCACCACCCCCTGCAGGGAAAGGGCAGTTGACAGCGGGGGACAGACGTGGGCAGCTGAGGACACTGAGGACAGTGGGACCGAGGAAGACAGCTGAGGACAGAAGCTGAGGACAGACAGCGAGGACAGCTGGGACAGTGAGGAAGCTGGGGGACGACAGTGAGGACAGCAGCTGAGGACAGACGCTGAGGCAGCTGAGGAAGCGGGAGGACAGCTGGGGGACAACAGCTGAGACAGACGCTGAGGCGACAGCTGAGGACCTGAGGACAGCTGAGACAGACAGCTGAGGACAGACACGAGGACAGCTGGGGAAACAGCTGAGGACAACAGCTGAGACGGGCAGCTGAGGCACGCTGAGGACAGCCCAGCTGAGGGCTGAGGGCAGCTGAGGACAGTGGGACACTGAGGACGCTGAGGACAGCTGAGGGAACTGGATACTGAGGACAGCTGGACAGCTGAGCAGCTGAGCAACAGCTAGACAGCAAGCTGAGGACCTGAGGACAGCTGAGGACAGCTGAGGACAGCGAGGCAGCTGAGACAGCTGAGGACAGCTGAGACAGACACTAGGACAGCTGAGGAGGACACTAGGACAGCTGGGGCAGTAGGACAGCTGGACACTGAGGAGGACGCTGAGGAGGACAGCTGAGGACAGCGAGGAGGACGCTGGAGGACAGCTGAGGACAGCTGAGACAGCTGAGGGACTGGGAGCCACCTTCGTGGCCAGGTCCCCTTGCCGGTCCCCAGCCACCGGGGTTAGGGAGATGTGAATGTTGGTGTGGGTTTTGTGTGTTTTGTGTTGTGTGTTGTGCTTTGTGTGTGTGTGGTGTATGTGTTGGTGTGTGTTGTGTTGTGGGGTGAGTGTGTGTGTTGCGTGTGTGTGTGTGGGGGTTGGGGTGTGTGTGTGTGTTTGGGGTTGGGTGTGTGTGTGGTTGTGATGTGTGTGAGGTGTGTGTGTGTTGTGGTGAGTGTGGTGTGGGGTTTGGTGTGGTGCGTGTGTGGTTGTATGTGGAGAGGGTTTTGGTGGTGGGGGGAGTTGTGTTGTGTTGTGTTGTGTGGGTGTGGGTGGTGGTGTGTGTGTGTGTGTGTGTGTGTGGGGTTTGATAATAGGAAGGGGGATATGTGGTGGAAGGGGTGAAGGTCAGGCAGAAAAGGGAAGTAATAGGTAAAAGCGACCACCAAAGTTTTTCCTGAAGATGAACTTGGGGCAACCATGAATATTCATCATTTGTGTTGCCATGCTGTGTGGGGAGAAACAGAAAGTTCAGAATCTGTTCAGAAATCGATGAACATTCAAAAGTGGTACAGCTGAGATGGAGAGAACATTTAGTTTAGATTCTGTTTTTAAATCAGCTTGGCGTATATTGTTTGCAAATCAGCTTGGCGTATATTCTGTTTGCAAATCAGCTTAGCGCATATGTATTCTGTTTGCAAATCAGCTTGGCGTATATTCTGCTTGCAAATCAGCTTAGCGTATATTCTGTTTGCAAATCAGCTTGGCGTGTATTTTTTCTGTTTGCAAATCAGCTTAGCGTGCGTGTATTGTTTGCAAATCAGATTGGCGTATGTTCTATTTTCAAATCAGCTTGGCGTATATTTATTCTGTTTGCAAATCAGCTTAGCGTATATTCATTCTGTTTTCAAATCAGCTTGGCGTATATTCATTCTGTTTGCAAATCAGCTTGGCGTATATTCATTCTGTTTTCAAATCAGCTTGGCGTATATTCATTCTGTTTTCAAATCAGCTTGGCGTATATTCATTCTGTTTGTCAAATCAGCTGAGCGTATATTCATTCTGTTTTCAAATCAGCTTGGCGTATATTCATTCTGTTTTCAAATCAGCTTGGCGTATATTCATTCTGTTTTCAAATCAGCTTGGCGTATATTCATTCTGTTTGCAAATCAGCTTGGCGTATATTTATTTTTTGTCTAGTTTCTAGTTAAGTGGCCCAGTGTCCTGATGCAATGTCAGCCGTCTGGGGTCAAGGTTAACGGAGCTTGTCTAAGTTTGTCTTTATCCTGTTCTCTTTGTCTTCTTTTCTTCTTCTTCTTTCTTCTTCTTCTTCTTCTTCTTCTCTTCTTCTTCTTCTTCTTCTTCTTCTTCTTCTTCTTCTTTCTTCTTCTTCTTCTTCTTTCTTCTTCAATCAATTGTTTCATTTCTCTTGAGTTTCAGCTGAGCTCAGGGTTGGGGCAGAACATGGACACTTCATAAATTGCCCGGCCATCAGTGTGTAGATGCTTTTGTTTTCCTTCTTCGGCTACAGCTCCGAGCAATACGATTGGGGAGACTTTGCGTATGCCGCCGTTTTGTCCATTGTTAAGGTAGCCGTATTCCGACTTAGGGGATGGTGTCTGGACAGGCGTTGTTCCTATCGGCACGATTTAGCCTACTCTTCCGAAAGGCGTAACGGGTACTTTTGGGTGTGCACAAGGTGTTCTTCGTGGATTCGCACACAGGGCTTCGGTTCATAGTCTCATCCGAAGAACTTTTGGGGAGAGTACTGGCATTAACTCCAGGGTAAAATTCCCTAAAACAGGTGTCTGTGAGGTGACTCGACCCCGGGCCGTCAGATCAGGAGGGCAAGGTTCTAGCCACTGGGCTGTCCCGCCCCCAACGTCCATGCTTTTAACATGTCTGTGTGTTGTTGATCTTTTGCCCATAACCATTGCTTTAAATTGCATGACGCTAACTCATTCATGAAGCCGAAAAGAAGCACGAGTGCAGAACTGAACTAACTGAAGTGGTCAGAAGTGAGGCGACCTGATACAGGACAGAGGCACAGAGGGAGGGAGGATGGCACAGATTGCTCTTTCTTCGATTTTACGTCTGTATACTCGAAGTGATATTAGACGATGGGAAAGGGAGGGGAGGGGACGTTGGTGTTGATGGTTGTGTGCTGTGAAAATGGTATCTGTTGCTAAATATCCTAGGCAGTATACAGATAAAGGCTAAGCAATGCTAACAACAAATAAATGCATAAGAAATGCTAATACGACTTACGACTATAACAAATGTCCTATAGGACTGTTCATTAAAGATGGCAAGAATGCCACTGTCTGTGTGTCTGTGTGTGTCTGTGTTGTGTCTGTGTGTCTGTGTTGTCTGTTTGCTGTGTGTGTGGGGGGGGGGGGGGGGGGGGGGGGCAAGAGTCACTGTCACTAGTCTTTCCTTGCCTCAGCCCATCAGCCGAGCTTGGCTGACTTCAGTGCCCAGACAGCCATGTATTGCTGCTCCCTGCACGTGCCAAAACACGATGCCTGTGATGTCTGCTGGAGACTGGCCTGCTTTCACACAGGACTGAACTTCTATCAAACAGGCTGCAAAACCTCAATATTATGATTCCGCCATCTTTTTATCAGGAAGAAGTTCTTGAGATGACTTGATTCATGGCTGACGTCGACACAAGCCCACAGGCACCACCACAACCCTGCCTGCATGATCACTGCACCAGTGAGGGTGGAAACAAGCACATGCTCGACTGCACCAGGTGAGGGTGGAAACAAGCACCAGCTGCATGCACCTTTGACTCAGGGTGAGTGGGTGGAGACACCACAGCATCCATGCTGACACTGCACCAGGGTGAGGGTGGAAACAAGCACCAGCTGCTCTGTGCAGCGGGGCCCTGACGGCCATGTCTGCTGCAGAGGAGAGGACTGCTGGCTGCGGCACTGTGACGGGTGTGTCAGCACCGGCCCCCATCTCCATCTCTACCAGTCTTTGAGTCGCTGCCTGGGGAAGTCTCTGCCGGAGTCAGCGCATCAGCCTGGTGCCCATGACGCCAGTGGGGGCAGAGCTGGCTGAGCAGGGGCAGTGAACGAGGAATGCCTGCTGTTGGTGTTGAGGTCACTTCTCTGTCATGGTAAATGGAGAAAAAGAAATGTGTGTGTGTGTGTGTGTGTGTGTGTGTGGTGTGGTGTGTGTGTGTGTGTGTGTGTGGTGTGGTGTGGTGTGGTGTGGTGTGGTGTGTGTGTGTGTGGTGTGGTGTGGTGATGGTGTGTGTGTGGTGTGGTGTGGTGTGGTGCGGTGTGGGGTGTGTGTGTGTGTGTATTTATGTATTCTCTGTATGTGTGAACTAAGAATGATCGCTGAGATCTACAAAGGGGGTGGCAGAGCACTGACTGAAAAACTTCATGAACTCTTCCAAGTCGTATGGCAGCATGAGACACTTCCGCAAGACTTCAAAAATGCCTCCATCATACATCTATACAAGAACAAAGGAAACCGCCAGGCTGTGACAACCACCGAGGAATATCCCTGCTGTCCATCGCAGGCAAGGTCCTGGCCAGAGTACTGCTGAACCGGCTCATAGTCCACCTTGAGCAAGACCTTCTTCCAGAGAGTCAATGTGGCTTCCGGAAAGATCGCGGGACAATCGAAATGGTGTTTGCTGCCAGGCAGCTCCAAGAGAAGTGTCAGGAACAAAACACTGACCTCTACTCCACCTTTGTTGATCTGATCAAGGCCTTCGATACTCTTAGCAGAGAGGTTCTATGGAAAATAATGGCAAAGTATGGCTGCCCAAGAAAATTCATCGCCATCGTACGTCAGTTTCATGATGGTATGCTGGCCAGAAGACAACGAAGAGGCATCTGAACCCTTCCCAGTCACCAACGGAGTGAAGCAGGGCTGTGTTCTTGCTCCCACCCTGTTCAGCCTCATGTTTTCGACAATGCTGTCAGATGCGTTCAGAGATTCGAATGTTGGTGTCAGCATCAGGTACAGGTATGATGGATCACTCTTCAATTTCAGGAGGCTTCAAGCAAAAACCAAGGTCTCAACAGATATCATCAACGACTTCCTGTTTGCTGATGATTGCGCCCTCGATGCTGCTTCTGAAGCCGACATGCAAG
>CM054134.1:7533012-7598012 GCA_028751875.1 Rapana venosa | reverse complement strand
ACAACCTAGAGACTCTCTGCAGACAACCTAGAGACTCTCTGCAGAAAACTTCTGGAGGAAATAAAACTCTGCAAACACTGCCTGTCAGCTGGAAAAGGATGGAAAGAAAGAAAGAAAGAAAGAAAGAGAGAAGAGCTGGGATGAGAATTGCTGCTAGTCAGGATGATGAACACGTTCACAGTTCATACCTGTGCTTTTCCTTTCAGGAGCGTTTCTGAATCTGTCAGCAAACAAGATGGTATAGGACCGGCACAGCATGTGGCTTCTCTGTCTGCTGGCTTGCCTGCTTGGATGGTTGGTTGGTTGGTTGGTTGATTGGTTAGTTGGTTGGTTGGATGGTTGGTGGTTGGTTTGGTTAGTTGGTTGGTTGGTTGGTTGGTTGGTGGTTGTGTTGTGTTTTTCCTGATTGATCCAGGGTTTTCTGAAACGATTTTCAGTGTCGTGAGTTGTTGTTTCACCAGCTCTACCCCCCATGGCAATGCTGTTTCACCAGCTCTACCCCCCCCCCCCCCATGGCAATGCTGTTTCACCAGCTCTACCCCCATGGCAATGCTGTTTCACCAGCTCTACCCCCCATGGCAATGCTGTTTCACCAGCTCTACCCCCCATGGCAATGCTGTTTCACCAGCTCTACCCCCATGGCAATTTGCTGTTTCACCAGCTCTACCCCCCATGGCAATGCTGTTTCACCAGCTCAAACCCCCCAGGGCAATGCTGTTTCACCAGCTCTACCCCCCATGGCAATGCTGTTTCACCAGCTCTACCCCCATGGTATTGTTGTTTCACCAGCTCTACCCCCCATGGCAATGCTGTTTCACCAGCTCTACCCCCCATGGCAATGCTGTTCCATCAGCTCTACCCCCCATGGCACTGCTGTTTCACCAACTCTACCCCCCATGGCACTGCTGTTTCACCAGCTCTACCCCCCATGGCATTGCTCCTCCAGTGTCGGCCCCACGGACGCTGGCCTCAGGCCGTTCAGCCTGACCTCGCCACACGCAGCCCTGAACGGTCTGCTTCTGCCATACCTCACAACCGCAACTTTACAAGAATCTACTCATGTCAGCTGCCATCCAGCCAGCAGCCAGGGAGGGCCCTGCACTGCCGCTGGTTCAGTGTGGCTGTGCTGACCTGACCCAGTACACTACACTCAGCACGACACCTCCTCGGCCCCCTGCAGGCCACACCAATGGCTCAGTCGCAGAAGCAGACGAGTGAGACGCCCACCCCGGGAGAGCGGCCTGAGGACAGCCCTCCAGCCACAGACCCCTGCCCCTCACCGTCTAGACTCCGCGCTGCCTGCTTCCATCATTACCAGCCACACAATTGCTGCTTGGGGGAGGGGGGAGGGGGGGGCTGAACTTGTAGCGTTTTCCTCCAAAGAAAAAGCAGGGAGAGCGGCGACGATAACAGCCAGGACACATGGCGTTGTTCACACACTCACACACACACAACAACAACGACAACAACAGTAACAAGCAGACAGACAGACCGACAGCCAGCCGTCAGAGCTAGCAATGGATGGAGAATTCACTGGTGCTGTAACACTTGATGGAAAGAGGAAAGGCAGAGACACAGAGTAGCTGACTTCAAAATGTAAGCACGCGCACACTTACACCACGCGCGCGCGCGCACACACACACACACATACACACACGCACACATGCACGCAAACACGCACATACGCACGTACGCACGCACACACACTCAGAAAGAAAGAAATGCATACAGATAAACAGAGAGATAGGCAGACAGACAGACCTTGGAACATCAAGGAGGAAGAGACAAAGAAACAAAAGGAGATACATTAGTCTGAAAAGTGGATGGATGGATGGATGGATGAATGGATGAATGAATGAATTAATTAACTTTCTATGTACTTGTTTTGTTGAGGGAAAGAATGAGCACAATGGTGACTTTTTTCATCCAGTCCGCAATCAAAGTAAGTAAATCAAGCAATCAACCAATCAATCAATAAAGCAATCAACCAATCATTCTATGAAGCAATCAATCAAGCATTCAATGAAGCAATCAACCAATCATTCAATGAAGCAATCAACCAATCATTCAATGAACCAATCAACCAATCATTCAATGAAGCAATCAACCAATCATTCTATGAAGCAATCAACCAATCATTCTATGAAGCAATCAACCAATCATTCAATGAAGCAATCAACCAATCATTCAATGAAGCAATCAACCAATCATTCAATGAACCAATCAACCAATCATTCAATGAAGCAATCAACCAATCATTCAATGAAGCAATCAACCAATCATTCAATGAACCAATCAACCAATCATTCAATGAAGCAATCAACCAATCATTCAATGAACCAATCAACCAATCATTTAATGAAGCAATCAACCAATCATTCAATGAAGCAATCAACCAATCATTCAATGAAGCAATCAACCAATCATTCAATGAAGCAATCAACCAATCATTCAATGAAGCAATCAACCAATCATTCAATGAAGCAATCAACCAATCATTCAATGAAGCAATCAACCAATCATTCAATGAAGCAATCAACCAATCATTCAATGAAGCAATCAACCAATCATTCAATGAAGCAATCAACCAATTCAATATATCAAGAAGTGAAACAGATGGCAATACTACAACAAAAAACACACCAATCAGAGACAGAGAGACAGAGAGACAGACAGACAGACAGAGAGACAATGGCATGCATAGGACAGAAGCAGATAGGGGAGAGACAGACAGAGAGACAGACAGAGAGACAGACAGAGAGACAGACAGACAGACAGAGAGACAGACAGAGAGACAGACAGAGAGACAGACAGAGAGACAGACAGAGAGGAGAGCAGACAGAGAGACAGACAGAGAGACAGACAGAGAGACAGACAGAGGCATGCACAGGACAAATAGCAGAGAGGGAGAGACAGACAGAGAGACAGAGAGAGACAGAGGCATGCACAGGACAGATAGAAACGGGGGAGACAGACAGAGAGACAGACAGAGAGACAGAGGCATGCACAGGACAGATAGCAGAGAGGGGGAGACAGACAGACAGACAGAGAGACAGACAGGGACACAGAAAAATTGAGAGTGGGAGATTTTTATTTTATTTTATATTTTGATGATGATGATGATGATGATGATGATGATGATGATGATGATGATGATGATGATGATTTATTCTTTTATTTCGAGGATAATGGAACAAGCATCCATGTGCTTTTTTTTATCCAGTCCCCCTGTTTATGCAGTTTTGTACATTTTGTCATCCATTCCCACCGGCACACAATGGCCTACTCTTCCGAAAAGCGGAACGGATTTTAAAGAGTTCTCAAGATGTTCTGCGTGCGTTCGTACACGGGACCTCGGCTTATAGTCTTTTCCGAAAGACTTTTGGGGGAGAGTGGAGTCGGCACTGATGTTCAGTTAACTCCAGAGGAAAAAATCCTCTTGAACGAGATTCGAATATGGGTCAGCAGATCACGAATACATCACTCTAACCAAACCAGGCTATCCGTCCACAGAGAGAGAGAGAGAGAGAGAGAGAGAGAGAGAGAGAGAGAGAGAGAGAGAGAGAGAGAGGAGAGAGAGAGAGAGAGAGAGAGAGAGAGAGAGAGAATGACAATGACAATGACAATGACAATGACAAATTCTTTTATTTCGAGGATAATGAACAAGCACCCATGTGCTTTTTTACATCCAGTCCCCGCCCTTAAGGATATATATGATAATTAAAATAAAATAAAATAAAGCCCATAGCAATACACTTACACAGCTTACGGAAAAAATATCTACACAAAAATCCCCACAAAATCACCGAAGAGAGAGAGAAAAAAAAGTAGCAACAAGTAAGAAAGAAAGCAGAACAGAAAACACAGAAACAAACCCAAACAATAGCAAGAACCAAGAGCAAAACAAAAACGGGAACAACAAGGGAGAGGGAACAACCGAATAGTCCCCCCTCAAAAAAGCAACAACAACCCCAAACCCAAACCAAAAAAAGAACCAAACAAAGCAAAACCTCTATAAAAATAAAGGAGAACAAATCACGTAAATAGTTTCATTTGGCTAACAGAAAGAAACGTCAAAAGTTCTTTGTGCTTTTAGGGGAGGCAACAGAAATAGTAAACTACATGAAACAAATATTGTAGAAGCAATTTGCATCCCAGCAACTACACACACACGCACACACACACACATACACACACACAACACACACGCACAGACGGCACGCCCCACACACACACACACACACACTCATACCCACACATACCCACACACGCGCGCGGGGCGCGCGCGCACTCAAAACCAGCATCAATGTCAACATAAAATCTTTATGAATATAAATGTATAGTCATAGAGAAGGACATCTGCATTTGGAATTAGTTTATACATAATTGGTACGCTCTAAAACAAGATATCAAAATAAAACATTCACTGAATCTAAAAATACAGTCAATTTAAAGGGAGTAGAACTGAAATATTAAATCTGAATAAAGCATTCAAGGGGATACTAATTGTAAGTACGACGATTAAATCTATCAGCAAATAATAAAAGGAGAGGACGAGAGAGAGAGAGAGAGAGAGAGAGAGAGAGAGAAGAGAGAGAGAAGAGAGAGAGAGAGAGAGAGAGAGAGAGCAGTGCATTTAAATCCATTTGATTTTGAATATATTTTCAATTCATCAAAAACTATCACCATTACAAATCACTGTGATTAACATTGTACATGTTAAATCGTCCTAGAGTCATTATAAAGAAGTAGGATAGTGGAAAAATCATTTTTTAGAAGTAATTTTCAATAACACAATAGCATATACAAGTAAAACACTCACACTTATACAGAGAGAGAGAGAGAGAGAGAGAGAGAGAGAGAGAGAGAGAGAGAGAGAGAGAGAGAGAGAGAGGGGATAATTTGGTATAATGCAATGGAGGATATATTTACTTTGTTTTCCAACAGATAAATTGTGGATTTTTATTTGAGCATCAAGTGGATGAAAAAATGACTTTTGAAGATTTTAATGGTTTGGTGTTGTCTAAATGAGTCAGGAAGGGAGTTCCAAACAGCACAGGGCCTGAGTAAAGTAAGCTAGATTTGAACAAATCAATTCTTGGGGTTGGGGACACATGGGTTTTCGTATTTCTGGAATGATTCATTGGGAACTTGTCTTTTAAGGATGAGGGAAAAGTTCCTGTCATTATCTTAAACATCATGATGCCTTTGTTAAATCTTAGTCTTTGGTGTAGGGGAAGAATATTTAACTGAGTATAAACCACTTCTAGTAGGTTTGTCTTTTTTCAGGGAAAAACCATTTAAGAGCACGTTTTATACAGACTTAATAATGGTTTCATAGTGTTTGCACTAGCAGAATCCCCACAGGGGTTTAAGCATAATATATTGAGGATTGTATATAAGCTTGAAAGAATAGTTTTCTTGAATGAAAGTCAAGAAAAATGTTGATTTTAGTCAGTTGGTATACTCTTTGAGACATGTATTTGCACAGATGGGATATGTGATGGTACCAGCTGAGATTTTCATCAATTGTTACTCCTAGAAATTTTGATGGAAAACTTATGCATGAAAAAATAAAAGATGTGACAGGGAAGAAATCATATGCAAAAAAAGGTTGTATAAAGTCGAAAAGATGGAGATATACTCATTGGAAAAAGAAGATATTCTTAACAAGGGGGTCAGATACATCGAAGAGTTATACCACGACGACAGAGGTCCACCTCCTCATATTGCAACGAAGATGCCACATAATCATGGAAGACGAAGTAGACATCACTCAGCCAAGATGAAAGTGGTAAGGCGCCAGGACCTGAGATATCCATCTGAATTGATAACAGCCCGGATGAAGTGGGAATTAAGGCGTCACAAAACTACTAAAACAATATATATGACCAGGAGACATTCGACAGATTGAAGAATCCATCTACATTGCGATCCTAAGAACTGGTACAGTGAATGTGACCAACATCGTTACAATCAGCCAGAGAGTCCACCTCACCAAAGTTCTTTTACGAATACTATGAAGAGAATGAGAATAAAATACTCCCAGAAAATCCGAAAGGCAATTTGGATTCATGGCAGACAAAAGGCACCAAAATGCAATCTTCGCATTGAAAACTCTCATGGAAAAGATCCATCGAGGTCCAGAAAGAACCTGTACCTCGCTTCATTGACTACTCAAAACGTTCGACAAAGTACGACACTCCGACTTTTTTTGATATTCTGGCAGGGCTAATACATCGAAGGGAAAGATCTTCGAGTCCTCAGAATACATATATTGGGAACAGAGAGGCATCCATTAAGGGACCTACAAATAACATCAGTCAATATAGACCAATCTGCATGTGTGTGAGGCAGCGTGCTGCGTGTTCTCTCTCTCACTCGCCTGATTAATTTAATGTAAAAAGTGAAATAATTTCTACGAAATATGAAATCATGAGGAAATAGAGTAGGGTGGCCCACAACATCACAACCTGAGATATGCAGATGAACACAGTCCTAATCGCGCCGACCACTGAAAAAAAAAACTTGCAAAAGATTTTAACAACAGTACAGTCGAAAGCGAAACAAAGGATTACAGCTCAATGCAACGAAGACAGAGATGCATGGTTATCTCGAAAAAAGCTTTATTAAAAGTACCCACATAGAGCAACCCGCCTGAAAAGGAGTAGAGAATCAGAACAAGATAAATACCCCTTTAAATAACGTTGGTGAACTAACACCAGCCAGACGGCAACAGAGTTGACACAGAAATCAAGAAGTAGAATCGGGTTCAATAAAACTGAAAAAGGCAAACTATTTTAACAACATGAAATGCATTTTACCAGAACAGTAAGATAAGCCACAAGACAAAATCCATGTTTTTTGAGAGCTACGTATGGTACCATTACATCTTCTGTTACGATGTGATATCTGGACCGGAACCCCGGACCCTAGCCAAAGACACAGAACACAGCGACTAGAATCATTGGGAATTTAGGTTCGTTACCGGAGAATCATGAAAATCACATGGACAAAAATAAAAACAATGCAGACGGTAATGGAAATGGCTGGGAACAAAGAGATCCCATTCTCAACACCATCAGAGAAAGACAAAGCTCAAAATTATTTTCGGCCATAATAATCCAGGGCTGAACGACAAGAGAAAACTTTATGGAGTGGCAAAATCTGTGGAAACAAGAGCAGAAGGAAGACAACCGACAAAATTCACATACATCATAAACAGAATTCGCAACGACTAAAAGAGGGCAACTAACAATGAGTCTCATGAGAGGGACCAAGAGGAACAGGGAAGAATGAGAAGCCATGATCGTCGAAAGTCCAGCAGGACCAGAACCGGGACCACTGAAAGAAGAAGACTCCTTAGAACTATGTGGTGAGAGGCTTTGATACTTATTGTATTCCCTTATCAAAATGGATTGGAGAACAATTGTAGAATAGATTTGCGCTTTGTCTGGTAGTTGATAAGCATCAAGCATTTTGTTTTTTGGGGGAGAATAGACATTGATTTAGTTTTCAGTCCAGATTTGACAAGGATCATCAGTGCTATTTGCAATGTCGTTTTGCAAGAGAGTTAATTTTCAGTATGGCTTTATGGGATGGTTGTGTCGACACAAAAAAGTTGCGCATTTTAGATTTGATAAGGAGAGTGAAGGTCATTTATGTATAGATGAAAAGAGAAATTTTGGTCCTAAGATGGATTCCCTGTGGAATAACTCCATATAATGAAAGGGTTTAAGTGTGATGTGGACGTAGCCATTGAAACACATTTTTCCTGTTTGTAAGATGATAAGACGCAAGAAGTTCAAGAGTATTTGTAAAGATATATTAAATAAGTCTATTCTTTTTAATGATAAGTCCTTCGTCAATTATCAAATCATTTATGAAATCTACAAATCATACTCCACAAAATTTATTGTCCAAAATAAAAGTATGAACAGCCAATTGACAACAAGACATAGGTTAATAAATGCCGTATGGCACTGAAGATTTTTTTTTCTAAATCCCAAGCACTGATTTTGGGTGAAGTAAGTAGTTAATATCTATTGAATGGACCCAAAGTGTTTATATATTATTAGATTAATCATATGATTTTTCCATGTTTTGAAAGTTAAGATAAAATAGAGATTGGCCTATATTTTGAGGGATCAGAAGTTCTCCGACTTTTATATATGTGGATGGAATCACCTTAGCAGTTTTGAGAAGGCGTTGGGGAAATAGTTCTTATGAAGCCAAAGGTTATTAGATATGTGTCAGTGTGTCTGTAAAACAGGAGTCTTGAGAGTTCAGTATTCTGCCATCTATTTCATCAAGACCACGCGTACTTGATTGATTGTTAGTTTGATGAGAGTCAGTTAATTGTAGACCTCAGAAACAGATAAGAATTTGTATGAAGGAGTATTGATGGAATACGCTTTTTCCTTGCAGAAATTGTTTGAGATTCATTGAGATCATTGGACTTCGATTTATCATTGTAATGTATGTTAAAGAAATCACTAAAGAAGTGATAGTTTAGTTTTTCAGCAGAAATATCTTTAAAATTAACGATTAGATTTGGGAAGACCAATTTGATATATTTGTTATGTGATTGATATTTGCCTTCCTACAATCTTTGAATTTTTGTTTGATGAAGTAGAACTTGGAAAGAATTTTTACCTTTTCTTCTCTCGCCGTTTTATGTGTGTATATTGCATTTCCTTATTTTTTTGCCTCCTCATAATAATTTATGTTCTTTTAAGAAATCTCTAAGATAACATCTTCTTCTAGTTCCTTTGTAAATAAAACAAAGGTGGTTTGTGGACAATGTTTGATCCTATATGGTTTTTAATGGGGCATGTTTGTTATAGATTTCATTAAAACCTTTTTTATCCCCCAGAACTCAATGGCCAGGTCTGGATCATAATATTGAATTTTTCCGAGTCCGAGAGCAAAGGCACTACTTAACTCTAGAAGAAAAGCTGTTCATAAAAATTTTGCAAAAGAACGATAGGTTATAGTTTTATGGCCAGGTTTTAGGAATTTTTTTTCCTTTTATTTGACCCATGTGGTTACAACTGGTAGATGTCCGCTAAACAGTAGTGTACAGGGACAACGCATACACACCACGTTTACTATGAATGTTTTTTTTTTATGGTCTGATACAAAGATGTTGATCAATTGATTGTGTTAGAAATAATGACTAATTCTTGTGTGTGAAGTCCAAGAATGGAGAAGATGACCCAATTATAATAACTATCTTCCCATTGGTTGATACTTCAACTCGTTACCTTTTGCTATGGTCAAAAATAAAATTCACCAAGTAAGAATAAATTTCCACTAGAATCCCCCATAAATGACAAAGTATCATCATTGAGTCAAACTTGTCTATCCAATTTTTTCCTATCTCTGTTGGATTTCTGAAGCAGAACCCCCATTAAATAGTCTGCACCTTTTATTATTAATAGCACTTCATCAGGATGTATTCAACTACTTCATAACGTTCAAGATAGGAAAAGACGTTTGAACGTTAGACTCACACTAAAATAGATTAAGATACCTGTTTCTTTGGGCTTTTGCGGAAACTTAATCGCAAGATTTTATACCCAGGAATGGAAATGTCCAGTGGTTGGTTAGGTGTATCTGTAAGTCTTTGACTCGAAAGGAAGCCTAGTATAGGCAATGGTTTGCTTTGGTTTGTGATGTACTTGTTATAAACATATCTTCGATTATTATTGACTGCAAGGTTTAATATTTTAAGGTGGCAAATTCGTAAGCCAACCATGTAGGGCCATGAAATGTGTTCTTTCATACATCTTATAAAATTTAGTTATGAGGAGTGAATGGCATTAATGAGTACAAGCATGGTGAAGATAAGGAAGAAAAAGAGACAATGAATAATAATAATAGGAGGGGGGGAAGGGAATTCATGATAGGGTAAATCAGGTGAAGGGTAAGAAAGGAGTAAAAATCAACTTACAACCTGTAGCAACACAATGTGTATAAAATATAAACTCAATCATCCGAAATAGTCTGACGAGATGAAAAAAAAAAAAAAAAATTCACATGTGGCGTGTTGGTTACCAAGAGAAAGGGGGAGAATATTTTTTTAAAAAGAAATGACCCAAAAAAAACAACAACCAGAGCCAACCCAATCATCACCCCTCAACAACAACAAGCGAAGGCGAGACATATACAGTAAAGGCAACGACTGTAAATAAAAGATGGCCAAGAATATGAATAATAAGCACCAACAACAATCAGCAGCAACAGTTCCTCGGAAAATTATGATTTCAAAAAGACGGAATTTTAATAAAAAAGTAAAGAACAAATAAAAAAAAGAAAAGCAGAACAAGAAAGTAGATGAACACAATCAGCACGTTCCAAAAGCTAGGTCCTGGTACAAGGAAGATTGACACTGGTTTTGTCCTGTCTACTGTTTGCTTCACACAAGCACAGCACTGGTTGGAGGGTTGTCTCAGCACGAAATAGAGATTTTAATGCGATATATAACATTTAAACTTAAACCAATATGACATTGCAAGGCCAAGAATGGTGGTATCAGAAAACACAGGAGTAAGTTCCTTGTAGGGAAGTTATTTAAGCAACTCTAACAAGTTAATGGGAAGTGTTCCTAAGAAACACATGCATCATTAAAGACGCACAATACAACAAATCCCCCCTTTTTTCATACACAACACAACACCACACATACACACACACATAACACACACGAAGTGGCAACACAGACGCACACAAAGGCAAAGGTGTATACCGCATAACCCACCCACCCACCCACCCCAGTACCCCAAGACACCCCCCCCCACTACCACGCCCCCCCCCCCCCCACCCACCACAAACCCCCCTCCCCCACAAGATCCCACCCCCCCCCCCCCCCACCCCACACACACACAAAGGACACTAATGTGTAAAACATTGGTAGGTGAGAATAAGTCACACCAGAGTTTCCTAGTGTAATCCCAAACATGAAAAGGTTGGAGCGTGTTGAGTCTGGTGGCAGACACAAGCAGTTTAGGGTGGGGCTTGGCGGTGGGGGAGTGAGGTAGGGTCACACATATCGTAGACGTGGTGAGGTCTTGTCCAGTTCGCAATTCCCCACACCGACATTCATTCGGGTTGCGGGGTAGGTTTTCGTCCTGACCATCCGCGAATGAAAAAGTGTATCCAGGGACACAACATGATACCCTTTTTGAAGCGAGGTAAGTTTCGTCCACTGTACTTCCATAGGGCCGTGTAGTTGGGGTGTCGTCAGGAGAGCTGTCGTTGGTGTCCGGGGGTCGCGTATTTGAGGCTGTTCGTATCCTGTCTGTAACCTTTGGGGCTGGGATGAAAGGGAAAAATAAAAATCTTTTGCGTGGGGCCCCCACTGGCAGTTTTAAATATGGCAGCGTGTCTGCAAAACGTGATGTTTTTCTGCTGAACACACTTAGGCAAGGGCCAATATTGGTAAAATTGACGGTCTTTTTTTTTAGGAGGATGTTCGTCCATTGGTGGCATAAAAGACGTTGCCAGCACCTGTCGGATGAGAGAGATAGAGAGGAGGGGGGGGGGAGGGGGGGGGGGGGCGGGGGAGGGGGGAGAAGAGGAGGGGGGGGGAGGCGCTGTACCTCTCCTCCTTACAGCTCAACTCATGAAGAGTAAAGAAGGGGAAGAGGAAAGAAGAGGAAAGAAGAGGAAAAGAAGAGGAAAAGGAAGAGGAGAAACCGAAGGACATAGGAAAGGCTGAAGACAGAGAAGAAGAGAAGAAACAAGCCAGAATGGGAGACTACCCTCGATGCCAGTTTCAGCACCCGCACACTGCAAGGGGAATGCAGTCCTGTGCTAAGGGGCAACACACAACACTGGCCATCACACAACACTGGCCATCACACAACACTGGCCATCACACAACACTGGCCATCACACAACACTGGCCATCACACAACACTGGCCATCACACAACACTGGCCATCACACAACACTGGCCATCCCACACGCATCTCAAACACTGGCCATCACACAACACTGGCCATCACACAACACTGGCCATCACACAACACTGGCCATCACACAACACTGGCCATCACACAACACTGGCCATCACACAACACTGGCCATCACACAACACTGGCCATCACACAACACTGGCCATCACACAACACTGGCCATCACACAACACTGGCCATCACACAACACTGCCATCACACAACACTGGCCATCACACAACACTGGCCATCACACAACACTGTTCGTGATGGGCCGCTAAGCTTCCAGAGGGACAGACAGACCGGACTGGAGAGACAGACAGGTGCAGTGCAGTTAGCCAGCAAGACTCCAAGAGGGAAGGCAGAGTTTTAAAAAAAAAGAAGGAGCGAGGGCGTTCCCTCGCTCGGAAAGAGACAGACAGACAGACAGACAGAGGCAGCAAGACACAGAGAAAGAGACAGACAGACAGAGACACAGAGGCAGATAGACAGACAAAGGATTAACAGAGCGCACAGAGAGAGAGAGACAGAGACAAATAAACAGAGGCACAGACAGGCAGACATACCGAAACATACAGACAGACAGACAGAGACAAATAAACAGACAGAGGCAGAGACAGACAGACAGACATACCAAAGCATAAAAACAGAGACAGAGGCAAACAAAGAAGGATCAACAAAGCAGAGAGAGAGAGACAGGCACAGACAGACAGACAGAGACATAGAGAGGCAGTCAGGCAGGCAGACTGACAGAGGACGGATAGACGGATAGACAGACACTGAAACAGAAAAGCACAGGCAGACAGACAGCCAAACAGACGGATAGGCAGAAAGATAGGCAGACAGACAGAATGACAGACAGACGCTGGACAGTCAGACAGACAGACAGACAGACAGAGGGACAGAAGCCAGCCCATCAAGGGAGGGAAGGCAGGGCACTGACCTTGTAGAAATAGAAGTCGCTCTGCTGGGACTTGTTGGAGGACGAGTCCATTGAGACGTTGGTGGGGGACAGGTCGGTACTCGACTCCCCCTCCAGGACGTAAAAAGTGAACTCTTCCTCCTCTGCCGCCATTTTTCTTCCCCTCTTCCTGTGCCTTCTTCCTCTTTCACTTGATGGGAAATCTGAGTCTGAAAATTAAATGTAATACTCTCAGAAAGAAAACGAAATATGCAACAACTCTAAAAAAAATATGTATAAAGTAAATAAATATACATATAAAATGACTCAAAAAGATGGGGAAAAGGGGGTGTCGGAAAAACGTGTCAGATGAGATCTCTCTCTAGCGCTCTCTCTCCCTCTCTCTCTCTCTCTCTCTCTCTCTGCGCGTATTTGTGTGGGTGCGTGCATGTGTGTGTATGTATGTGTATATGTATAATACGTATGTGTGTATGTAAAATATGTGTGTGTATCTGTATCTGTATCTGTGCGCCTGTATGAACGCGTAAGAAGCGTTGATAGGTGTGTGTGGTGTTGCTGTGTTGCTCTAAAGCTGACTTGAGTTGATTCCGGCCTGAACTGGTCTGGCTCCGGAAATGGCAGGCATGCGGAAGTCGCCTGGTTGCTGTGCAGCACTTCTGGCCGCTGAAGAATGGTCGACACCAAGACGCCTGTACCAACACCGTAAACAAGTCTACACACAGAAAACACGCCAACATACAAACAAACAGAAAACACGCCAACTTACAAACAAACAGAAAACACGCCAACATACAAACAAACAGAAAACACGCCAACATACAAACAAACAGAAAACACGCCAACTTCAAACAAACAGAAAACACGCCAACATAAACAAACAAACAGAAAACACGCCAACATTACAGCAAAAAACAGAAAACACGCCAACATACAAACAAACAAACAGAAAACACGCCAACTACAAACAAACAGAAAACACGCCAACTACAAACAAACAGAAAACACGCCAACATGCAAACAAACAAACAGAAAACACGCCAACGTACAAACATAGCTCACAAACAGAAAAACCCAAACTTACAACAAAAAACAAAACACACAAACATCAACAACAGGGAAAGACGAGCCAGAAGAAAACCGCAAACTATTTCGAGGTTTGAGTTCGATACCACACCCCCACTCCACCAACCACGGCCACATACATCACTGCACCAACCGCTGTAACAGCACGCAACGTGTACAGACCCGACCTTTGACACAGCCACTTCTCTCGATGAAAACACTGCCAAATGGACAGCCCCCGACTCCAGAAGTTAACAGCCCTCCACAACCCCACCCAACAACCCCCACATCACAACAGAATAACAGCCAACCCGACAACAGAATAACAGCAAACTTAACACTAATGCTCAAAAACAAAAGACAAAATACTGCACTTTACACCCACAAGATCTCACACAGGAAACTGGCCAAATGCAAACACGCTAAACTTTATCTGGAGGTTTTGAGTTCGATACCCGGTCCTCCTGACAGACCCCCTCCACGGCCACACTCATTTTCTGCAACACCGCTGTACAGCACTACCGTGTGACAGACCCGGTCCTTGTGACACAGCCACTCTCTCGATGAAACATGCCAAGTGGACAGCCCCCGACTCCAGAAGTTAACAGCCCCCCTCCCCCACCCCCACCCCCCACGTTAACAGCCAACCCGACCCCAGAAGTTAACAGCAGATCTTAAACATCGATTGCTCAAAAACCAGTACAGTAACATGACTGCTACTTTTCACCCTCTGGGTGTGTTCCAGATGCAGTTGCCGCCCTTTAACTTCCAAACCATCAGGATGAAAAGCTCAGCACGGTGTACCTTGATGAGGAAGTCTGCTGAGTGTCGGTGAAGCAAGCAAGCGCTTGGTCTTCTTCGCAATTCTTCTTCTTCGCAATTCTTCTTCTTCGCAATTCTTCTTCTTCTTCGCAATTCTTCGCAATTCTTTTTCTTCGCAATTCTTCTTCTTCGCAATTCTTCGCAATTCTTTTTCTTCGCAATTCTTCGCAATTCTTCCTCGCAATTCTTCTTCTTCGCAATTCTTCTTTGCAATTCTTCTTCTTCGCAATTCTTCGCAATTCTTTTTCTTCGCAATTCTTCTTCTTCGCAATTCTTCGCAATTCTTTTTCTTCGCAATTCTTCGCAATTCTTCCTCGCAATTCTTCTTCTTCGCAATTCTTCTTTGCAATTCTTCTTCTTCTTCTTCCTCTTCTTCCTCGCAATTCTTCTTCTTCGCAATTCTTCTTCTCCGCAATTCTTCTTCTTCTTCTTCTTCCTCTTCTTCCTCGCAATTCTTCTTCTTCCAATTTTCTTCTCCGCAATTCTTCTTCTTCTTCTTCTTCTTCCTCTTCTTCCTCGCAATTCTTCTTCTTCGCAATTCTTCTTTGCAATTCTTCTTCTTCTTCTTCTTCCTCTTCTTCCTCGCAATTCTTCTTCTTCGCAATTCTTCTTCTTCGCAATTCTTCTTCTTCTTCCTCTTCTTCCTCGCATATCTTCTTCTTCGCAATTCTTCTTCTTCGCAATTCTTCTTCTTCGCAATTCTTCTTCTCCGCATTTCTTCGTTTTCTCGTTCTTCCTTCTTAGCAACTCTTCTTCGCAATTCTTCTTCTTTTCTTCTTCTTCTTCTTTTTGTTGTTATTATCATTATTATTATTATTATTATTATTATTATCATTATTATTATTATTATTATTATTATTATATTATTACTCATTTATCTTATTATTTATTATTATTACTATTATTATTATTCGCATTCTTCTTCGCAATTCTTCTTCTTCTTCACAATTCTTCTTCTTCGCAATTCTTCGCAATTGTTGTTGTTGTTGTTTTCTTCTTCTTCTTCTTCTTCACATTCTTCCTCCTCGCATCCTTCTTCTTCATCGCATTTTTTTTATTCGCATTCTTATTTGCAGTCTTCTTCTTCGTCTTCGCATTCTTCTTCGCAATTCTTCGCATTCTTCTTCTTCTTTTTTGCAATTCTTCGCAATTCATCTTCTTGTTCTTCGCAATTCTTCTTCTTTGAAATTCTTCTTCTTCTTCGCAATTCTTCTTCGCAATTCTTCTTTGCATTCTTCTCTGCACTCTTTGTTTCCTCCCCTTGATGCTCACGCTAACGCCCACTATGAACATTTCTTTTAGATCAGCTTTTCAGTTGTTCCTGTCAGCAACTAAGATGTGAAATAGTCACATACTTAGCCTCGGGGATACTGAATAGGGATTGTTTGCTTTCCTACTGCTATTGTGATGGACATGAATAATTGAGCATGCATTACCCCCCCCCCCCTCTCTCTCTCTCTCTCTCTCTCTCTATCTATCTATCTATCTCCCTCTCTCTCTCTCTCTCTCTCTCTCTCTCTCTCTATCTATCTATCTCCCTCTCTCTTTCTCTCTCTCTCTCTCTCCTCTCTCTCTCTCTCTCTCTCTCTCTCTCTCTCTCTCTCTCTCTCTCTCTCTCTCTCTCTCTCTCTCTCTCTCGCTGTTGTTTGTAGCTTTCTTTCCTCGGCTCGTTCTTCCTTGTTTCCACTATGCACATTTGCTCTGGACGGATAATCGCCCCCCTTGCAGACTTGGAGAGGAGCCTGCCCCACGCTTCACTGAAGTGCTGGCAGGCTGTGGAGCAGCGGCAGTGGCGCTCCTGCAAAACTCTGCAAGACTGGGGGAAGTGAGGAGGAAGGAGAGGGGACATGACAAAGAAGGAAGAGGGGGAGAAGGAGGTTGAGGAGGAGGAGGTGGAGGAGGAGGAGGGGGAAGAAGAACAACAACAAAACTACAAAAACAACAACAACAACAGCTTGAGAGTAATAGGCCTATTTTGAAATGGAAACTGTATATGAAGACGGGCAGCAAGATTCTATATTTTCTGTATAGTGATTACTTAAAAAGGTTCAAAGACCAAAATCCTCGCAAGAGCTGCACAAACAGTAGCAGCAATGGCGAAGCTCAAGACCATCAGGAAAAGCTGAAACATCTCTCTCAGGACCAAGGTCAAGCTACTGCATGCACTGGTCATCTCCACATATCTGTATGCGTGCGAATCCTGGACATTGAATGCAGATCTACACAGAAGGATCCAGGCTTTGGAGATGAGATGCCTCAGAAGACTCCATGGCATTTCATACACGAGCCACATTACCAACGAAGAACTCCGACAAACCATCACCCAACAAGTAAAGCACTACGAAGACCTGCTGACTACAGTCAAGAAAAGAAAGCTCAGATGGTACGGACATGTGACAAGATAAGATGGGCTCTCCAAGACCATACTGCAAGGAACAGTGCAGGGGAAGAGTAGGCGAGGCAGGCCGAAGAAGAAATGGGCAGACAACATCACTGAATGGACCTGGAAGTGCTTCTCCACAACACAGGCACTTGCCCACAACCGCCGCAAATGGAGCCAGCTGGTGCAACGTTCGTCACTAGAGTGCCACTACGACCCTGGAGGGGGTTATGGGAGCAGACGAGGTGATGATGAGATGATTACCAAGCAATGGAGCAACTTTACAAAGAGGAATTTCCCAACTGAGTTCTGCGCCAGGCACATAATTATGCAGTGAAGAAACTAATCCCTCTCCTCTCCACTTCTGTGGCCAGCTACCTGTGACTGGTGGCGTGACAGAGATATTGCCCGGGGCTCTTTTTTCTGAGGGCTGTCCACACCAGTCAGCTAGACAAACAGCTCTCTTACTCTTGCCCGCCGGTGCAGCTGTGCCGGAGCACCCCCTACCCCAGAGCTATCCTACAGTCAAACCCCGTCGCCCTGTGAACTACAGGTGTTCCTGGTGTCAGTAGGAGGCCACACAGAAAACAAAGACAACAAGTAAAGCGGGCGAGTCGTACAAAGAAAAGCTTTATGATTTCCATTTTCAGTTTTGCCAGCAAAGTTCAGTATGTGTTAAAATGTTTTGCAGTTGTGTGAATAATGGCGTGAAAGTGGAGGAAGCTGGTTGCAAAATCTTCATTGGTGCCCCCCAAGGTCTGCGGGACTAAGAGACAGGTGAAGGTGAAGGAAGAAGGGATGGCTCCGGGAATCCGAGTTGACACAGGAAAGATCGTTCCTGGACATCTATGACCGGCCTCCGTGGTGAGGGCTGTGTCACCATTCATGGGGAGATGTGTCACCAGTCATGGAGAGATGTGTCACCATTCATGGAGAGGTGTGTCACCATTCATGGAGAGGTGTGTCACCATTCTGTGTCACCATTCATGGAGAGGTGTGTCACCATTCATGGAGAGATGTGTCACCATTCGTGGAGAGATGTGTCACCATTCATGGAGAGATGTGTCACCATTCTGTGTCACCATTCCTGGAGAGATGTGTCACCCTTCATGGAGAGCTGTGTCACCATTCTGTGTCACCATTCATGGAGAGGTGTGTCACCATTCATGGAGGGCTGTGTCACCATTCTGTGTCACCATTCATGGAGAGGTGTGTCACCATTCATGGAGAGGTGTGTCGCCATTCATGGAGAGATGTGTCACCATTCATGGAGAGATGTGTCACCATTCATGGAGAGATGTGTCACCATTCATGGAGAGCTGTGTCACCATTCCTGGAGAGATGTGTCACCACTCATGGAGGGCTGTGTCACCATTCATGGAGAGATGTGTCACCATTCATGGAGACATGTCACCATTCTGTGTCACCATTCATGGAGACATGTCACCATTCTGTGTCACCATTCATGGAGACATGTCACCATTCTGTGTCACCATTCATGGAGACATGTCACCATTCTGTGTCACCATTCATGGAGACATGTCACCATTCTGTGTCACCATTCATGGAGAGGTGTGTCACCATTCATGGAGAGATGTGTCACCATTCATGGAGGGCTGTGTCACCATTCATGGAGAGATGTGTCACCAGTCATGGAGAGATGTGTCACCACTCATGGAGGGTTGTGTCACCACTCATGGACATCTATGACAGAAGTCAGTGGGGAGGGCTGTGTCACCACTCATGGACATCTATGACAGAAGTCAGGGCTGTGTCACGGCACATGCCACACAGCAGGACCGGGCAGCAGGCAGGCAGGCAATATTGAAGCCCTGACCCCAGCCACAAGAAAAACAAGCCTCAGTGACGGGCTCTTACACGTGTGTGCTCCTGTCTCTGGGAACCATTGCTGCATTGTTTGGGGTCGAAACATGAACTGACCATGAACCGAAACCACTGCACAGAATATCTGACATCAAACATAACCACGCTTATAAATACCCGCATGATAGTCTACCTCCCTTCCTCTCTGCACGCGTGCACGCGCGCGCACATACACACACACACACACACACACACACACACACACACACACATCTCCACCCCCTCCCTGCCCTCACTCTCAGCTCCTGTGTTCAACCTCAGCAGTCAGCACAGCAGGTCCTCTCCCTGACCTGACCTGACCTGACCTGACCTGACTGTGGAGGATTTCACCGCAGACTTCCATTTCCTTCAGTACCGGGGTCAATCTTTAAGGGTGGGTAGGGGTCTTTCTGGCCCCCACACCGCTCAGCTGCTCTGTAATTTAGCCGCCCTTCCTTGGTTAGCCAAGTCTGTGGCCCAATTTCCCTGTGACAGCCCTTCCGTCACCACAGTCAATATCCTCCTCTGCGGGCACAGGGTACAGCCAGCCAGCCCCCCCCCCCCCCACACACACACACACACACTCTCCAGTGCAGGAGGCGCCCCGTCCCGCCGACCACACAGGCTGTAGCAGAGCTGTTGCCTCTGGCAGGAGAGCTGAGAGCAAAACTGTACGACTGTTTCCAAATAAATATCAACATTACACACACACACACACACACCACACACACACACACACACACACGCACGCACGCACGCACGCGCGCACACAAAACTATTCAACTTGTCTTTGTCTCAGCACCTCAGCCCACGCTGAGGCCCAGACCTTACAGACGCTGTCTTCGTGTGAAATCCAGCAAAACAGCCCGGCACTGTCCCAGCCTCCTGTCTCAACAGACTGACCGCAGCCTGATAATTCCGTGCATCAGACCACAGCTGTCCCAGTGTCAGGGGAGAAAACTGGAGGCGAGTAGAACATCAGGCAGCAAGGCCTGGGCTGCCCCCGCTACACCTGCTGCCCCCGCTACACCTGCTGTCCCCGCTACACCTGCTGCACCTGCTGTCCCCGCTACACCTGCTGCACCTGCTACACCTGCTGTCCCCGCTACACCTGCTGCACCTGCTACACCTGCTGTTCCCGCTACACCTGCTGTCCCCGCTACACCTGCCGCAGTGTAGTGAAGTGCGGGCTCTGGCACCTTGGACACCTGCACACTTCACAGGCAGGGGTTTGATCATCGGCTGTCCGTCACACTTCGGCACCTCTGGCCTGTGAGTAACTGGAAATTCTTCTTCCTCTTCGTCGTTGTCGAACGCTCAGACAGCAACTATTGTTGTCTGTTATATGAGCGAAAATGCGTCACGCTGCCGTTAAACGCCTGACAAATCAGGCTCAGCGCATCCGACTTCGGCACAAGAGAGAATAGTTACCTTTTAAGTTCTTTCTGGGAAAAAAGTCAGCAGAATGGACCAAGAAGGCAGAAAATAGACAAGAGGGAGGTGACCGGAAGAAAAAGAACGAGGCAGAAACAAAGAGAGGGATAGAAAAGAGGAAATTTCTAGCACAGAATGTCCAGAATGTGGAGATGCTACTAATAAGGATAGCCCCCCCCCCCCCTCCTCTCCCCGGCATCCCCAGGGGGAAGGAAGAGGATAGGGACACTATGAACATGTTGACAGCACGGGTTCCTCTTTGTTACACCTACAAATACACTTCAAGAACTCAATAAATCAACCAGTAGTACTTATACAGCGCCCTTTAAATATTTACACACACACACACACACACACACACGCGCGCGCACACACGCGCACACACACAACGCGCACACACACACACACACACACACACATTTCAGACTTACAGCGACTGATGACAAACCCTGATTTCATAGCGGGGTTATCAAGAGATGTAGCCGCGCTCTTTGAAGATTCGCTGGGCAGAATTAATATCCACACTGAGCATAACAGGCTCGATAATATTGATAATAACAAACACCCCCACAGGTCTCCTTCTCCTTCTCCTCGCTGCCTTAGTCTGTGTGTGTGTGTGTGTGTGTGTGTGTGTGTGTGAGTGTGTGTGTGTGTGTGTGTGTTGTGTGGGGTGTGTGTGTGTGTGTGTGTGTTTGTGTGTGTCTCTGTGTGTGTGTGTGTGTGTGTATGTGTGTGTGTCTGTGTGTGTGGTGTGTGTGTTTCTGTGTGTCTGTGTGTGTGTGTGTGTGTGTCTGTGTGTGTGTGTTGTTGGTGTGTCTGTTGTGTGTTGTGTGTGTTGTGTGTGTCTGTGGTGTTCTGTGTGTCTGTGTCTGTTGTCTGGTGTGTGGTGTTGTTGTCTGTGTGTGTTGTGTGGTGGTCTGTGTTGTGTGTGTGTGTGTGTCTTTTGTGTGTGTGTGTCTGTGTGTGTGTGTGTTGTTGTGTGTGTGTGTGTATGTGTGTGTTGTGGTGTCTGTTTTGTGTGTGTGTGTCTGTGTGTGTGTGTGTGTGTGTGTCTGTTGTGTGTGTGCTGTGTGTCGTTGTGTCGTGTGTGTGTGTGTGTGTGTGTTGTGTGTGTGTCTGTGTTTTGTGTGGTGTGTGTGTGTGTGTTGTGTGGTCGTGTGTTGTGTGTTGTGTCTGTGTTTTGTGTGTTGTGTGTCTGTGTTGTGTCTGTGGTTTGTGTGTGGTGTTCTGTGTGTGTGGTGTGGTGTGTGTCTGTGTGTGTTTTGGGTTTTGTCTGTGTGTGTGTTGTCTGTGTGTGTTGTGTGTTGTGTGTGTCTGTGTGTGGTGTGTGTGTTTTCTGTGTGTGTTTTGTGTGTCTGTGTGTGTGTCTGTGTGTGTTTTGTGTGTGTGTCTGTGTTGTCTGTGTGTGTGTGTGTGTGTGTGTTGTGTGTCTGTGTGTCTGTGTCTGTGTCTGTGTTGTGTGTGTGTGTCTGTGTGTCTGTGTGTGTGTGCTGTGTGTGTGTGGTGTGTGTTTTCTGTGTTGTGTGTGTGCTGTGTGTGTCGTGTGTGTCTGTGTGTCTGTGGTGTCTGTGTCTGTGTGTCTGTGTGTGTCTGTGTGTGTGTGTGTGTGTGTGTGTGTGTTGTCTGTGTGTTCTGTGTCTTGTGTGTGTGTGTCTGTGTGTGTCCTGTGCCCTGTGTGTGTGTGTGTCTGAGTTCTGGTGTGTGTGTGTGTGTGTGTGTCTGTGTCTGTGTGTGTCTGTTGGGGTGTGTGGTGTGTGTGTCTGTGTGTCTGTGTGTCGGGTTGTCTGGTGTGTCTGTGTGATCTGTGTGTGTGTGTCTGTGTGTGTCTGTGTGTGTGTCTGTTGGTGTGTCTGTGTGTGGTCTGTGTGTGTGTTGTGTGTCTGGTGCTGTGGGTCTGTGTGTGTGTGTGTGTGTGTGTCTGTGTTCTGTTGTCTGTGGTGGTGTGTCTATGTCTGTGTGCTGTAGTCCTGGCACCGGGGGAGCAGCTCGTGGAGGAGGAGCCGAGCCAGGCTGTCCGCGCTGCTGTCTGTGGCAGCTCTGAACTCTGAACTCTGGCTCTGGGCTCTGAACTCTGAACTCTGGCTCTGGCTCTGGCTCTGGCTCTGGCTGTCTGGCTGCTCTCTTCTCCCAAACGACTGGTCTGTTGCTTCTGGACCCCCTCCCCCCCTCACCGCCCACAAATGTCAGGACAATGAAAGACAGCTGCATCAGAATGTTCAAGAAAAAGAGGACGTCGATGAATGAGTGAGTGAATGATTGCTTGATTGAATGAATGAATGAATGTTTGAATGAATGAATGAATGAATGAATGAATGAATGAATGAATGATCTTTGATATGGAAACGATGAAGTTAGATATATCTATAACACTGATAAATCGAAAAACAGACGGAGACAGAGGGACAGGAAGAGACGGAAAGAGAGAGGCAAGAAACAGATAGGCAGTTAGACAGAGAGACAGACGGACAGATTGATGCAGACATACGCAACTACAGAATGGCAACGAGAGAGAGAGAGAGAGAGAGAGAGAGAGAGAGAGAGAGAGAGAGAGAGAGAGGAGAGAGAGAGAGGAGAGAGAGAGAGAGAGAGAGAGAGAAGGCGGCAGAGAGGGAGATACTCGGGGAGACACCGAGACAAAAAGACAGACAGAAAGAGGCAGGTACAAAGAGATACAGACAGACACAGACAGACAGAGACCAGACACAAAGACAGACCACCACAGACATAGGAACAAAGAGGACGACTGGTCTATAATTCATGCCTCCACTGATCGCTTGCTTCTTTGCTTGCTTTCTTCTGAACTTGACTGGTCCATCGATCCATCCATCGACTGATTGATTGATTCCTCGATCGATTGATTGCTCGAGTGATTGATTGATTGATTGACTGACTGACTGACTGATTGATTGATTGATTGATTGACTGATTGATCGTATGAGCTTTGAGGCAGAAGAAGTGGAAGCAAGTTGCTATTTTGCTGTGACTCTGGCCCTCACAATGAGGCTTAGAGTGACTGAGAGCAGCTAGCTATGATCTGCAGCAGTAACAGCCTCTCTCTCTCTCTCTCATCCATACCATACATACTACCAACGTTGCCTAAAACATTGAGAAAGAGAGAGAGAGAGAGAGACGGACAGACAGAGACAGACAATGACAATGACAAAGATTTTATTGTGTTAGGTTTTTTCTCCCGATGAGAGAGAGACGGACAGACAGAGACAGAGAGAGCAAGAAATAGATGGGGGATATTGGACGGGGCTCTCAGATTTTAACGCACAATGTTTGCATACACTAACTAACAAAGTGGTCAACACTCCCGGTTAGTAACTAGAGGTGATGGGTTTGAATCTTATCTGCGATCAGATTCTCTCCTCACTGGTTTTCCACATCTCTTCTCCCTAACTCCCTAACTCCCTAACTCCCTGACTCCCTAACTCCATGAACTCCTAACTCCCTAACTCCCTAACTCCCTGACTCCCTAACTCCCTAACTCCCTGACTCCCTAACTCCCTGACTCCCTAACTCCCTGACTCCCTAACTCCCTAACTCCCTAACTCCCTAACTCCCTGACTCCCTGACTCCCTGACTCCCTGACTCCCTAACTCCCTGACTCCCTGACTCCCTGTGTGGTCCCGGTCTTTTCAATGTGTTCATAGCAAACTCACTCCTGGTAAGAGCCGGGTGGAGTGACAAAAATCCCTAGGGCTCCAATGGGAGTCGAACCCTTGACACTCCAGCCCGTATCCCAAGGCGCAAACCACTGCGCCTCTTCAAGTTTTTCTTCTTCCTCCTCCACCCCTCTTCCTCTCCTTCTCCTTTTTCTTCTCTTTTGCCTTCTTTATGTTCTTTGCAATTTTTCTTCTTCGCAATACTTCTTCTTTGCAATCCTTCACAATCTTCTTCGCAACTTTTCATCGTAATCATCATCATTATCATAATCACAACCATCATCGTCATCATCACATTCATCGTCGTCGTCATCATCATCTTTCTCTTCCTCTTCTTTGTTTTATGTTGGATTTTTTTTTTTTTGGGGGGGGGGGGGCTTTTTTTTGGCATCCTTCTTCTTTGCATTCTTCTTCTTCTTTGTCATTTTCTTCTCCTTTGCTTTGTTCTTCTTCTTTGTATTCTTCTTCACATGTTTAATTGCAATACTCCTGCTTGGACATTTTTTTTGCATTTCTTTTTATTCTTCTTTGTATCATTCTTCTTCTTCGGAATTCTTCTTTACAATTCTTCATTGAAATTCATCTGCTTGGCACACTCTTTGTATTTATTTCACTCTTCGTATTCTCCACATTCTTTGCATTCTTTTACGTTTCCTTCCTTCCTTCTTCTCTGCCTTCTTTCCTTCGCTCTATCCTTCCTTCCTTCTTCTCTGCCTTCTTTCCTTCGCTCTATCCTTTCTTCCTTCTTTTTCCCTTCTCCTACCTCTGCTCTTCTTTTCCTATTATTCTTGTTGAAGTAAAGGGAGCTAACAGGCTTTGTTTACCATCCCGATTTCAATGTAAATAGGGGATACAAATAATGGAGAGAGAGGGGGGGGGGGCAGAGCGATGCTAATCTAATAGACTGTTTTTTTGTCTTGTTCTTCTCCTTTTATCATATTTATTGTTAAGTTATCCTGTGTTTTAGTTGGTGTTTTTCGCAGCATTGCATTTAATCGAATCTGAAAAGGCCTCCATTGCATGCTAATGTGTTTGTGCCAAACGAAAAGAAAGTGTGTTGTGGGAGCATCTTGCAATCCGGGGCAGCAGACACCTCCTCCATCTTTAAGACAGATACAACTACAAGCGTCTGCGGGGTTTTTTTCAAATGTAACAGACTGAAATTCCAATCTGAATGGAGAAGAGAGACAAAGGGAGATAAGACTGATGGCTTTATCAAGGAAGAAACTAAAGTTGCAGCGTGTTTGGGGGTTTTCTCCCTTACAAAACGATCTGTTTGGGGTCAGTCTCAAGCATACTGATGCCATGTCAGTGGAAATAATTTCATATAAATTTCTTCCACGTTTTTGTTATAAACTTCTGTTTTTCAAATTCCAAGTGCAGGGTGACGTGAGTGGTTTGGTAGGTCACATCCTTATCCGGCAAGTCTTCTCCCTCATCTGGCACTGAGGGCAGCAGCAGCAGCAGCCAGTGGACTCCCTGCTGGAGTGCCAGTGTCCAGGTCAGGGGCATCCAGCCAGCGTGTGTGTTTCTCTGTGAAATGACACAGTCTGTGAACTGAATGGAAAGTGTGTTTATTATTTATTTATGTATTTTATTTCGAGGATAATGGGATAAGCACTCATGTGCTTTTTGCATCCAGTCCCAGTGTGTATGTTGTTTTGTAAATTTTGTCATCCATTCCCACCGACACACAATAGCCTACTCTTCCTAAAAGCGGAACGGGTTTTAACGTGTGCGCAAGATGTTCTGCGTGCGTTCGCACACGGGAACTCGGCTTATAGTCTCATCCGAAAGACTTTTGGGGAGAGTGGATTCGGCACTGATGTTAACTCCAGAGGAAAAATCCTCTTGAGCGAGATTGGAACCTGGGTCAGCAGATCACAAATGCATCACTCTAACCACCAGGCTGCCCTGTCCCCTGAATGGAAGTGGAGGGAGTGTCTGTGGTCAAGGGTGGGCACTGCTTCAGCAGCAGCAGCAGCAGCAGAGAGGGGAGGGAGCTGGCCCCCAGTCCCGCTGACAGCATGGCCGCCTCCTCCTGCTCCTGCTGCTGCTGCTGCTGCTGCTGACCCTGTGGTGCTGGACATGACATGGCTGACAATAATAATAATAATAATAATAATAATAATAATAATATGGAATTCATATAGCGCTGAATCTTGTAAAACAAACAAATCGAAGCGCTTGCACTCAAATCATTTACACGCATGCAATTCTCCTTAAACATAATAAACAACACATTTCAAATCCATGCACGCGCACGAACGTACGCACGCACGCGCGCGCGCACACACACACACACACACACACACACACACACACACACACACACGCACGCACGCACGCACGCACACACACACACACACACTCACACTCGCGAACACACTTCGGAGGTGAAGGATGCTGTTGAAGATTAGGGACAGATATGAGGGGGAAAGTCTCAGGAAGGAAATAAGTGTGTTTTGAGGCTGGATTTGAAGGTATCAAGTGAAGGCTTTTGGCAAAGTGAAAGAGGGAGGTCATTCCAGGTTGGTGGACCAGAAACAGAGAAAGGGCGACAGCCAACAGTGGTTTGTTTGAATCTGGGTGTTCGAAAGCACAAAGTATCTACGGCTGAACGAAGGGAACGGGATGGAGTGTACAGGTGAAGACAGTTACAGAGATAAGAGGGTGCAGATTTGTGGAGACATTTGAAACAGAGGGTACTGATTTTATACTCCAGTCTTTGTGAGACAGGCAGCCAGTGAAGAGATCGAAGAAGAGGAGTGATGTGTTCAGATTTTTTCTTTCTTAGGACCAGTCGAGCTGCAGAGTGTCGTATGCGTTGAAGAGAGTGGATAGATGATGCTAATAGGCCAGCCAAAAGAGAATTACAATAGTCTAAACGTGAAAGAATGAGAGATGTGACAAGCTTGGAAGTTGCATCAGTGGACAGATACTTGCGAAACGCGCTTATGCGCCATAATTAATAATAATAATAATAAATGGAACTTATATAGCGCTATATCTTGCAAAGACAAATCAAAGCGCATGCTTTCAACCTAATCTTACACAGTCATACAACAAATAACAAATAATCAATAGTATAAACAAACAGATATTACAAACATGGTAGCTGCAGAACAAATCTATGAAATAAAATTGCGATAGTCAAATGTTTTTCAAAAGCGAACGCACACGCACACACACACACACACACACACACACACACACACACACACACACACACACACACACACACACACTTACACAGGTCATATACTTTGCCAGGGTGATAGGACATGGGTTAGTGAAGGTGGGATAGCTCTGATATGAAACAGGAGGGGGGAAATCTTAGGTTTGAAATAAATATGTCTTGAGGCTTGATTTAAAAGTGTCATAACTAGGCTTCTGGCGAAGAGAGAGATTGGAGTTCATTCCACGTCGATGGACCCGAAATAGAGAAAGAGCGGCGGCCAACGGTGGATTGGTTGAATCTAGGTATTCGTAGGCACAAGGTATCTGCAGCAGAGCGGAGGGAACGTGAAGGAGTGTACAGGTTAAGACATTCACAGAGGTAGGAGGGTGCAGTTTTGTGGAGACATTTGTAACAGAGGGTACTGATATAATTTACTCTCTGTGGAACAGGCAGCCAGTGGAGAGATCGCAAGAGAGGGGTAATGTGCTCAGATTTTTTCTTTTTGAGAACTAGTCGAGCTGCGGAGTTTTGTATACGTTGAAGGGAGTGGATAGATAATGCTGGCAGACCAGACAAAAGAGAATTGCAATAGTCCAGACGTGAAAGAAAGAGAGAAGTGACAAGTTTGGCTGTTGCATCTATGGACAGGTACTTTCGAATTGCACTAATACGCCGTAATTGATAGGATCACGACTGTGAAGTCTGGGTGATTAATTTTTTCATAGAGAGTGTGTTGTCTCATCCGAAGTACTTTTGGGGGAGTGGAGTCGGCACTGATGTTAACTCCAGAGGGAAAATCCTCTTGAACGAGATTTGAACCCGGGTCAGCAGATCACGAGCGCATCACTCTGACCACCAGGTTATCCCCCCTAACACGTCACTGACCACCATGCTATCCCCCTAACACATCACTCTGACCACCAGGCTATCCCCCTAACACGTCACTCTGACCACCAGGCTATCCCCCTAACACATCACTCTGACCACCAGGCTATCCCCCTAACACATCACTCTGACCACCAGGCTATCCCCCTAACACATCACTCTGACCACCAGGCTATCCCCCTAACACATCACTCTGACCACCAGGCTATCCCCCTAACACGTCACTCTGACCACCAGGCTATCCCCCTAACACATCACTCTGACCACCAGGCTATCCCCCTAACACATCACTCTGACCACCAGGCTATCCCCCTAACACATCACTCTGACCACCAGGCTATCCCCCTAACACATCACTCTGACCACTCTGGGAAGAGCTTGTCACCACAAGAGCAGCGCCACCCATTTAAAAGATTTCTATTTGCGTGTGGGGTTTTCCCTATGAAGATTAATCTTTCTATAGACTTTTGACAGGGACAGCTCTTTGACGAGCAATAAATGTACACATTGCACACGGGGTCCCAGCTTCTCATTTTATCCGAAACACTAGCACCCAGACCACACTGAAGGTCTAGTGGATAGAGGGGTGTGGGGACGTCGGAGTTCTCACTTTGTGTAGGGTCAGTTTGCTCTGGACCACCGTGAACCGAAAAAGAAGTCAGTGGTGGCTTCAGCGTCCGCTTCGGCAAGGGTGGCCATGCACCCAAGTCTCTTTGAAACCCGCGCTGAATGCTGTGAAGTAAAGTTTGGATTAAAAACACTTCTACTTACTTAGCTCGTTAAATCTTCGTGAGTGTGTACCTCGTGCTTCTCTCCCTCCTCCCCCCTCCGACACTGTGTACACACACCACACCACACCACACCACACCACATCCACAACACCACACGAGACCCTACTACACCACACCACACCACATTACACTATACTCAAACATGTCCTTACATCCATGCATATGTTTGCATTTGTAAAAAAAAATCCAAGGAAGAAAGGAAAAAATCAGGACAAAAATGAAACGACAAAAAGACAAATGATTAAAGACGTGAGGAATGATTAAAAGAGGGAGGACAGAAGACACAAAAACAAAGAAGGAAAGATAAAAAAAAGAAGAAAGACTGAAAGGAAAAAAAATAAAGTAAGAAGAAAAGGAAACAAACCAGCCGCCATTGTGCGCGCACCGGTTAGAGCGGTGGGCTACTGGCGGTAAGGTCTCAGGTTCAAACCCCGTCAGAGTCACAGGCATTTATCCGCCTGCACCCGCCTCTTATCCAGAGTAAGTGAGTGTGCTGTGGGCTCAGCGGGGAGAGACTGGAACCACACAGTGCAGCTCCATCCACTTCACGGAGGATGCCAGTGTATTCGGTGAACTGCGGGTGTCGTTATCATGACAGTAGGCGTAGAGCACAACCCTGTCAAGGGGCCTCAAAGCATAGACACTTCCACAGCAGCAGCAGCATTCCTCATCTTCATTCTCATTGATCATCATGCAAAGAACATTGTCTTTGATTCAGTGGCCCCAGTTGCTCTGGTCTCATGGGGACCTCAGAGTCATTTCCCCAAACACCTCTGTGTCTGTGGCCAGTCTGTGTCAAAGCCGTTGGGGTTGGAGGTGCAGGGCGGAAAGGTGATGGAGGGAGGTTGTGGTGGTCACTGCTCCGGGTAGCAAGCTTACCCTGTCTGGTTCCGCCACTGAGCTAATACTGTCGTCAGTAGGGGGCTTAGTAGGCGGTGTCCTGTATATGTTAGCTCAGAACAGGCACCAGGGAACACCACCAAAGGGACCCAGTAGCTGTGCAGGGCCCCGCCTGACTTGTGGAACCCCGGGATTCCGACCTGAGATGCGACATGAGAACCTTGTGGCTGTGCGTGATTGAATAGGTGGGAACAGAGACAGAAAGTCACAGGTGGGCAGTAAAGCCAACAAAAAGTGTGTTAATGGAAAGTGCGTGGAACAGAAGGAACACTCGAAGTGCACAGAGGAAGGCAAAATTGATAACCATAAACCAAAGACAGAAAAAACATCGAGTGTTCAGGAATTAAGAGACAAAATGAGAGAACAGAAAGAGAACACGGAAGACCAGACAGAACAGAAAGAAAGACAAAACGAAGAAAGAAAAAAAAAGAAAGAAAAAACAGCAAAAAAAAAGAAGAAAGAAAGAACAGAAAAAAATGAAGAGAAAGAAAGAAAAAACAGAGCGAAAGACCAGACAGACACAAGAAGCACAGCCGAAAGAGGAAAACGAAGAGAAAGAGAAGAGAGAAGAGAGAGAGAGAGAAAGAAGAGAAGAGAAAGAGAAGAGAAGGAGAAGAGAAGAGAGAGAGAGAGAAGAGAGAGAGAAGAGAAAAGAAGGGGAAAAGAAGAGGAGAGAAGAGACAGAGAGAGAGAGAGAGAGAGAGAAGGAGAGAAACGAGAGAGAGAAGAGAGAGAGGAGAGAGAGAGAGAGAGAGAGAGAGAGAGAGAGAGAGAGAGAGAGAGAGAGAAGAGAGAGAGAGAGAGAGAGAGGAGAGAGAGAGAGAGAGAGAGAGAGGAGAGAGAGAGAGAGAGAGAGAGAGAGAGAGAGAGAGAGAGAGAGAGATTGACAATGACAATGACAAATTCTTTTATTTTGAGGATAATGAATAAGCACCCATGTGCTTTTTTTACATCCAGTCCCCGTCCTTAGGGATATATATGATAATAAAATAAAATAAAGCCAAAAGCAATACACTCACACAGTATACGGAAAAAATATCTACACAAAAATCCCACAAAAATCACCGGAAAGAGAGAGAGAGAGAGAGAGAGAGAGAGAGAGAGAGAGAGAGAGAGAGAGAGAGAGAGAGAGAGAGAGAGAGAGAGAGAGAGAGAAGAGAGAGAGAGAGAAAGTAACAAGTAAGAAAGAAAGCAAAACAGAAAACACAGAAACAACCGAAAAAAATAGCAAAGAAACCAAGAGCAAAACAAAAGCGGCAACAGCAACAAGGGGAGAGGGGACAACCGAATATTCCCCCCCCCCTCCAAAAAAAACCAAAACCAAAACCAAAACAGAACCAAACAAAGCAAAGCCTCGATAATATAAAGGAGAACAAACCACGTAAATAGTTTCCTTTTGCCTAACAGAAAGAAACGTCAAACATTCTTTGTGCTTTTATGGGAGCAACAGCAATAGTAAACTACATGAAACAAATATTGTATAAGCACTTTGCATCCCCATGCACACGTACACACACACACACACACACACACACACACACACACACACACACACACACACACACACACACACACACACACACACGTACCTACACACACGCGCGCGCGCGCACGCATTCACACCATGCATCAATGCCAACATCAAATTTTTATGAATATCATGTATAGTCATAAAAAAGGACATCTGCACTTTGGAATTAGCTATACATAATTGGTACGCTCAAAACAAGATATCAAAATAAAACATTCACTAAATCTCAAATACAGTCAACTTACGCAATAAAACTGAAATATTAAATCTGAATAAAGCATTGAACAGGACACTAATTGTAAACACGACAATTAAATCTATAAGCAAACAATAAAAGGAGAGGACGAGAGTGAGAGAGAGAGAGAGAGAGAGAGAGAGAGAGAGAGAGAGAGAGAGAGAGAGAGAGAGAGAGAGAGCACAGTACATTTTGAATCCATATGATATTGCATACAGTTGTCACTTCATCAAACTATCACCATTAGCACTCACTGTGATTAACATTGTACATGTTAAGATCGTCCTAGAGTCATAATAAAGAAGTAGGATAGTGGGGGGAAAATCATTTGTAGAAGTCAGTTTGCAATAACACAATAGCGATATACAAGTAAAACATTCACACTTATACACAGAGAGAGAGAGAGGGGGGGGGGGGGGGGGGGGGGGGGGGGGGGGGGGGGGGGGGGGGGGGGGGGGGGAGGGGAGAGAGGATAAGTTGGTATAATGTAAGGGAGGGTATATTTACTTTGTTTCCAATAGATTAAGTGTGGATTTTTATTTTTGATGCATCAAGTGGACGAAAAAATGACTTTTGAAGATTGCTAATGATTGGTGTCGTCTAAATGAGTCATGAAGGGAGTTCCACAGCACAGGGCCTGAGTAAAGTAAGCTAGATTTGAACAAATCTATTCTTGGGATTGGGACACTCGGCTTTTCAGTATTTCTGGAATGATTCAGTGGGAACTTGTCTTTTAAGGATGAGGGGAAAGTTCCTGTCATTATCTTAAACATCATGAGGCCTTTGTTAAATCTTAGTCTTTAGTGTAGGGGAAGAATATTTAACTGAGTATAAGAGAGAGAGAGAGAGAGAGAGAGAGAGAGAGAGACAGACAGACAGACAGACAGACAGACAGACAGACAGACAGACAGACAGAGGAGGGGAAAAACCCAAAAGACAAAGTGAACATAAGGAAAAACCATAGCTGACGAGAGAACGAGTGAGAGAAGAACTTGAGAACAGCTGTTAGCACACAAAATATCACACACACATACACACACACAAACACACACACGCACGCACGCACGCGCGCACGCGCACGCACACATACACACACACACATGTGCGTGTTCCCGTGCAGAAAAATACAGGTTAAAAAAACAATCCAAAAATAGTATCGGCGGAGCAAGGGAGAGCTGGTGGTGGTGGTGGTGGTGGTGGTGGTGGTGGTGGTGGTGGTGGTGGTGGTGGTGGTGATGTGGTAGTTCTAGCAGCACAAACACCAGTTCAGCATTGATAGTACCAGTAACAATAGCAACAGCCACAGTAGTAGTCGTAGTAGGAGTAGCAGTAGCAGCAGCAGGAGCAGCAGCAGTAGTAGTAGCAGCAGCAGCAGCAGCAGCAACAGCAGTAGCAGCAGCAGCAGCAGCAGCAGCAGCAGCAGCAGCAGCAGTAGTAGTAGTAGTAGTAGTAGTAGTAGTAGTAGTAGTAGTAGCGGTAGCAGCAGCAGCAGAGATATATCAAGGAAGGAAGGTGGCAGGATGGTTAAGACGTTTGCCTGCCAACAAGTAAACCGTGAGGTTCTGGGTTCGATTCCCAGCCTCGCCCTTTCTTCCCAGTTTGACAAAAAAATCGAACTGAATGTCAAAGTCCTTCAGATGAGACTATAAACCGAGGCCCCGTGTGCGAACGCATGCAGAACATCTTGCGCACACGTTAAATCCTATTCCGCTTTTCAAAAGAGTAGGCCATTGTGTGCCGTGGGAACAGATGACAAAATTTACACAACGCATACACACGCATAATTTTTTTAAGTCACCTGAGCGCTTTGATTTGTAGCTTTACAAGATTCAGCGCTATATAAATTCCATACATTATTATTATTATTATTATTATTATTATTATTATTATTATTATTATTATTATTATTATTATTATTATTATTATTATCAATAGAAAGTATGTTTTTGCCATCATCGTTTTCATTCTTGTCGTCGTCCTCCTCCTCCTCCTCGTAAACCTTCTTCTTCTTCGCATTTTTTTTCCTTCGCATTCTTCTTCGCATTCCTCTTTGTCTTCTTCTTCTTCGCATTCTTCTTCTTCTTTGCAAGCCTTTTCTTCTTTGTCTTCTTCTCCGCATTCTTCTTGCATTCTTTTTGTTCGCATTCTTCTTCGCATTCTTCTTTGCATTCTTCGCATTCTTCTTTGCAATTCTTCGCAATTCTTCTTCACATTCTTCTTCGTAATTCTTCGCATTCTTCTTGCAATACCTCATTCCTCTTTTTCTTGTTCTCCACAATCTTCTTCTTCGCAATTCTTTTTCTTCTTTCCAATTCTTCTTCATCGCATTTTGTGCATTCTTTGCATTCTTCTTCTTCTTCTTCTTTCTTCTTCTTCTTCTTCTTCTTCTTCTTCTTCTTCTTCTTCGCAATTCTTCTTCTTCTTCTTCCTATTCTTGTTCTTCTTCTTCGCATTCTTTTTCACAATTCTTCTTCTTCTTCTTCTTCTTCTTCTTCTTCTTCTCTCTTCTTCTTTCTTCTTCTTCTTCTTCTTCTCTTCTTCTTTTCCTCCTCCGCATTCTTCTTCTTCTCCGCATTCTTTTCTTCTTCTTCTTCTTCTTCTTCTTCTTCTCTTCTTCTTCTTCTCCGCATTCTTCTTCTTCTTCTTCTCGCATTCTTCTTCTTCTTCTCTTCTTTCTCTCCCTTTTTCTTTCCGCATTCTTCTTCTTCTTCTCCGCATTCTTCTTCTTCTTCTCCGTATTCTTCCTCTTCGCAGTTCTTCTTCTTCCCAATTCATTATGTGTGTGTTTAAATGAAGGAATGAATGAATGTGTGGGGGGGAGGGGGGGGGGGAGGGGGGGTGGCGGTGAAGAGTGAGATGGGGAGAGTGTCTGAGTACGTGTGTATGCACATGCGCATGCGTGCGCATGTGTGTGTGTGTGTGTAACTTGGCGAATGTTCTGATAACGTTGCATTCTGTTTAATGGGTGTTTTCCCCAAGTTTTTCTAAATTTTGTTGATTCGTTCAAGGTAGAGTTTCCACTATTTTTGGGTTGTTTTTGTTTTCCTTTTGTTTTTTGTTTTGTTTTTGACTAGTTCCAGTTTGTTTTATTTCCGGGCAGAATTTAAAAAGGACTAATTCTAATTATCCTGCCCAATTCTGTACCCATGAAAGATTATATCAATCAATCAATCAATCAGTCAATCAATCAATCTTCTTCTTTTTCGCAATTCTTCCCAATTCTTCTTCGTAATTCTTCTTTTTCTTCTTCTTCGCAATTTTTTCTTCTTCTTCGCAATTCTTTTTCTTCTTCTTCGCATTCTTCGCATTCTTCTCCTTCTTCGCATTCTTCTTCACAATCTTATTCTTCTTCGCTTTCTTTGCATTCTTTTTCGCATTCTTCTTTGCATTCTTCGCATTCTTCTTCCTTTCATTCTTCTTCTTTGGAATTCTTCTTCTTCTTCTTCTTTTTCTTTGCATTCTTCTTCTTTGCATTCTTCTTCGGAATTCTTCTTCTTCGCATTCTTCTTCTTTGCATTTTTTTTCTTCTTCTCCGCAATTTTGTTTTCTTCTTCTTTCTTCTTCTTTTTCTTCGCAGTTCTTCTTCTTCACAATTCTTTTTCTTCGCAAGTCTTCTTCTTTGCATCTTCGCAATTCTTCTTCTTCCCAATTTTTCTTCTTCGCAGTTCTTCTTCTTCGCAGTTCTTCTTCGACATTCTTTGCAATTCTCTTTGCAATTCTTCACACTTGTTGTACTTCGCAATTCGTGCTCGTAAGTCTTCTCCTTATTCGCAATTCTTCTTATTCGCAATTCTTCTTATTCTTCTTCGTCTTCTTCTTAATTCCTCTTCGCAAGTCTTCTTCTTTGCATTCTTCTTCTTTAAATTCTTCTTCTTCTTCGATTTCTACTTCTTCTTCACAAATCTTCTTCGCAAGTTTTCCTTGCATTCTTCTTTTTTGCATTCTTCGTCATCTTATACGCAATTCTCCTTTGCAATTTTTCCTCTTCTTCTTCTTGTTTGTTGTTGTTCTTCTTCTTCCTCTTCGCCATTCTTCTTCTTCTTCGCATTCTTCTTCTTCATCGCATTCTTCTTTAGATTTTTCTTCTTCTTTACGATTCTTCTTCGCAGTTTTTCTTCGCAATTTTCCTTCTTCTCTTCCTTCTTGGCATTCTTTTTCTTCTTGGCATTCTTTTCTTCTTCTTCTTCTTCTTCTTCTTCTTCTTCTTCTTACTTCTTCTTCTACTTCTTCTTCTTCTTCTTCTTCTTCTTCTTCTTCTTCTTCTTCTCCTCCTCCTCCTCCTCCTCCTTCTCCTCCTCCTTCTCCTCCTCCTCCTCCTCATCCTCCTCCTCCTCAATCCTTCTTCTTCTTCTTTACTATGCGATTCGTCTTCTTTGCAATTCTTCATAATTATTCTTCTTCTTTTGCGCATTTCTTCTTCTTCGCAATTCTTCGTCTTTGCTATTTGTCTTCTTCACAACTCTTCTTCTTCTTTTTTTCTTCCTTACAATTCTTCTTTTTTCTTTTTCTACTTCTTTTTATTTTTCTTGTTGTTGCTGTTGTTGTTGTTGTTATTATCGTCATCGTCGTTGTTGGTGGTGTTGGTGTTATTGTTGCTGTTGTTGTCATTATCACCATTATAATCTATTGATTTATTCATTATCATTTCCTTATCATCATTATATTGCGGTTGTTGCTGCTGCTGCTACTACTTCTACTACTAAAATAATGATATTTAATGATAATAATTGTTATTATCGTTAATAATGATAACATTTACACTACTACTAATCATCATCATCATCATCATCATCATCATCATCATCATCATCATCATCATCATAATCCTACTACTAAGCCTACTTTACAACAAACGGAGACAAAACAACACCACAAGAAAGAACAATTTCGAACCAGAAAAAACAACAATATAAGAACAGAAAATGTTTCATTACCTTTGATTTTCCTGCCGAAGAAACAAGTCGCTTGCTCACTTTCCAAAGCACAGTCTGGTCCTCTCTGTTTAATTCAGCATCACTCCAATCCGCAGCAGCTGAATCCAAACTGGTTGATGGAAATGTCGTCACGTTCACAAAATCCCTTATCTCCACTCTGCACAGTTCCGAAACGGCAGCTCCACTGAGGGGATCAGTGCAGAAGAACAGAATGCAAATTGTTCAGCAGCACAGGCCGCCCCCAGCCCCCAGCCCCCAGACAGGGCAGATGCCAGCCCAGCCCCTGCCTCCCGGCAATGCTTCTGGTGGTGGTGGCCGCACACTGCACTGCTTCTGGTGGTGGTGGCCGCACACTGCGATGCTTCTGGTGGTGGCCGCACACTGCAATGCTTCTGGTGGTGGTGGCCGCACACTGCAATGCTTCTGGTGGTGGCCGCACACTGCAATGCTTCTGGTGGTGGCCGCACACTGCAATGCTTCTGGTGGTGGTGGCCGCACACTGCAATGCTTCTGGTGGTGGTGGCCGCACACTGCAATGCTTCTGGTGGTGGTGGCCGCACACTGCAATGCTTCTGGTGGTGGCCGCACACTGCAATGCTTCTGGTGGTGGTGGCCGCACACTGCAGGAATCACAGCCGGGCGCAGGAGTGAGGGCAGTTGTGGCTGTGGTGGTGTCTTCCTACGTTTGAAGATTGCTGGCCACTTCAGGCTGGATGTCTTCCAGTGTGTTTTTATCACAACGTTTACGTCAGAGCTGCATTCCTTTTAATGCAAATTAGCATGATAAGTACTTGTCTTTTCCATCAACGTTGGCATGACGTTTTGGTGGTGCGTTGTGGTAACATGGATACACTCTGAAATGCAGTGAAAGTTCTTTTTGAATTACTTAGCGCATGAATGTTGTACAGGTTTGAAATGCTTTTCTTTTCTTTCTTATCCTTTTTACCATTTTTTTTTCGGGTTTTTTTTTTTCCCTTGGGTTTTAAAATTTGCAAGTCTTTCGTGCTTTTATTTTAATAAAAATTTTTTAAATAAAAAACCCATAAAGGGAATTTTATAGCGCTATATTTGGGCGAGACAAATCAAAGTTTTTTGGCCCTTGATGCCCTTTTAAAATTTTTCCCATTCCAGATGAACTTGCAAGAAAGTGGGGGTTTTTTTAAAAAGGGCCCCTTTCGAGTGGAAAGTTCGGCTTTTCATTAAAGGCAATCACCAAAAATTTTTGCTCAGAAAAATTGTTTTGTCGCAGCGCCAAAGTCAACGCACACCCGGGCTAAAGTTTTATCAGAAGGCGGGCGGAGTTGAAGGTTCACGGACAGTCTTTCTTTTAAAACAAGAAGCGTCGAAAACCCCCAAATCCAGGTCTTTCTCTAAATTAAAAATCCCAAACAGACCAATTTTTTGTCTGTGGGGTTTTTCTCATGGGGGGGGGGGGGGGGGGGGGTGGTTTTTTTTGGGTTTCGGTTTTTGTTTGTTTTTTAAAAAATTTTGCCGCCATAAAATTGTTTCCCCAACATGCAGTTTGCCCATCAAAACTGCCCTTCCCAGCGTGCAGAAAGTCTTTCCCTGAAGTTAGCGGATTCCCAAGTTTTTGTTTTAAATTTGTTTAAACAGGCCCATCGCTTTAAAAAAATTTTTTTTAAAGCAAACCGTTTTTTTCCCGTTTTTAAAAATGTTCTGTAGCCAAAGGGTCAAGTCACTGGAAATTTGTCGCAGTTTTCTCTGGGGTTAAAATTGGGCCCCCCAGGTTTTTTTGGATCTTTTTGGATGAAAAAATTTTTGTTTTTGGGATGCTAAAGGGTTTAAACCAGGAAGCGAAGTCAAAACAAAAAGTTTATAGTTGGTAGATGCTTTGCTGGGGAAAAAAGCCACGGAATCCCGTTTTTGACGACAAAAAGAAACAAAACCCAAACCGTGGACGATGACTTCTTTTTTGCTGAAGTGAGTAGCGCCCCAAAGTTCCTCAGTCTCTGACAGCAGTGTTGTGCCTTTTTCCCGAGCTGGTCACCACCCCCCCCGGACCCCACAGACGGGTTTTCCCCTTCTGCTCCAAACAAAGGGGAAACCCGGGTCAAATTTACACAGACACACAGACCACATGCAAACCCCTTTTTATCAACTTTTTTCTTTTTCCAAACAACAGCGAAACAGGTACGACAGGGGTGGGGTTTTACACGCTGTGCAGCGGGACAGGACAGCACAAAATGGGGCCCAGGGGGAAAGCAGCCCGGCTGTGTGTGCGGTTTTGCTTTAACCAAAAATTTGTGTGTTTTCCCGTGCTGTGCCGTCCGGCGTGGGCGGTTAAAAGCAAAGGTTTTAGCACCAACCCAGCGGGTTTTTTCGTAAGAAGTGCAGCTGCCCCTCACCCCACCGCCAGGTTGCAGCAAGGAGGTTTGCCAGCCTGTGGCGGAAATTTGTCTTAGCGCACGGGGGGCACGGGGCCCGGAGAGGTGCAGGGTAGGGCCCCGCCAATGGGCTGGGCCCGGGACATTTAAGGGACAGGGGGCACAGTTGGGGGGGGGGGGGGGGTAGAGAAAACGGGGGTTTAGGCGGGGGAAAAAGTCTTTTCAAAAGTTTTGTGTCAAGGGTTTGTAAGTAAGGGGCACGAAATCAAAGTTCTATGTTTGGGGAAAAGGGGTTGGTGTGCGTGTGTGGTGTGTGTGGTGTGGGGGGGGTGTGTTGGGGGTGGGGGGTGTGTGTGGGGGGGGGGGGGGGGTTAAGATTAAACTCATACGATTTTTTTTTCCAAACTCTTGTCCCCCAGAAATTTTTCCCAAACAAAAACCCCAAAAAAAAAGACAAAAAAATAAATGTAAATTTTTTTTGTAAAAATTAAAAGACAAAAAGTAAAAGGTTTAAAGAAAAAATCAAAATTTTTTAATAAAACTCTGGTTGGAAAACCCCGTTAAAGGGAAAAGGGCCCTCCATATTTTGGCGGCGCGCCTCCCGACCCCACACAACCCCACACACCACACACACACTCCCCACAACAAACAAAACACACCCTTCACACCCCACACACTAAAAACGCACGCACGCAAAACCACACACTCCCACACCACTCACCCCCAGCCCCTTGTTTGCCTTAAAGATTTCATAGTTTTGAAGGCTGCGAGCATTTTTTGGGCATGGAACAAAAACTTTTCCCCCCCCCCCCCAAAACACACACACCCCTTTTTCCTTTTCCCCTTCGTTTTTCCCCATGTCTGCTTATCTTCTTTTTTTCTTTTTTTTCTTCGTTTTTCGGGAAATTTTTGGGTTTTTTGGGCAAAGGTCGGGGACTGAGCAGTTTTGTTTTCCAAATTTCCCCCCGAAAAACACAACTGGGGGGAAAAGCAGCGGCAGCTTTTTGAACCCAAGTAGAGGTGGGCAGCTGTTGAAGCAAGGGGCCCTTGAAGCAGCAGCAAGCACGCGGCGGGCAAGATTTGCTGCAGAGCATTTTGGCAGCTGCATTTAGCGCTGCAGCCTTTGCGCTGCGCAAGCGCAGAAAGTTTTGGAAAAGTTGCTGCTGCAGCCTATTTTCCACAGAAAATTTTCGGGGGTTTAAAGGTATTTTCCAGGGCTGTTGGGGTCACGTCAATTTTTTTGGCCCCGGGTTGTGTTTTTTTATGACTGGGAGAATGAGGAATTGGGGTTAAGCTTGGGGGGTAGGGCCCTTTTGAATCCTCCCCTTTGGTTTAGCGGGGGGCCCGGCGGATTTGGGGGGGGTTGGGGGGGGGGGTGGGGGGGGTTTTGGGTTTGGGGGGGGGGGTTTGGGGGGGGGGGGGGGGGGGGGGGGGGGGGGGATGGGGGGGGAGGGGAAAAGGGGGGAGGGAAAAAAAGGGAAAAAGGGTATGAATGGAAGGGGGAAGAAGGGGAGGAAGGAGGGGAGGAAGAGAAGTGGAAAAAGGAAGGAGGGGGAGGGGAAAGAGGGGGGAGAAAGGAAAGAAAAAGGGAAAGGGAAAAGAGGAGGGGAGAGGGGGGAAAGAGAAGGAAGAGGAGGGAGAGGAAGAAGAAAAGAGGAAAAAGAAGAGAAGGGGGAAAAAAAAGAGAAAAAGAAGAGAGGGGGGGGGGAGGAGGAGAGGAGGGGAAAGGGAGAAAAGAGAGGGGGAGAGAAAAGAGAAGGGAAGAGGGGAAGAGGGAGAAGGGGAAGAGAAAGGAAAAGAAGAAGGAAAGAGGAGAGGGGAGAGGAGGGGAAGAGAAGAAAAAAAGGGAAAGGGGAAAAGAGGAGAAAAGGGAAGGAGGGGAAGAGAAGAAAAGAGGGAGAAAGGAGAGGAGAGGAGAGGAGAGGGGAAAGAAAAGAGAAGAGGGAGGAGGGGAAAGAGACGAAAAGAGGAGAGGAGAGGATAGGGAGGAGAGAAGAGGAGAGGGAGAAGGGGAAGGGAAAAGAGAAGAGGGAGAGGAGAGGAGAGGAGAGAAGAGAAGAAGGAGGAAGGGGAAAGAAAAAGAGGAGAGAAGAGAAAAAGGGGGGGAAGAGGAGGGGGAGAAAAGAAAAGGGGAAGGAAGGAGGAGAGGGAGGAGAGGAGAGAAAAAAGAGGGAGAAGAGGAGAGAGAGGAAAGAGGGAAAAAAAGGAAGGGGGAGGAAGAAAAGGGAAAAAGGGGAGAAGAGGAGGGGGGAAGAAGAGAAGGGAGAGGGGGAAAGGGAAGAGAAGAGGAGAGGAGAAAAGGGAGGGGGAGAGAAGAGGGAGAAGAGGAGGGGAAGAGAAGGGGGAAAGGGGAGAAAAGAGGAGAGGAGATTAGGGAAGAGAAGAGAAAGAGGGAGGGGAGAAAGAGAAAAAGAGAAGAGGAAAGGAGAGGAAAAGGAGAAAAAGAGAAGAGAAGGAAAGGAGAGGAGAGAAAGAGGGGGGAAGGAAGGAGGAGGGAGAGGAGAGAAGGGAGGGGGAGAAGGGAGGGGGAAGGAGGGGAGAGAAGAGGAGAGAAGAGAAGGGAGGGGGGGAGGAGAGGAGAGAAGAAAAGAGGGAGGGGGAGAGGAAAGAAGAGGGGGAGGAGAGAAGGGAGAGGAGGAAGGGAGAGAGAGAAGGGGGGGAGGAGAGGGGAGAAGAAAAGAGGAGGGGGAAAAAAGAGAAGGAGAAGGGAAGAGAGGGAGGGGGGAGAGGAGAGGAGAAAAAGAGAAGAGGAGGAAGGGGGAAAAGAGGGGAAAAGAGGAGAGAAGAGGGGAGGAGGGAGAGGAGGAAGAGAAGGGAGAGGAGGGGGAGGGGGAGAGGAGGGGGAGGGGAGGGAGAGGAGAGGAGAGGTGAAAGGGAGAAGAGGGGAGAAGAGAAGAGGAGAGGGAGGGAGAGAAGAGAAGAGAAGGGGGAGAGGAGAGGGAGAAGAAAAGGGGGAAAAGGAGGGAGGAAGGGAAGAGAAGGGGGGAGGGGAGGAGGGGAAAGAGGAAGAAAGAGGAGGAAGAGGGGAGAAGAGGAGAGAAGGAGAAAAGGGGAGGGGGGGAGGGAAGAGAAGGGGAAGAGGAGGGGGGAGGAGAGGGGAAGAGGAGAGGAGGAAAAGAGGGGAGGGGAGGAGGAAGAGAAGAAAAGGGGAGGGAAGAGGAGAAAAGAGAAGAGGAGAGAAGAGGAGAGAAAAAGAAGAGAGGAGGAGAGGGAGGGGAAGAGAAGAGAGGAGAAGAGAGGAGAGAAGAAAAGAGGGAGGGAGGAAGGAGGGGAGAGGAGGGGGAGAGACGAGAAAAAGGGAGAAAATTAAAAGGGGGAGGAGAGGAGAGAAAGGGGGGAAAAGAGAAGGGGGAGAGGAGGGAGGGGAAGAGGAGAGGGAGGGGGGAAGGGGGAGGAGAGGAGGGAAAGTAAAGGGGAGGAGGGAGGGGGAAAAGGTAGAGGAGGGGAAAGGGGGGAAGAAAAAGGGAAAGAGGAGAAAAGAGAGAAGAAGGAAGAGAGGAGAGGAGAGGAGAGGAGAGAAGGGAAGAGAGGGGAGAGGAGAAAAGGGAGGGAAAAGAGAAGAGAAGGGGAAGGGAGAGGAGAGAAAAGAAGGGGGAGAGGAGGGGAGAGGGGGAAGGTGAAAAGGGGAAAAGGGGGGAAAAGAGGAGGGGGGGAGAAGAAAAGGGAAAGAGAGGAGAGGGAGGGAGAAGGAAGAGGAGAGAAAAAGGAGGAAGAAAAGGGAAAGAGGGAGAGGGGGAGAGGAGGGAAGAGGAAGAGGAGAAAAGAGGAGGAAGGGGGAGAAAAGTGGAGAGAAAGAGAGAAAAAAGAAGAGGAAAAGGAGAAAAGAGAAGGGGGAAGGAAGGGGAGAGGAGGGGAGAGGGGGAGGTGAGAAGAGAAGGGGAGGGGGCGAAAGGGGAAAGGAGAAGAGAAGGGGGAGGAGAAGAAAAGAGAAGAGAAGAGGAGAGGAGAGGGAGAAGAGAAGGGGAGGGAGGGAGGAGGGTGAAAAGGAAAAGGGGGAAAAGGGAGAGGAGGAAGAAAAAGGAAAAGGAGGGAGGAGAGGAAGCAAAGGAGGGGAGGAGAGGTGTAAAGAGAAGAGAGGAGGGGAGAGGAAAAGAAAAGGGGAAGGGTAGGAGAGGAGGGGGGGGGGAGAAGAGGAGAGAAGGGAGGGGAGGGAGGGAGAGGAGAGGAGGGGGGAGGAGGAAGGGGAAAAGAAGAGGGGAAGGAAGAGGGAGGAGAGGGGGGGAAGAGAAGCAAAGGGAGGAGGCGGGGAAGAGAAGAGGAGGAAGAGGGGGGGGAAAGAAAAGGGAAAAGAGAGGGGGAGAGGAGAGGAGGAAAGGGGGGGGGGGAGAGAAGAGGAGGAAGGAAAAGAAGAGAAGAGAAGGGGAAGGGGGGGCGAAGGGGAAAAGAGGAGAGGGAGGGGGTGGGGAAAAAAGGGAAGGGGGCCAAAGGAAGAGGAGGGGAAAGAGAGAAGAAAAGAAAAGGGAAGAGGGGGGGGAAGGGGCCGAGAAGAGGGGGAGGGAGAGGGGGAGAAGAGGAGAGAAGGGAAGAAAAGAGGAGAGGGGGGAGAGAAGGGGGAGAGGAGAGGGAGGAGAGGTGGGGAAGAGAAGAGAGGGGGAAAAAAAAGAGGAGGGAGGGGGGGAAGAAAAGGGAAGAGAGGGAGGAGAGGGAGGAGGAAGAAAAGGAGGAGAGAAGCGGGAGGGAGAAGAGAGGGAAAAGAGGGAGGAAAAAAAAATAGAGGGGAAAAAAGGGGAAAGAAAAGAGAAGAGGAGAGAAGGAAGAGGGGAGGAGAGGGAAGAGGAGGGAGAGGGAGGGGGGGGAAACGAAAGAGAGGAAAAGGGGGGAGAGGGGGGAAAGGGGGGAAAAGAGGAGGAAGAGAAGAAAAGAAAAAGGAGGAGGAAGAGAAGGAAGGGGAAGGAAGGGAGGGGAGAGAAGGAAGAGGAGGGGAAAAAGGAAAAGGGGAAAAAGGGAAAAGGGAAAGAGGGAGGGGGAAAAGGGGAGAGAAGGGGAAGAGGGGGAGGGAGAAAAGGGGGAAGGGATTGGGCAGGGAAGGAGAAAAAAGGGGCGGCAGAAAAGGAGGAGGGGGAAAAGGGGAAAGGAGAAAGGGGGAAAAGAAAAGAGAGAGGGAAGGAAGGGGAAAAAGAGGAGAGGAGGGGGAAGAGAAGGGGGGAAAAGGGAGGAAAGGAGAGGAGAGGGGGAAGAAGGAAGAGAAGGGGGGAGGAGGGAAGAGGAGAGAAAGAAAAGGGGGAGGGGGAGGGGAAAAAGAAGAGGGAGGAGAAAGAAAAGGGAGAAAAGAGGGAAGGAAAGGGGAAGGGAGGGGAAGAAAAACGAAAGAGGAGGGGAAAAAGGGAGGAAAAGGAAAAAGGGGAAGGGGAGGGGGAGGGGGAAAGAAAAGGGGGAGAGAAGAGGGAGGGAGAAAAGAGGAGGAAGGGCAAGGGAGGGAGAGGGGAAGGAAGGGGGGAAGGGGGGGAAAAGGAAAAGAAAAGGAAAGGGGAGAGGAGAGGCGGGGAGGAGAAGGGGGGGAAGAAAAGGGGAAAGGGAAAAGGGGGAAAAGAAAAGGGGGAAAAGGGGGTGGGGGGAAAAAGAAAAAGGGGGGAAAAGAGGAGAAGGAAGAGAAGAGGAGAGGAGGGGGGGAGAGGAGAGGAAAAGGGAGGGGGGAAAAGAGGGAAAAAGGGAGAGGAGGGGGAGAAGAGAAGGGAGAGGAGAGGAGGGGAATTTGGGGGGGGGAGAAGGGGGAGAGGAAAAGGAAAAGAAGGGGAAGAGGAGAGAAGAGGGAGAAGGGGGAAAAAAAAGGGGAGTAAAAAAGGGGAGCGGAAAGAGGAGGGAGAGGAGGGAGAAGAGAAGGGAGAGAAGAAAGAGAAAAAGGGGGGAAAAGGGGGAAGAAAAAGGGGGGGAGGGAGAGGAGAGAAGAAAAAGGGGGGGAAAAGGGAAGAGGAGGGAAAGGGGGGAGAGAAAAAAAAAGAAAAGGCGAAGGGGAAGAGGAGAAGAGGGGAGAGGGAGGGGAACGGGAAGGGGTGATGGGAGGAGAGGGAGAAGGGGAAGGTGGGGAAGAGAAGAGGAGAGAAGGGGGGAAGGGAGAGGGGGGAGAGGAGGGGGAAGGAAAAAGGGAAAGGGGACCCGAGGGAAAAAGAAGAAGGAGAGGGGGAGGGGGAGAAAAGGGGGGAAAAAGGGGGGAGAGGGGAAAAAGGGAAGGGGAAAAGGAGAAAGAAGAGGAGAGGAGGGAAGAAGGGGAAGGGGGGAGAAAGAGGAGGGGGAGGGGGAGGAAAGAGGGAAAAGGGCGGGAGGGGGAAGAGAAGAGGGGAGGAGAGGGAAAAGCGAAGGGGGAAAAAGGGAGAAGGGAAGAGGGGGGAGAAAATGGAGGAGAGAAGAAAATGGGGAGGGGGGAAGGGAGGAGAGGGGGGGAAGAGAAGAGGGGGGGAAGAGGAGAAAAAAAGAGGAAGAGAACGAGGGAGGAGAGGGGGAGGAGGGGGAAAAAGAAGAGGGGGAGGAGAGAAGAAGGAAGGAAGAGAAGAGAAGGGGAGGGGGAGAGGAGAGAAGAGAAGGGGAGGGAGAGGAGAGGAGAGGTGGGGAAGAAAAGGGGGGGAAGCAGGGGGAGGAAAAGGAAAAAGAAAAGGGAAAAGGAGAGGGGGGAAGGAGAAAAGGGGAAAAGAGGGGGGAGAGAGGAGAGAAAATAGGGGAAAAGAAGGGGGAAAAGGGGAAAAAGGAGGGAAAAGAGAAGAGGAAAAAGGAGGGAAGAGGAGAGAAGGGGGGAAGGGGAGGGAGAGAAGAAAAGGGGAAAAGGGAAGAAGGGGGAGAGGAGGGGAAGAGAAAGGGGAAGAAAAAAGGGGAAGGGGGAGGGGGAAAAGAGGAGGGAGAGGAGAGAAGAAAAGGGGGAGGAGGGGAAGGGGAGGGAAAGAGGGAAAAAGAGAAGGGGAAAACGGGAAAAGCGGGGGGGAGGGGAAGGGGGAGAAGAGGAGGGGAGGAAAAAAGAGGGGAGAAGAGAAGGAGAGGAAAAGGAAAAAGAGGAGAGGGGAGAGGGGGAAGAAGAGAAGGGAAAAAAGGAGGAGGGGAGAGAGGAGTAAGGGGGGAAGAGGAGGGGAAGAGGGAAAAGGGAAAAGAGAGGGAAGAGAGGGAGAAAAGAAAAAGGAAGGGGGAGAGGGCGGGGGAAGAGAAGAGGGAAAAGGGAAGGAGAAAGGAAGGGGAGAGGAGAGGAGGGAAGAAAAAAGAGGAAAAGAAAAAAACGGGAGAGAGGGAGAAAAGGGAAGAGGGGAAAGGGGAGAGGAGGGGGAAAGAGAAGAGGAGGGGAGGAGGGGAAGAAGAAGAGGGGGGAGGGGAAGAGAAGGGGGGAGGGAGAAGGGGAAGGGGAGAAGAGGAGAAGGAAGGGGGAAGAGGAGAGGGGGGTTTTGGAGGGGAAAAGAGGGGGAAGGGAGGGGAGAAAAAAAGAAAAGAGGGGGAGAGGAGAGGGGCGGGGGAGAGGAGGGGAAGAGGGAACGAAGAGGGAGGAGGGAGAGGGAGAAGAAGAAAAGGGAGAAGAGGAGGGGGAGGGGAAAGAAGAGAAAGAAGGGAGAGGGGGGAGGGAGAGGAGAGGTGAAAAGGGAGAAGGAGGAAAAGAAAAAGGGGAGGGAGGGGGAAAAGGAAGAGAAAAGAGGGGAGGGGGAGAGGAGGAAAGGGAAAATAGGAGAGGGGGGAAAAGAAAAGGGTGTGGGAAGCAGAGGAGAGGGGGGAGGAAGGGGGGAAAAGAGAAGGAAGAGGAGCAAAAGGGAGGAAGGGGAAGGGGAAGGGGGGAAGAAAGAGGAAGGAGAGGGGGGGAGAAGGGAGAGGAAAGAAAGGGGAGAGGGGGGGGAAAAGGGGAAAAGGAAAATAGGGGGGAAGGGAGGAGGGGAGAAAAAGGGGGAGGAAGGAAGAGAAGGGGGAAGGGGGTGGAGGGGAAGAGAAGAGGGGAAGCGGGGGGGAGAGAGGGAAGAGAAGAGGAAGAGAGAGAGGGAGAAAAGGGAAAAGGGAGGAAAAAAGGGGGGAGAAGGGGAGGAAGAGGAGGGGAGAGAAGGGGAGAGGAGGGGGAGGGGAAGAGGGGGGGGGAAGAGCGGGAGAAGGGGAAAGGAGGGGAGGAAGGAAAGAGAAGCGGGAGAGGAAAAGAGGAGGGGAGGGGAAGGGGAAAAGAGGAGGGGAAGGGGGAAAAGAGGAGGGAGAGGAGGAAAAGGGGAGGGAGAGGGGGAAAAGGGAAGAGGGGGAAAGGGGGGAGAAAGGGGGAAAAGAGAAGAAAAGGAGGGAGGGAGAGGGGGGAAAAGGGAGGGGAGAAAGAGGGGGGGGAGAAAGAGAAGGAAGAAAAGGGGGGAGAGGAGAGGAGAGAAGAGAAGGGGGAAAAGGGAGGAGGGGAAGGGGAAAGAAAAGAGAAGGGAAAAAGGAGGGGAAGAGGAGAGAAGGAAGGGGAGGGGAGGGGGAGAGGAGGGGGAAAAGGGAAAAGGGGGAAGATGGGAGGAGGGAAAGAGGAGAAAGAAAAAGGGGAAGGGGAGAAGAAAGGGGAGAGGAGAGGAGACCAAAGATAAAGGAGGGGGAAGGGGAACGGGAGAGGTGGGAAGAAAAGGGAATAGAAAAAGAGGAGAAAAGGCCCCAGAGCAGGGAGAGGGGGGGGGGCCGAAGGAGGGGGGAAGCCCAAAATTTTTTTTTTTAAAAAAAAAAAAATTTTTTTAAAACCCCCAAACCCCCCAAAAAACCCCCAAAAAACCCCCCCCCCCCCCCAAAACCCCCCCCCCCCCCCCCCCCCCATTTTTTTTTTTTTTTTTTTTCCCCCCCCCCCCCCCCCCCTTTTTTTTAAAAAGAAAAGACCCCCAAAATTTTTTCCCTCCCCGTTTTTTTTTCCTTTTTCCCCTCCCCTTTCCTTTTTCTCCTCTTCTTTTCCTTTTTTTTTTCCCCTCCCTCTCTTTTTTCCTTTTTTCTTTCCTTTTCCCCCTCTTTTTCCTCCTTCCCTCTTCTATTTTTCCCCTCTTTTTCCTTTTCTTCTCCCTTCCTTCCCCCTTTTTCTTTTCTTTCTTCTCCCCCTTCTTTTCCCCTTTCTCCCCCTTTTTCTTTTCTCTCTTTTCCTCTCCTCTTTCTTTTCCTTTTCCTTTTTACTCCCCTTCTCCCCTTTCCCCCTTTTCCCCTTTTTTCCAAATCATCTTTCTTTCCCCTTTTTCTTTTTTCTCCCTTCCTCTCCTCTCCCTCTTCTTTTCTCTTCTTCCTTCCTTTTTTCTTCTTCTTCCTCTCCTCTTTTCCCTCGTCTCTTCTCCCCTCTCCTCTTCTCTCCTTCCTCTCTTTTCTCTTTTCCCCTTTCTCTCCCTTTTCTCTTTTCTTTTTCTCTTCTCTCCTCTTTTTCTTATCTCCTTCCTCCTTCTTTTCCCTTCTTATCTTACCCTTCTCCTTCCCCCTTCTCCTCTCTTTCTCCTCTCTTCTTCCTCTCCTCTTTTCCTCTCATTCCCTTCTCTTCTTCCTCTCCTCTTCTTTCTCTCTTCCCCTTTCTTTTTTCCCTTTCTCTCCTTTCTCTCCTCTCCTCTTCTCTTCTCTTCTCCCCTCTTTCTTCTCTCCTCTTCTCTCCTCTTCTTCCCTCCTTTTTTCTCTCCTCCCCTCTTCTCTCCTCTTCCTACTTTTCCCTCTCCTTTTCTTTTCTCTTCTCCCCTCTTCTTTTCTTCCTCTCCCTCCTCTTCTCCCCTTTCCCCCTCTTTTTCTCTTCTCTCCTCTCCTTTTTTCCCCTGCCCTTTCTCTCCTTCCTCTTCTTTTCCCTTTTTCCTCCTCTTCTTTCTTTTCTTTCTTCTTTTCCTCTTCTTCCTCTTCTTCCTTTTCTCCCCTTTCCCCTTTCTTTTCTTCTCTCCTCCCCTCTTCTTTCTCTTTCTTTAGCTCCTCTCCTCTCTTCTCTTTTTTTCCCCTTCTTCTCTTTTTCCCCTTTCCCCTTTTCCCCCTTTTTCTTCTCTTTTCTCTCTCCTCTTCTTTCTCCCCTTTTCCCTTCCTCTTCTCTTTCACTTTCTTTTATCTTCTCTTCCCCTTTTCCTTTCTTCCTTTCTCTCCTCTTCTCTCTTTTCTTCCTCCCCTTTCTTCTTTTCTCTTTCTCCTCTTTTCTTTCTTCTTTCTCTTCTTTAGCTTTTTCCCCTCTCTTCCCCTCTCCTTTTCTCTTTTTTCTCCTTCCTCTTGTCTTCTCCCCCCCCTTCTTTCCTTCTCTCCCTCTTCTCTTCTCTTCTTCTTTTTTTTTCTTCTTCTTCTTCTCTCCTTCCTCTCTTCTTTTCCTTTCCCCTTTCCCCTCTTCTTCCTCTTCTCCCCTTTTTTTTCCTCCTCTTCTCTCCTCCCTTTCTTCTCTCCTCCCTCTCCTCTTTTCCTTTTCCCTGCCTTCCTTTCCCGGGGGGGTGCCCGTGCCGGTTTCTCCTGTGTTGAAGCTCTGCCAAAGTCTGTTTTGGCCTAAGCCGCCTTTCCCCGATTGAAAGAGCACCCTCATTTCATTTTTTACTGAGCTTCCCTTTGGGTTTATCCCTCGTGCATTTTTTGTTTCTTCTAATTGTCTATACACTAAAAAACCGAGGCACTGGAAGGTCTGAATTGAGTTGACACGGATCGTAAAACCCCCCCTTCGTTCTTTCGGGCCCGTTGCTTCGGGGTTTGAAACAAAAGATTCCTAGCAAGGAGCCGGACAGAACAGGGGCCCGGGCCCCCCGGCTAGGGCCCAGGGGTAAAAGGGTTTCTCATCCGAAGGTCGGGTGGAGAGTGCACTGGGCCCCCTTTGCCCCCACTGAAGGAAAAAGGCCCCCAAACAGACAGCAGGGAAGGCGGAAATTCAGCGCCCCTCAGACACCGTCGGTTTAAATTTTTTGGTCTACCCCCAAAGGACTAGGGGCCCAAGACCCCCATCATTGTTTAAGGGAAATTAAAGAGAAACTCAGGCCCCCAAAAAAGAAGGGAAGCTCGGGGACCCCTCGCTTTGGGGACTGATTGTGACCCCTTGCTTTCCGTGTGTTGTGACCCTTGTTTGGGCATAATGTTTGGGGACCCCTTGCTTTGCTTAAGTTTTAAACTCTCACTTTGATAAATTTTTGGGTTGCCCCCTCATTTGCTGCATTTTTGGCCCCCTCCTTTGCTTACAGGTTTCGGGAACCTTTCGTTTTGTTTTACAGGGTTTTGTGCCCCCTTGTTTGCTTAATGTTTGGGGACCCCTTGCTTTGCATACATGTTTGTGACCCCTTGCTTTGCATACATGTTTGTGACCCCTTGCTTTGCATACATGTTTGTGACCCCTTGCTTTCCAGATGTGTGTGTGTGTGAGGGCGGATAGAGGTGCACTGTCTAGATGTCCAGGATGTTTGACACTGTTATACTGTCTGCACACCCTCCCTGCCACACTGCAGAGGGGGAAGGGGAGGGAGGGAGGGAGGCCCAAGCCGATCTCACCTGACAGAGAGTGCAAAATGATTTGTTTTCTTGTATTCCGAGGACAATGGAATAAGCACGCCATCGTTGATGTTGTGTCAGGGGAGTGCCTGTTGTTTTCTCGGCTTTATAGACAAGTGGACCTTTCTGCTCTTTTTCTTTTTTTTTTTTGGAAGTGGATGGGGAGGGGGGGGAGAATGGGTGATGGTGGTGTTATTTGTCGTTAATTGTGGGATTTGAAATGGCCGAACAACCAAGCAGCTCGGTGAATCACCCAGAGAGTTGTCAGAGCACCAAGCATGGCTCAGTGCTGCCGACAGTTCGGTTCACAGGACTGGGTCAGGGTTAAGGACAGCTGGTGTTGTACAGGAGCTGTGCAGAGCCGTGACAAGCTGCAGTGGGCTGAGGTAGGAGGGCAGAACAAGCTGCAACGAGCTGAGGTAGGAGGGCAGAACAAGCTGCAATGAGCTGAGGTAGGAGGGCAGAACAAGCTGCAGTGGGCTGAGGTAGGAGGGCAGAACAAGCTGCAATGAGCTGAGGTAGGAGGGCAGAACAAGCTGCAGTGGGCTGAGGTAGGAGGGCAGAACAAGCTGCAATGAGCTGAGGTAGGAGGGCAGAACAAGCTGCTGAAGGAGCTGCTGTGTGCCTCACCCCCTGCTTCCTGCCCATGCTCCCTCCTCTGCTGCTGCTGCTGCTGCTGGGAGGATGCTGTATGCCCGCCACACTCCCACACCTCCAGCAATCCCTGCACGCTTGACTGATCATGGACCTGTTGACGGCAACACAGCGCCACAGCTCTGCGCCACACAGACCATGATGCACGTGTTGGCGGCAACACAGCGACACAGCTCTGCGCCACACAGACCATGGTGGCTTGTTTTCTGCTGCCGAGATGTGGTTTACACTGGGCCACATGTTAAAGATGGACATTACGATGTGGTTTACACTGGGCCACATGTTAAAGATGGACCTTACGATGTGGTTTACACTGGGCCGCATGTTAAAGATGGACCTTACGATGTGGTTTACACTGGGCCGCATGTTAAAGATGGACATTACGATGTGGTTTACACTGGGCCACATGTTAAAGATGGACCTTACGATGTGGTTTACACTGGGCCGCATGTTAAAGATGGACATTACGATGTGGTTTACACTGGGCCACATGTTAAAGATGGACCTTACGATGTGGTTTACACTGGGCCGCATGTTAAAGATGGACCTTACGATGTGGTTTACACTGGGCCACATGTTAAAGATGGACATTACGATGTGGTTTACACTGGGCCACATGTTAAAGATGGACCTTACGATGTGGTTTACACTGGGCCGCATGTTAAAGATGGACATTACGATGTGGTTTACACTGGGCCACATGTTAAAGATGGACATTACGATGTGGTTTACACTGGGCCGCATGTTAAAGATGGACATTACGATGTGGTTTACACTGGGCCGCATGTTAAAGATGGACCTTACGATGTGGTTTACACTGGGCCGCATGTTAAAGATGGACATCCCCCCTCCCCATGGCCGGTTTCCCTCCCCCTCCCCATGGCCACCTCCAGCCTGCCCTGAGGACCTCAGCGGCCCGGGAGCTGCACGAGGCTGCCAGTGTGCTGATGTGCCGAGGGAGGGAGGGAGGGAGGGAGCATCTCTGGACCTGGGCTCAGAACTGTTAGGGAGGAGGGGAGGGGAGGGGGGGGTATATCAGAGTAAAACCTAGAGTGTGTGGCTGAAGGCTGAATCTGTGTGTGTGTCAAAGTGGATGTAAGTATTTGTCTGATGTGATTGTATTTTGAAATGTGAACAGTAAAGTCTGGAACTTGTTCTTATGTGTTCTGTGGTTGTAGGTGTTGGGAAGATAGGCAGAGTGGGAATGGGTGGGGGGTTAGCCACAATCCCTTAAGGAACGTGACACACATGCATACATTAACACACACACACACACCTGCCTCTGACACATGTGTACCTTCTGTCTTACACCGCCTTTTTATGACAGCTCGTCTGCTTCTGCATCTCTTACAGTTATGTCCCCACAGAAGCCTCTTACCTGTCTATCCACCTGTACAGCAGCCTCTTACCTGTCTATTCACCTGTACAGCAGCCTCTTACCTGTCTATTTACCTGTACAGCAGCCTCTTACCTGTCTATTCACCTGTACAGCAGCCTCTTACCTGTCTATTCACCTTACAGCAGCCTCTTACCTGTCTATTCACCTGTACAGCAGCCTCTTACCTGTCTATTCACCTGTACAGCAGCCCCTTACCTGTCTTTCCACCTGTACAGCAGCCTCTTACCTGTCTACCCACCTGTACAGCAGCCTCTTACCTGTCTACCCACCTGTACAGCAGTCTCTTACTTAGTTCCTTTGTCCAACTCTGTGAAGTATTTAGGTGTAGTTCTTGACAACACACTCTCTATGAAAAAATTCATCACCCAGACCTGCCAGTCTTGCTACTATCAACTACGGCGCATAAGCGCGATTCGCAAGTACCTGTCCACTGATGCAACTTCCAAGCTCGACACATCTCTCATTCTTTCACGTTTAGACTACTGTCATTCTCTTTTGGTTGGCCTACATCATCATCCATCCACTCTCTTCAACGCATACAAAACTCTGCAGCTCGACTGGTCCTAAGAAAGAAAAGTCCGAACACATCACTCCTCTTCTGCGATCTCTTCACTGGCTGCCAGTCTCACTAAGACTGGAGTATAAGATCAATACCCTCTGTTTCAAATGTCTCCACAAATCTGCACCATCTTATCTTTGCAACTGTCTTCACCTGTACACTCCATCTCGTTCCCTTCATTCAGCCGCAGATACTTTGTGCTTTCAAACACCCAGATTCAAACAAACCACTGTTGGCTGTCGATCTTTCTCTGTTTCTGGTCCGTCCATCTGGAATGACCTCCTTCTTTCACTTCGCCAAAAACCTTCACTTGATACCTTCAAATCCAGCCTCAAAACACACTTATTTCCTTCCTGACACTTTCCCCTCATATCCGTCTTTACTTTTCAACAGCATCCTTCATCTCCTAAGTGTGTTCGCGGGTAAATGATTTGAGTGCAAGCGCTTCGATTTGTTTGTTTTACAAGATTCGGCGCTATATAAATTCCATATATTATTATTATTATTATTATTATCATTATTATTCACCTGTACAGAAGCCACGTACCTGACTATCCACCAGTACAGCAGCCTCTTACCTGTCTATCCACCTGTACAGCAGCCTCTTACCTGTCTATTTACCTGTACAGCAGCCACTTACCTGTCTATTTACCTGTACAGCAGCCTCTTACCTGTCTATCCACCAGTACAGCAGCCCTTTACCTGTCTATTCACCTGTACAGCAGCCTCTTACCTGACTATCCACCAGTACAGCAGCCCTTTACCTGTCTATTCACCTTCCTATCAAATTAATCCCGTGAACTTTCCCCCATCAGAAATGGCAAAGCATGAAGTAGTTTTGCATGAACCTTTGTTTGCAACATGTGCCTATTTGTGCAGCCTGATAACCTACACAATGTGCCTGTTACTTCTCTGTCGGCCAGTTAGTACTCTTAGCTTTGCACCATGGTCCGCGAGTGTTCTTGCCATTTCTCTGATGACATCTTACCATGATTACCTGCGTTCTGATCTCTGACTGTCAGTCTGACATCATGATGAATGTCTTTCCTTTCTCTGCCGCTCTCTTTGCTGCTCTCCCCTCTCTTCTCCCCTTCCCCTCTATCTCTCTCTCTCTTTCTCCTCCCCTCTCTCTCTCCCCTTCTCTCTCTCTCTCTCTCTCTCGCATTGCTCCCCCCTCTCTCGCTCTCTCTCGCTCTCTCGCTCGCTCTCTCTCTCTCCTTCTCTCTCATCTCTCTTCTCTCTTCTCTCTCTCTCTCTCTCCTCTCTCTCTCCTCTTTTTTTGTTTTTTTTTTTTCTTTTTCTTTTCTTCCTTGTTTTTTTGTGTGAGAGTATGGTATTGAGGTTTTTATTTATTTATTTAATTATTATTATTATTATATTATTATTTTATATTATATTTTTTACCATAACATATTTTTTGTCTAAGAAAATAAAAAATAAGTGTCAAAGGTGATCGTGTACTTTTTTGAAAAATTATATTTTTTAGTCCCAAATCTCTGACACACACACACACCACACACCCCACACAACACACACACACACACACACACACTCTCTCTCTCTCTCCTCTCTCTTCTCCTCCCCTCTGTTTTTGTGGCCTAAGACCGATATGCAATTAATTCATTCTCTCTTCTCTCCTCTCTTCTCCTCCCCTCTTCTCTCTCTCTCTCTCTCTCTCCCCTTCTTCTTTCTCTCTCCTTCTTTTTTGTTATTGTGTATTCTAAAAAAGGGCATATTCATACTTTCGTTTTCAATATTATTTTGGACTTTTGTCTGTACTTGAGCTCCAGTGAATCTCCTATTTTAATATTTTATTACCACGTGTAACAACTATGTGTACTATTCTACAATATGAAGGTTTTTCAATTTTATGATCTATAAGTTTGGCTTACTCCCCTTCTCCTCTCTTTCTCTTCTCTCCTCTCTCTCTCTCTCTCTCTCTCTCCTCTCTCTCTCCTCTCTCTCTCCTCTCTCTGTTTGTTATTGCTGTGGTTGTTACTTTCTTCTTGTTGGTATTTGTTTGGGTTTTTCGCTTGTTTGTTTTTGTTTTGGTGTTTTGCACGTGTGTGTGTGTGGGGTGTGTGTGTGGTGTTGTGTGTGTGTGTGTGTGTGTGTGTGTGTTGTGTGTGTGTGAGTGTGAAGGGGGGAAGGTGCTATTTTTTTTTTAATTGTTTTTTTTTGTTTTGTTTTTTTTGTTTTTTTTTTTTTTTTGTTTTTGGTCTTAGGGTGTTTTTTCCATTTGTTTGTTTGTTGTTGTTTTTTCTTGTTTTTTGTTTGTTTATTTGGAAGGGTGTTTTTGTTGCTTTTTGGTTGTTGTTTGTTGTCTTTTTTGTGGTGGTGGTGGTGGGGGGGGGGGGTTCTGGGGGTATGTTTTTGTCTTTTGCTCGTCTGGGGTTGTTTGTTTGTTTGTATGTTTGTTTGTTTGTTTTTTTCTTCTTTAAAAAAGTTTTTTTCCTTTGCTTCTTCTGCTTGAAAGTATGAGTACTGAGTGCATTTTTAAATGTGACCCCATGGGCGGGGACTGGATGTAAAAAAAGAACATGAATACTTATTCATTATCCTGGAAAAAAATATTTTGTTTTCTATTACTTACAATGTGTAGATGTTCTTTTTATGACTTTATTGGCTTTTCCCCCTCTTTATTATGTGAGTGTATGGGTATTGCACTTATTTTATTACCATGACATTCAATTTGCAGGAGCATAATTAAAAAGTGTTTGTGTTGATCGTGTGCTATGTGAGTATTACATATTTAGTATTATCCCTGAAACACCCCCACCCCACCCCACACCCCCACACACACGCTCAAACAAACACAAACACACACACACACACACACACACACACACACACACACACACACTCACTCACCCACTCACCCACTCATATTCTCTCCCTCAACGACTGTATAGTTTTAAATTTCTTCTTGGTTTGTTTCTTGTTTTTATTGTGTGGATGTATGGGTATTAATTTATTTTTATCATGACATATAATTTGAAACGAGTATAATCTAAATGAGTGTTGATGGGATGGCATACTGTTTTGGGATTTATATATTGGATATTATCTCTGAAATACACACACACACTCTCTGTCTCTCTGTCTCTGTCTCTCCTCTCTCTCACCTTTTATTCGTCCTGCTTATAGTCATAGTATATCCTGATGAGGATTCATATTTTTATATTTTCAATACTTTATTGGACTTGCCTCTGTACTTAAGTTTTAATGAGTGCCCTATTTCAATATCTTATAATTATGTATAACAAGTATGTGTACCATTTGACAATGTGTAGATGTTTATCTTTATGACTTATTAAGTTTGGTTGTGTTATTTTTCTTGGCTTTGTTGTTGTTTTCTGTTCTTGTTTGTTGTTGTTGTGTGTTGTCTGTTTTTCTCTTTTTATCATCTTTTGTTGGTTTGGTTTTTTCTTCTCTTTTGTTTGTTTGTTTTGGTTACGGTTTTTTGGGGGTGGGGGTAGGGGTGGGGTATTTTTTAGGATTTTCTTTTAATTGCTTGCTTTGGGAGGGGGGGGGGGGAGGGTTGTTGGGGGGGGGGGAGGGTTGTTGGGGGGAGCTGTTTTGAAAAGGGTTATTTCCCCTTGTTTTTATTGTGAGACTGTATAAGTATTGGGTTATTATTATTAAGATGTATCCCTAACGGGCGGGGACTGGATGTAAAAAAGCACATGTGTGCTTATTCATTATCCTCGAAATAAAAGAATTTGTCATTGTCTCTCTCTCTCTCTCTCTCTCTCTCTCGCGCGCGCGCGCGCGCGCGCTCTCCCTCTGCTGCTGCTGCTGCTCTCTTTGCCGTCCTTGTTGCCATCAGCGTGCAGTGATTGTTCCACGTGTTTGCTGACTGGCGGTGGTGGGGGTGGGGGGGGGGGAGCAGAAGGTAAGTGCTGCTGTTGTGGGCACCACGACCACTGTGCAATCTGCTAATGGACTTACCTTTCTTCTGCCGCCCTCACCTCCTGCCTTGCCTGTGGTCAAGCCATCGCCCTGTCTGGCCATCCTCCTTGCCCAGAACAGAGACAGCTTACCTACCATCTGTTTATGCAAGGACCTCTCAGCCTCTAAACGCAAGCTGACTAGTGGGGCATTGAAACATCTATAGGTAATTGCTGTCTGGGGGTTGACGAAGAAAAACATCAAGAACATCTATAAAGAGAGTGTACACAATCTACTGTTTTAGCGTGCAGGTGACGTGTGTGCTGGAAAAGTCAGAGTGACGCCCCCCCCCCCCCCCCCCCCCACACACACAACACACTCTTAAGGAAACACAGCCTGGCACAGGTCACTGATGTGACCATTTAGTACTGCAAGGGAGGTAAATCAAGACCATCCCTAGAACATCCTTATGTACCCTTTGTTTTATACTAATAATAATTGGCAGCCGTCAGTCTCGGGAGACTATGGAGTTCCCATTATTATGATAATGTCTACACAGAGAGTGAAGACAGTCAAGGAAGGTAATTAGGACCATCTCCAGAACATCCTTATGGACCCTTTGTTTCACAGCAGCACACAACAGCAAAGGAAGCGAATGACTTGAGTGGTAGGTCTTCGTCAATCAAGTTTCATAATGGACGTCATCCTGGTTGTCCTGTCTGTTGCATGGGGGCAGCTGGCTTGCGGCTGTAGCGACTGATGGGGAGACACGCTCTGTCACAGCAAAGGTGGCATTCGTGTGGGTGGTCCCTGGTCTGTCGGAGTTGTTGCATCGCTCCTTTCTGCAGGCCTTCTTTTCTCCTACCTCTGTGTTCATCAGCCTCTCTTCCTACCCCTGCCTTGAGGGGTGGGTCCACAGTGCTTCTTCTCCACCTCCTGCAGTCAGCTGCGAGTCCTCCCAGGACTGGGTGTTGATGTAGAATGCTTTCCTGTCTCTCTTGCAGGCATCCTTGTAGCACAGTTGGCCAATGGTTCTCCTTCCAGATGCCAACTGTCCATACAGACTGTCCTTTGGGATGCGGCCATCCTCCAGCAGTAGAAAGGCCAAGCTAAAGCAGCGCGCCCTGTCTGATCAGAGTGAACTACTGACAAGTTAGCGCGGGACAGGACCTCGGCCTTCAACACTGTCTACCCGGGATACGCCCAGGATATGGCGGATATTTCTAGATGGAAAGTTTTGAGTCTTTTCTCCTGACTGTATAATTATGTGGTCCACGCCTTGCTGCCATACAGCAGTGTGCTGATGACACAGACATTGCACACTGCCATCTTGGTCTTCACTGTCAATTTGGGATTGGGGTTGAGGCAAGCAAGAGTTGTAGCTGCCTTCCTGATACTGTGTTCATCTTCATGTCCAGGGAGAGGTTGGTGGTGATGGTGGACCCCAGGCATGTGAACTGTTGAACGACCTTGACTCGTAAGTCAAGGAAGGTGATGACTGGCAGTTCTGTTGTAGCCTTCCCCATGACGTTGGTCTTCTTGAGACTGGTGGCTACTCTGAAGACCTTGCAGGCCTGAGAGAAACGACCCCCCAGTGCCCGCAGCTCAGCTCCTGTTGGATGTTGGTCATCACAGCTGCATTATCAGTGAACAGCATGTCTTTAACGAGGGCTTCATGGACCTTTTTTTGTCTTGGCTCTGAAATGGCTGAGATTGAAAAGCTTGATGTCTGATTTGGTCCGCTGAGAAGATCTCTGATTCTGTGCCAAAGGCAGGTCTCAGATCAAGATGACCTTTGCAAAGACTTTGCTAATGATGTTGAGAAAGGAGATAGCTCTTTAATTATTACAGTCACTCCTCTCTCTCCCTCTTGTTCTTATAGCAAGTGGTGGTCTTGGCGTCCCTCATGCCTTATGGCACAGCTCCTTCCTACCAGCCCCGACAAAGGACTCCATGCAGAGAATGCTCTAAGACAGTCTTGTAGTGCGTGATGAGGTCAGGGGCATCCCGTTGCTGCCACAGGCCTTACCAGAGGCCAAGCTGTCATCAGCCTGGCTGAGCTCCTCCACAGTTGGCTCTGCATCCAGCTCTTCCATGGTTGGCTCTGCATCCAGCTCTTCCATGGTTGGCTGTGCATCCAGCTCCTCCACAGTTGGCTCTGCATCCAGCTCCTCCACAGTTGGCTCTGCATCCAGCTCTTCCATGGTTGGCTCTGCATCCAGCTCTTCCATGGTTGGCTCTGCATCCAGCTCTTCCATGGTTGGCTGTGCATCCAGCTCTTCCATGGTTGGCTCTGCATCCAGCTCTTCCATGGTTGGCTCTGCATCCAGCTCTTCCATGGTTGGCTCTGCATCCAGCTCTTCCATGGTTGGCTCTGCATCCAGCTCTTCCATGGTTGGCTCTGCATCAGCTCTTCCATGGTTGGCTCTGCATCCAGCTCCTCCATGGTTGGCAATCAGTTGAGGGTGCCACCATGCTCCATCTGCAGTAGAGGTCAGAGTAGTGTTCCACCCATCTCTTCAGCTGCTGGCCTTTATCTGGGATAACTTCTCTGGTAAATTTTTAAGGGGAGTGTCTGTCTTCCGTGGGGTAGGTCCTTGTGTCATCTTGATGTCGTCATACATATATCTGATGTTTGCTGTTTTGGTGGCGGTCTGGGTGATCTCACTGAGCTCTGTCCAGTGTTTGTTTGGGCAGCGCTGAGCTGTCTGCTAAGCTGTGCTCCTGGCAAGTCTGAAAAGTGGTCAGTTCCTCGCACTGGGTGTCTGCCTGTACCTCGTGAGGGCAGCTTGCTTGGCCTCCATGACGGGGGTCATCTCGCTTCGTTTGGCTTTGAACTAGTCCCGTGATTTGAAGACTATAGCCATAGCGGTATGGAGCATAGTGACCTGCACAGCCTCCCACTTCTCCGTGGTGCCAAATTCCTTCCCCAAGGCCTGAGCACTCTCTACTGTGTGACTTCATAGATTCATTGTGTGACTTCATAGATTCATTGTGTGACTCCATAGAATCACTGTGTGACTTCACTGTGTGACTTCATAGAATCACTGTGTGACTTCATAGAATCATTGTGTGACTTCATAGATTCATTGTGTGACTTCAAAGAATCACTGTGTGACTTCATAGAATCACTGTGTGACTTCATAGAATCACTGTGTGACTTCATAGAATCACTGTGTGACTTCATAGATTCATTGTGTGAACTATCATAGAATCACTGTGTGATGTCATAAAATTCACTGTGTGACTTCATAGAATCATTGTGTGACTTCATAGAATCATTGTGGTATGTGGACTTATAGTACTTGATTCACTGTGTGACTTCACTAGATATGTGGACTTCATAGAATCACTGTGTGACTTCATGGGATCATTGTGTGATTCATAGAATCACTGTGTGATGTCATAGAATTGCGCATTGAATATTGGACTTCATAGGGTGATTGTGCAACTTTTCTGGATCATTTAAGTTAAAACGGTAAAGATAAAGGTGTTTCTATAATCTATGTGGTCGTTGGGGAGCGAGATGTCAGAGACCTCAGCTTCTCCAGGGTCCAACGTTTTATATTGAGGGCAGAGCCTATCTCTCCCTTGCTGATTTATCTTCCCTGACCCTAAAGAGGGAGCTACCCATTTGCAGCTGGGTGAACAAGGGAACTGTACTGAAGCCATGGCGGACACATGGGGGGACAAACGTCCACGCATCCACTTGGTCACCGCGGTCATTATGTGGCTTCACATCACTGTTCACATGTTCACATGTTCAAATCAGTGTTCACATGTTCACATGTTCAAATCAGTGTTAACATGTTCACATGTTCAAATCAGTGTTCACATGTTCAAATCAGTGTTCACATGTTCAAATCAGTGTTGGCATGTTCACATCAGTGTTCACATGTTCAAATCAGTGTTCATATGTTCACATCAGTGTTGGCATGTTCAAATCAGTGTTGGCTTGTTCACATCAGTGTTCACATGTTCACATCAGTGTTGGCATGTTCACATCAGTGTTCACATGTTCAAATCAGTGTTGGCATGTTCACATCAGTGTTCACATGTTCAAATCAGTGTTCATGTTCACATCAGTGTTCACATGTTCAAATCAGTGTTGGCATGTTCACATCAGTGTTCACATGTTCACATCAGTGTTCACATGTTCACATCAGTGTTCACATGTTCAAATCAGTGTTGGCATGTTCACATCAGTGTTCACATGTTCACATCAGTGTTGCATGTTCAATCAGTGTTCACATGTTCACATCAGTGTTGCATGTTCAACATCAGTGTTGGCATGTTCACATAAGTGTTCCATGTTCAAATCAGTGTTTGATGTTAATCAGTAGTTCAATGGTACATAAGTGTTGGCATGTAGATCAGGGGGGGGTACAATGGGAGAGAATCAGAGCTGGAAGTACATCAGTGGTGGGAATGTCACAGGGGGAGAGAAGTAGATGGTTGGCAGTACATGAGGTGGTATAGTTGAGAGGGCGAGGGGTTAAATTTGGGGTTCTAGGGGTTTATTGTTTATTGTTTCTGTTATTCTAGTGTTGTTTTTGTTGGCATGAAGAGAGCGTGTGATGTCACTCATTCCTTTAATCATGTTAGTAATCAGGAATCAAAAAATGAAGTGCAAATAAGTGACCACATCAGAATGTTACATCTGTGCATTTTCAATCAGTGTCCACTAAAAAAAAAAATGTAATGTTAATCAGAGTAAAGTGTTCATCAGTGTCAAGTAATAGTGTTACTGTACAAGGGTAAAGTAGCAGGGTGGAGTTCAAATCAGTGGTCACATGACATCAGTGTACACAGTGTTGGCATGTTCAAAGTGTTCAATGTTACATCAGAGGAATGTACATCAGGTATACTGTTAATCAGTGTTACATGTATCAGTGTTAAATTCAAATCAGGCAGTCAAATCATGAGAGAGGGAGGGGAGAGAGAGAGGGGGAGAGAGAGAGGGGGGGAGAGAGGGGGAGAGAGAGAGTGGGAGAGAGAGAGGGGGGGAAGGGAGAGAGGGGGGGAGAGAGAGAGAGGGGGGGAGAGAAAAAAGAGAGGGGAGGAGAGAGAGGGGGGAGAGAAGAGAGGGGGGAGAGAGAGGGGGGGAGAGAGAAAGAAGAGAGAGAGGAGGGAGAGAGAGAGGGAGAGAGAAAGAGAGGGAGAGAGAGAGAGAGAGGGAGAGGGAAAAGAGAGAAGAAAGAGAGAGAGAGGAGGAAGGGAGAGAGAGGAGATATAAGGAGAGAGGAGAGGAGAGAGAGAGAGAGAGAGAGAGAGAAATGAAAAATGACAATAGAAATATTTTATTGTATAAGTGTTTAAGATTACAAGGGGAGAAGTGGGAAGGGACTGGGCAAAAAGAATTAGGAATACATAGTAATCTAGTGCAAAGGTGAGAGGCAGAGAGAGAAGGGGAAGTGTTTTATTGAGGAGGGGAGAAGTGCAAGCATTGAAGGGGAAGGGGAGGGGGGGAGGGGGGTGGGTAGAAGAAAGAAACGAATTAGAAAGGAAGGTCGGAAGTGAGAGTATCGGAAGAGGAGAAAAAATAACACGAGATGAAGGTGATATGCAATCCTTGGACTGAAGGAGAGAAGAAAAAAGAGAAAGCAAAAACGAAAGAGGAGAGAAGAAGAGCAGAAAGAAAACAGCAGGAACAAAGAAGAGAGCAAAAAAACGAGACAATAGAAAACAAAACAAAGCGAGCAGGAGAAAGAGGGGCGAGGAAAAAAACCAACAGAATATAAGGAAACATATCACAGAAAATTGTAAGAATAGAAAAAATGAAAAACAGTCAGATATTGAGTCTTGATTGTTCAACATCGAAGAAGGTGCGCTGCAGCTGGGAAGTAAAGTTTTTTCCACAGAGTACAGTGCAGTAGTTATTTTGAAACAAACGTACATCAGCAGGGTTTAGTGTCATGTCCAGTTAAATGAAAAATATATCTTCACTTTCACAAATGATAGTGTCAGGTATTTCATCAGAGGTATACACATGAAGAAAGTCGTTGTTTCTAGAAACGTCCCTGAGATTTCTCTGCAGGGATCTGTTTCTCAGCCCACCCACATAGTTCTTTATAGTATCTCCACTGTAGCCTGCATCCCGAATCTGATCTAGATATTCGTCACAGTCCTCCCCCTCCATCCTAATGTCAGGTACAGGCACCTCAACCAGGTCAATTCCACCTTGTTGTTCAGCCACTGTGTCAGCTTCCAACACTGTGACAGCACCTGACGCACGGCGATAATCATGTGTGGGAAGCAGCGATTGCAAAGGCATGTGGTTTGGAGAGACTGGGGTGTTGGTGTGTGAGACAGACTGGGTGATGGGGGGTGTTGGCATAAACAAACTTGGCGAAGTTTCGAATGGGAACAATGCACTTGCCTTATCTTCTTGCCTCTCCTCTGTCTGTCTCCTCTCCTCTGCCTGTCTCCTCTCCTCTGCCCGCCTCCTCTCCTCTGTCCTTCGTCGGTCCCTGTTGGTCTGACTGGGAGGCTTTCTGCGGAAGTACACAGGTGTTTGTTGACCCGCCATGTTCCAATCACTTGAGCCAGCCTTCAGTCGCAGCACAACAGTCGTTTGCTCGCCTTCTCCACAGACCTTCCATGAGGTGATGCAGTGTTGTTGCAGCAGGGCACTTAGCGTCACTTCCAGCGTTGTTGGTAACCCGACAACTGGCATGGTGCTGCTTTATTTGGCAATTTAAACACAAAATTTACGCAGCAAAATTTCACCCTGCCTATATCCAAGGGAGATCACCCAGACCGACAGAGAGAGAGAGAGAGAGAGTGAGAGTGAGCTGGTGGTGGCTGTTCACATGCAGGGGATGAATCTGGTGCTTTGAAACAAGCGGTAGTCGGGGGTTAAGAAGACAAAAACTATTGTTAAAACTGTACATTCACATTCCACGTGGCTTTGCTCACTCTGAATCACACACACACACACACACACACACACACTCACACACTCCTTCAAGCTGTAAGTGATTCCATAAGGGGGTCGGCAGGTTTGGGATTTATGTCCAGAAAATAACGGCTACGAGGTGTGCAGCAATTTCCTGCGCCACAGGTCCGGTGCCACCTGAGAGGCAGAATCTCCCCGACACAGGGCTCCTGTACAATCACACCTCTCGGCACAGATTTCCCCAGGGGCGATCATTACATTCCCTTCTCACAGTTTACCTCCCTTTGGTCGTTTGGTGTGTGGGTGTGCAAAAGGCCTGTTTATGTTTATGTTTGGTTCACTCTGTTTGCAAGGAGCGTTGGAAACAAGAAAAACCGTTGAGGAGGAAAACACACACACACACACACACACGCGCGCGCGCGGAGAAACAGAAATAAACAAATGAAGCAAAAACGAGAAAGAGAGAGGGGAGGGAGGAGGAGAGGCTAAGACAGATTCCAAAAGAGTGACAGGCTGACAAACATACATACAGGCAGATTGAAGATGAAAGAATGAAAGAATGAAAGAATGAATGAATGAATGAATGAATGAATGAATGAATGAATGAATGAAGAAACAGAGAGACAGGATATCAGAGACAGATGCAGAGAGACAGAAAAAGTCATGGATTCGCTGAGGAATGAAGTAGAAAGAAAGAAAGAAGAAAGGGGGTAAAAATAGAGATAAAAAAGAGTGTATATATATATATATATATATATAGAGAGAGAGAGAGAGAGAGAGACAGAGACAGAGATGTATGTGCAAGCATGAATTCGAGTGTGTTTGTGTGTAGCTGTGCACTAATCCCAAGAACACGCACAAACACGCGCGCACAGGCACACGCACGCTTGCATTATAGGCACAGGCAGACAAACATCCATCTTCCCATCCATCCATCCGTCCGTGCGTCCGTCCGTCCATCCATCCATCCAGTCAGCCATCCATCCATCCATCCATCCATCCATCCATCCATACATACATACATACATACATACATACATACATACATACATACATACATATATACATAATCTATCTATCTATCTGTCCCGTAGTCTGACGACCGTGGGGGCACCCTCAAAGACTCAACAACCAGTTCCCTCCATTCCTCTCTCTGTTCTGCCTTTCTCAGGGTTTTGTTGAGTTCTAGGCCTGTCCATTAGCTGATGTTATCCTCCCAGCTCTTCCTTGGTCTGCCTCTTCTTCTTCCTCCTTGGACAGTGCCTTGTAAAACTGTCTTTGCAAGTCCTTTGGATCTTGTGACATGCCCACACCATTTAAGTTTACGC
>CM054134.1:7513012-7523012 GCA_028751875.1 Rapana venosa | reverse complement strand
ACAGACCGGCAGACAGACAGGAAGACAGACCGGCAGACAGAACCGTTTGCCTGGATGCAGCGCGTAAGTCAAGGTCACGGTGTGCCATAACCGATGTGGTGTAGGGGAGCGAGGCGTCAGAGACCTCACTTCTCTAGGGCCAGCATATTGAGGGCGGTGTCCATCTCCTCTCCCTCGCTGCTTTACCTTCCCTGACCCTAAAGAGGCAGGCACCCATTTACAGCTGGGTGAACTGAGAGACTGTACTGAAGCCAAGGCGCACAAACGGTCACCCATCCAAGTGGTAACCACACTCGACAACTGCTTAACTTGGCTGGGGGAAAGCGAGCGCTCCGACCACTGAGCTATCCCGTCCCCCAAGCGCATAAGTGAAGTGTGGGTTTATAACTGCAAGCAAGTGGAAAGTGGAACTCTGGCTCCCTTACCAGCAAACGAAGGGACAAGGAAGGACTGCAGGTCAAGATGTGTGCTGTGTATAGCACGTTCCCGCTTAACGCCAATCACACCTTCCCTGCATCAAACAATGGTTAATTACTTCACCACATCGTCCCTGCATCAAACAATGTGTAATTACTTCACCACATCTTCCCTGCATCAAACAATGTGTAATTACTTCACCACATCTTCCCTGCATCAAACAATGTGTAAAGACTCACCACATCTTCCCTGCATCAAACAATATGTAAAGACTCACCACATCTTCCCTGCATCAAACAATGTGTAAAGTCTCACCACATCTTCCCTGCATCAAACAATGTGTAAAGACTCACCACATCTTCCCTGCATCAGTCCATGTGCAGATTCTTCAGGATCACTCCAGCTGACAGAGAGAATACTCAGAAAAAGCCACGAGTCTTTGCAGTGCTGTGTAGTATCAACATTGTCCATGCATCGAGCACTCTGCAAATGCTTCAGGATCACTCCAGCTGACAGAAAGAACTCTTAGGAAGTGCAGAGCACCTTTGGAGTACTGTGTAGTATCTGCTTTCAGGTGTACAAAGTGACACTTTGGTAAATGAATGACCACTGTCTCTCAGCTTTCACTGAGCTCATTTTGCGTAAAATGATGTGGCTTTGCAGGTGAGTTGGCACTAGTGTGCAGGTCAACAGATCCTCTGGGGTAATTCGTATCGCTCTGCAAGTGGACTGACTTCTTTCTGCACGTGAACTGATGATGCCTGACACAGGTCCTGCAGGCACTGTCACTGCAGTCCTTAGCATCTGTGCCTTCCGCTGCAGCAAGAATATCAACAGTCCTAAGAGCCAATATTGACTTTCCAAGAACGCTTAAAGAGCAATAAAAGAGTCCTAAAACAGCCATAATTATGTAATTCGCTCTTCACAAAGTAAAGGATCTTGTTGAAAATTCCATACAACCAAAGAAAAACGCATGGCTAGAATGGCTTTTCTTGGCGGACGAACACGTGCTGTTACTGTAGGTGGACCTCCCTGAAGATGCACATTCCCTTTCACGTGTCATATACACAAAGCAAACCCCAGGACGGAAAAACAGGTGTTTGTTCTTGTGAAGAAGCAGTTAAAATATGTCTGGTATTGACATTAAGGAAAAGAGCTTTTCCACCAGCTGATGGTGACAGTGATGACCGCTGTGTCATGACGAACTTTACAGTAGGTTAAGCAGCCACAACAACAACAACAACAGCAACAACAACAACAACAACAACAGCAACAGCCACTTCAGATGAACCTGTCATTCTGAATGACTGTGACATGCATGAACAGTTGCAGGAGCATTAGGAGGTTACCACAGTTTGCTCCGTTGTGTCGTTGGTGAATAGACCGTATTTGTAAAATATGATTAGTGGATTTTTTTTTATTTGACAATAGACCAGTGGTCTACAATAGACCAGTGGCTTCTGCAATAGACCAGTGGCTTCTGCAATAGACCAGTGGTTACAATAGACCAGTGGTTACAATAGACCAGTGGTTATTACAATAGACCAGTGGTTTCTACAATAGACCAGTGGTTACAATAGACCAGTGGTTACAATAGACCAGTGGCTTCTGCAATAGACCAGTGGCTTCTGCAATAGACCAGTGTTTTCTACAATAGACCAGTGGTTTCTACAATAGACCAGTGGTTACAATAGACCAGTGGTTTCTACAATAGACCAGTGGTTACAATAGACCAATGGCTTCTACGATAAACAAGTTGTTTCCACAATAGACCAGTGGTTACAATAGACCAGTGGTTACAATAGACCAGTGGTTACAATAGACCAGTGGTTTTAGAATAGACCAGTGGTTTCTACAATAGACCAGTGGTTTCTACAATAGACCAGTGGTTTTAGAATAGACCAGTGGTTTCGAAAATATAACCTGTGGATTTGTCCGGCTAACTGCCTCACTGCCTGACTGACTAGCGGTGATAACAATGCAGCAATCCTCCAATAACAACAACTGTCATACTGAGCTGTAACAGTGCAGACTGACTGACTGACTGACTGACTGACTGGCTGACTGCCTGCCTGCTTGCCTGACTGACTGACTGACTGACTGTCTGCCTGCCTGACCGCCTGACTGAATGCCTGCCTGCCTGCCTGCCTGCCTGCCTGCCTGCCTGCCTGACTGACTGACTGCCTGACTGACTTCCTGACTGACTGACTGACTGACTGACTGTCTACCTAACTGGCTGACTGACTGACTGCCTGACTGACTTCCTGACTGCCTGCCTGCCTGACTGCCTGCCTGCCTGCCTGCCTGACTGACTGACTGACTGACTGACTGCCTGCCTGCCTGACTGACTGACTGACTGACTGACTGACTGACTGACTGCCTGCCTGCCTGCCTGCCTGCCTGACTGACTGCCTGCCTGCCTGCCTGACTGACTGACTGCCTGACTGCCTGACTGCCTGACTGACTAGTGTTGCTAACAGTGAAAGAATCCTCCAGAGGGCTGACTGCAGTACTGAGCGGTCATCAACACCACTGCTCTCCGCTCTGTGCACTGAGAGATTCAGGTCAGCCACAACGTTTACAAAACTCTGCAGGTCGACTAGTCCTCAGAAAGAAAAAATCTGAGCACGTTACCCCTCTCTTGCGATATCTCCATTGGCTGCCTGTGCCACAGAGAGTAAACTATAAGATCAGTACCCTCTGTTACAAATGCCTCCACAAAACAGCACCTTCCTACCTCTGTGAATGTCTTCATCTGTACACTCCTTCTCGTTCCCTCCGCTCTGCTGCAGATACCTTGTGCTTAAGAACACCTAGATTCAACCAGTCCACCGTTGGCCGTCGCTCTTTCTCTGTTTCTGGTCCATCGATCTGGAATGACCTCCCTCTCTCCCTCCGCCAAAAGCCTTCTTAAGAAGCTTTTAAATCTGGCCTCAAGACTCATTTATTTCAAATCTAAGATTCTCCTCTCTTGTTCCATCTCATTTGTGTCCCTGCCCTCAACAGACAAACCCCCCACCACCCTGCCGAAGTGTATAACCTTTATGTGTGTGCGTGTGTGCGTGTGAATGTATACATTTGAATTTGTAAAAACTATTGCTTGTAACTGGCTGCATGTGAATGAGTGGGATGAACGAAAGCGCTATGATTTGGGGGGTTTTCAAGATATGGCGCTATATAAATTTCATGTATTATTATTATTATTATTATTATTTGGACATTGTCCCTGTGTGGTGTGGCCAGGAGACAGACTATACCGGCAGCAGCAGCAGCAGCAGCAGCAGACCCTTCATGAGGGACACTGAACACCGGGACTGACCGGTCACTGCCCTGACCACTCACTACACGCCCACCACCTCGCCTTTCCACCACTGCAAACAATGATATCGTCTGCGTCACTGGTAAATAATAAAATTAATGACAATAATAATAATAATGACGACGATGACGACGATGAAGATGATGACGACGACGACGACGATGATGATGATGATGATGATGATGATGATGATGATTTATATAGCGTTATATCTTGCAAGGACAAATCAAAGCGCTTGCATTCAACCTATTCTTACACGGTCATGCAACCAACAACAATTAATAGTTTAAACGAATTCAAATGAATTCAAATGTGTATACACACACACACATTCACACACACACACACACACACACACACACACACACACACACACACACACACACACACACACACACACACACACACACACACACACACACACACACACACATTCACACACACACACACACACACTCACTTTGGCAGGATGGTGGGATATCGCCTGTTCAAGGCAGGGGTAGCTATGAGATGAAGCAGAAGAGGAAATTCTTAGGTTTGAAATAAGTATGTCTTGAGGCTGGATTTAAAAGTGGCATAAGAAGGCTTTTGGCAAAGAGAGAGAGGGAGGTCATTCCAGGTCGATAGACCCGAAATAGAGAAAGAGCGGTGGCCAACGGTGGATTGGTTGAATGTATGTATTCTTAAGCACAAGGTATCTGCAGCAGAGCGGAGGGAACGAGAAGGAGTGTATAGGTGAAGACATTCACAGAGGCAGGAGGGTGCTGTTTTGTGGAGACATTTGTCACAGAGGGTACTGATCTCATAATTTACTCTCTGTGGGACAGGCAGCCAGTGGAGAGATCGCAAGAGAGGGGTAATGTGCTTAGATTGTTGTCTTTCTGAGAACTAGTCGAGCTGCGGAGTTTTGTATACGTTGAAGGGAGTGGATAGATGATGCTGGCAGACCAGACAAAAGAGAATCGCAATAGTCCAGACGTGAAAGAATGAGAGACGTGACTAGTTTGGATGTTGCATCAGTGGACAGGTTCTTTCGAACTGCGCTGATAAGTCGTAATTGATAGCAGCACGACTGGCAGGTCTGGGTGATGAGCTTTAGCATGGAGAGTGTGTTGTGGATCACCTGAGCACCGCCCTGTTCCAGCTGCGGGAAAGACACTGCTGAAGTTCAGGTTCAGTGCCGCTTCCCCTACACCACGCTGCAGACAGACGTGGACATGCTCGTCAGGTCATGGCCTCGGATAGACGTGGACACTGCTCGTCAGGTCACTGGCCTCGGATAGACGTGGACACTGCTCGTCAGCTCACAGCCTCGGATAGACGTGGACACTGCTCGTCAGCTCACAGCCTCGGATAGACGGGGACACTGCTCGTCAGCTCACAGCCTCGGATAGACGTGGACACTGCTCGTCAGCTCACAGCCTCGGATAGACGTGGACACTGCTCGTCAGGTCATGGCCTCGCCACAGCACGGCGCCAGCTCTTTCTCTGGGAGGGTAGATATTTGTTGGTTGGCCAAGGACAGTGACATTGTACAGCAGATTTCCCCTCTGTGTGAGATCTTCGTTTAGGTCATTCCCACTAGTGATTTTCTGTGTGTGGGTGTGATGTGTGTTGGTGTGTGCAGTGCGTGCGTGCGTTGCGTGGTGCGTGCGTGTCGTTGCCGTGCTGTGCGTGGTGCGTGGTGTGGTGGTGGTGGTGCGTGCGTGCGTGCGTGCGTGCGTGCGTGCGTGCGTGCGTGTGTGGTGTGTGTGTGTGTGTGTGTGTGTGCGTTTATCATTGTTTGCTGTGGCAGTCTTTTGCAGATTTATCCTCTTGTGATATTTTGGACTGTGTATTGCTCTCCTAGTCCGTGAAGCTGACCACAGATTGTGTGTCCCGCCATGTGCCTGTGTAGACTGGGCCTCTTTCTCTTTCTCTCTTTCTCTCTTTCTCTCTCTTTCTCTCTTTCTCTCTTTCTCTCTCTTTCTCTCTTTCTCTCTCTTTCTCTCTTTCTCTCTCTCGTTGCCTCATGCTGCTGAGCAAGTGTGAGAACGAGGAGAAAGGCTGCAGCCCAGAGACAGACCAGCATTGTCAGACTTCACCTGTGCCTTCCTCTGCCATAGGCACTGTCTGTCATTGCCGTGTGGGACTGGCCAGCCACACCCGACGCTACTGTACCAGAATGAAGAACACATAGAGCACAGCAACTCCAGAGTCTTCCCAGACTGACGCTGCCATAGCACTGGACCTCACTTTCTATCTCATGTAAAAGACTAGCCTCCTGACCACCATTCAAGCTTTCGTGAAGTGGGGTAAACCGTCTGATTTAAGACCAGATTTGAACTGTATACCTCTGGCTTCTTTGACAGACTTGTTGTTTGGTTTATCTGTCTGTCTGTCTGTCTGCCTGTCTGTTCCTTTGTTTGTTGGTTGACTACTTTGTTTGTTCCGTTCTTTGTTGAAGTTTTGTTGTTGTCAAGGCATCAATCACAGGGCCGACAACCCACTGGAGAGTAAGAGCTGCCTCCTTTGTTGTCGTTCTTGCTGTGTTCTTTCTTTGCTTCTTTGTGTGATCGTGCTTTTGTTGTTCTAGCTGGTTTTTAAGTTTTGTTTTGCTTTGTTTGGTGGAAAGGTTCTTTCTTCTGTCTTCCTTCTCTGTTTGTTTTTGTTGTGGTTTTGTCTTCATTATTTGGGAGAAGGGGGTGTTTTGTTCGGGTGTTTTCTTTATCTGCTGGTTTGTCATCGGTTTGGTTTTGCTTGCTTGTTTGTCTGCTGTTTGTTTGTTTGCTTGTTTGCTTTGTCTTGCTTTCTTTCTTGCTTGCTTGTCTTTGTGTTCACTTTTTACAACAATGGTTGACACAAAGTGGTGGGCAGGGAGGCCGGAAGCAGAGCGCTGTCTGGGGAACTATGGGCCAGAGCCACACAGGGACTGGGGAAGGAAGACTAGGCAGATTATAGGAAAGGTCCACAGGCCAGTCAGCTGTTCTACATGTAGGCTACCCAAACATAACATCACTGCACGGACACGCACCAACCTGACAGCTTGTGGCCACTCACGTACCTTGTAAAACGCACGTGTCCTACACGTGTCCATTCAGTTTTCGATGAGATGTGGAGTCATGTGTCCACTAAATTTTCAATGGGTTGTGGAGATCAAACATACCACAGTCTCTCTCTCTCTCTCTCTCTCTCTCTCTCTCTCTCTCTCTCTCTCTCTCTCTCTCCCCTTATGTTACTTAGCGTATTACTGACTGTATTCAGACCATACACTGTGGCGTTATCCTGACATGAGTGGTAGGTGTGGTTCAGTACACTTAGCAATTCTTGTTGTGAAAGACTGCAGTGCTACCTTGCTCTGTTCACAGTCACTTACATGTGTGGCACGTGATCACTATTTTCAGGATTGTGATGATTGATTGTGAGTGATTCTTGTTGTGAAAGACTGCAGTGCTACCTTGCTCTGTTCACAGTCACTTACATGTGTGGCACGTGATCACTATTTTCAGGATTGTGATGATTGATTGTGAGTGATTCTTGTTGTGAAAGACTGCAGTGCTACCTTGCTCTGTTCACAGTCACTTACATGTGTGGCACGTGATCACTATTTTCAGGATTGTGATGATTGATTGTGAGTGATTCTTGTTGTGAAAGACTGCAGTGCTACCTTGCTCTGTTCACAGTCACTTACATGTGTGGCACGTGATCACTATTTTCAGGATTGTGATGATTGATTGTGAGTGATTCTTGTTGTGAAAGACTGCAGTGCTACCTTGCTCTGTTCACAGTCACTTACATGTGTGGCACGTGATCACTATTTTATGGATGTTTTTTTTCTGTAGTTCGTCTCTCATGCGCTCTGTTGCTGCCTGGTGATGGGACGAAGCTGAGTGAGTGCACAGCGATGGCAAGGGAGCGCCCTCTGGTAATGACACAGGGAGAAAGTTGTTCACAAAGACAGACATACACACATACACATACATACATACATACATATACACATATACACATACATACATACATACATACATACATACATACATACATACATACATACATACATACATACATACATACGAGCACAAATTGACAGCTGGTTCAATATTGTATTTAGTAAAACCACTGTTCCTTTCCATTGTACCCCGTCCTCCACTCCATCGCGATGTGTTGTGGCCTCAGGCCGACATACTATTTAAGTACTTCTGATATCAGAGCTAGCTCTCTCTCTTCCTCTCTCTCTCTCTCTCTCTCTCTCTCTCCTGTGTGTGTGGGGGAAGGGGGAAGAGATAAAGAACTAAATCGCCTTTGGCTCTTGCTATATGTGGGCGTACTGACCAGGAAGCGGTAGCCCACTTTGTGCGGCAGAGACTTAAAGTGCAGCTGACCAGTAAACAGAGATCTTTGGCTTCACCCTCAAAATAAATCAGCCGACCGCAAGGGGGGGGGGGAGGGGGGGGTGTTGGACGGGAAGGAGCCGAAGACCGGGGAGACAGAAAGCAAGAGCGCAACGTCTGGACAGAGCAGCATCAGGAGAGCGAAACAAAGAAGAACCACAAAACACAACGAAAACAAAGAAGAACCCTTGGCCAAAACGACAGCAAAGACTGAAGGTTTCACAGATGAACAGAAAGAATCTAGGAGAGAAGAGAGTAAGCAATCTAAGTGCCTCATAAAACAATGACAAAGAGGAATTTAATTAGACCCCCAAAAAAGAAAAGTAGTGAAGTCAATATTATTGTGAAAAGGAAAAATTGCAAAGGAGAAGAAAAAAGGCCATCACCAACACCAACAAATCAAGCAACATCAACAGTTTCAGTAGCAACATTAGGAACAATAACAACAACAACAACGTTTGCAGAAGCAGCAAAAACAACAACTAACACAACAACATCAATGCCAGTAACTAAAGCATCAAGAATCATCATCATCATCATCAGACCCGTGACCTTAGCGGTCGTGGGGGAGACACGAAAGACGATGCCGTGGTAAGCCTCCTCCATCCATCTCGGTCCTCGGCTCTGCGCAGTAGTGCCGAGTCATTCATCCTGGTCCATTCTCTGATGTTGTCCATCCATGACTTGTTCTGTCTTCCCCTCTTTCTGCCACCTTCGAGTGTTCCCTGCAGTACTATTTTTGGCAGAGTGTTGTGGCGGGTGACGTGGCCGAACCATGTCAGCTTTTTCTTCTTGACGATGGTGAGAAGGGGCATCAAGAATAGCAACAACCAAAAAAAGCAACAGCAAAAGCGGTAACAACAGCAGCAACAATAATTGCTTCAGCAACAACAGCAACAAAAAAATCACTACTATGACATCCCTTAAGTCTCCAGCACAGGCCAACAGACAGACAGACAGACAGACAGACAGACAGCGAAACAGACAGACAGACAGCGAAACAGACAGACCGACAGACAGACCGACAGACAGACAGCGAAACAGACAGACCGACCGACAGACAGACAGACAGTGAAACAGACAGACAGACCGACAGACAGACAGCGAAACAGACAGACAGACAAACACACAGACAGACAGCGAAACAGACAAACAGACCGACAGACAGACAGCGAAACAGACAGACAGCGAAACAGACAGACAGCGAAACAGACAGACACACAGACAGAGCCCGACAGACAGACAGACAGACAGCGAAAGACAGACAGACAGACAACGAAACAGACAGACAGCGAAACAGACAAACAGACTGCGAAAAGACAGACAGACAGCGAAACAGACAGACAGACAGACAGACAGACTGCGAAACAGACAGACAGACAGCGAAACAGACAGACAGACAGACAGACAGCGAAACAGACAGACAGACAGACAGACAGCGAAACAGACAGATAGACAGACAGACAAACAGACAGCGAAACAGACAGACAGACAGCGAAACAGACAGACAGACAGACAGACAGCGAAACAGACAGACAGCGAAACAGACAGACAGACAGACAGCGAAACAGACAGACAGACAGACAGCGAAACAGACAGACAGACAGACAGCGAAACAGACAGACAGACAGACAGCGAAACAGACAGACAGACAGACAGCGAAACAGACAGACAGACAGACAGGGAGAGAGCCAGAAAGAGAGGTAGGCTACTTCTCCAGCCAGGAGTGAAGTCTGACAAAGCCAGTCTGGCCGGAGACCGGACACAACACACCCAGTCCCGTTTTGTCTACAGGTCCAGCCCAAATTGCCTATTGACTGACTATTGATTGCTTATTGATTGCCTCTTGACTGACTGTTGACTGACTGACTTGACTGACCGGCCTACTGCC
>CM054134.1:7505512-7508012 GCA_028751875.1 Rapana venosa | reverse complement strand
TCTGGTAAATCGAACGCCATGTGTCCGATTTTTTTTAAAAAGCTATATCAGCTGAAAAGTCAACGTCTGCTGGCTCTCCTCATGGCACTGCTCTGTCTCCTATCCTTTTACTCTGTATACTAATGACTGCACTGGTACTGATATCACGCCATTGGTTAAATATTCTGATGATTCTGCTCTTGTAGGCCTGTCCAACTCTCATCTTGTGTATTCTGGAAAAGTCGAAGAGTTTTCCTACTGGTGCAAAAGAAACTATCTGGACTTGAATGTTAAAAAGACCAAGGAAATGCTAATTGAATTCCGCCAAAAAACAGAACCTTTGTCAGATGTTTATATTGATGGAATAAAAGTCGAACGGATTCATGAATATAAATGCCTAGGTACTGTTATTGATGATAAATTAAACTTTACTGCTAATACAGATATGATAGATAAGAAATGTCATTCTCGTATCTTTTCTCTTCAAAAGCTCAGGAGTCTTTAAGTAAGGATTAAAGTTTGTAAAACTTCTATCTATGCTTTATTGAGTCTGTCATTTCTTCTTTTTTTAAACTGCTGGTATAAAACGCTCAATGTCAAAAACAAAAATATACCAAACAAAGTTGCAACTCGCTGTAGCAAAATTGTGGGCTGTGCGTGAATGAACCTAAAAGGTGTACAGGTATGAATGGGGTGTGAAAGACGGGGCAAAAGAAATCGTGAGTGATGGTACGTATGTGCATGCTAAATATTCTGAACTCCTTCCATCTCAAAAACGCTATAGAGAACCTAACTCAAAACTCTCCAAAGTAAAACAGCTTTTATCCCCACCTCAATTCTAATTCTGAACAAGGATTTTTTTCTTTTTAACTGCCTCATCTTCTGAGACGTTCCTGTCCTGCTGTTCCTCAGCGCTCATTCCCATCTCTCCGCCAAGGCCACAGCCACACACAGCCACACACAGCCACAGCAACACACAGCCACAGCCACAGCCACACACAGCCACACACAGCCACACACAGCCACAGCCACACACAGCCACACACAGCCACACACAGCCACAGCCACACACAGCCACACACAGCCACAGCCACACACAGCCACACACAGCCACAGCCACACACAGCCACACACAGCCACAGCCACACAGCCACAGCCACACACAGCCACACACAGCCACACACAGCCACACATAGCCACACACAGCCACAGCCACACAGCCACAGCCACACACAGCCACACACAGCCACACACAGCCACAGCCACACACAGCCACAGCCACACAGCCACACACAGCCCACAGCCACACACAGCCACACAGCCACAGCCACACACACACAGCCAACAGCACACACAGCCACAGCCACAGCCACACACAGCCACACCACAGCCACACACAGCACCACAGCCACCACACAGCCACACACAGCCACACACAGCCACACACAGCCACACACAGCCACAAGCCACACACAGCCCACACACAGCCACAGCACACACACAGCCACACACACAGCCACACACAGCCACAGCCACAGCCACACACACCACAGCCACACACAGCCACACACAGCCACAGCCACAGCACAGCCACAACACACACAGCCACACACACACAGCCACACACAGCCACACACAGCCACACACAGCACACAGCCCACACACAGCCACACACAGCCACAGCCACACACAGCCACACACAGCCAACACACACACAGCCACACACAGCCACACACAGCACAAGCCACACACGCACAGCCACACACAGCCACAAGCCACCACAGCCACTATCCACGACACAGGTCGAAGCACAGGACACTAAGCACAGCTCACGAGCAACAGTCACAGGAGCCACCACATGCTCTAGGCACTGTTGCTTCAGTCTTCCTGCTAACTACAGGACTACACACAGGCTCATATAAATCAGTGCTCAGTCGCGGAACCAGACAGGAGTCCTCACCATGCAACACCATAGTTCTCACGATGTCACGCGTCCTGAATCCAGAGTTACAAACTACCAGGCACAGAGCTGTAGGATGTGAGGTACCTGAACCAAGAGCACAGGGGACCGAACAGTGCATTGTTTGACGATGTGACATACACATGAGCTTTAAGATCCTGCGCGGTAACTTGACAGGGTTGTACCACGATTACTAGCATAAAATCCTGTAACCAGGCTGAAGAAGACTGCAGTGTGGTCAAGGTAATGTGAGTACACATGCCACAACGCACCGTAAGTGGAGAAGTGATGTGTGGTCCATTCGCACTGAGCCCAAGGCAATGGGTAGATAGAGCCAGGAGTGAACAATCCGTATTGACGAAATATAATTCCCGGGTTTGTCAACCAGCCTGAGAGAACAGACACCTGCAGTGTTGGTGGTATTTGAGTACACTCTCAAAATGCATCCGTAAATGGAGGAAGCTCGATGTGTGGTCCCAGTCTCCACTGAGCCCACAGCGCACATTGGGTAGGAGACGGCCAGAGTCCGAAACAATCCCTATGACCAATGGAATTCGAACC
>CM054134.1:7469602-7505012 GCA_028751875.1 Rapana venosa | reverse complement strand
GACAGCACAAAACAGACAACAGACAGACAAAACCGCAGACAGACAGACAGCAAAAACAGCAGACAACAAACACACAGACGACACGAAACAGACAGACAGACAACAGACACGAAACAAAGACAGCGAAACAGACAGACACACAGACAGCGAAACAGACAAACAGACCGACAGACAACAGCGAAACAGACAGACCAACAGACAGACAGCGAAACAGACAACAGACAGACAGACAGCGAAACAGACAGACAGCGAAACAGACAGACCAACAGACAGACAGCGAAACAGACAGACAGACAGACAGCGAAACAGACAGACAGCGAAACAGACAACAGACAGACAGACAAACAGACAGACAGACAGCGAAACAGACAGGCAGACAAACAGACAGCGAAACAGACAGACAGACAGACAACGAAATAGACAGACAGACAGACAGCGAAACAGACAGACAGACAGACAGCGAAACAGACAGACAGCGAAACAGACAGACAGACAGACAGCGAAACAGACAGACAGACAGACATACAGACAGCGAAACAGACAGACAGACAGACAGCGAAACAGACAGACAGACAGACAGCGAAACAGACAAAACAGACAGACAGACAGTGAAACAGACAGACAGCGAAATAGACAGACAGACAGACAGCGAAACAGACAGACAGACAGACAGACAGCAAAACAGACAGACAAAACAGACAGACAGACAGCGAAACAGACAGACAGACAGACAGCGAAACAGACAGACAGACAAACAGACAGCGAAACAGACAGACAGACAAACAGACAGCGAAAACAGACAGACAGACAAACAGCGAATAGACAGACAGACAGACAGCGAAACAGACAGACAGACAGCGAAACAGACAGACAGACAGACAGCGAAACAGACAGACAGACAGACAGCGAAACAGACAGACAGACTGCGAAACAGACAGACAGACAGCGAAACAGACAGACAGACAGACAGCCAGCGAAATAGACAGACAGACAGACAGCGAAATAGACAGACAGACAAACAAACAGACAGCGAAACAGACAGACAGACAGACAGACAGCGAAACAACAGACATACGACAGCGAAACAGACAGACAGACAGACAGCGAAACAGACAGACAGACAGATAGCGAAACAAACAGACAGACAGACAAACAGACAGCGAAACAGACATACAGACAGCGAAACAGACAGACAGACATACAGACAGCGAAACAGACAGACAGACAGACAGACAGCGAAACAGACAGACAGACAGCGAAACAGACAGACAGACAGACAAACAGACAGCGAAACAGACAGACAGACAGACAGGGAGAGAGCCAGAAAGAGAGGTAGGCTACTTCTCCAGCCAGGACTGAAGTCTGACAAAGCCAGTCTGGCCGGAGACCGGACACGACACACCCAGTCCCGTTTTGTCTACAGGTCCAGCCCAAATTGCCTATTGACTGACTATTGATTGCTTATTGATTGCCTCTTGACTGACTGTTGACTGACTGACTTGACTGACCGGCCTACTGCCAATCAGCTCTACTGTCCTCTTGCCCCTGTCGAACAGACATGGCACTTTTCCTTCCTCCTTCCCACTCAGTCAATGAAGATGTACTTCCTTTCTCGTCTTTTGGGATGAAGGATGTGCGTTTACTTCCCTTGCTTGTCTGTAGTGAACAGCTTCTATGAAAGGGGTGAGTGAACTGAAATAGATCCTTTCAACAGGACTGTTGCTTTATTGTAGCTATGTTGTTTCTCTAGAAATGGCATGTTTGGTTTCCTTAGGTTTTTCGTTGAGGGTAGTGGGCCGGTGGGGTAATCATGGAATAATAATAATAATAATAATAATAATAATAATAATAATAATAATATATGGAATTTATAGAGCGCTATATCTTGCAATTACAAACCAGAGCGCTTCCATTCAATCTGCTCCCACACAAACAACCAACAATGATTAACAATATTCTAACAAATTCAAATGTACACACACACACACACACACACACACACACACACACACCACACACACACACACAGGTTGTACATTTCAGCAGGGTGTTGGAATTTTGGCTTTCAAAGGCGGGGACAGACATGAGATGAAACAAGAGGGAAAAATCTTAGGTTTGAAATAGGTATGTTTTGAGGCTGGATTTAAAGCTGTCGTAAGTAGGCTTTTCACGAAGGAGAGAGGAGGTCATTCCAGATTGATGGACCAGAAATAGAGAAAGAGCGACGGCCAACAGTGGATTGGGTTGAATCTAGGTATTCGTAAGCACAAGGTATCTGCAGCAGAGCGGAGGGAACGAGAAGGAGTGTACAGGTGAAGACATTCACAGAGGTAGGAGGGTGCTGTTTTGTGGAGACATTTGTAACAGAGGGTACTGATCTTGTACTTTACTCTCTGTGGCACAGGCAACCAGTGGAGAGATTGCAGGAGTGGAGTAATATGCTCAGATTTTTTCTTTTTGAGGACTAATCGAGCTGCAGAGTTTGTATGCGTTAAAGGGGAGTGGATAGATGATGCTGGCAGACCAGCCAAAAGAGAATTACAATAGTCCAGACGTGAAAGAATAAGAGATGTGACAAGTTTTGGATGTTGCATCAGTGGACAGGTACTTTCGGATTGCACTTATACATCGTAATTGATAGTAGCAGGACTGGCAGGTCTGGGTGATGAACTTTTGCATAGAGAGTTGTTTGTCAATAACAACACCTAGATACTTAACTGCACTGGATAGCGGAACGGGATGTACTGCCAAATTCTATTGAATCTGTTGTGATGGAAGAGAGTTTGTTTTTGGTCCTATAATCATGGCTTCGTTTATCTGCATTTAGCTGTAACTTGTTTTGTATCATCCAGTTTTGAATTTTCTGAGGAAAAGTGACATATTGTCAAGATAGAAGGCAGATTTTCAGGAGTGTCACTGCTTTGAATCTGAGAGTCATCAGCGTAGAAATGATGGTTGATCTGGTGACGGTTTATTATGTATGAGAGTGGAACAGTGTAAGAGTGAACAGGACAGGCCAGAACTGATCCTTGTGGACTCCAAAATTCTAGTTTTACAGGAATTGATTGAATTTTGTTTACTGAGACTGTCTGGAATCGATCCGTGGGGTATGAACTAAACCAGGTAAGGGCTGTGCCAGTAACACCGAACGATTTTTTGGAGACGGAGAGAAGGATAGAGTGATCTATAGTGTCAAATGCTGCAGATAAGTCGAGAAGAGTGAGAAGAGAGATTTTCCCTGAGTCAGAAGCGTTTTAGAAGCGTGTTTAACGTATGGACTAGGTGGTTTCCGTGCTGTGGTTGACGCGATAGGCAGACTGAAATGCGGAAGGAGACTATTTGAATGGAGATGGCTGTTGAGTTGTTTCAGAACTACTTTTTCAAGGACTTGGAGATAAGGTAGGTTAGAAACAGGTCTGTAATTTTTCAGTATGTTAGGGTCAAGGTCGTGCTTTTTTAGTAGAGGTGTAACTATTGCAGTTTTGAGTTCTGAAGGAAAAATTCCGAAAGAAGAGATGATTTTACAATCTTCGTGATAGTTGGTATAAGCTGCGGAAGGCACCTGCGTGAAAAGAGAAGCAGCATAGGATCAAGATCACATGATTTTATGGTCATTTCATTAGAATTTTCCTGATTTCTTCCTCACTTTTTTGCTGAAAGGAAAGGAGAGGAGTGCCAGTGAATTGGGGATCAGGAGGTACAGGGTTTGGGAAAGGGGGTCTGATCTAGTCTGGAGCGAATGTTACGGACTTTGTCTGAAAAGAACGAAGAAAATATATCAGAAGTTCAGAGTGACTGTGAACAGTAGGCAGAGGGCTTGTCTTTGCAGATCCAAGAAGATTGAAGTGAGGGAAAAAAGAGATTTCATGGATGTTGCATTGAGAACTTGAGCAGAGTAGTACTTTGTCTTGGCTGAGTGGATTAAAGTTTTTACTTTGTTGGTTTGTTTTCGAAAGAGCTGTTTGTTTATTTCAGTTTTTGTTTTTCGCCACTGCCGTTCTAGTTGTCGGCGTTTGCGCTTTGCCACCAGGATATCATGGGTGTACCATGGGGCGAAAGGCCTATCAGGCAAATATGGTCAGTGGGAGGTGCATGCTCATCAAGCAGTTGGCTGAGAATAGCGTTATAGTGTTTAGAAGTGTCAGTGTCTTCAGGGGTTTGTGATAGGCGTTCAGCAGCTTGGGAAGAGAAAGTTTGAATGTCAATAGCCTTGAGGTTACGACGGGTGATGCAAATTCTTCTTTTTGATAGGTTTTGCAATGTTAAGGAAGAAAAGGATGGCAGAATGATCAGAAAGCAGTTGGTCAGTGACGGGATAGAGGTGACAAGATCTTGTGAAACCCTCAGTGAAAGAGCCAGTCTAGGATATGACCTGATCTGTGTGTTGCTTCATTCACCAGCTGGGAAAGAGAGTGATTTGACAAGAAAGAGAAATACGCTTGACATCAGGAGAAGCTTGGTTGTCGAAGTGAAAATTAAAGTCACCAAGAATGACAACTTCTTGGGAGAGAGGCTGTAGTGATCGAGGAGAGATTGAAATTCTTGATGGAAAACTGAAGATGTCAGTTTGTTCTTACGGCTGGGAGGTGGGCGGTAAAGGCAGCAGAAAGTAATAGAATGACCGGGTGAGGTGAGGTTGAGTTCACAGACTTCAAAAGATTCAGGTGAGATAGGTAAAGAGTGGCAGAAAGAAAGAGCTGGATGCAGTGTGTCTTTGTAAACTATGGGAAGGTCGGGGGAAAGAAAGAGTTGTATAGCCAGGTGGTGTCAGTTGTTTAATCTTAGGTTCATGACCTTGTGGGTTAAGCCAGGTTTCTGTGAGAAAGATAAGATCAATTTTCTGTTCAGATATAAAATCAGAAAGAAGGTTCACCTTACCATCTGGGCAAACAGACTGCGCATTTAGAAAACATATGTGAAGAAGTTTTGAGGGAGGCAAAGAGGTTGAAGATGACTGTGGTGATTGAGGGTGACTATCAGAGAAAGAGGACGGGGATGATGGTTGAGATGTGTGCAGTGGAAGAGCAGACCAGAGCAGAGATGGCGAGTCAGGTATGGAAGATGGTGAAAGGACTGGTTTGATAGAGGGATTTATAGTCTGATGCACACTGTGATACACATTACTGTTAGAAACACAAATTATTAGAGTCACAGCAGAGGATGGAGCATCTGGAGAACAAAGATGTGGAGTGCTGCGGCTGGTTGTGGTCGTTGTGGCAGTGACGTCAGAGGTGATGGGGGAGACGGATGTAATGGAAGCACGCTGCAGGCGATGACGTCTGCCTGCACGTGTTCCTCGTCGGGTTTTGCTGTGGTAAATTCCTAAGTTTGAAAGATGCCGTTTCAGTTCAGACTGTATAGGGAAGAGATCACGTGAGGACAATGCCTTTATGTCTGCAGCAGATGATGTCATAGTAGTGAAGTGGCAAACACTGGGCGGTGGTGATGGGGGAGATTTGAGTCCGTGGATCACGTGAAAAAGTTCAGGCTGCGGCAGGGTCAGAGTACATTGGGTCACAAGGACCAGCACAAACAGGTGAATACAAATCATCAAACTAAATTTTTGAAGAATAAATCGAAAGATGAAAATTATGAATTAAAATATTTCGAAGAGCAGATAATATTGAAGAAAATGGTTCTGACATACAAATCTGGGTGCCGACACGAACACAAGGATGTAAAACTTTCCCGGAAGGACGCAGGAGAAACACAACAACTTGACATTCAAACTTCATAAACTTCACTGCCCTTCCGTGGAAAGATTCCATCTTCTTTTGTGGACGCCGCAGCACTCTGTCCATATCTGCTGATGCCAGGGACAGAAAGTCATGAGACATCAGTGTCGACAGCATAAGACAGCTATAGACAGCTACAGACAGTCATAGACAGCTTGAAAACAGCTATAGAAAGCCAGAGACAACTAAAGACAAACATAAACAGCTAAAGACAGCTAAAGACAGCCATAAACAGCTAAAGACAGCTATAGACAGCAGAAGACAGGCAGCTATAAACAGCTATAGACCGCCATAGACAGCTAAGGACAGTGATAGACAGCCGAAGACAGACAGTTATAGACAGCGGTAGGTAGTCGCAGACAGCTATAGACAGCTATAGAATCTATAGACAGCTAAAGACAGACAGCTATAGACAGATATAGACAGCTATAGACAGATATAGACAGCTATATATTATAGTTATAGACAGCTATAGGCAGCTAAAGACAGCTATAGACAGCTATAGACAGCAAAAGACAACTCAATACAGTAACAGAATGGGGGCAAACACATTTTCACTTGGCTTTGGTTTTATCCTGGTTGGCTGGTTGGTTTGTTGGCTGGTTGGTTGGTTGGTTGGTTGGTTGGTTGGTTGGTTGGTTGGTTGGTTGGTTGGCTAAATGGCTGGTTGGCTGGTTGGTTGACTGGTTGGCTGGATGGTTGGCTGGTTTGTTGGCTGGTTGGCTGGTTGACTGGTTGACTGGTTGGCTGGTTGAGTGGTTGGTTGGTTGGTTGGTTGGCTGGCTGGTTGGTTGGCTGGCTGGCTGGTTGGCTGGTTGGTTGGTGGTGGGTGGGATTTTAAAGGGAAACATTTAATTGGCTTTCATGTTTGCAGTTCCACTGACCTGGCAGGCTGTATGAGGGCCGCCACGTATCCACCTCCAACCACTCCTATAACCCTCACCTCAAGCTCAAAATAAACACCATCTGTGTGTGCGTGTATGCGCGCGAGCGCGCGTGTGTGTGTGTGCGTGTGTGCGTGCGTGCGTGCGTGCGTGTGTGTGTGTGTGTGTGTGTGTGTGTGTGTGTGTCTGTCTGTCTGACGGTCTGTCTGTCTGTCTGTCTGTTTCTACGTGTCTGTATTTGTGTATGTGTGCCTGTATCTGTATATTTATGTCCGTGTATGTGTGTGCACGTCCATTCGCCATTGCAGGGACTCACTGGAAGGGGATGGAGTGTCGGCCATACAACCAGCGGCGGCCATGAGAGGCCAGCGCATGGTGCAGTTAAGGAGGCCGGCCATCAAACCTGACAGGGGCAGGCCCAGCCATGCCAGCCTGTCTGCCCAGCTGGGGGTGGATGTGGGGCGTTGTTCAGCAGGGGCCCACAGACATGGGCAAGACAGGATGGTTTTCTTCTGCACACGGTCAGTGTGCTGGCGGCGGCCTGCCCCTTGCCCCTGCCAACAGTGTGCCGTCAGTTGTGCGTGTGTCAGTGTGTGCTTGCAGTCCTCATGCCCTCAGGTCGTTGGGTTTGGAGAGGGGAAGATTCCTTTGGGGTCTTTTCTTCGTCTCTTTTCTTTACTTTTCTTTTCTTTCTCTTCTTCTTTCATCATTTTTTTTTGTTTCCTGCCTTTCTGCGCTGTTATTGTTCCCTTGTTATACCTCCCTGTTGTTTTTTCTTCCTATTTTGCATGCTTGTGTGCTTGTGGGGTATTCATGTTCTGTTTTCTTGCCTTCCTCTTTTCTGCCTTTTTCTGTTTCGTTTTTCCCTTCTAGTTTTAGGGGTGGTTTTCTCCTCGTTATGTCCTTTTGAGTCCTAAGGTTTTTTAAATGGCTAAGAATCCCGCGCCGCCACACACACACACACACACACACACACACACACACACACACACACACACACACACACACACACACACACACACACACATTGTTGTCTCATGGTGATGGGGATTATTTGTTATATTGTTGTCTCATGGTGATTGGTGATTATTGTTATTATTGTATCTCTACTATAATTATCATTATAATTGTCTTATTTGACTTATTTTACTTGTTTGATAGTTATAGTGCGCATATATTATATTTAAAAAGCGCTATTTGAAGAGTGTGATCGCATATAAGCACACGTTTGCTGGATGGAGGAGGAGGGAGGGAGGTCATTCCAGGCAATATTGCCTGTTCCTGTACCTTTTGATTATCTAAAGTATGAACGTGAAAGAATGGATGATATAGTAGGTGAAGTAATTTGTTTGTCCTGACGTTTTATGATTTTTTTTAATTCTTAAAACATTCTTTATTTAAGTGTGTGTGTGTGTGTGTGTGTGTGTGTGTGTGTGTGTGTGTGTTGTGTGTGTGTGTGTGTGTGTGGTGTGTGTGTGTGTGTGTGTGTGTGTGTGTGTGTGTACGCGAGCGCGCACGCGCGCAGGTGTGTATGAGTATGTGTGTGCGTGTGTATGTATATGTGTGTAATTTGTATTTTCCAATGTATCATCTTATTGGTTTTTCTCTTTTTACTGGTTCAATTTATTGGTAAAGGTTACAATAATGTAGTATTTCAGTATAATCATTAAGAAATTTGTTCTTAGATAGATGGCTTGATGAAAAGAATGCAAATGCATTGCTTATTCAATGTGCCATCTGGAAATAAAAAATTCGACTTGACTTGACTTCACACACACACACACACACACACACACACACACACACACACCCCACACACACACACACACACACACACACACACACACACACACACATTGAAATTACATTTGTTCTTAGATAGATCGCTTGATATAAAACGAAAATGCATTGTGTATTCAATTTACCATCTGGAAAGAAAACTTGACTCCGACTTTGACTTTGACTTTGACTTTCCACACACACATACACACACACTCAAGCACACACTCACACACACACACACTCACACACACGCACACACTCACACACACACACGCACACACACTTACACACACACTCACACGCTAACACACACACACACTCACACACACACACACACACACACACATATTCCGTTAGACTTGCGAGAGGGTTATGAACTTTTAAAGCATACTTCCTTTAATAAGGCAATTAACAAATTGTTAAATTCTAATTGTTATTACACTCAAAATTGCCTAAATATGACGAATGTACAAAACACTAAGCGTTTCTGTGCAAAGCCACTTATGTCTGCTTCCAGAAATGTATCAAGCTTGGTTTATAGATTCCGTTTAAATGCTCTTCGCACAAAATACTGCAAGAACATACTATGCGCATAATTCCGTGCATTACTTAGTGCTATTTCTTTCTCTGTGTCTGGATGCTGGTGTCTTTCTGTGTTCGCATTCGCATTTTTTTTTTTATATGTATACGGTGAACTCCAGCTTAGTGGCATGCACATCCCCTTTTCTCTGCAATTTTGCACGCAGGTTAGCTTCTCGTGAAGTTCCTGTTCGTGAGTTCGGGTTTGTTTCATCAGCTGAGTAGCAGCAGCTTTAAATAGGAGGATGTTTTGATTGAGAGGAGGAGGAGGAGATTCACTCTTTGGCTGAAGTTCGTTGGTCGCCGTTCCAGCTGGGCTGTTGGGCGCCGCGTGTTGTCTCTCTATTTGGAGAGCAGGGGGGAGCAGCACTTGGAGTAGTTCAGGCTCGTGTGGACCCGGTCTTCGTTCTTCGTTGTTATGTCGTGTCCGTCCTGTCAATGTCTTCCTTGAGGTGCAGGAGTGCACCGTACTTCCTGTGGTGTGTTGTCTCTGCTTGCAGAGCAGAGGGTAGCAGTCATCTTTGAGTGGTTCTGGCTCCCGAGGACCAGTCTACGTTCTCCGTTGTGCTGTCCGTTTTGTCAACGTCTTTCCTGGGTGCAGGAGTGCACCTTGTTCTTTCTCAGTGACAGGTGAGGGATGTTCTGTGGATATGATTCAGTTCTGAGATGGTTCTTGTGCCGTTGTGGTGGTCGTCGTTGAGTGTCTTGTGTCAGTGCAGTGCTTGGATGGTTGGTTCTTGAATAAATTAATGTAGAATGTTTTCGAGGGAGGTTACCTGCTTTTAGGTTTCTGATATACTGGGTAGGCTTAGGTTTCTCTATTAGTGAACAATAGGATATGTTCTTTAATATGTTTTTTAATGCTAATGTTTGTCTAGAGAGAGTTCTCACTAGTGTTTAGAACACTCGGTATTTCTTAAGGTTAATAATCAATATGGGTGAGCCCTGAGTGATTTGGCATTTAGTGCAAGTTTGCGTATTAAGTGGCTGTATGTGGTTGTTATTGGTTTTCTGTAAGATAATTCTCTCTTGTGGAAAAGTTTTTAAAAAGTATTTTAACTTAAATGTATCTGAACATAAATAATTATAGATTATACATCAGACGTCATTTAGATGGGAAATGGAAATGATTCCTTTAAGATACCGTGAAGTTTTGGCTGAATAGACAAATTGTCAATTGTCGGGGGGGGGGGGGGGGGGACACAAGGGAAATAACCCTAGTTGCCTTAGCGCTAGCCATGGGTCTATGCTGAGGAACGGCAAGTAATGCCTGTTCCAGGTTCCTGTGGGAGCCTCCAGCGGTGGAGTCGTGCCTGGAGAGGGTGCAGCCTGGTGTGCCCTGAAGAGTCGCCGACGGTTTGTCCTTGACCCTCTGTCCCTTTATTCCCTGGATCCACCTTTTTCCCCTTTGACCCGTTTCCCTTCTCCATGCTGCCTTGTCCACCTGTGACCCTCCTTGAGGTCTTCGGCCTACCCGGAATTATCCCTCGGTGTTCGTATGTGGGGAACAGATTGTGACTGAGGGAAGTGGGAGAAGAATATTCATTAGGCTGGTTTCTGGACTTTACAGAGGGGAGGGTATTATGGATAAAGTTTAGAGTGTGATTGGTGATTGAATGTGTGTGTCTGTAAGTATTTATCTGATGTGACTGTTTTTGGATTTTGAAAAAAAGTCTGGAATTTTTCTTCAGTGTTCTGTGTTTGGTGTTGTGGGGAAGATAGTTAGAGAGGGCATGGGTGGGGGTTAGCCACAATCCCTTATGGAGCGTGACACACGTGTGGAAAACAAATTAGCGTCAGACATCTGCTTACTGGTTGTCCTAGAATTAAAGAAACCGTTTCTATGACATTGAAAGATCCGTTACTTTTAGAATCATCTGTAACGCTTAAAAGCATCCTAAACAGAAATTCTGAATGTCTGCTACACAGCCCAGTCGGTAACTTCCTGTGATTGATCACCTTGTTTTAAAGCTTATCATTTAATGAATGCTCTATAAACCTCTCTAAATGCCCTTTGTTTTTTACCCCATACTTTGTGCTAATATCTACGTAGAATATGTTAACGTTCCCAAAGTCCAAACTTTTGGCTAGTTATAGTATCTATTGTTAGTTTTCGGAGTTTTTCTTGTTCTATTTGTTATCCTTGACTGGTTGAAGATTTAGAAACATGTTCTTGATTATTCCCCTATAGTTCTTTCAAATAGTAAGGCCCTAGGTTCTTTATAACTGTTTGTTGCTTAGGTCATTTTATTGGCACACATACACGCGCGCACACACACACACACACACACACACACACACACACACACACACACACAAACACACAAACACACACACACACACTCACACATACACACACAAACACACACACACACACACACACACACACACACACACACACACACAAACACACACACACACACACACAAACACACACACACACACTAACACATACACACACAAACACACACACAAACACATTGTCTTACTGTCTGTGCCTGTGCCACAGACAGTAAATTATAAGATCTGTACAATGTCTCCACAAAACTGCACCTTCCTACCTCTGTGAATGTCTTCACCTGTACTCCTTCACGTTCCCTCCGCTCTGCTGCAGATACCTTGTACTTACGAATACCTAGATTCAACCAATCCACCGTTGGCCGCCGCTCTTTCTCTATTTCGGGTCCATCGACCTGGAATGAGCTCCCTCTCTCTTCGCCAGAAACCTAGTTATGACACTTTTTTAAATCCAGCCTCAAGACATATTTATTTCAGACCTAAGCTTTCTCCCCTCCTGTTTCATATCAGAACTATCCCACCTTCACTAACCCATGTCCTATCACCCTGCTGAAGTATACGACCTGTGTGAGTGTGTGTGAGTGTGTGTGTGTGTGTGTGTGTGTGCTTTTGAAAAACATTTGACTATTGAAATTCTATTTCATAGAATTTGTCTGCAGCGCACCATTTTTGTAATATCTGTTTGTTTAAACTATTGATTATTTATCATTGATTGCATGACTGCGTAAGATTAGGTTGAATGCATGCGCTTTGATTGTCTTTGCAAGATATAGCGCTATATAAGTTCCATTTATTATTATTATTACATTCACACACTCACACTCTCAACCTCCTTACCTGCCTCTGCTCTGTTACGGCACCCCTCCTCCTCGTCCTGTCAGTTTTCTTCCCTCCCTCTTCCCCCTCCACCCCTGCCTTTCAGTGTGGATGGGGTCAGGGTGTGTCTCTTCAGCCGGTGTGTGTGTGTGTGGGGGGGGGGGGGGTTAGATCTTGAGAAACTGTTGCTGATGTGTGTGAGGTGGGGGGGGGTGGGGGGAGGTTTGATGAGGAGATTACTAACGTGATGGACTGTGTGTGTGTGTGTGGGGGGGTAGATCTGAGATACTCGTGCTGATCTGATGTGTGTGTGGGGGGGGGGAGGGTAGATCCTGAGATACAGTCGTTGCTGCCATGAGTGTGTGAGTGTGGGGGGGGGGGGTAGTCTGAGGATACTAGTGCTGACTGGATGTGGTGTGTGTGTGTGGGGGTAGATTGAGATATCGTGCTGATGTGTGTGTGTGTGGGGGGGAGTAGATCTGAGATACTCGTGCTGACCTGTGGTGTGTGTGGGGTGGGGGGGTTAGATTGAGAATACTCGTGGAGACTGTGTGTGTGTGGGGGGGGGGGGTAGATCTGAGAAACTCGTGTGTACTTGTGTGTGTGGGGGGGGGGTAGATCTGAGAAACTCGTTGTTGACTGTGTGTGTGTGCAGGGGGGGGGGTAGATCTGTACGATACTCGTGCTGACTGGGTGTGTAATAAAAACGGGGTGTGGGCGGGGGGTAGATCTGAGGATTTACTCGTTGCTGACTGATGTGATGATATCGTGTGGGGGGTGGGGGGATAGATCTGAGAATACTCGTGCCCTGACTGTTGTGTGTGGGGGCGATAATCAAGGACAATGGGGGGGGTAGATTCTGGAGATACTCGTGTCTTGATGTGTGTGTGTGGGGGGGGGGGGGGTTAGATCTAGAATACTGTGCTGACTGTGATGTGGTGAAGGGGGCGGGTATGTGATTCTGTGATACTCGTGCTGACTGTGTGGTGTGTGTGAGGGGGAGGGGGGGTGGTAGATCTTGAGAGCACTCGTGCTGGACTGTGTGTGTAGAGGGGGGAGAGAGGGGGGTAGATCTGAGATACTCGTGCTGAATGATGTGTGTGGGGGGGAGGGGGGGTAGTTCGGAGTATCGTGCTGGACAGTGTGTGTATTGTGGGGGGGGGGTGGGTAGATTATGAAAAACTCGTGCTGACTGTGTGTGTGTTAGGGGGGGGGGGGACGAATCTTGAAAAAATCGTGCTGGATGTGTGTGTGTGTGGGGGGGTGGGGGGGTAGATTGAGATACTCGAGCTGACTGTGTGTGGTGGGGGGGGGGGCGGGGTAGACTCCTGAGAAACTCGTGACTGACCGTGTGTGCGCGTGTGGGGGGGGGGGGGGGTCGATCTGAGATACGCGTGCTGACTGCTGTGTGTTGTGTAGAGGGTGGGGGGGGGGGGGGGGTAGGATCTGAGTTACTCGTGCTGACTGGTGTGTGTGGTGGGGGAGGGGGGGAGATCTGAGTTACTCGTGACTGACAGACGTGTGTGAGGGGGGGGGGGGGCGGAGATCAGAGATACTCGTGCTGAACTGATACTGTGTGTGGGGGGGGGGGGGGGGGAGATCTGAGATAATCGTTGTGAACTGTGAGGTGTGGGGGGGGCGGGGGGTAGATCTGAAACTCTCGTGCTCTGGTCTGTGTGTGTGTGGTGGGAGGGGGGGAGGGAGATCTGAGATACTCGTGCTGACTGTGTGTAGTGTGGGGGGGAGGGGGTGAGATCAGAGTATCGTGCTGACTGGTGTGTGTGGGGGGGGGGGGGGAATCTGAGGATACTCGTGCTGACTGTGTGTGTGGGGGGGGGGGGGCGGGGGAGAACTGAGATACTCGTGCTTGATGAGATGGTGATTCCTGAATCTCCTGAAGAGCAGAAACAGGGGAGACAACTCCACGCTGCTAGTCAGGGAAACCAGGACACTCCTCTATCCACCTCACTCCTCTGTTTCCATATAAATAGCTAAATCACTGTGTCCCTCTGTTTCCATAACACAGCTGACAGACTCGGTTGCCCCCCCTTCATATTTCCTTAAAAAACAGCTGTCACTGTGTCCCTCTCTTTCTCATAAAACTATAGCATCACTGGTGTCCATTTTTTCCATTTAAACAGCTTGTAATGTGTCCTCCTTCTTTCCAATAAAAAAGCTAAACTGTGTCACTTCTTTTCATAAAAACCAGCTAGTCACTGTGTCCATCTCTTTCCATAAAACAGTGCACCTGTGTCTCCTCCCCCCCCCCTCTCTCTCTTTCCATAAAACAGCTGGCTCATTGTGTCCCCTCTCTTTATAAAACAGCTATCACTGTGTCCCCATCTCTTATCATTATAACAGCTGTCATGTGTCTTCCTCCCCCTCTACTTTCCTTAAACAGCTGTCTGGGTCTCCCCCCCCTCCCCCCTCTTTCCTCATTAAAAACAGCTGTCACTGTGTCCCCTCTCTTTCCAATAAAACTAGCTTCACTGTGTCCTTTCTTTTCCATAAGACAGCTATCACTGTGTCCCTCTCTTATCATTTAAACAGCTATTCACTCTGTGTCCTCATTTCCATAAAAAAGCTATCCTCACTGTGCGCCCCTCTCTTTCCATATAAAACAGTGTCAGTGTTGCCCACACTCTCTTTTTGTTTTTTTTTTCCATAAAAACAGCAGAATCTGTGTATCTCTTTCCATAGAAAACAGCTGTCACTGTGTTGATACCTCCCTCTCTTTCATAAAAACAGCTGTCACTGGTCCCTTCTCTTTCCATAAAACAGCGTATCATGTGTCCCTTAGACTCTTTCATAAAAACAGCTGGTCACTGCTGTCCCCTTCTCTTTCCATATAAAACTGCTGTCACATGTGTCCCCTCTATTTCCATAAAACAGCTGTCACTGTGTCCCCTCTTCATTCCATTAAAACGCTGTCACTGTGTCCGCGTGACAATGTCGACCATACGCTGTGTCCTAATCCCTTTTGCACGGAACTCGGAAATATCATGGACTAGCACGTGCTTGGAAACGAGTTCTCCACTACGTCTTCGTCTGTTGAACATGTACACGCTGTCAGCTGTTTGATTAATGAGACTTACACCGCCTGTTCCGCTCAGAGATAACAGCACGCGCTAATCTTAACTATCTCTGATGGGTCTCAGTGACGTCAGTCCTGTCATGAAGAAGAGCTGTCAGACGTTTCTGAGAGCTGTCAGATGCTGAGGATCTCCATCATGAGCGGAGATACTGCGGAGCCGGGTGATCTCGCAGATCGTCGGGTGTGGCTCCTTCATGGCCCGCTGTCAGCACGATGGATTTGATGGACTATGCCAGCATATGGCTGGCTAGAAATAGAAAGTGTAACTTTGTAGGCATATTAAATCATCAGATGACAGAAGATCATATACTCTGACTGATATGTCTGTCACTGAATTTCTTTTTTCGGGTATGAACTTTCTGGTAAATCGAACGCAGTAGATGTACTCGATTTTTTTTAAAAAAGCTATATCAGCTGAAAGTCAAAGTCTACTGGCTCTCCTAATGGCACTGCTTGTCTCCTGTATTCTTTTATCTGTATACTTAATGCACTGCACTGAGTACTGCTTATCACGCCATAGGTTAAATATTCTGTGATATCTGCTCTTTTTAGGCTGTCCAACTACTCTCTTGTGTATTCTGAAAAAGTACAGAAGGGTTTTTAATGGTGAGAAAAGAACAACTAACAGGCACTTTTGAAATGTAAAAAAGACTCAGGAAACTGCTATGAATTCGCAAAAAAAACAGAACTTTGTCAGAAGATTAATATTGATGGAATAAAAGGTCGAACGGAAGCTGAATATAAAATGCCCTAGGAATGTTATTGAGTTAAATTAACTTTAAGGCTAAATACAGAATATGATAGATAAGACATGTCATTTCTCCGTATCTTTTCTCTTCAAAAGATCAGGAGTCTTTCCGTAAGGCTGCTTAAAGTTTGTAAAAAATTCTATCTCTGCTTTTATTGTAAGTCTGTCATTTTAGAGACTTTTTTTAAACAGTGGTTTAAAACGCTCAATGTCAAAAACAAAAAAATCATAACCAAAACAAAGTTGCAACTCGCTGTAGCATAATGTGTGGGCTGTGCTATGTGAATGAAACTAAAGGTGTTATTGTTCAGTATGAATGGGGTGATGAACGACGGGGCAAAGAATCGTGTGTGATGTGTACGTCTGTGATGCGAAATTATTTGAATCCTTCTCTCCATCTCAAAACGCTATAGTGAACCTAACTCCGAAACTCACCAAAGAAGAAACAGCTTTTATCCCCACTCAATTCTACTTCGGAACAAGGATTTTTTTTTTCTTTTTAAGTGCACTCATCTTCTGTGACGTTCTCGCAGAGCCCTGCTGTCCCTCAGCGCTCATTTTCCAAGTCTCTCCGCCCAAGGCCGCAGCACACTACAGCCGCACACAAGCACACCACACACAGCCACACACAGCCACACACACACAGCCACACACAGCCTCTCTCTCCACACAGGCCTCAGCAACACACTCCAGCCACTGCCACTGACACATCCACACACAGCCACAGCCACCAGACACAGCCCAGCCACACACAGCAGAACACACAGCCACAGCCTCTGAGACACTCAGCACACACAGCCTCAGCCCATACACACAGCCACAGCCACCACAGCCAACACAAGCCCTCAGCCACACAACCGACCATCACCCTAGCCACCACCAGCCACAGCCACCACAGCCACCACACAGCCACACACAGCACCACAATCAGCCTCTGACAAACAAGCCCACACACAGCCTCAGCCACAAATTGCATACGCACAGCCACACACAGCACAGCCACAGCATACAGCAAACACAGCCACACCAACAAGCCAACACACAGCCACACACGCAGCCACAGCCGACACAACAGCCACAGCACACACAGCCACAGCCACAGCCCACACGACACGCACCGCACAGCCACACACAGCCACTGCCACAGCCACCAGCACACACAGCACAGCCACACACAGCCTCAGACACAGCCACCCACACCAGACACACACAGCCACACACAGCCACACACAGCCACATCAACACACAGCCACACACAGGCCACAGCCACACACTCCAGCACATCAACACACAGCCCACACCAGCCACAGCCACACACAGCCACAAGCCACACACAGCCACAACAGACCACAGCCAACACACAGCCTCACACAGCCACACACAAGACCACACACAGACACAGGCTACACACAGCCCTGGCCACACAGCCACACACAGCCACACCACAGCCACACACAGCCACACACATAGCCACAGCCACACACAGCCACACACAAGCCACAGCCACACAGCCACACTCGCCACACACAGGCCACATCCTAGCACACACAGCCACAGCTAACACACAGCCACAGCCACACACAGCCACACACAGCCACACACAGCCACACACAGTCCAGCTCAGCACAGCCACACACAGCCAGACTCAGCACACACCTACAGCACACCACAGCAAACAAGCCTCCGCACAGACCCCGTCCAGTCACACAGCCTACACAGCTCCACACACAGCACACACAGCCCACACAGCCACAGCCACACTTCAGCCCACACACAGCACCACAGCCACCACACAGCCACACACAGCCACACACAGCCACAGACGCCACACCCAGCCACAGCACAATCAGCCAACAGGACCACACGCCAACACAGCCACACACAGCCACACTAGCAACCGCCACACACAATAAAGCCAACTCACAGCACAGCCCACAGCCTCACACAGCCACACACAGCCTCACACACAGCCACACACAGCACAGCAACACACAGCAAGGCCCACACACAGCCACACACAGACACACTATCAGCCACCACACAGCCACAGCCACAGCACAGGCCACACACAGCACCAGGCACACACAAAGCCACAACAGCCACACACAGCCTCACCACACAAGCCACACACAGCTCACACAGCACACCAAGACACACACAGCCACACACTGCCACAGCCACACAAGCCACACATCAGCACAGCCACACACCAGCCACACACAGCCACACACAGCCACACACAGCCACAGTCCACACCAGCCACAGCACACAACAGCCATCGCACAGCCACAGCCAACATGCACACAGCACACACAGCCACAGCCACACATACAAGCACACACAGCCACAGCACACAGCCACAGCCACAACAGCCACACACACAGCACACACAGCCACACACTGCCACACACGCCCACACAGCCACATCAACAACACAGCCACACACAGCCAATATAGCCGACACACAAGCCTCATCAACATCCAAGCCACACCAAGCCACTCAGCCACACATCAGCCCACCCAGCCACACACAGCTCACACACAGACACACACAAAGCACACACAGCCACAGCACACACCGCCCACACAGCACACACAGCCACACCAAGCCACAGCCACACACAGGCCACAGCCACACAAGCCACACACCAGGCCACCCACAGCACACACAGCCACGCACAGCCACAGCCAACACACAGACACACAACAGCCTTACAGCCACAACAGCCACAACACAAGCCGCTAACTACAGCCACACACAGCCACATCACAGCAGAACACACAGCCACACACAGCAATCGCCTTAACACACATGGCCCAGCCACGACACCAGCCCACACAGCTCCACACAAGAAAGCCACACTATCAGCACAGCCCCAGCACAGCCACAACAGCCACAGCCACAACCCAGCCCACACACAGCCACACACAGTCCACAACACAGCATCAAGACCACAACACAGCCACCCACCGCCTCACACGCCACACACAGTCCAAACACAAGCCCACACAACGCGCCATACAGCACACACAGCCCAACACAGCCACAGCCACACACAGCCACACACAGCGACACCACAGCCACACACAGCACAGCCACACACAGCCACACAACAGCCACACCCACAAGCCACCACAGCACACACAGCCACAGCCACACACAGCTCCCACACATCGTGACCAACAACCAGTCCACACACAGCCACAGCCACACCAGCCCAACAGCCCACAACACAGCCACCCCACAGCCACACACAGCACGAGCCCACACACAGCCACATTCAGCCACATACAGTCCACACCAACACAGCAACATACAGCCACACACACACAGCCCACAAACAGCCACAGCAACACACAGCACACCAGCACACACAAGCACTAGCCACACACAGCCACCAGCCCGCCAAACACACCACGCCACTCACATCAGCACACACAGCCACACACTCAAGCACATAGGACACAACGCCACACACAGCCTCAGCCACACACAGCCACACACAGCCACAGCCAGATACCCACAGCCAACATATACAGCCACACACAAACAGCACTCACAGCCCAACAAGCCACTCACAGCACACAGCCTCACACTACAGCACAACAGCCTCAGACACACACAGCCTACACACAGCCACCGCCACACCCAGCCACACACAGCCACACACAAGCAACAGCACACACTCTCATGCCACAGCCACACAGCCACACACAGCCACTACACAGCCACACACAGCCAAACCACAGCACATCAGCCACAACACGCACAACTACAGGCCACAGCCACTGACAGCCAGTCACACAGCACACACAGCCACACACAGCCGCCCCACAGCACACACAGGCCACAACTCAGGCCACTGCAAAACACACAGCACAGGCACCACACAGCCAACACACAAACCACACACAGCCACACACAGCCTCAGCCACAGCCACGCCCACACACAGCACAGCACCCAGCCACCACACAGCCACAACAGCCACATCACCAGCCTCAGCCACAACAGCACACTCAGCTCACACGCCACACACAAGCCACACAACAGCCAACACAGCCACAGCCAACAGACACAAGGCCAACACAGCCATACCAGCACACACAGCCACACACTGCCACTATCATACAGCACACACAGCCACAAGACCTCACACAGCCTAAACACAGCCACACACAGCCACACACAGCCACACACAGCAAAGCGCTAACAGCCACACACAGCCAAACCAGCCAGACACACAGCACAGTCTAAAAAAACACACACAGCCACACTAACAGCAATGCTCACAAGCCACACCAGCCACACACAGCCACAGCTCCACACAGCCACATACTGCCACATACAGCCACACACACACAGCCAACATACAGCCACCACTACACGCCACACACAGCCACAGCTCACACAAGACATCACACCGCCACACACAGCCACAGCACACCCGCCACATAAGCAATATAATCACACAGCTCCACTCACACAGCCACACACAGACTCACTCACAGCCACAGCACACACAGCCACACACAGACCTCAGTACACATCAGCCAACACAGCACAGCAAACACCAGCCACCCTACAGCCACCAAGCACACACAGCCACAGCCACTTTCCTTACGTTACATCCTCAGGGTCTGAAGTTCACAGGGATCATATAAATATCAGGCTGCCGTGGGTCAACCAGTCACAGGAGCCCTGCAGTACTGCTGGGTCACTTTGTTGGCGTTCATGTTCCGAGCTAACATATGCAGGACACCAGCTACTAAGCCTCCTACTAACGACAGTATTAGCTCAGTCGCGGAACCAGACAGTGAGTTGCCCACCCGAGGTGGCAACCACCATGGCCTTCCTCCAACGACCGTCCCGCGTAAACCTGACAACCCCAAGGGTTTTGGCACAAACTGACCACAGGCACAGAAGCGTGTGAGGAAATGGAATCGGAGGTCACCATGAGACCAGAGCAACAGGGGCCACCGAATCAGAAGCATTTTTTGTATTGCATGATGATCAATGACAATGAGGATGATATAATGATGCTGCTATGGAGGAGCATTTTGACAGGGTTGTACTCTACGCTTACTATCATAATATATCCCGGTGTCAACCAGGCCTGAGAGATACAGACACCTGCAGTGTTGGTCAGGTAATTTGAGTAACACTCTCAAAATCGCATCCGTAAAGTGGAGGAAGTTCGACTGTGTGGTCCCAGTCTTCCCACTGAGCCCACAGCGCACTCACTCTGGGTAGGAGCCGGCCAGAGTCCGAACAATCCCTATGACCAATGGAATTCGAACCCGCAGCCTTCTAGTCCGTAACCCGAGGCGCTAACCACTGCACCCTGGCGGCTGGTGGGGAATGTCGGGAAGGTGGGGATGCTGTGTACTGGCAGGCAGGCCCCGGGGTGCCCACGAATGCAGGAGGCTGTCAGGAAAGGGGAGGGGTCTGTGCGGCAGGAAGCCATCACACCTGCACACCTGAAGGCGGCAGGAACCATCACCACCTGCACACCTGAAGGCGGCAGGAACCATCACCACCTGCACACCTGAAGGCGGCAGACAGCGCTGGCAAACAACACGGGAAAGGGGACGGGATGGGGAGGGGGCAGGGATGCACAATGCGAAGTGCAGCACACATGCTGAAGGACACACACACCCGCACGCACGCACGCACTCACGCACGCACACACACACATACATTCATACATACATTTCATTTCATACATACATACATACATACATACATACATACATACATACATACATACATACACAGAGAGAGAAAGAGAAACACAGAGATACAGACAGACAAGACAGACAGACAGAGAATGGGGCTTAGAGGCACAGGACAGAGTCAGAGACAGGGTAGACACAACCAGAGAGAGAGAAACAGAGACAGGGTAGACACAACCAGAGAGAGAGAAACAGAGACAGGGTAGACACAACCAGAGAGAGAGAAACAGAGACAGGGCAGACACAACCAGAGAGAGAGAAACAGAGACAGGGTAGACACAACCAGAGAGAGAGAAACAGAGACAGGGCAGACACAACCAGAGAGAGAGAAACAGAGACAGGGCAGACACAACCAGAGAGAGAGAAACAGAGACAGAGTAGACACAAAGGGATAGACAGGCAGGGGGACAACAGACAGAAACTGATAGAGACAAGCAGAGACAAACACAAAGACACGCAGAGAGAAACACAGAGATAAGCAGAGAGACACACACAAAGACTCTCTCTCTCATCTCATCTGCTTCCATAACCCTCTCGGGGTCGTCGGGGCACTGCATTGACGAACGTTGCACCAGCTGGCTCCATTTGCGGCGGTTGTGTGCAAGTGCCTGGGTTGTGGAGAAGCTCTTCCCTGTCCATTCAGTGATGTTGTCTGCCCATTTCTTCCTCTGTCTGCCTCGCCTTCTCTTCCCCTGCACTGTTCCCTGCAGTATGGTTTTGGACAGCCCATCTGATCTTGACACATGCCCATACCATCTGAGCTTCCTTTTCTTGACTAAGTCCAGCTCCTGGCGTGCACGTCGCGGAACTGCTTCTACTGACAGGAGAAGGGTGCAGGGGGTCTCTGGCGCCTTAAAACCATTTGTTTCGGGTAGGTGGGGCTCGTCAGCCTGGGAAGGCAGCTCACCTAGGGGAAGGAAAACCCTGATTTAAACCTCCGCTGCCTTGCGGCATACCCGTTCAGGGGATAGGCTTCGAGAGTCAACCCTGAGGAAAAATCCGGAGTCGGAGCCCCTACTACTGGTAACCATGTAACCTGTACTACCTGTTCCATGTGGGGGAGACAACCCCGACCCCAAAAAAACGGTCAGGAGAGGGATGGGCTCCACCTGGCTGTACTTGCCCTAGATACACTGCATGATGAAGAAAATACCATACAAAGACAAGCAGAGACAGTGACAAACAAAGATAAACACAAAGACAGGCAGAGAGACAAGCAGAGACAAGCAAAGAGACAAGCAGAGAGACAAACCAAAGAAAAGCAGAGCAGAGAAAAACACAAAGCAAGCAGAGACAGAGAAAAGAAAGCAAGAGACAAGCAGAAAACAAGCAAAAAGACAAGCAGAGAAAACAAAGAGAAAAGCGGGGGAAAAACACAAAGACAAGCAGAGACAAACAAAAAAGATAAGCGAGCGACAAACACACAGAAAAAAACCAAAGACAAGCAGAGAAAACACAAAGAAAAAACGGGAAAAAAAACGCCGACAAGCAGAACAAACAAAAAGACAAGCAGAGACAGAGAAAACAAGACAGAGACAAACAGAGACACACACAAAGCAAGCAGAGAGAAAACACAAAGACAAGCAGGGCAGAGACAAATGAGAAGAACAGAGACAGAGACAAATAGAGACAAAACAAAACAAGCGAGAGACAACCGCAAAGAAAAAGCAGGAGAGACAAGCGAGAGACAAAACAAAGACAGCAGAGGACAAACCAAAAGACAAGCAGAAAACAAACCAAAGAAAAAGCAAGAGAGAAAACAGAGAGACAAGCAGACAGCAACACAAAGACAGCAGGAGAAAACACAAAGAAAAGCAAGATAAAAACCCAAGAGACAAGCAGAGAGACAAACACAAAGACAACAGAGAGACACACAGAGACAAGCAGGGGGGAAACAGAGCAAGCAGAGAGACAACAGAACAAGCAGGAGACAAACACAAAGACAAGCAGAGAGAAACAGAGACAAGCAGAGGACACAGAGACAAGCAGAGAGACACACAGAGACAACAGAGAGACAAAACAAAGAAAGCAGAGAGACACACAGAGAAAAGCAGAGAGCACAGAGAAAACAGAGAGACCACAAAGAAAGCAGAGAGAACCGGAAAGAGAGGGACCGGACAAGCGGAGAAAAACACAGAGAAAAAGCAGGAGACAAACCAAAGACAAGCAGAGAGACAAACACAAAAAAAAAAACACAGAGACAAACACAAAGAAAAAAACACAGAGAAAAAGGAGAGACAACACAGAGACAAAAAAAAGAAAAAAAAAAAGACAAAAAAAAGACAAAACAAAGACAAACACAGAGACAAGCGAGAGACAAACACAGAGAAAAACACGAGCAAACACAAAGACAAACACAGAACAAGAGAGAGCCAAAACACGAGACAAAAAAAAGAAAAACACAAAGGGAAAACACAGGGGACAAGCAGAGAAAAACACAAGAAAAACCCAAAAACAAAACAGAGAGAAAAGCAGAAAAAAACACAAAGAAAAGCGAGAGACAAACACAGACAATACAAGACAAGACAAAGGTTTATTGTGTAAACAAGACCCCCATTCCAAGGGGACAGTGGGGGGGCACTGGCCCCAAAAACAAAATATCAAATACGGAGAACATAAAAAATTTAGCCAAATAGTCTTCATGTCATGGTTTCCCGAACGGTTACGTGGATTAAAATCATTTTTAAAAGGGGAAATTGTCAGGTGGGGGGTTTTTCCACAAAAATGTACAAATTCAAAATAAACGTTTACAAAAAAACTGTTGCGACAAAAAACAAGGTACAATTCTTTTCTTCCTAGGTTTTTTCATGGCTGTGAAATTTTTCAGGCAAACACGTGACAACTCTGACAATCTAGGTGGCATGTAGCCTAAGCTATCTCTCTCTCTCTCTCCTCTCTCTCTTCTCTCTTCTCCTTCTCTTCTCTCTCTTTCTCTCTCTCTCTTCCCAAACCCACACACACACACACACACACACAAACCCAACACAAGGTACCCACACACGCATACATACACACGCACAAAAAACCGCGCACTCAGTTTATAACAACATATACACCTACTATACCACATGCATATCCACATATTAAACCCAACACACACACATACGCGCACACACACAAACACAAACACCAATAACAGAAACACGCCCTCTTATACACACACTATACCTCGAAGCATGCGCACGCACGCGCCGTACGTACACACACAAAAACCACACACACCAAACAACCACACCACACACACACACACACACCACACACACACGGGTTATCCAAGCAGAACGAACTGCGCCATATGCATGCATCCATCAAGTCCGGCACTGATTCGATTTTTCATTTTCTCCCGGTCAAAGGGACCACAGCTTCAGTTCTGATAGCACGGGGCCCTTTTCATTGGTATCAGCGGGGTGTTCCTTTTCAAAAACCAAAAAACATACCCCGGGGGTGTGTTCAGCAGCATCCATTCAAAACGAAAAAAAAAGATCGTCTGTTTCACATACCGTTCTGGATGCCTTTTTACTACTGAACACCTTAAAATCTTGGGTTCCAACCCAGAGACAAGCAAAGGACACACGAAACAACAAGAGACAACAGGGGCAGCAGGGGACACACAGAACAACGGGACCACAGAGCAAGAAGAGAGACACACAGAGACAAGCGAGAGAAAAACGAGAGTCAGCATGCCTGTGTTTGTGTATACGCATTCGGGTTTGATTAGATTCAAATTCCCCAGATTTTATTTTTTAAAACCCCTGGAGCTACGGGGAATTTTTTGCAAAACCCACAAATTGAGATGTGGGCATGTGAACAACTTACAACACAGTTCCATTACCAATGATTTCCCCAAACAGTAGGGGTATGAACATACTTACAACAATTTACCCTTACACAATGAATTTCCAACGTAGAGGTTTATGAACTATCACAAACACAGTTTTTCATACAAAATGAATTTCCCAATAGAGGTTGAAAATCCCAAACACAGTTACCCTTACAAAATAAATTTCCCCCAACGTAAGGATAAACCCATACTACAAAAACCAGTCATCCTTACCAATAAATTTTCCCAATGATAGAGGTTGAAACTTTACTCAAAAACACAGTTACCATTACACAATGAATTTCCCGCATAGAGGTATAAAACTTTAAAAAAGAGCATTTCACCTACAGGAAAATTTCCTAAACAGTGCCAGACTTTTTTTTATTTTGTGGGCCAGAAATTTAAATTTTGATTTTTTAAGGGGTTGATTGGGTAAAAAATTTTGGCCCTTTGGAAAATTACAGCAAACGGGCTGAGTGTTTTAGGGTGGGTTTCCCCGGTGATTATAAACTGGGGGGTTTTTATGGGTTACCGCGGAAAATGGGGCGACTGTGAGGAAGACCAGGAGGAACACCGAGGATGTCTTTATGGCTGTTTTCGTAGCCGAGCCCATTGGGGGTTTGTTTTATGGCTGTAAAAAATAGAGAGAAATTGGGGGCTGTTTTATGGCTGTTTAATCAGCAGAGAACACGGGGGGCTTTAGGTTGAGTCACAGAAAACACGAGGGCTGTCTTTTGGCTGTGTTCATCAGCAGAGAACTCGGGGGCTTTTTTTGGGGCTGTATTAAATCAGCAGAGAACATGAGGGAGGGTAAAACAGGGGGGAAAACTTTTGGGGCTGTCTTTATGGCTGGTTTAATCAGCAGAGTTTGGGGTGATGGGTGCTCGGGGCGGCTCGAGGGGTTTTTTATTTTTTTAAATCAGCAGAGAACTCGGGCTTCTTTATGGTGTTTTAATCAGCAGAAACATTGAGGGCTGTTTTTGGGCTTTTGTTCAATAGCAGGAAATGAGGGTGTCCTTTATGGCTGTGTTCAATCACAGAAACATTATTTCTTTTGGCCAAATCAAACCTTTCCCAATAATCTTTCAGGGTTTTAAATTTTTTTTGGGGTAAATTTTTTTAAATGTTTTTCAAAATGGATTTTTTTTTCTTTTGTTGCCATAAAAGCTTCACCTTACCTGAAAAATAAATACTTCACCAACCACACTAAAAAATACTTTCAAAAGACAACAGTTGGGGGTGGGTGTAGTGTTTTTGGGGCACCCTGGGTATTTTTTTTGTCGGTTAAGTAATGATGTATTGCAAATTTTTGTTTTGAAGTGAAGCCACGTCACGGGTCCCCAAAAAATTTTTTTTGGCTGAAGTGAAGCCACCCCCTCAGGTGCAAAGTTTGTTGCTGAGTGAAGCCACGCCCACTCATTGTTAATGTTTGTTGCTGAAGTGAAGCCCGTCTCAAGTTCTTACTCTCAGCCACGCCCCAGGTCGGGAGATGTTCTCGCTAGGTCAGCGGGGCCACGTTCCCTTTCGGGCATGCCCCTGCTTCAGACAGCCCACGACCGGGACTGCCCTGCTTCTGCACCGCTTCCCAGTCCCTGCCTGACCCTTCGGGTTGGGGTCTCGGGCAGAAGGGAAAACTCGACAATCCCAGGGGGAGAGGGGCTGTGGAAAATCCTTCCTTGCAGACCAAGGGGGCTTTCGGGCATCTTTAAATGTTGGAGATGTTTGTTCTTTTGCACCCTTCACCCAGAAGTAAGACAACCATAGGTGAGTCGGAGCGTTTCAAAAGAAAAGAAGAAAGAAAAAAAGAAGAAGAAGAAGGAAAAAAGAAAAAGAAGAAAAAGAAAAAAGAAGAAAAAGAAAAAAGAAGAAGGAAGAACAAGAAAAAGAACAAAAACAAGAACAAGAAGAACAAGAAGAACAAGAAGAACAAGAACAAAAGAACAAGAAAGAAGGAAAGGGGAAGAGAAGGAAAAGAAAAGAAGAAGAAAAAGAAAAAAACGAAAGAAGGAGAAAAAAAAGAAGGAAAAGAAGGTAAGGGGGAAAGAAGGGGAAGGAGAAAAAGGGAAAGAAAAAAAGAAGAAAAAGAAGAAGAAGGAAAGAAGAAGGAAGAGAAAGAAAAAAAGAAAAAAGGAGAAGAAGAAAGAAGGAAAAGAAAAAAGAAGGAGAAGAAGGAAAAAGGAGAAAAAGGAAGAAGGAAGAAGAAGGAGAAAAGGGAAAAAGGAGAAGAAGGAAAAAGGGAAAAGAAGGAGAAAAGGAAGAGGGAAGAAGGAAAAGGAGGAGAAAAAAGAAGGAGAAGGGAAAAGGAAAAGAAAAAAGGGAAGAAGGAGGAGAAAAAGGAAAAAGGGAGGAAAGAAGGAAGAAGGAGAAGGGGAAGAAGGGGGAAGAAGAACAAAAAAAAGACAGAAAGATAAAGACAGTGGTGGGTGGTTTTAGAGGAAATGCGCCTTTTAGAAAGCGAAAAGTCCGGGTCGGAAGTGGCGGTGGTTCGAATCCCTTGGGCCCCGAAACTTTTCCCCATCCATTAGTATGGGGGTTTGGGTCTGGGCGCTATCTTTGGTGGACATAAACCGAGGTCCGGTGTTATACTAATTATTAGAGCACGTAAAAAAACCCCCGGCAACAAGAGGTTGTTCTGGCAAAATTCTTAGAAAAAAGCCACTTAAAAGGGAAAAAAATACAGTTGCAACAAAAAAAAAGGGTGGCGCTGTTTTTGTGGCGCGCGTTCCCCCGGGGGAGAAAAGCCCGAATTTCCGAGGAAATCGTGACTCAAGTGGTAAAAATAAATAAATAAATAAATAAATAAATAAAAAATTAAACAGCCCAAACTATACTGTGCCCCAGTCGATACACTTTTGTCAAGTTTTCCCATTGATCTCTGTCTGTTGTTGTTGTCTGTCTGTCGTCTGTCTGTCGTCTGTCTGCCCATTTTGTGATTATTATTTTCTCTGTTTTTTTGGTTTTCTTTTTGTGGCGAATTTCATGTCTGCCCATCTCCTTCTATTGTTTTCCTTCTGTCTTTCCATAGAATATTGCATACTTTGACTTGTGTGTGTGTCTGTGTGTGCTGTGTGTGTGTCTGTGTGTGTTCTGTGTGTGGTCTGGTGGGTCTCTGTGTTGTCTCTGTGTGTGTCTGTGTGTGTGCTGTGTGTGGGTCTCTTGTGTGTTCTTGTGTGTCTGGGGTTTTTGTGTTGGGGTTGTGTTGTGTTTTCTCTGTTGTGTCTCTGGTGTGTTCTGTGTGTGTCTTTTGTGTGTGTGTCTCTGTGTGTGTCTGGTGTGTGTCCTGTGTGTGTCTCTGTGTGGTCCTGTGTGTGCTGTGTGGTGTGTTGCATGTGTGTCTGTGGGGTGTGTGCTGTGGTGTGTCTCTGTGTGGTTCTGTGTGTGTCTGTGTGTGTGTCTGGTGTGGTCGGTCTGTGGGTGGTCTGTTGGTGTCTGGTGTGTTTTGGGTGTGTTTTGTGTGTGTCTCTGTGTGGTTTGTGTGTGTGTTGCATGTTTTTGTGTCTGTGTGTGTGTGTTGTGGTGTGTCTGTGTTGTGTCTCTGTGTGTGCTCGGGTGGTTTGTTTGTCTCTGTGTGTGTCTGTGTTTTGTCGCAGTGTGTCGTGTCTTGTTTTTGGGGGTGTTGTGTGTGTTTTGGGGTGTGTTGTCTGTTTTTGTCTGTGTGTGTGTGTCTCTGTGGGGTGTGTGTGTGTGTGTCTGGGTTGTGTTGGGGGGTTTGTATCTGGTGTGTTCTGTGTTTGTGTCTGTGTTGTTTTGTGTGTCTTGTGTGTGTCTGTGGTGTATGTGTGTGTCTGTGTGTGTATGTGTTTTGTCTGTGTTGTGTGTGTGTATGTGTCTGTGGTGTTTTGTTTTCTATGGTCTGGTGTGTCGTGTGTCTTTGTGTGTGTCTGTGGTGTTTTTTGGTTGTGTCTGGTGGTCTGTGTGTGTCGGGAAACATTTATTTCAATTTTTGAATTCGGTTATTAAATATTAGGGAAAATTAGAGTTTTAGAGGTTTTAGTTACCATTTTGGTGATTTTTTTAAATTTTTAATTTGAAAGACCAATGTCAGTTTTCCCCCTGTTTTTAGTTTTTAAATAAATCAATGTTAAAGTACCTAATGTAGGTGGGGAGTAAAGAGGGGGGTGGGGGGGGGGGTGGAGGAGGGTGGTGGGGGAGGGTGGTGGGGGGGGGTGGTGGAGGGGGGGTGGGGGGGGGTGGTGGAGGAGGGGTGGAGGAGGGGGGTGGAGGAGGGGTGGAGGGGGTGGTGGGGGAGGGGGTTTGGGGGGGGGGGTGGGGGGGGGTAAAAGGCAGGCTGCTTTGATTTTTCTGCAGGGCAGGGGGGGCCTGCCATATCCGTCTGTGTATACGTCCGGGCATTTCGGCCGCTGTGGCGGTGCGGAAGGTAGAGTGGTGCACGCGGGCGTTTACCCCTGTTTCTGGCGCCACGAGCCCTTAAAAAACCAATTCCGAGAGACCGGGTTTATATTCAGCCACATGCACATTTTTTTTTTAATTTAAAGAGGAAGGAGGAAAGGTGGGCCATGCTTATCTGAACGGAAATCTGCCTCTATGATCATGGTGATGATCATATCTAAGTTAATGAAATGCATACATTCAAAGATTATAAAAAATAAAAAATAAAATATTATCAGCAGTTTCCTTGCCCACGGAAAATAGAAATTTTAATACATAAACTGAGATTAAATGCATGGAATACTAAATATTCAGAAAATGTAACATGTTGATGTTCTATTCCCCTTTCAATCCACCATTTGTTGTTTGATTGCCCAATTCTTTTTGACATGTATAAAAGAAGAGGTTTAGATTTTATAAGAAAAAATTTCCCCAAATCAAATTTTATATGACTCTCCAATTCTGATGTCAGTTGTGAAGTTATTATTTTTCACCTGTAATACCCTTTCTTAATTTTTTTTTATATATATAAATTTTTATATAATTATTTTTAATTTTATATATATATAATATTAAAAATATAATTATTATTTTAAATGGTGGTGTGTGTGTGTGTTGTTGTGTGGTGTTTGGGGTGTTGTTGTGTGTGGTGTGTGTGTGTGTGTGGTGTGGGTGTTTGTTTTTGTGTTTAAAATCAAAGGTGTTTTGGGGGGCTGTAAGGGAGAAAGAGAGAGAGAGAGAGAGGAGAAGAGAGAGAGAGTGGGGTGTGTAATAATAGGTACCCTTGGGATGAATCAGGTGTGTCTAAATCACCATGTAGGAATAACATTTAAAAAACAAAACAAATCTGGTGATGGGCCAAAACTGGTTCAGGAATATCGATAAAGCGTGGCGAAGAAACCCCTTCCATTTGCTAAAAACGGCCCTTTCCCTTTTCCCCCAAAATAGCAGAACGAGCTGTTACGTGACAGTCTGGGCGGTGTTATTGGTCAAAAAGAAATAGGGCAATCCGGGGCTTGCCAGATTGGGGAGCCTACATATAAAAAAAAATGTTCATTCACGAAAAAAGGGCACTCTCTTAAGCGTCATTAGATTGAAGTCTTCTTGGTTTACTGTGCAGGGATTAGTTCCTGGAGTTTTATTGGTTGTTGTCTAGAACTAAATAAATTGTATTTTTAGGGTAGGTGTCCAGAGCCTAATAATTTGACAGGTTTATTGGTGAATGTCCATGCCTAAAAAAGTTGACAGCGTTTATTGGGCGGGTTGCGTGCTAAAAAAGTTGACATTTTATTGGTCGGCTATTCAGTGCTAAATAAGTTGACAGCGTTTATTGGGCGGCTTCGTGTAAAAAGTGACGTGTTTATTGCGGTATGCAGTGTAAATAAATTGAAAAAGTGTTTTTGGTTGGCTGCCAGTCCTAAATAAAAATTTACAGTGTTTATTTGGGGGCTATGGAGTTACTCTACAAGTGAGAGTCTTCAGCATTGGGTATGGGGGGCTATGTCAGCTGAGATAACTGATTGACTGACCTGCCCCTGACCCAGAAGCTGACAGTTTTTTTTGGGGGTTATCCATGACTGTAAGTGACAATTTTTTTTGGTCTTATTCGGGGACTCTGAAAGCGGATTTTTGTTGGATGGGTTTTTCCCAAATGAAAATTTTCCGCTGGGACATAAAAACAATCAAGCAAGTTGGCTGGCTTTGCAGTGACTTTGTGGGGAGCCTGTGAAAGGATCAGCGAGAATATTGGGGTGCTTTACGGCTCTGTTAAATCAGCAGAAACATTGAGGGGGTTCTTTATGACCCCCCAAATCGCAGAGAAAAAGGGGGGTGTCTTTATACCCCATCAAACAGAAGAACATTTGGGGGTGTTTATGGCTCCCTAAATCGCAAGAACATTGAAAGGGTGTCTTTATGGCTCTGTTCAATCAGCAGAGAACATTGAGGGCTGTCTTTTTTACCCATCAAACAGCAGGACCCTTTACGATAAATTGTAATGATCATTTGCAAAAAGAAAATCCTATGGGTATTACGGCTTTCTAGAAAAATCTTTCGGGGTTTTTTCATGTTTGTATCTTTTTTGTTTGTCTTTAACCCGTACACTCCTTTACGTTCCCGTGGCCTTACTGAGATCCTTTTGCCTACGAATACCTAAATTTAACCTATCCCCCTTGGCCCCCGTCTTTCTCTATTTGGGTCCATCGACCTGGGGAAAGAGCTCCCCCTCTCTCTTTGCCAAAACCCTTGTTATGACCTTTTAAAAACCAGCCTCAGCATTTTTTTCGACCTAAAAATTTCCTCCCCCCTGTTTCATATCAAACTATCCACCTCATAACCCATGCCCCACACCCCGCAAATATATCCGTTTTTGATGTGTGTGTGCTTTTGAAAAACATTTGACTATTGAAATTTTTCTTTTATAAATTTTTCTGCAGTGCACCATGTTTGTATTCTATTTGTTTAAAATATTTTTTTTATCACTGTTTCATGAGAGTAAGATTAGGTTTAAAGCATGGCTTTGAAAATTTTCTTTGCAAGATATGCGCATATAAGTTCCATTTTTTATTTATTATTATTTTGTATGGTTTGGGGGGGTGGGTTTTTTTTTATCAAGATGGCAAACGTGAAGCTTTGTGAGGAGCTCTATCATTGACATGGCGACAGAGAAGTGCAGGGGAGGTCTTTTTTTTTCTTTGGGGGGGTGGGTGTTCTGTTGTTTTTTAGGGGGGGGTAAAATTTGTCCCCAAGAAGAGTCTTTTAGGTAATCTATCCTTAAAATCTTTCTAGTTGGGAAAACTGTAAGCAGACCTTCACGAACCAAAATTTGCTGTGTACAAAGTCTCTGGGGCATGTTAGTTATTTTGGGGGCAGGCTTAAGTGTTTCTAAGGGGAAACGAGATGTTTTTTCTGAAATCAACAACCTTTTCAGTTCAAAGGGAAAGGCATAATTACTTAAGTCAGTCCTGGGAAAAGTATGGTGTGAGCTTTTTAAAATTCCACTTCACATTTTTTCCACAACTACAAGATATTTTCTTTTTACAAGGTTTGGCTTAGATAAACAAGATGAAATTGCGTGTTTTTTTTCTTTAGATTTCTAGGGGGTGAAAAGAAGATTCAAATAAAGGGGATTTTCTGTTTCTTTATGGAAGTGCTATGGGGGGCTGAACGCAGATCAGTCTCTATCCAAGACTGGGGCTTGTCATTTAGAGAAAGGGTTTTTTCACAAAAGTTATCGTTTCCATAGTCCCGTAAGGGTGAGTGTTGGGTGACGAAAGACCCCCTTTCCTCTGCCTGCACTCGGGGGTGGTGCTGTCCCGGTGTGGTGTGGCATCCCCCTGGGCGCTTCAAGCTGACCTATTCCCCTTTTGACAGCCCTCTGCATGCAGGAAAGCCCTTGGGGTAGACACCGCACAAACATTTTTTAGACCTTGGGTTTCAAGGGAAAAGGGTCCATAAGGGCGAAAGGGAGCAAGGCATCAGAGACCCCCCTTTCTAGGGCCCATTCCTCCCCTCGTGTTTACCTTCCCCGACCCAAAGAGCAGGTACCCCCTTTAATGGGTGAACTGGGGGATGAGAAACCAAGGTGTGCAAAGGGACCCATCCAAGTGGTAACCAGCTCGTGCTGCTTAAAACCTTGGGGTGGGGGGAAAACGAATTCTCCGACCCCTGAGCATCCTGCTTTGGGTTGACCTATCAAAAAATTTTTTACTGACCTTTGGGTTAGACATACCAAAACACTTTTTTTCTGACCCTTTGGGGTTTTCACTACCAAAAACACTTTTTTCTGACCTTTGTTGGGGGCACTACCAAAAAATCTTTTTACTGACCTTTGGGGTTGACATACCAAAAACATCTTTTTTTGACCTTTTGTTAGACAATACCAAAAACACTTTTTATGACCTTGGTTAGACATACCAAAAAAATCTTTTACGACCTTGGTTAGACACTACAAAAAACGTTTTACTGTCTTTGTTGACATACCAAAAAACTTTTTTGATTTTGGGTTTTACGTTGCCCAAGACTGGTTAGGAAGGGGGGCAATTCAGCCAAAGCTGTGTGTGGCAGGAGTGGCCAGCTGGGGGGTTTTTTTTTCCCCGAAGGGCCTTCTCGGAATGAGAGTTGATGTATTCCCGTCAGTCTGGACAGACTGATCCCTACTTGGTTTTAAAAAAACCCTCCTCTGTTTTTTGACTCTCTGTCGTTACCTCCTGCCTGCCCCCTTTTTTTCCTCTTTCTCTTCCTCTCTCTCTCTCTCTCTCTCTCTCTCTCTCTCTCTCTGAAATTACACACCCACTTCTGTTCTCTGTTTCCTGTCTCTCCTCTCACCTTTTATCGTTTTGTTTATTATATTTTCCCCATGAAAGACCATATTTTATATTTCAATACTTTATTGGACTTGCTCTGTACTTAATTTTAAGAGTGCCCCTTTTCTTTTTTTATAGTTATGTGTAACAAGTATTGTACCCTTTGACAAGTTTGAGTTATCTTTATGTTATTAATTTGGTTGTGTTATTTTTTTTTGGTTTTTTTGTTTTCTTTTTGTTGTTGTTGTTGGGTTTTTTTTTTTTTTTGTTGGTTTTGGTTTTTTTTTTCTTTTGTTTTTTTTTGGTGAGTTTTTTTGGGGGGGGGGGGGTGGGTGTTTTAGGGTTTTCTTTTATTTTTTTGCTTTGGAGGGGGGGGGGGGGTTGTTGGGGGGGGGGCTGTTTTGAAAAGGTTTTTCCCCCTTGTTTCGTGAGACTGTTTAAAAAAGTGTTGGTTATTTAAGTGTTCCCTACGGGGGGGGACTGGATTAAAAAAGCACTGGTGCTTATTCTTATCCTCGAAATAAAAAAATTTTCATTTGTCATTTTCTCTCTCTTTCCCCTCTCTCTCTCTCTTCTCTCTCTCTCTCTTTCTCTCTTCTCTCCCCCTTTTTGGGGAGACTTAAAACCCAGGCCCGGTGCGAAAAGCACGCAGAAAATCTTGACACAATTAAACCTGACCGCTTTTCGGGAAGATAGGCCTTGTTTTTCCGGGGGGAACGGTGACAAAAAATTTTCAAAACCGTATCACCGGGGACTGGAGTAAAAAAAGCACATGAGTGCTTATTCCATTATTCTCGATATAAAAGAATAAATAAATAATAATAAATAAAATGAGTGTATTGGTATGGGCTTTATTTTATTTTATTATCATATATATCCCTAAGGGCGGGGACTGGATGTAAAAAAGCATATGGGTGCTTATTCATTACCCTCGAAATACAAGAATTTGTCATTGATCTCTCTCTCTCTCTCTCTCTCTCTCTCATCTCTCCTCTCTCTCTCTCTCTCTTCGTAATATTGTTGTATTCAGAAAAGGTGGTTATTTAGCTGCTCACGAAAAATGGCTGTACAATGGAAAGTTATGCCTGTGATTAATGTATATGAATATTTAAGAAACCGTTTTTTCTACAAAGTTTAGTTTCACAACTGCATGTAAAGATCTAGCAAGTCGAGGTCATTGTAGCTTGCTAATTGTTTGGAAAAAACTACGATTACTGAATAATAACG
>CM054134.1:7447102-7467102 GCA_028751875.1 Rapana venosa | reverse complement strand
GTGTTGGGTTTTGGGTGTGTGTGTGTGGTGGGTTGGTGTTTTTGGTGTGTGTGTTTGTGTGTTTTTGTGTGTGTTGTATGCGGGGGTTTTTGGGTTTTTGTGTGAGTTGTTTTGTGTTTTGGTTTTGTGTGTTGTGTGTTTGGATGTGTGTGTTTGGGGGTGTTGGATGTGTGGGTTTTTTGGGGTTTTGTTTTTTTGTGTTGGGGGTTGTTTTTTTGTATGTGTTTTTGGGTTTGTTGTTTGTGTTGTGTGTGTTTTTGTGTGTTGTGGGTGGGTGGTGTGTGGGTGTGTGTGTTTGTGTGTGTGTGTGGGTGTGTTTTGTGTGGTGGTGGGTTTTGTTTTTGTTGGGGTTTTTGTTGTATGTGTGTGTTTTGTTTGTGTGTTGTGTTGTATTGTTTGTTGTGTGTTGGGGTGGGGGTGTTGGGGGTTTTTTATTTTGGGGGTTTGTTTGGGGGGGTTGTTTGGGTTGTTGTTTGTGTTGGTTGTTTGTTTTGTTTGGTGTGTGAGTTTGTTTTTATGTTTTGTTGTGTTTTAGGGTTTTTTGGTGTGTGTTTTGGGGGGTTGTGGGGTTGTATGTGTGTGGTGTGTTTTTTGGGTTTTTTGTGTTTTTGTGGTGTTGGTTTTGGTTTGTGTTTTTGTGTGTTGTGGGTTTGGGGGTTTGGGGTGGGGGTTTTGTTTGTTTTTTGTTTGTGGGGTTTGTGTTGTGGGGTTTTGTGGGTTTGTTGGGGGTGGTGGGGGGTTGGTTGGGTGTTTTGGGTTTTGGGTTTTTTTTTTTTGTTGTGGGGTTTGGTTTTTGTGGGGTTTTTGTGGTTGTTGTGTGGTTTTTGTGTTGGTGTGTGTGTTTTTGGGTGTTTTTATGTGTGTGTTTGTGTTGGTTTGGGGGGTTTTGGGTTTTGGGGGGGTAATTTTGGGGTTTGGGGTTTTGTGGGTTTTTTTTAGTTCTATTTTCGGGGACTGGCGACCCCTTTTCTCCCTGTTGGGGGGCTGGCCCCTGTCGGGGAAAGGGTGCCCCAAAACCAGATGGATGTGGAATCTGAAAAGGGGTTTAAAAAAAGCCCGGGGGGTGCAGGGGGGGGGGGGGGGGGGGGGGGGGGGGGGGGGGGAGAACGCGCTGACTTGGCCCCGTGAAAACCTGGGAAAGGGGGCATAACAAACTTATTTCTGATCACGGGTTTCCAAGGGAAAACACACACACACACACCCAACACACCCCACAAAACAAACAACAAAAAAACAAATTAAAAAAACCCCCCCCACAGAGGGGGGGGGGGGAGAAGAGAAGAGAAAGAGGAGAGGAGAGAGAGAGAGAAAAGAGAAAAAAGAGATACAACCCAAAAGACAGACAGACCGAAAAACAGACAACAGAGAACAAACCCTTTTCTTACTTACTTTTTCTTAGGCCCCCATCCCCTCCCCCTGGGCATAGGCCCGCCGACCAAAATCCGCCAAGTCCTCTGCCCCGGGCATTCTCTCCACTGTCTCCAGGTATATCCCCTTTTTCCCTTGGGTTCTGCCTCAAGGTCCCGGGGCCCCCAGGTGTTTTTTTTTGGCCTTTCCCCTTTTTTTTGTTTTTCCCCCGGGGGTTCCATGATTTTGGCCTGCCCTTTTGGTTTGCGGCTGGCCCTTTTTTCAGGGTGTGCCCATCCACCCCCCCTCTCCTGCAAACCGGGTTTCATTTTCGGGGGTGGCAGCTGGGTTGGGACTTCCAAAGGTCTCGTTGCTGAGGGGGTCCGGGGCCAATGGATCTGGAGATTTTCCTCAGGCAGCGTTTTATGAAGGTTTTGCACTTTCTTGATGGTGGCTTTTTTGTCCTCCCTGTTCCCCCTGCTCCTTTCAGTAACGACTTACGTTGGAGTTTTAACACCCCGAATCTTTGTGCGGGGGGAAAAACCCCCCCCTTGGGGCTCCCGATGGGTTTTTCACTACAAAATTTCGGGGGCCCCCCCCTTTCCAATTTTTGCTCTGACGCTGCGTCCCGTGCCCCCCCTGCATTTTAAAGATCTACCCCGTTTGTGAATGTCTCCCCCATCCCCCCACTCCTTTCCCCTTTAGTGGACTGGGGCCCCCACCCTCGCGCGTTGATCTTTTAAATCTTGGTTTGCCCCTTTATGGATCTTGAGACCCCAAATTGTAATGAGGGGGCCCGCTATTTCCCGTAGCTTTTCCCCGCATCCCGTTGGGGGCTGTGGGGAAAACAGGGGCCCGGTCGTCTGCAAATCGAGATCATCCAGCTGGGCCCACGGTCCACTGGATTCCATTTCCTTTTGTATCTTTGATGTTTCATGGCCAATCGATCGCCAGGGGGAAAAAGGGAAAAGGGGGCAGGAAAAAAGCCTGTTTTGAAATCCGGGCTTCACCCTTTAAAAACTGTTTGTGTTGTCCCCCCATGGACCCAACCCCGGGAAACATTTTTTGGGGGAGTTCCCCCCCCTTTTATCAAGGTTGGGCCCTTTTTGGTTGGGCCCCCCGGGGGGCAACCAAATTTTCCAAAGGGGTTTTGGGCCACACGGTTTGAATGCTTTCTCATAATCCAAAAAATTATGTAAAAGATGAGTTTCCCCTTTTAAAATTGGGTCAAAATTTATTTCGCAAGGGGGCAACGATTTTACGCATGACTGTTTTTGGCGGAAGCCGGCCCGCTGGTCTCGGGGAGAGTCCCACTCCAATTTTTTTTATTTTCTCGGGGGGATCCTTTAAAGAATTTTTCCCGGGGACCGACAGGGAAACCTTATCCCCCTATATTGGGAAAAGTTCTGAGGGCTCCTTTTTTTTGGGTAGCAAAGAGGAGCCCCCTTCCCCTGGAAAGGGACTTTCCCCCTCTTTCCCCAAAACTTCCCCAAAAAAAGGGTAAAAGCAAACTTTTAACCCGGGTCTCCAGGTCTTTCCTGAGTGTTCTGCTTTTTGTTTCCTTTGCTGCTTGGGTTCCCCGCTTTTTGTCTTTCCCTTTTCTTTTTTCCCTTTTTCTGGTTCTTCCTTTTGTGGGCTGGGGGGGGCGGTTGTTCGGGGTTCCTTTTTAAAACTTGGCCCTTTATGTTCCTTTTCCCTCCCCGTTCCCCCTTTTTTCCTTTTTTTGGCTTTTTCCTACCCCCTTCCTTTCCCCGGGTTTTTGGGGGGTCCCTTAAGTCAGCTTTCCAAGGGGTTTCTGGGGGTTGGGCGGCTTTTCGGTTTCCCTCCAAAAAGGTGCTTTCCCTTTTTGTTCAAGGTCCCTTCTTTCCCGGGAATTGCTTTTCCTTTCCCGTCCCTTTGGCTGGGGTTTTGCCAGGGCCCCTTCCTTTTTTCCCCGGGTTTCTTTTTCAAAAACAACTTCCCCTTTGTTGCTGGTTCCTTCCTTTTGGGTTCCGGGGCCCCCTCCCTTCCGAAAAATTTCTCGTGGGCCTTTTTTCCCCTTCTTCCCTCCTCGTGAATTCCCCTTTTGCTTCTTTTGAATCTGTTGGGGGCCCGGGGGCCCTTTGGCTTCCTTTTCCCTTTGGTTTTTTTACTGGTGTTCTTCGCCCCTTTTTTTCTTTCCCCCAAACCTTCCCCATTTTAGCTTAACCTTCTTCGGTTGGTGTCCCTCGGGCCCCCACCCCACTCCTGAAATTGAATTTTTTCCTCTTTCACTGGTTTTCCCCCTCCTGATTTTTCCCCGGGGGCCTTTTAACCTTCTTGTAAAAAATTTTGGGAAAAAAGGTTGTTTTAGGGGAAACCAAAAAGGGCTTCAAAATTTGCCTTTGATCTTTCCACAGGTTTTAACTTTTTCCTCCCTTTTTTGTTTTTTCCATCCAAGTCCCCATTCAGGGTTTTTTTTCCCTGGCTACCAAATTTTGGGGGTTTCAGCTTTTTAAGTGACCCTTTTTTTTCACCCTTACCCTCATGGGGATTTCCTTTAAATTTTTTCCTTCGATTTGGGCCCAAGGTTTGCCCATGATTTTGATCCCGGTGCCCTTTGTTCCCCCCTTCCCCCCCGGGGAAAAACTGACCCCTTTCCCTTTGGGGGTTTATGCCCCTTCTGGCCCAAAAAACCCCCATTCCCCCGTTTCCTTTTCTCCTTTCTGTGTCCAATTTCTCCTTCCCTTTGGGTTTTTAACTTTTAAATTTTCCCCATTTTGGGGTTTTTTTTTTCTGGCCCCACTTCCCAAAGACCTGATTCCCGGGGTAAAAGGGGGGGGGTTTGTTCTTCCAATCCGGGCCGCAAAGGCGGCATAAAACCCTTGGGGGGGATTTTCCCCTTGGGCTTCTTTCCTTTCTGTTGAGGGATCCGGCGTTTTTTTTACCGGGGGGGTTTCTTCCCCCCCCCATCCCCTTCCCTTCCCTTTCCCCATGGGGGGCTTACCGGGCCTTCGGGTTGGAACTTGAAACCCTTTTTTCCAAAAAAGGCCCGGGCCCCCACACATTTTTCCTGCTGTTTTTAAGGAAAAAAAAGGAAAAAACCAAAAAAAAAATGTTATTTTAGTTTCCCCCCTGCTAAAAAATTGTTTGCTCCCTCCAAAACCCAAATTGGTTTTTTTTCCAAATTCCAAAAATTTTCCCAAAAATTTATTCCTTGGGGATTTTTAAAATCGGCCTTTCTTTCCTTTTTAACTTAAGGAAATTCACAAAGGTATAAAAAATCCCCCTTTTCCGAGGACTTTGGGGGGCCCCCGGGGGAAAAAATGCGCCACCGATACCAGTTTTTGATAGCACAGAAGTCTGCAAATCTCTCGCCATTCTCGTTCATCTCTCCTAATCAGTGTCTTCCATCACTTTCTCGCATCCCGTGTTGTCTTGTCCGATTCTTGGCATTGAAATCACCCATGAGGATGTTTATATCTTTTTCTGGCTACTTGGCAATGACCGTTCTGCAGTCTGTTGTAGAATTGATCTTTGGCTTCTTCATCGCCGTCATTAGTTGGCGCATAACACTGGATGATGTTCATCTTGATCTTCTTCTTCTTAGTCCTGAAGGATGCCGCGATGATTCTTGATCCGTGTGCTTCCCATCCTATCAGGGCTCGCTGCGCAGGTCTTAACAACATGAGCGCTACGCCTTCTGTGTGTGGAGCGTTGTCTTCTTCGTGGCCAGAATAAAGCAGCATCTCTCCAGTGAGCAGTCTCCTTTTTCCTGACTGTGTCCAATGGGTCTCACTGATGCCAAGCAATGTGAGGTTGTAGCTTTTCATCTCTGCTGCTACTTGTGTTGTTTTTCCCGTCTCATACATGGTCCTCACATTCCATGTTCCAACGTTGATGGTCCTGGTCGATAAAAGGGGGGTCGGCCTTGTGGCTTCCGTAGACTCACGGCTTTCACCACACGGCGTCATACATCCTCTTGGCGAGGACCCTTCCTCTCCCAGGGCAGTAGTCTCTTGGTCTGTTGTTGGCGTTTCTGTAGCAAGTTTTGTTTTTACAGGGTGGGGTTGCTAGCCCCACGCCCAACCCTCCTCCTTTCTCATCCGGGCTTGGGACCGGCCATGGCGGAGTTGAGAACTAGAACTCGAAAGATTTATTCACAAAAAGGCCATTGGCCCACACATGAAGGGGAGTTACCGAAGTGCTTAGTATTTTAGCGAGAAAAATAAGGAAAAGCACAAAAAACAAAATGTTATTGTATAACCACAACCATGACAACAAAAATCAGATACAAAAATATGACTCCAGAAACCAAACGCTTCGATTTGTTTGTTTTTTACAAGATTCATTGCTATATAAATTCCATATATTATTATTATTATTATTATTATTATTATCATTATCATTATCATTATCATTATTATTATTCTAGAGGATTGACACAAAATGTATAAAGCAAGGCTGCTCACATTCTCAGGATGACTAAGACGCCATGAGTAAACAGAATCTAATTAAATTTGGCTGCCTACAATATTTTACAGGGGGGAAAGAGAGAGGGGAGAGAGAGAGGGGAGAAGAGAGAGAGAGAGAGAGAGAGAGGAGAGAGGAGAGAGAGAGAGAGAGAGATAGAAGAAGAGAATGACAATGACAATGACAATGACAAAGACAAATTCTTTTATTTCGAGGATAATGAATAAGCACCCATGTGCTTTTTTACATCCAGTCCCCGCCCTTAAGGATATATATGATAATAAAATAAAATAAAGCCTATAGCAATACACTTACACAGTGTACGGGGGGAAATCTACACAAAAATCCCCACAAAAATCACTGAAGAGAAAAAAAAAAGTACTAACAAGTAAGGAAGAAAGCAAAACAAAACGGCAACAACAAGGGGAGAGGGAACAACCAAATAGTCCCCCCTCAAAAAAGCAACAACAACCCCAAACCCAAACCAAAACAGAACCAAACAAAGCAAAATCACTATAAAATAAAGGAGAACAAACCACGTAAACAGTTTCATTTTGGCTAACAGAAAGAAACGGCAAAAGTTCTTTGTGCTTTTATGGGAGGCAACAGCAATAGTAAACTACATGAAACAAATATTGTAGAAGCAATTTGCATCCCATGCACACGTACACACACATACACACACGCACACACACACACACACACACACACACACACACATACAGAGAGAGAGAGAGAGAGAGAGAGAGAGGAAAAGAAGAGAGAGAGAGAGAGAGGGGGGGGGGGGTAAAGTGCATGCACGCAAATGGAAAGTGAATGTGTGTTAACAGACTAAGGTAAGTAACTGTTCCTGTCAGCTAAACACTAGCAGAGGCGTTACAGTTTTCTCCCTTGTTGAGTCTAGCCTTTCTTTTTCTTTCTTTTTTTTTCTTGTCAGAAGCTGTCTGCCAGCTTGCTGCTGAAGTTGGAGTTCTCCCTCTCCAGTCTCCCCTGCAGTACCTGAAAGAGAGAGAGATGAAGTGTTGAGTGTTGTTCTAACATGGGCATTCGTGTTGTGGCCGACATTGCATTACCTTTCTTTCCATCAGGCTGGTCCCCAACGCTGACGTCATGGTGCCTGTGTTGCTGGTTACATGCAACACTTGCTGCTCTCTAACTTCAGTCACGTGGACACTTTATCTGATGACGTAGGCATCAGTCCTGACAGTGCACAACCATGTCTGATTCATTATCTTTGTTGATATCACTGTCCATTGTTGTGTACTGAGGTGTCTGTCCTGCCTGCACAACCATGTCTGTCATTATGTTGTTGATATCCCTGTCCATTGTTGTGTACTGAGGTGTCTGTCATTATGTTGTTTATATCCCTGTCCATTGTTGTGTACTGAGGTGTCTGTCCTGACAGTGCACAACCATGTCTGTCATTATGTTGTTGATATCCCTGTCCATTGTTGTGTACTGAGGTGTCTGTCTGCCTGCCTCCTGACACCCCTCATTCCTTGCTTGCTGTGTGTGCCTCTCTCTCTCTCTTGGGTATTGCGTTATTATTATTAAGATGTATCCCTAACGGGCGGGGACTGGATGTAAAAAAGCACATGTGTGCTTATTCATTATCCTCGAAATAAAAGAATTTGTCATTGTCATTGTCATTCTCCTCTCTCTCTCTCTCTCTCTCTCTCTCTCTCTCTCTCTCACTCTCTCTCTCTCTCTCTGTCTTCCTCTCTCTCTCTCTCTCGTTCTTGTTCTTGTTCTTGTTGTCTTGTCTTTTTTTCTTCCTCTTTTTTTATCATCTTTGTTGGTTTGGTTTTTCCTTCTCTTTTGTTTGTTTGTTTGTTTTGGTTAAGGTTTTTTTGGGGGGTGGGGTATTTTTATGGTTTTCTTTTATTTATTTTCTTGCTTGGGGGGGGGGGGGGGGTGGTTGTTGGGGGGGAGCTGTTTTGAAAAGGGTTATTTCCCCTTGTTTTTATTGTGAGACTGTATAAGTATTGGTTTATTATTATTAAGATGTATCCCTAACGGGCGGGACTGGATGTAAAAAAGCACATGTGTACTTATCATTATCCTCGAAATAAAAGAATTTGTCATTGTCATCTCTCTCCTCTCTCTCTCTCTCTCACATCTCCATCTACTCTCTCTCTCTCTCTCTCTCCTCTCTCTCTCCTCTCTCTTCTCTCTCTCTTCATTTCTCTCACTTATGACCTTATAGATTTGGCTGAAGGGGGGGGTTTCTTTTCTTTCTTTTTCTTCTTGTTTTTATTGTGTGAGAGTATGGGTATTTAGTTTATTTGATTATCATGACATATAATTTGTATGAGTAATCAAAATAAGTGTTGAAGGTGATCGTGTACTGTTTTGAGAATTATATATTTTATTTTAATACCATCTCTGAAACACTCTCCATCTCTCTCTCTCCTCCTCTCTCTCTCCTCTCTCTCTCTCTCTCTCTCTCTCTCTCTCTCTCTCTCTCTCTCTCTCTCTCATGACTCTAGACGATCTTAACATGTACAATGTTAAATCACAGTGATGCTAATGGTGATAGTGTTGATGAATTGAAAACTAATGCAATATCATATGGATTCAAAACGTACTGTGTACCCTCTCTCACTCTCTCTCTCTCTCTCTCTCCTCACTCTCTCTCTCTCTCTCTCTCTCTCTCTCTCTCTCTCCTCCTCTTCCTCTCCTCTCCTTATTTTTGCTTATGATTTAACATGGCTCTCGTGGTCTCTACCAATTATCTACTCCTTGATGCCTTTACCCCCTTCTCTTTCCCCTACTTTCCTCCTTTAGTGAGTAAGGGATGGGTGCGTTATGGAGATTTGAAGTTGTATGATGGGCTTTTACTACCTTTTATTAGATTATTCCATAGCGTTGAATGCTTTATTCAGATTTAATATTCAGTTCTATTGTGGTAAGTTGACTGTGTTTGAGATTTAGTGAATGTTTTATTTGATATCTTGTTTGAGCGTACAAATTATGTTAGATAATTCCAAAGTGCAGAATGTCCTTTTTATGCTATACATGATATTCATAAAGATTTGATGTTGGCATTGATGCATGTTTTGAGTGCGTGCACGCACGCACGTGTGTTGTGTGTGTGTGTGTGTGTGTGTGGTGTGTGTGTGTGTTGTGCATGGGGATGCAAATTGCTTATACAATATTTGTTTCATGTAGTTTACTATTGCTGTTGCCTCCCATAAAAGCACAATGAATTTGTTGACGTTTCTTTCTGTTAGCCAAAATGATACTATTTACGTGGTTTGTTCTCCTTTATTTTATGGAGATTTTGCTTTGTTTGATTCTGTTTTGGTTTGGGTTTGGGGTTGTTGTTGGGTTGTTTTGGTGGGGGGTTTTTGTTGAGGGGGGAATATTCGGTTGTCCCCTCTCCCCTTGTTATTGTTGCCGCTTTTGTTTTGCTCTTGGTTCTTGCTATTTTTTTCGGTTGTTTCTGTTTTTTTCTGTTTTGCTTTCTTTCTTACTTGTTGCTACTTTTTTTTTCTCTCTCTCTCTCTCTCTTCGGTGATTTTGTGGGGATTTTTGTGTAATATTTTTTCCGTATACTTTGTAAGTGTATTGCTATGGGCTTTATTTTATTTGATTATCATATATATCCTTAAGGGCCGGGACTGGATGTAAAATAAAGCACATGGGTGCTTATTCATTATCTTCGAAATAAAAGAATTTGTCATTGTCTCTCTGTATTGTGGCCTAAGGCCGATATGCAATTAAGTCATTCTCTCTCTCTCTCTCTCTCTCTCCTCTCTCCTCTCTCTCTCTCTTCTCTCTCTCTCTCTCTCTCTCCTCCTCTCTCTCTCTCTCTCTCCTTCTATAGTTGTTGTGTATTCTAATAAAGGGCATATTCATACTTTCTATTTCCAATATTATTTGAAAGAAGAAAAAGAAGATGCACTGAGAAAGAAAGATGCACTAAGGAACAAGCGTAGCACCATCCAGCTAAAGCTGCGTCAGATGCAAGACTCCTGGATCAGCAATAAAGCAGATGAGATCCAAGGATATGCTGACAGGAATGACATGAAGAACTTCTATGATGGACTCAAAGACATCTATGGTCCCACCACATCAAGATCATCCCACCTCTCCTCAGTGCAGATGGGTCTACTCTCATCACTGACAAAGACAAGATCCTTGAGAGATGGGCTGAACATTTTGACAATGTTCTAAACCGTCCTTCCACCATCAACGATGAAGCTATTAACCGCCTCCCACAAGTTCCAGTCGACGAGACGATGAGTGCCATACCAACCTTTGAGGAGATCCAGAAAGCAATTCGCCTGCTGTCCAGTGGTAAAGCACCCGGCGCAGACTCAATCCCAGCTGAAATCTACAAAGGGGGTGGCAGAGCACTGACTGAAAAGCTTCATGAGCTCTTCCAAGTCGTATGGCAGCATGAGACACTTCCGAAAGACTTCAAAAATGCCTCCATCATACATCTATACAAGAACAAAGGAAACCGCCAGGCTGTGACAACCACCGAGGAATATCCCTGCTGTCCATCGCAGGCAAGGTCCTGGCCAGAGTACTGCTGAACGGCTCATTGTCCACCTTGAGAAAGACTTCTTCCAGAGAGTCAATGTGGCTTCCGGAAAGATCGCGGGACTATCGACATGGTGTTTGCTGCCAGGCAGCTCCAAGAGAAGTGTCAGGAACAAAACACTGACCTCTACTCCACCTTTGTTGATCTGACCAAGGCCTTCGATACTGTTAGCAGAGAGGGTCTATGGAGAATCATGGCAAAGTACGGCTGCCCAAGAAAATTCATCGCCATCGTATGTCAGTTTCATGATGGTATGCTGGCCAGAGTACAAGACAACGGAGAGGCATCTGAACCCTTCCCAGTCACCAACGGAGTGAAGCAGGGCTGTGTTCTTGCTCCCACCCTGTTCAGCCTCATGTTTTCGGCAATGCTGTCTGATGCGTTCAGAGATTCGGGTGTTGGTGTCAGCATCAGGTACAGGTATGATGGATCACTCTTCAATCTCAGGAGGCTTCAAGCAAAAACCAAAGTCTCAACAGATATCATCAACAACTACCTGTTTTCTGATGATTGCGCCCTCAATGCTGCTTCTGAAGCCGACATGCAAGACAGTGTTGACAAGCTCGACAACTTTGGGTTGACAATCAGTACCAAGAAGACTGAGGTAATGCACCAACCAGCCCCAGGGAAGCCCTACGTTGAGCCAAACATCTCCGTAAATAGACATAGACTCAAAGCAGTGGACAAATTTACTTATCTTGGCAGTACCCTCTCCCGCACAGTAGCCATTGATGATGAGGTCAACACCAGACTCGCCAAAGCAAGCGCTGCCTTTGGCAGACTCCGAAAGAATGTATGGGACAGGAGAGGCATCTCAACAGAAACCAAGGTCAAGGTCTACAAAGCGGTAGTGCTCACCACCCTGCTCTATGGCTCAGAGTCATGGACAGTCTACCAACGCCATGCTAAAAAGCTGAACCACTTCCACACCACCTGTTTGAGAAAACTGTTTGGCATCAAGTGTCAGGACAAGATCCCAGACACTGAGGTGCTCACTAGAGCAAACCTTCCCAGCATCTACACCATCCTGATGCAGACCCAGCTTCGCTGGGCAGGCCATGTAGTTTCGCATGCCAGACCATCGGCTCCCCAAGAAACTTCTGTTTGGCGAACTTCGGCATGGAAAGCGCTCCCAGGGAGGCCAGAAGAAACGCTTCAAGGACACTCTGAAAGCCTCACTGAAAGCCTTCAACATTGAGATAAACTCATGGGAGCAGGCAGCGATGGAGAGGCCACAGTGGCGAGCAGCTGTACACAGTGGCGCCAAGGCCCACGAAGCAAACAGAATTGCGACAGCTGAGCAACGCAGGCAAGACAGGAAAGATAGAGCCTCCAAGTCTCCAAAAGCAGCCAATATACCCTGTCAAGAACTTTTCAAGCGCGGATTGGCCAAATAAGTCATCTTCGCACCCACAGAAATCACAGGATGAATAGATGGTCATCATCAATCCCGATGGACGAAGAAGAAGATTATTTTGGGCTTGTTGACTGTACTTGAGCTCCAGTGAATGTCCTATTTCAATATCTTATTATTACGTGTAACAACTATGTGTACTATTCTACAATATGAAGGTGTTCAATTTTATGATCTATAAGTTTGGCTTACCCTCTCTCTTCTCTCTCTCTCTCTCTCTCTCTCTCTCTCTCTCTCTCTCTCTCTCTCTCTCTCTCTCTCTCTCTCTCTCTCTCTCCTCTCTCTCTCTCTCTCTCTCTCTCCTCTCTCTCTCTCCTCCTCTCTCTCTCTCTCTCTCTCTCTCTCTCTCTCTCCTCTCCCCTCTGTTTTCTTCTGTTATTGCTGTGTTGTTTTGTTTGTTTTCTGTTGTTTGTTTGTTTGGGGTGTATTTTTGTTTGTTTGTTTTTGTTTCTGGTGTTGTTGTGTGGGGGTTTTTTGTGTGTTTTGTTGGTGTTGTGACGTGTGTGGTTGGGTTATGGTTTTTTTGTGTGCTTTTTTCTCATTTGTTTGGTTGTTGTTTTTTCTTGTTTTCAGTTTGTTTGTTTGTTTGTTTGGGGGTGGGTGTTTTTTTTTTTGGGGGGGGATGTTCTGGGGTTTATTTTGTTTTTTGTTTGTCTGGGGTTGTTTGTTTGTTTCTTTCTTTTTTTCTCTCTCTTTTTCTTTTTTTAAAGTTTTTTCCCTTTGCTTCTACTGTTTGAAAGTATGAGTACTGGGTTCATTATTAATATGTGACCCTACGGGCGGGGACTAGATGTAAAAAAGCACATGAGTACTTATTCATTATTCTGGGAAAAAAATAATTTGTCTCTCCTACTTACAATGTGTAGATGTTCCTTTTATGACTTTTTTGGGGTTTCCCCCCCCTCTTTATTGTGTGAGTGTATGGGTATTGCACTTGTTTTATTATCATGACATTCAATTTGTATGAGTTTAATTAAAGCGTTGGTGTTGATCGTGTGCTAAGTGAGTATTATATATTTAGTATTATCCCTGAAACACACACCCACACTCTCACACACACACACACACACACACACACACACACACACACACACACACACACACACACACTCACATTCTCTCCCTCAATGACTGTATAGGTTTAGATTTCTTCTTTTGTTTTGTTTCTTGTTTTTATTGTGTGAATGTATGGGTATTGAGTTTATTTCATTATCATGACATACAATTTGAAACGAGTATAATCAAAAATGAGTGTTGATGGTGATCGTGTGCTGTTTTGGGAATTATATATTGGATATTGTCTCTGAAATACACACACACACACACACACACACACACACAGTCTGTCTTTCTGTCTCTGTCTCTCTCTCACCTTTTATCGTTTTGCTTATAGTTATAGTGTATCCTGATGAAAGATTCATATTTTATATTTTCAATACTTTATTGGACTTGTCCGCTGTACTTAAGTTTTAATGAGTGCCCTATTTCAATATCTTATTGTTATGTGTAACAAGTATATGTGCCATTTGGCAATATGTAGATGTTTATCTTTATGACATTAAGTTTGGTTGTTGTTATTTTTCTTGGTTTTGTTGTTGTTTTTGTTGTTGTTTGTTTTTCTCTTTTTTTTTCTTCTTCTTTTGTTGGTTTGATTTTTCCTTCTCTTTTGTTTTTTTTGTTTGTTTTTTTGGTTGGGTGGTTGTTTTTTTGGGGGGTTGGGGGTGGGGGTGGTGGGGGGTGTTTTTAGGGTTTTCTTTATTTGTTTGCTTTTCTGGGGGGGGGGGGTGTTGGGGGGGGGCTATTTTGAAAAGGGTTATTTCTCCTTGTTTCTACTGTGAGTCTGTAATAAGTGTTGGGCTACTATCAAGATGTATCCCTACGGGCGGGGACTGGATGTAAAAAAGCACATGAGTGCTTATTCATTATCCTCGAAATAAAAGAATCTGTCATTGTCATTGTCATTGTCTGTCTGTCTGTCTGTCTGTCTGCTTCTCTGTGATGGGTTCATGGGAATGAACCATTGGGATTGGAGAAGTCAAGACACATGTTGTGCGTTCCCCAGCTTAACACCTGGGGAGTCACCCAGAGCGTGCACTCTGACCTACTCCTCCATTCCACCTGGCAACCACTTGAGTGCACATTGCCTGAGGGCTTGTAGGCCTGTCTGTTGTCAAGTACTCTGCCATGTAGGCACCCATAGTCCGACTTCAGAGAATGAGTTCTCCTGTCATAGACGAGAGTGAATATTGTATTGCTCAGGGCTTGTCTTGGCTGAAGACGATCTCAACATCCCCTTTGAAAGCATCACAGCACGATACTGGCAGCCCTGGCACTGAGCACATGACGTCACTGACGGTACGGACTGTTGGCGTGGTGCTGACGTTACTGGTGAAGACTGTGTGTGGAACTGCAGCATCAGCAGACAGGCAATGCCCAGCATGCACCCGCCGCCACCAACACAGGTGACAGACAGCAGAGCGCACACTGTCCACAGGACCTGTGTTCCATGGCTCTGCTGCCCTTCCTCCCTACAGCTCTGGGTCACCTCACGGCGACGTGTGGTGGGGGGGGGGGCTAGCTCTGCCCACCATGCATTGAGGTAGCCGCATTCTGACTTCGGGATAAACTGATGTTACAATGCACGCACAGTTGAAACAGAAGAGAGAGAGAGAGAGAGAGAGAGAGAGAGAGAGAGAGAGAGAGAGAGAGAGAGAGAGAGAGAGAGAGAGAGAGAGTGAGTGAAGTGGAGCAGAGGCAGAGAGACTGATGACAGGCAGGCAGAGACTGATGACAGGCAGGAGAGACTGATGACAGGCAGGCAGACAGGAGCAAGACATAAACAGGCAGAGAGACTGATGACAGGCAGGCAGAGACTGATGACAGGCAGAGAGACTGATGACAGGCAGAGACTGATGACAGGCAGGCAGAGACTGATGACAGGCAGGCAGAGACTGATGACAGGCAGAGAGACTGATGACAGGCAGGCAGAGACTGATGACAGGCAGAGAGACTGATGACAGGCAGGCAGAGACTGACATTCAGATACTGCTGCTTACAGTGCGCACGTCACAGCTTGTAATAAAAACAACAACAACAACAAAACACGTCAGCCTGGTTTCCTGTCCATTTATTGAGGTGATTAGCAAATAAAACAACAACAACAACAACAACACACACACACACACACACACACACACACACACACACACACACACACACACACCCCGACACCTGCAACGCTCAGCAAACAAGGCAGGCAGGCAGGCAGGGGGAGTGTGAGGCCACAAAGAACGCGGCCTGTGTCCACAGTGCTGGGGCCCGGAGGAAGAGGAAGAAAGCTGCTGTCCCAGACAAGGGGTGATGGTGATGCCGGCACTACAGCCCCAGTTCAGACTGTTTCAGTTCAGTCCACTTTGACCTGGCTTCTTCTGACATCTTCCCACACCACAGCACAATCAGCTGTTTCAGAAATCAACAGTATTTAAAAACAACAACAAACAAACAAACAAACAAAGCCATGTCTTGACCAATCAAACCCTTCACCCATCCTGCACAGTGTGAGTCCAAAGCTAAAAGAAAACAGAGGGAGAGAACACAGCTGTGTTCTTGATAGTTTTGCCACGACTGGTCAGTCCGTGACTTTTCCTGTCCTTTCCATTACTTTCCATTCCTTTCCTTTCCTTTCCTTTCTTGGTTTTTCTGTTCCTTTTCTTGTGTGTCTTGTTCTTTGTTGTTGTGCTGCTCTCTTCGTCAAAGTTGCGTATACATGTAAACATTGTTTCCGCCTAAAACGTATGTTTGACCAGTCTTTCTGCCCTCCCCCCCCCCTCCTCCATCTCCCTTCTTCCTGTCCTTCACCCACCCCACCTAGGATTCCCCCCCCCCCTCCTCCTTGTCAGTTCACGGTTTGCCAGGAGAGGAGTTCACCAGCGCACCTTGCCCGGCACGAACTTCCTGAGCAGCCCCTCGTAGTAGTGGTGGAGACTGTCCACGTCGGGCATGTCGGGGGCCTTGGTGTAGAGGTCGAACTGGTTGAACTCGCGCACCCAGTGCAGCATGTCCTGGTCCTCGTTGCTGCACAGGTAGCTGTAGGCGCCGCTGCTGTGCCAGGGGTAGAAGGAGTGGAAGCGGATGACGTAGAGCGCCTCGGGGGGCAGGGAGTGGGTGTTGGCCAGCAGCACGCGGTACAGGTACTCGTCGTGGCCCCACGACATCAACACCTTGTCCAGCCCGCAGTTCTCCTCGTAGATGCCCAGCCGAGTGTTCAGCTTGGGGTTCTTCAGGTCGGGGTTCTTGGCGAAGCTCTCCACGCCGAAGACGATGCTGGGGTCGGGCCTGCAGCCCACGGGGAAGGTGTCGCCCACCACGCTCCACTGCGGCTCCCCCCACAGCGCCATCAGCTTGCCCACGTCGTGGATGAGCCCCGTCACCTGCAGCCACTCCTTGTCCGGGTGGTTCTTGCGGATGCCCTCAGCCGTCTGGAAAGCGTGGAACGAGTTGGGGAGGTCGATGTCAGGGTCACTCTCGTCCACCAGCGAGTTGAGCTTCTCCAGGGCCTCCATGATGGTCAGGTGGCCGTGGTCCAGCCTGCCCCAGAAGGCCATGCGGTCCTTGACGTAGTCCAGGGTCTGGTGCGTGTGCATGAGGTCATAGGTCTTCACCACGTGCTCCGGCACGTTGTGGATCCGGAAGTCACGGAACTTGGTGACGTCCCTGACCTCTGGCCGGTACTCGGAGGGGTCTGCCAGAACCAGGGGCTGGGCCGTGTCCACTGCCGACATGCTGGTAGAGAGGGGGCAGAGGGGCTAGTCCTTCAGGAATAGGTTTGACTTACTGCGGGTTGTGTGAAGACTTTGTGGGGCAGCACCTGTCACAGAGAAATCAGCATGCAGTGGACTGTGTGTGGCAAAGAGGACAGACATGGCAGAGAGACAGAGAGACAGAGAGACAGAGAGGAAGGGGCAGGAAAGGAAGGAGCCAGGGAGAGAGACAAAGGGAAGGGAGCTAACACATCGCTGGTATTTTGGTCCAGGTCCTTCGTTCAGGGCACACAGACAAACTGCTGCATTCCTTGATCAAAAATCTCTTGCTGGGACATTAATTAACACAATAACACTAGGCTGCCGCTCATAGTCAGGCCGTGGCTCACACCACGCAGCTAGACCACGTCCTTACCCCACCGGTCGGTCTTGCTACATCGTCTCTACATCCACGTCGCTCACACTGTCATCTACAGCCACGTCAGCTAATCCACGCCGTACATCACGTCAGCACACCACGTAGTTTACATCCACGTCATCTACTGCCCGGTCATCTACGACCGTCCGCTCAATCCACGGGGCTGCAGTCCACTCAGCTACATCGAGTCAGCTACACCCACGGGCTACACCCTTGCATTACATCCTCGACTAATCCGGTCTATACATCCGTCAGCTACATCCACGTGTTTTACATCACGCATTACACCCAGTCTGCTTCCCGCACTACACCATCAGCAGATCCAGCAGCTACACCCACGTCAGCTAAGCCAGGCAGAACACGCAAGAGACACCCAGGAGAACTAACAGGTGCAGCTACATCCACTGGTATTTTGTCCAGTCTCTCGTTCGGGCTAATCCAACTGCTACACCACGTTAGATTTAAATCTCTCGGGACTAACAACACAATAAACAACAAAGCTGCGCTCTCACCCACGTTAGTTTTACATCCACGTCAATTACATCCACGTTGTTTACACCCACGTCATCTACACCCACGTCATCTACATCCACGTCATCTACATCCACGTCATCTACACCCACGTCAGTTACATCCACGTCAGCTACATCCACGTCATCTACCATCTCATTCCCACGTCAGCTACATCCCACTCAGCTACATCCACGTCATCTACATCCACGTCAGCTACACCCACGTCATCTACATCCACGTCAGCTACACCCACGTCATCTACATCCACGTCAGCTACACCCACGTCATCTACATCCACGTCAGCTACATCCACGTCAGTTACACCCACGTCAGCTACATCCAGCTGTCGCCCTCATCACTTCACAGTCAGGTCATGTTACTCAATACTGGTCAGTTGCAGAGTACAAGACGCACTGTGGATCAGTGTACATGAGCTGGTCAGTGTGGTGACGTCAGGTCTGTACAGCTCACCCTATGTCAGCGTCAGGGGCAGCGAGCTGGCCAGCAGTTAGCCAGGCCACAGGCGCCGCTGCTTCCTCTGTGCACCCCCACACCAGCCCACAGCCAGCCAGCCAGCCAGTGGGTGGAGCGGAACTGAGCTGGTCAAGAGAGCCATCAATCTTTCAGTCAGCAACCTTGAGGTCAAAGAGCGTGCAGGCAAGAGTAGAAGCCTACAGCTAGCTCTGCTTTTCCTCTAGCCTGTGCCCTCTCTGGCTGACACGCCGCATGCTGGCCCGAAAGCAAACGTGTGCTCGCACGAGCGCGCGCGCGCAACACACACACACACCCACCAATAGGCGAATGTTTGCCGTGTACAGAGAGATTATTACGCGCGTACGTCATGTGAGAAGCAGTGACAGATATCCTTACAAGTATCTGCAACAAGATCTGGCAGACCGGAGAGTGGCCTACACCATGGACTCAATCACTCATCATCACTCTCCCCAAGAAAGGAAATCTCCAGCAGTGCCAAAACTACAGGACAATCAGCCTCATAAGTTATGCCAGTAAAGTCATGCTGAAAGTGATCCTGAACAGGCTGAAACCACAGGCAGAAGAGATCATCGCCGAAGAGCAGGCCGGGTTCCGCCCAAATAGAAGCACCACAGAACAGATATTCAACCTGAGGGCTCTGTGTGAGAAATACAGCCAGCATCAACAAGACATCTTCCATGTCTTCATTGATTTTAAGAAGGCCTTCGATATGGTATGGCATGACGCTCTGTGGGCCACCATGAACAAATTCAACATGGGCCAGAAGCTGATTCACACCATCAAGGAACTCTACTCAAAGACCACCAGTGCAGTACTCGTACAGGGCACGGTAGGGGAATGGTTCCGTACCTCAGTTGGGGTCCGACAGGGATGTCTGCTGTCGCCCACACTGTTTAACATTTTCCTTGAACGCATCATGACTGACGCCTTGGAAGACCACACAGGCACACTCAGCATTGGAGGGCGAACAATCACCAACCTCAGGTTTGCTGATGACATTGACGGTCTGGCAGGAAATGAAGAGGAACTGGCCAACCTAGTGAAGCAACTGGACGAAATATCCTCACGATACGGCATGGAAATCAGCGCCGAGAAAACCAAGCTCATGTCAAACAGTGCCCAGCCAATCACCACCAAAATAATAATAATAATAATAATAATAATGATGATGTATGGAATTTATATAGCGCTGAATCTTGTAAAGCAATAAATCAAAGCGCTCAAGATCACTCTCAGCGGAAAAGAACTGGAGACAGTTGACCATTTCAAGTACCTTGGAGCTATCATAAGTGAGGAGGGATTGAAGACCAAAATCCTAGCAAGAGCGGCACAAACAGCAGCAGCAATGGCAAGACTGAAGAACATATGGAGAGACAGAAACATCCCTCTCGGAACCAAGGTAAAGTTACTAAACGCGCTAGTCATCTCAATCATGCTTTACGCATGTGAGGCATGGACACTGAACGCAGACCTACAAAGGAGGATCCAAGCAGTAGAAATGAGATGCCTCAGAAGGCTCCTTGTCATCTCATACAAGGACCATGTCACCAACAATGAAGTCCGCAGAAAGATCACTCAACAAGTGCGGACTATGAAGACCTACTGACCACGGTAAAAAAGGGGAAACTCAGATGGTATGGGCACGTAACTCGCTCAGAAGGACTTGCAAAGAACCATCTGCAAGGAACAGTCCAGGGAAGAGAAGACGGGACAGACAGAGGAGAAGTGGGCGACGACCTCCGTGATTGGACAGGGGAGTACTTCAGTGGTCACCCAGGCACGTGCCCACGACCGCGCAAGTGAGCCCGCTGGTCCACCGTTCGCCCACCATGCAGCGCCCCCAACGACCCTGGCGGGTTACGGGACCATGAACAGTGAACAGTGTGATGTGTAGGTGTGGGTGGTGGTGTGTGTGTGTCTGGCGTGCGTGCGTGTGTGTGTGTGTTTTTGTGTGTGTGGTGTGTCCTGTGTTGTGATCTCTGTGTGTGTATGGTGTGTATGTGTGTGTATTGTGTATGTGTGTAGGTGTAGTGGTGAGGTGTGGTGTGTGGTGTGTTAGCAGCAGCAGCA
>CM054134.1:7442027-7444102 GCA_028751875.1 Rapana venosa | reverse complement strand
AAGTGCTTGGGTGGCTGAACGCAGACTCAGTCTCTTCCAAGACTGGAGCTTGATTCAAGAAAGGGTTTGTTATAGCCATAGTCACAGTAAGGCTGCCCGTTTGGCTGAAAAAAGACCACCTCTCCTCTGTCCCTGCACTGCTGGGGGCTGGTGCTGTCCCGGCTGTGGTGTGGCATGCCCCGTGTCAGCTTCCAAGCTGACCTCATTCCCAGTCTGACAGCCGTCTGCACTGCAGGAAGCCTTGGGCCAGACACCGCCACAAACATCTTTTTACTGACCTTGGGTTACAAAGGTAAAGGTGTCCTATAAGGTCGAAAGGGAGCAAGGCATCAGAGACCCCACTTCTCTAGGGGCCAGCATCTCCTCTCCCTCGCTGATTTACCTTCCCTGACCCTAAAGAGGCAGGTACCCATTTACAGCTGGGTGAACTGGGGGACTGTACTGAAGCCAAGGTGTGCAAAGGGTCACCCATCCAAGTGGTAACCAGCTCGATGCTGCTTAACCTTGGCTGGGGGAAAGCGAATTCTCCGACCACTGAGCTATCCCGTCCTTGGGTTAGACACTATCAAAAACATCTTTTTACTGACCTTGTGTTAGACACTACCAAAAACATCTTTTTACTGACCTTGTGTTAGACACTACCAAAACATCTTTTTACTGACCTTGGGTTAGACACTACCAAAAACATCTTTTTACTCACCTTGTGTTATACACTATCAAAAACATCTTTTTACTGACCTTGTGTTAGACACTACCAAAAACATCTTTTTACTGACCTTGTGTTAGACACTACCAAAAACATCTTTTTACTGACCTTGTGTTAGACACTACCAAAACATCTTTTTACTGACCTTGTGTTAGACACTACCAAAACATCTTTTTACTGACCTTGGGTTAGACACTACCAAAAACATCTTTTTACTGACCTTGTGTTAGACACTACCAAAACATCTTTTTACTGACCTTGGGTTAGACACTACCAAAAACATCTTTTTACTCACCTTGTGTTAGACACTATCAAAAACATCGTTTTACTCACCTTGTGTTAGACACTACCAAAAACATCTTTTTACTCACCTTGTGTTAGACACTACCAAAACATCTTTTTACTGACCTTGTGTTAGACACTACCAAAAACATCTTTTTACTCACCTTGTGTTAGACACTACCAAAACATCTTTTTACTGATCTTGTGTTAGACACTACCAAAACATCTTTTTACTGATCTTGGGTTCACGTTGCCAAGACTGGTTAGGCAAGGGAGGCAATTCAGCCAATGCTGTGTGTGGCAGAGGAGTGGCCAGCTGGGGTTGTGTGCCCTGAAGGGCGCTTCTCGGACATGAGAGTTGATGTATTTCCCGTCAGTCTGGACAGACTGATCCATACTTGGATTTTAAACCCCTCCTCGGCTTGTTTGACTCTCTGTCTGTCCACCTGCCTGCCTGCCTGCCTCCCTTTTTTTTACCTCTCCCCTCTCTCTCTCTCTCTCTCTCTCTCTCTCTCTTGTGAAATATACACACCCACTCTCTGTCTCTCTGTCTCTGTCTCTCTCTCTAACCTTTCATCGTTTTGCTTATAGTTATAGTGTATCCTGATGAAAGATCCATATTTTATATTTTCAATACTTTATTGGACTTGCCTCTGTACTTAAGTTTTAATGAGTGCCCTATTTCATTATCTTATATTTAAATGTGTAAAAAGTATATGTACCATTTGACAATGTGTAGATGTTTATCTTTATGACTTATTAAGTTTGGTTGTGTTATTTTTTTTGGGTTTGTTGTTGTTCTTGTTGTTGTTGTTTTTGGGGGGTTTTTTTCTTTTTTTTTTGGGTTTTGGGTTTTTTTCTTTCCTTTTGTTGTTTTGGTGAAGGTTTTTTGGGGGTGGGGGTGGGTGTTTTTTTAGGGTTTTCTTTTATTTGTTTGCTTTGGAGGGGGGGGGGTTTTTTTGGGGGGGGGGGCTGTTTTGAAAAGGGTTATTTCCCCTTGTTACTGTGAGACTGTATAAAGTGTTGGGTTATTATCAAGATGTATCCCTACGGTGGGGACTGGATGTAAAAAAGCACATGAGTGCTT
>CM054134.1:7417027-7437027 GCA_028751875.1 Rapana venosa | reverse complement strand
GGTGGTCTTGTTGTCCCCAGTCTCTGCCCATCATGGAGATTTTGACGTTGGAGTTGAACACCGATCTTTGGCGGGTTTCGACACACCTTTGGAGTCCGATTTTTCGCTCAAGACGTGCCCCGCCTTCCCAAAATTCTTTTGACTCTGGTCGGCCGCCCTGCATTTAATGATTCCCCAGGTTTGTGAAAAGCTCCATTCCTCAGGCTTTTCCCTTTAGGGGTGACGGGTCCTCATCGTGCGTTATTTGGAATTTGGTTTGTTTATGGATTTGGGAAATTGTTGGGTGGTGTATTTGTAGTTTTTGTCCTGCATCTGTTGGGGCTTGGGGGAAAGCGGGCCAGGTCGCTGCAAAGTCGAGTTCACCCTGGTCCCACAGTGTCCAGGATTCATTTCTTCTGTATTGTTGATGTCTTCAGGCCCAATCGACGCCAGGAGGAAAGAAGGAAAGGTGACGGGGAGACCCCCTTGTCTGACTGGTCTTCCCCTCAAAGCGGTTTGTGATTGCCCTCAGGGGACCCCCCGGGAAGTCTTTTCTTTCGCGGGGAGTTTTTGATCAAGTTGACCTTTTGGTTGGCACTCCATGGGGGCGAAGCTTTTTCCAGAGGGTGTTGTGGTCCACACTGTCAAAATGCTTTCTCTAATCAAAAAAGGTGATGAAATAAAAGATGAGTTCCACTCAAAATGCTCAAAATGTGCGCAAGGTGGCAATTGATCTACGCATGATTTTTTTGGGGAACCCGGGCCTGCTGGTTCGGGGGAGGGGGGTCACTGCTTTTTCATTTCTCTCGGGGAGGATCCTGTTAAAGATTTTCCTGGCCTGAAGAAGCGTTTCCCCTATATTTGGCACAGTTGCTGGGGTCTCTTTTTTGGGGTTTTAGCTTGATGAGGTAGCCCCCCTTCCGCTGAGGGTATTCCTCCTTTCCCAAAATTTTCCCCCAAAGAGGGGGGTACGGCACTACCGTGGTCTCCGGGTTCCTTGGTGCTTCTGCTTGGTTTGTCCCGGGCCTGCTGCCTTGCCCTTTTCAGCATTTTGTGGCTTTCCTGATTCCTCCCCGGTTGGTTGCTCAAGTTGTGTCAGGGCCTATCACACGGTCGATGTTGGGGGGGTTTAAGGGACGGATTTTTCAGGGTTCTCAAAGGCTCTGCCCATCGTTTGTTTTCCCCCTGTTCCCCGGATGGGTTTCCTTTCTTGTCTTTGACTGGTCGCTCGGCCTGCGTACTTCCCCGAGGTTTCTTGGGGGTCATACAGAGTTATGTTGTTGCTGGCTGCTGCCCTTTTCCCCCGGGTTTCCCCTTTCAGGCCCTTTGATGTACTTGCGCTTTTCTGTTCTTGCGCTCCCCTTTACTTTTCTTTTGTCTTCGTGAAATTGTTTTGGGCCTTGGGCCCTTTTTGCTTTGTCCGGGGTGTTTTTACTGTGCTTTCTTTGCTTTTCTTCTCATCTTGCCTTTTGACTGCTTTGGTATCCATTCCTTCTGTTGGTGTCTTGGGGGCCCACTCTTCCGACAAGTTGACGTCAGTGTCTCTTTCATTTCTTCCCCTGGCTCTCGATGCAGTCTCTTCTTCAAGCATTCTTGTGTACTTGGCACTTGTTGGTGAGGGACACTTGAAGTCTTCATTTATCTTTGGTCTTTCAGCAGGCTGGGTTAACTTCTCCCCCTTTGTTGTTCTTCCATCCATTCTCTTTAGCTTTGCTTCAGCCTGGCTACCAAAAGGTGGTGGCAGATGCAACGTCTGCTCCCCTTTTCACCCTTACATCCCGTAGAGATTCCCCGAATTTTTTGGCAGCAATATGGTCGATTGGTTTTCAGTCACATGATTTGGTGATACCGGGGGCCTTATTTCTTTCGTGGGGGAAAATGCTGCCCCCGTTAAACCGATTGTTGATAGCACAAAGTCTCAAATCTCTCGCCATTTCCCTTCATCTTTTCCTAATCAGTGTCTTTTCCCTACTTTTTTCGCATCCCGGTTGTCTTGTCCCTCTTGGCATTGAATCACATGAGGATGTTTATATTTTTTTTTGGTACTTGGAATGACTTCTGCAGTCTGTTTTAAATTGATCTTTGGCTTTTTCATCGCCCTCTTTTTGGCGCCCCAACACTGGAGATGTTCATCTGATCTTCTTTTTTAGTCCCGAAGGATCCCGATGATTCTTGATCCGTGTGTTCCCATCCTATCAGGGTCGCTGCGCAGGGCTTAACAACATAGCGCTACGCCTTTGTGTGTGGGGGCGTTGTTTTTTTCGTGGGCCCGAATAAAGAGCATCTCTCCAGTGAGCAGTCCCTTTTTCCCGACGGTCCAAGGGTCTCACTGTGCCAAGCAATGGGAGGTTTTAGCTTTTCATCTCTGCTGTACTTGTGTTTTTTTCCGTCTCATACATGGGCCTCAATTTTCCTGTTCCAACGTTGATGGCCGGCGATAAAGGGGGGTCGGCCCTTTGGCTTCGTAGACTACTTTCCCCCCGGGTCTAAAATCCTCTTTTCGAGGACCCTTCCTCTCCCCCGGGCTAGTTCTTGGTCTGTTTTTTCGTTTCTGTAGCAAGTTTTTTTTTTTACAGGGGGGGTTGCTAGCCCCCCGCCCAACCCTCCTCCTTTCTCATCCGGGCTTGGGGCCGGCCCCTGGCGGAGTTGAAACTGAATCGAAAAAAATTTATTTCCCAAAAAAAAACCCTTGGCCCAACAGAAGGGGAGTTACCCAAGTCTTAGTATTTTTGCAGAAAAATAAGGAAAAGCACAAAAAACAAAAAGTTTTTGTATAAAACCCCAACCTGACAACAAAAAAACAGATACAAAAAATGACTCCAGAAACCAAACGCTTCGTTTGTTTGTTTTTTACAAGATTCATTGCTATATAAATTCCATATTTATTTTTTATTATTATTATTATTATATCTTAATTTTCTTATCTTTTATTTTCTGAGGATTGACACAAAAAGTATAAACAAGGGTGCTCACATTCTCAATGACTAAGAGCCATGATTTAAAAAGAAACAATTTTAAAAAGGCTGCCTACAATATTTTAAGGGTAAAGAGAGAAGAGAGAGAGAAGGGGGAAAGGGGAGAGAGAGAGAGAAAAGGGGAAAAGATAGAGAAGGGGGAGGGAAGAGAAGAGGGGGGTGGGGGGAGAGAGGGAATGACAATGACAATGACAATGACAAAGACAAAATTTTTTATTTTGGGATAAAAGAAAAAAGCACCCATGTCTTTTTTTTAAACCAGTCCCGCCCCTTTAAAGGATTTATGATAAAAAATAAATAAGCCTATAGCAAACACTTACACAGTGTACGGGGGAAATCTACACAAAAATCCCCACAAAAATCATGAAAGAAAAAAAAAAGTACTAAAAGTAAGGAAGAAAGCAAAACAAAACGGCAACAACAAAGGGGGGAGGGAACAACCCAAAAAAATCCCCCCTCAAAAAAGAACAAAAACCCCAAACCCAAAACCCAAAACAGAACCAAACAAAGCAAAAATCACTATAAAATAAAGGGGGAACAAAACCTAAACAGTTTCATTTGGCTAACAGAAGAAACGGCAAAAGTTCTTTGTGCTTTAGGGGGGCAACACAAAGTAAAAATAAAGAAACAAAAATTGTAGAACAATTTTCATCCCCAGCACAGTCCACACAATCACCCCCGCACACACAACCAACCACACACACACACAACACATACAGAGAGAGAAAAGAGAGAGAGAGGGGGAGAGAGAGGGGAAGAGAGAGAGAGAGAGAGGGGGGGGGGTAAACATGACGCAAAAGGAAAAGGGAAAGTGTTTAAAAAGACTAAGGTAAGTAACGTTCCTGTCAAACAAACAAAAAAAGCAGAGGCGTTACAGTTTCTCCCTTTTAGTCTGCCTTTCTTTTTTTTTCTTTTTTTTTTTTGTCAGAAGCTGTCTGCCCCGCTTTTGGGTGAAGTTTGGGGTTTCCCCCCTCCCCGTCTCCCTGCAGTACCTGAAGGGGAGAGAGATGAAGTTTTTAGTGTTGTTCTAACAGGGCATTTGTGTTGTGGCCGACATTCATTACCCTTTTTCCCTCAGCTGGTCCCAACGTGACGTCATGGTGCCCGGTTCTGGTTACTTGCAACACTTGCTGCTCTCTAACTTCAGTCACGTGACACTTATCGATGACGTAGGCATCAGTCCTGACAGTGCACAACCTTGTCTTCATTATGTTGTTGATATCCCTGTCCATTGTTGTGTAATGAGGTGTCTGTCCTGCCCTGCACAACATGTCTGTCATTAAGTTGTTGATTCTAACATGGCCATTGTTTGTGTGCTGAGGTTCGTCATTATTTGTTGAATCCTGTCCAATGTATGTGTACTGAGGTGTCTGTCATTATGTTGTTGATATCCCTGTCCATTGTTGTGTACTGAGATGTCTGTCCTGCCTGCACAACCATGTCTGTCATTATGTTGTTGATATCCCTGTCCATTGTTGTGTACTGAGGTGTCTGTCATTATGTTGTTGATATCCCTGTCCATTGTTGTGTACTGAGGTGCCTGTCATTATGTTGTTGATATCCCTGTCCATTGTTGTGTACTGAGGTGTCTGTCCTGCCTGCACAACCATGTCTGTCATTATGTTGTTGATATCCCTGCCCATTGTTGTGTACTGAGGTGTCTGTCTGCCTGCCTCCTGACACCCCTCATTCCTTGCTTTCTGTGTGCCTCTCTCTCTCTCTTGGGTATTGCGTTATTATTATTAAGATGTATCCCTAACGGGCGGGGACTGGATGTAAAAAAGCACGTGTGCTTATTCATTATCCTCGAAATAAAAGAATTTGTTCATTTCATTGTCATTGTCATTCTCTCTCTCTTCTCTCCTCTCTCTCTCTCTCCTCCTCTCTCTCTCTCTCTCTCTCTCTCTTTCTCTTTCTATGCTTTATGATTTCTGGGGGGGGGGTTTTTTTCTTTCTTTTTTTTTTTTGTGTTGGTTTATTTATTTTTTTATCATGAAAAATTTTTATGAGTAATCAAAAAAGTTTGTCTGGGGGGGGGTACTGTTTGAGAATTTTTTTTTAATTTATTTTCCCCTTTCACACCACAACACACACTCTCTCGCTCTCTCTTCTTCTCTCTCTCTCCTCTCATCTCTCTCTCTCTTCTCTCTCTCTACTCATAAGAATTTAACATGTACAATGTTAATCACAGTGATGCTAATGTATAGTGTTGATGAAGAAAACTATATGCATATTCATTGGTTCAAATGTACTTGGTACCTCTCTCTCTTCTCCATTTTTCTCCCCAATCTTCTTTCTCTCTCTCTCTTTTTCCCATTCCTACATCTCTCCTCTTCCTCTCCTTTTTTGTTTGCTTTTAATTTACCAATTGGCGGATAGCTCAGTGTCGGAGCACTCCTTTCCCCCAGCCAAGTTATCACGTTGGCGTGGTTACCATGATGGGTACGTTTGGCCAAGCTTGGCTCAGTACAGTCCCCAGTTCACCCAGCTGTAAAAGGTACCTGCCCTCTTAGGGTCAGGAAGTAAAGCAGGGAACGAGTGTTGGCCCCCTCGTTGCTGGCCCTAGAGAAGTGAGGTCTCTGACGCCTCGCTCCCCTACGACCTTATAGGTTATGGGACTCCTTTACCTTTACCTTTTATAGATTTAATTGTCGTGTTTACAATTAGTATCCCGTTGAATGCTTTATTCAGATTTAATATTTCAGTTCTATTGTGTAAGTTGACTGTGTTTGAGATTTAGTGAATGTTTTATTTGATATCTTGTTTTGAGCGTACCAATTATGTATAGATAATTCCAAAGTGCAGATGTCCTTTTCTATGACTATACATGATATTCATAAAGATTTGATGTTGGCATTGATGCATGGTGTGAGTGCGTGCACGCACGCACGCGCGCGCGTGTGTGTGTGTGGTGTGTGTGTGTGTGTGTGTGTTGTTGTGTGTGTGTGTGTGTGTGGATGATTTTGTATTTGATTGTGTTGTTGTGTGTGTTGTAGTGATGTGTGTGCATGGGGAATGCAATGCTTATACAATATTTGTTTATGTAGTTTACTATTGCTGTTGCCTCCAAAAAGCACAATGAATTTGTTGAGTTTCTTTCTGTACCAAAATGTACTATTTACGTGGTTTGTTCTCCTTTATTTTATGGAGGTTTGCTTTGTTTGATTCTGTTTTGGTTTGGGTTTTGGGGTTGTTGTTGGGTTGTTTTGGTGGGGGTTTTTTGTTGAGGGGGGAATATTCGGTTGTCCCCTCTCCCCTTGTTATTGTTGCCGCTTTTGTTTTGCTCTTGGTTCTTGCTATTTTTTCGGTTGTTTCTGTTTTTTTTCTGTTTTGCTTTCTTTCTTACTTGTTGCTACTTTTTTTTTCTCTCTCTCTCTCTCCTCGGTGATTTTGTGGGGATTTTTGTGTATATATTTTTTCCGTATACTGTGTAAGTGTATTGCTATGGGCTTTATTTTATTTGATTATCATATATATCCTTAAGGGCGGGGACTGGATGTAAAAAAAAAAAGCACATGGGTGCTTATTCATTATCCTCGAAATAAAAGAATTTGTCATTGTCTCTCTGTATTGTGGCCTAAGGCCGATATGCAATTAAGTCATTCTCTCTCTCTCTCTCTCTCTCTCTCTCTCTCTCTCTCTCTTCTCCTCTCTCTCTCTCCTCTCCTCCTCTCTCTCTCTCTCTCTCTCTCTCCTCACTCTCTCTCTCTCCTGTCTATAGTTGTTGTGTATTCTAAATAAAGGGCATATTCATACTTTCTATTTCCAATATTATTTGAAAGAAGAAAAAGAAGATGCACTGAGAAAGAAAGATGCACTGAGAACAAGCGTAAGCACCATCCAGCTAAAGCTGCGTCAGATGCAAGATACCTGGATCAGCAATAAAGCAGATGAGATCCAAGGATATGCTGACAGGAATGACATGAAGAACTTCTATGATGGACTCAAAGAATCTATGGTCCCACCACATCAAGATTCACCACCTCTCCTCAGTGCAGATGGGTCTACTCTCAACTGACAAAGACAAATCCTTGAGAGATGGGCCTGAACATTTTGACAATGTTCTAAACCGTCCTTCCACCATCAACGATGAAGCTAATTAACCGCTCCCACAAGTTCCAGTCGACGAGACAAGTGCCATACCAACCTTTGAGGAGATCCAGAAAGCAATTCGCCTGCTGTCCAGTGGTAAAGCACCTGGCCAGACTCAATCCCAGCTGAATCTACAAAGGGGGTGGCAGAGCACTGACTGAAAAGACTTCATGAGCTCTTCCAAGTCGTATGGCAGCATGAGACACTTCCGAAGACTTCAAAAATGCCTCCATCATACATGTATACAAAAACAAAGGAAACTGCCAGGACTGTGACAACCACCGAGGAATATCCCTGCTGTCCATCGCAGGCAAGGTCCTGGCCAGAGTACTGCTGAACCGGCTCATAGTCCACCTTGAGCAAGACCTTCTTCCAGAGAGTCAATGTGGCTTCCGGAAAGATCGCGGGACTATCGACATGGTGTTTGCTGCCAGGCAGCTCCAAGAGAAGTGTCAGGAACAAAACACTGACCTCTACTCCACCTTTGTTGATCTGACCAAGGCCTTCGATACTGTTAGCAGAGAGGGTCTATGGAGAATCATGGCAAAGTACGGCTGCCCAAGAAAATTCATCGCCATCGTACGTCAGTTTCATGATGGTATGCTGGCCAGAGTACAAGACAACGGAGAGGCATCTGAACCCTTCCAGTACAACGGATGTGAAGCAGGGCTGTGTTCTTGCTCCCACCCTGTTCAGCCTCATGTTTTCGGCAATGCTGTCTGATGCGTTCAGAGATTCGGGTGTTGGTGTCAGCATCAGGTACAGGTATGATGGATCACTCTTCAATCTCAGGAGGCTTTCAAGCAAAACCAAAGTCTCAACAGATATCATCAACAACTACAGTTTTCTGATGATTGCGCCCTCAATGCTGCTTCTGAAGCCGACATGCAAGACAGTGTTGACAAGCTCGACAACTTTGGGTTGACAATCAGTACCAAGAAGACTGAGGTAATGCACCAACCAGCCCCAGGGAAGCCCTACGTTGAACCAAACATCTCCGTAAATGGACATAGACTCAAAGCAGTGGACAAATTTACTTATCTTGGCAGTACCCTCTCCCGCACAGTAGCCATTGATGATGAGGTCAACACCAGACTCGCCAAAGCAAGCGCTGCCTTTGGCAGACTCCGAAAGAATGTGTGGGACAGGAGAGGCATCTCAACAGAAACCAAGATCAAGGTCTACAAAGCGGTAGTGCTCACCACCCTGCTCTATGGCTCAGAGTCATGGACAGTCTACCAACGCCATGCTAAAAAGCTGAACCACTTCCACACCACCTGTTTGAGAAAACTGTTTGGCATCAAGTGGCAGGACAAGATCCCAGACACTGAGGTGCTCACTAGAGCAAGCCTTCCCAGCATCCACACCATCCTGATGCAGACCCAGCTTCGCTGGGCAGGCCATGTAGTTTGCGTGCCAGACCATCGGCTCCCCAAGAAACTTGTTTGGCGAACTTCGGCATGGAAAGCGCTCCCAGGGAGGCCAGAAGAAACGCTTCAAGGACACTCTGAAAGCCTCACTGAAAGCCTTCAACATTGAGATAAACTCATGGGAGCAGACAGCGATGGAGAGGCCACAGTGGCGAGCAGCTGTACGCAGTGGCGCCAAGGCCCACGAAGCAAACAGAATTGCGACAGCTGAGCAACGCAGGCAAGACAGGAAAGACAGAGCCTCCAAGTCTCCAAAAGCAGCCAATATACCCTGTCAAGAACTTTTCAAGCGCGATTGGCCAAATAAGCCCATCTTCGCACCCACAGAAATCACAGGATGAATAGATGGTCATCATCATCCCGTGGACGAAGAAGAGATTTATTGTGGGCTTGTTGACTGTACTTGGCTCCAGTGAATGTCCTATTTCAATATCTTATTATTACGTGTAACAACTATGTGTACTATTCTACAATATGAAGGTGTTTCAATTTTATGATCTATAAGTTTGGCTACTCTCTCTCCTCTCTCTCTCCTCTCCTCTCCTCTCTCTCTCTCCTCTCTCTCTCTCTTCTCCCCTCTCTCTCTCTCTCCCCCTCTCTCTCTCTCTCTCTCTCTCTCTCCTCTCTCTCTCCTCTCCCCTCTCATCTCTCTCTCTCTCTCTCTCGTGTTGTTATTGCTGTTGTTATTGCTGTAGGTTGTTAGTTTGTTTTCTGTTGTTGATTGTGTTGTTGTTGTTTTTGTTGTGTTTGTTTGGGGTTTTTGTTTGTTTTTTTGTTTTGTGTGTGTGGGGTGTGGGGTGGGTGGTGACGGTGTTGGTTTTTTGTGTGCTTTTTTCTCATTGTTTGGTTGTTGTTTTTTCTTGTTTTCAGTTTGTTTGTTTGTTTGTTTGGGGTGGGTGTTGTTTTTTTTGGGGGGGGATGTTCTGGGGTTTATTTTGTTTTTGTTTGTCTGGGGTTGTTTGTTTTTTTTTTTCTTTTTTTCTCTCTCTTTTTCTTTTTTTAAAGTTTTTTCCCTTTGCTTCTACTGTTTGAAAGTATGAGTACTGGGTTCATTATTAATATGTGACCCTACGGGCGGGGACTAGATGTAAAAAAGCACATGAGTACTTATTCATTATTCTGGGAAAAAAAGAATTTGTCTCTCCTACTTACAATGTGTAGATGTTCCTTTTATGACTTTTGGGGGTTTTCCCCCCTCTTTATTGTGTGAGTGTATGGGTATTGCACTTGTTTTACTATCATGACATTCAATTTGTATGAGTTTAATTAAAGCGTTGGTGTTGATCGTGTGCTAAGTGAGTATTATATATTTAGTATTATCCCTGAAACACACACCCACACTCTCACACACACACACACACACACACACACACACACACACACACACACACACACACACACATTCTCTCCCTCAATGACTGTATAGGTTTAGATTTCTTCTTTTGTTTTGTTTCTTGTTTTTATTGTGTGAATGTATGGGTATTGAGTTTATTTCATTATCATGACATGCAATTTGAAACGAGTATAATCAAAAATGAGTGTTGATGGTGATCGTGTACTGTTTGGGGAATTATATATTGGATATTGTCTCTGAAATACACACACACACACACACACACACACACACACACACACACAGAGAGTCTGTCTCTCTGTCTCTGTCTCTCTCTCACCTTTTATCGTTTTGCTTATAGTTATAGTGTATCCTGATGAAAGATTCATATTTTATATTTTCAATACTTTATTGGACTTGTCCGCTGTACTTAAGTTTTAATGAGTGCCCTATTTCAATATCTTATTGTTATGTGTAACAAGTATATTGCCATTTGGCAATGTGTAGATGTTTATCTTTATGACATTAAGTTTGGTTTGTGTTATTTTTCTTGGTTTTGTTGTTGTTTTTGTTGTTGTTTGTTTTTCTCTTTTTTTTTTTTCTTCTTCTTTTGTTGGTTTGGATTTTTCCTTCTCTTTTGTTTTTTTGTTTTGTTTTTTTTGGTTGGGTGGTTGGTTTTTTTGGGGGGTGGGGGGTGGGGGTGGTGGGGGGTGTTTTTTAGGGTTTTCTTTTATTTGTTTGCTTTTCTGGGGGGGGGGGGTGGTTGGGGGGGGGCTATTTTGAAAAGGGTTATTTCTCCTTGTTTCTACTGTGAGTCTGTAATAAGTGTTGGGCTACTATCTAAGATGTATCCCTACGGGCGGGGACTGGATGTAAAAAAGCACATGAGTGCTTATTCATTATCCTCGAAATAAAAGAATCTGTCATTGTCATTGTCATTGTCTGCTGCTGTCTGTCTGTCTGTCTGTCTTCTCTGTGATGGGTTCATGGGAATGAACCATTGGGATTGGAGAAGTCAAGACACATGTTGTGCGTTCCCCAGCCTTAACACCTGGGGATCACCCAGAGCGTGCACTCTGACCTACTCCTCCATTCCACCTGGCAACCACTTGAGTGCACATTGCCTGAGGGCTTGTAGGCCTGTCTGTTGTCAAGTACTCTGCCATGTAGGCACCCATAGTCCGACTTCAGAGAATGAGTTCTCCTGTCATAGACGAGAGTGAATATTGTATTGCTCAGGGCTTGTCTTGGCTGAAGACGATCTCAACATCCCCTTTGAAAGCATCACAGCACGATACTGGCAGCCCTGGCACTGAGCACATGACGTCACTGACGGTACGGACTGTTGGCGTGGTGCTGACGTTACTGGTGAAGACTGTGTGTGGAACTGCAGCATCAGCAGACAGGCAATGCCCAGCATGCACCCGCCGCCACCAACACAGGTGACAGACAGCAGAGCGCACACTGCCCACAGGACCTGTGTTCCATGGCTCTGCTGCCCTTCCTCCCTACAGCTCTGGGGTCACCTCACGGCGACGTGTGGGGGGGGGGGGGCTAGCTCTGCCCACCATGCATTGAGGTAGCCGCATTCTGACTTCGGGATAAACTGATGTTACAATGCACGCACAGTTGAAACAGAGAGAGAGAGAGAGAGGAGAGAGAGAGAGAGAGAGAGAGAGAGAGAGAGAGAGAGAGAGAGAGAGAGAGAAGAGATGAAGTGGAGCAGAGGCAGAGAGACTGATGACAGGCAGGCAGAGACTGATGACAGGCAGGCAGAGACTGATGACAGGCAGCAAGACTGATGACAGGCAGGAGAGACTGACAGGCAGGCAGAGACGATGACAGGCAGCAGAGACGATGACAGCACAGAGACTGATGACAGGCAGCAGAGACTGATGACAGGCAGAGAGATGATAGGCAGGCAGAGAGACATGACAGGCAGGCAGAGACTGATGGCAGGCAGAGACTGATGACAGGCAGGCAGAGACATTCAGATACTGCTGCTTACAGTGCGCACGTCACAGCTTGTAATAAAAACAACAACAACAACAACAAAACACGTCAGCCTGGTTTCCTGTCCATTTATTGAGGTGATTAGCAAATAAAACAACAACAACAACAACAACACACACACACACACACACACACACACACACACACACACACACACACACACACACCCCGACACCTGCAACGCTCAGCAAACAAGGCAGGCAGGGAGGCAGGCAGGCAGGCAGGCAGGCAGGGAGAGTGTGATGGCCACAAAGAACGCGGCCTGTGTCCACAGTGCTGGGGCTCAGAGGAAGAGGAAGAAAGCTGCTGTCCCAGACAAGGGGTGATGGCGATGCCGGCACTACAGCCCCACTTCAGACTGTTTCAGTTCAGTCCACTTTGACCTGGCTTCTTCTGACATCTTCCCACACCACAGCACAATCAGCTGTTTCAGAAATCAACAGTATTTAAAAACAACAACAAAACAAAACAAACAAACAAAGCCATGTCTTGACCAATCAAACCCTTCACCCATCCTGCACAGTGGGGAGTCCCAAAGCTAAAAGAAACAGAGGGAGAAAACACAGCGTGTTCTTGATAGTTTTGCCACACTGGTCAGTCCGTGACTTTTCCTGTCCTTTCCATTACTTTCCCATTCCTTTCTTTCTTTCCTTTCTCTTCTTGTTTTTTCTGTTCCTTTTCTTGTGTGTCTTGTTCTTTGTTGTTGTGCTGTTCTATTCGTCAAAGTTGCGTATACATGTAAACATTGTTTCCGCCTATTGTTTGACCAGTCTTCTGCCTCCCCCCCCCCCTCCTCCATCTCCCTTCTTCCTGTCCTTCACCCACACCCACCTAGGACTTCCCCCCCCCCCCTCCTCCTTGTCAGTTCACGGTTTGCCAGGAGAGAAGTTCACCAGCGCACCTTGCCCGGCACGAACTTCCTGAGCAGCCCCTCGTATAGTGGTGGAGACTGTCCACGTGGGGCATGTCGGGGCCTTGTGTAGAGGTCGAACTGGTTGAACTCGCGCCCCCCAGTGCAGCATGTCCTGGTCCCTCGTTGCTGCACAGGTAGCTGTAGCGCCGCTGCTGGCCAGGGGTAGAAGGAGTGGAAGCGGATGACGTAGAGCGCCTCGGGGGCAGGGAGTGGGGGTTGGCCAGCGCACGCGGTACAGGTACTCGTCGTGGCCCCACGACATCAACACCTTGTCCACCCGCAGTTCTCCTCGTAGATGCCCAGCCGAGTGTTTCAGCTTGGGGTTCTTCTGGTCGGGTTCTTGGCGAAGCTCTCCACGCCGAAGACGATGCTGGGTCGGGCCTGCAGCCCACGGGGAAGGTGTCGCCCCCACGCTCCACTGCGGCTCCCCCCACAGCGCCATCAGCTTGCCCACGTCGTGGGTGAGCCCCGTCACCTGCAGCCACTCCTTGTCCGGGGGTTCTTGCGGATGCCCTCAGCCGTCTGGAAAGCGTGGAACGAGTTGGGGAGGTCGATGTCAGGTCACTCTCGTCCACCAGCGAGTTGAGCTTCTCCAGGCCTCCATGATGGTCAGGTGGCCGTGGTCCAGCCTGCCCCAGAAGGCCATGCGGTCCTTGACGTAGTCCAGGTCTGGTGCGTGTGCATAGGTCATAGGTCTTCACCACGTGCTCCGGCACGTTGTGGATCCGGAAGTCACGGAACTTGGTGACGTCCCTGACCTCTGGCCGGTACTCGGAGGGGTCTGCCAGAACCAGGGGCTGGGCCGTGTCCACTGCCGACATGCTGGTAGAGAGGGGGCAGAGGGGCTAGTCCTTGAGGAATAGGGTTGACTGACTGCGGGTTGTGTGAAGACTTTGTGGGGCAGCACCTGTCACAGAGAAATCAGCATGTAGTGGACTGTGTGCGGCAAAGAGGACAGACATGGCAAGAGACAGAGACAGAAGACGGGAGAGGGCAGGAAAGGAAGGACCCCAGGGAGAGGGGACAAAGGAGGGAGCTAACACTCGCTGGTATGGTCCAGGTCTTCGTCAGGGCACCAGACAACTGCTGCATTCCCTTGACAAAAATCTCTTTGCTGGGACATTAATAAACACAATAAAACAAAGGGTGCCGTTTCAGGTCACATCCCGTCCGCTACATCCACTTCAGCTACACCACGTCCACTCACCCACCTCAGTCCGTCCACGTCCATCTACATCCACGTCACTACTATCCACGTCATCTACATCCACGTCGAGCTAATCCACGTCAGCTCATCCACGTCACACATCACTTGTGTACATCCACGATTATACCGTCATCCTAACCACGTCCGCTACATCCACGTCAGCTACACCACGTCAGCTACACCCACTCAGCTACACCCACGTCAGCACACCCAGTCATCTACATCCACGTCAGCTACTCCACGTCATCATCCACGTCAGCTACATCCACGTATTTTACATCCACGTATCTACACCCAGCAGCTACACCACGTCATCTACAGACCACGTCAGCTACATCCACGTCAGCTACACCCACGCAGCTACACCCACGGCAAGCTACACCCACGCAGCTAACCCACTCGCGTACACCCGTCCAGCTACATCCCGTTAGTTTTACATCCACGTCAACTACTCCATCAGCTACCCATCGTTTTTACATCCACTCAGCACACACACTAACCCCTAGTTTACATCCACGTCAGCTTACATCCACGTTAGTTTTACACCCACGTCAGCTACACCCACGTCATCTACATCCACGTCATCTACACCCACGTCATCTACACCCACGTCAGCTACACCCACGTCAGCTACATCCACGTCATCTACGTCATCTACATCCACGTCAGCTACACCCACGTCAGCTACATCCACGTCAGCTACACCCACGTCATCTACATCCACGTCATCTACATCCACGTCATCTACATCCATGTCATCTATATCCACGTCATCTACATCCACGTCAGCTACACCCACGTCAGCTACACCCACGTCAGCTACACCCACGTCAGCTACATCCAGCTGTCGCCCTCATCACTTCACAGTCAGGTCATGTTACTCAATACTGGTCAGTTGCAGAGTACAAGACGCACTGTGGATCAGTGTACATGAGCTGGTCAGTGTGGTGACGTCAGGTCTGTACAGCTCACCCTATGTCAGCGTCAGGGGCAGCGAGCTGGCCAGCAGTTAGCCAGCCCACAGGCCGCCGCTGCTTCCTCTGTGCACCCCCCACACCAGCCCACAGCCAGCCAGCCAGCCAGGGTGGAGCGGAACTGAGCTGGTCAAGAGAGCCATCAATCTTTCAGTCAGCAACCTTGAGGTCAAAGAGCGTGCAGCAAGAGTAGAAGCCTACAGCTAGCTCTGCTTTTCCTCTAGCCTGTGCCCTCTCTGGCTGACACGCCGCATGCTGGCCCGAAAGCAAACGTGTGCTCGCACGAGCGCGCGCGCGCCACACACACTACACACCCACCAATAGGCGAATGTTTGCCGTGTACAGAGAGATTATTACGCGCGTACGTCATGTGAGAAGCAGTGACAGATATCCTTACAAGTATCTGCAACAAGATCTGGCAGACCGGAGAGTGGCCTACACCATGGACTCATCACTCATCTCATCACTCTCCCCAAGAAAGGAAATCTCCAGCAGTGCCAAAACTACAGGACAATCAGCCTCATAAGTATGCCAGTAAAGTCATGCTGAAAGTGATCCTGAACAGGCTGAAACCACAGCAGAAGAGATCATCGCCGAAGAGCAGGCCGGTTCCGCCCAAATATAGAAGCACCACAGAACAGATATTCAACCTGAGGGCTCTGTGTGAGAAATACAGCCAGCATCAACAAGACATCTTCCATGTCTTTCATTGATTTTAAGAAGGCCTTCGATATGGTATGGCATGACGCTCTGTGGGCCACCATGAACAAATTCAACATGGGCCAGAAGCTGATCACACCATCAAGGAACTCTACTCAAAGACCACCATGCAGTACTCGTACAGGGCACGTAGGGAATGGTTCCGTACCTCAGTTGGGGTCCGACAGGGATGTCTGCTGTCGCCCACACTGTTTAACATTTTCCTTGAACGCATCATGACTGACGCCTTGGAAGACCACACAGGCACACTCAGCATTGGGGCGAACAATCACCAACCTCAGGTTTGCTGATGACATTGACGGTCTGGCAGGAAATGAAGAGGAACTGGCCAACCTAGTGAAGCAACTGGACGAAATATCCTCACGATACGGCATGGAAATCAGCGCCGAGAAAACCAAGCTCATGTCAAACAGTGCCCAGCCAATCACCACCAAAATAATAATAATAATAATAATAATAATAATAATAATAATGTATGGAATTTATATAGCGCTGAATCTTGTAAAGCAATAAATCAAAGCGCTCAAGATCACTCTCAGCGGAAAAGAACTGGAGACAGTTGACCATTTCAAGTACCTTGGAGCTATCATAAGTGAGGAGGGATCGAAGACCGAAATCCTAGCAAAGCGGCACAAACAGCAGCACAATGGCAAGACTGAAGAACATATGGAGAGACAGAAACATCCCTCCGGAACCAAGGTAAAGTTACTAAACGCGCTAGTCATCTCAATCATGCTTTACGCATGTGAGGCATGGACACTGAACGCAGACCTACAAAGGAGGACCCAAGCAGTAGAAATGAGATGCCTCAGAAGGCTCCTTGTCATCTCATACAGGACCCATGTTCACCAACCCTGAAGTCCGCAGAAAGAACACACAACAAGAGTGCGGACCATATGAAGACCTACTGACCACGGTAAAAAAGGGGAAACTCAGATGGTATGGTCACTAACTCCTCCGAAGGACTTGCAAAGATCATCCTGCAGGAGCAGTCCAGGGAAAGAGAAGAACGTGGCAGACAGAAGGAGAAAGTGGGCCGACGAATCCGGTGGATTTGGACAGGGAAGGACTTCAATTCACCCAGGGCAACTCCGCCCCACGACCGCGCTAAGTGGGAGCCAGCTGGTTCCCTTCGTCCACCAATGGCAAGCGCCCCTAACAACCCTGGCGGGTTACGGGACCATACAGTAACAGTAACGTCATGTACAGGGATAAGCCAGTGGTAACATGTGATGTACTGTGTGATCTGCTGACCCGTTTTTGATTCTTGCTTCAAGAGGATTTTTCCTCTGGATTAACATCAGTGCTCAATCCACTCTCCCCTAAAAGTCCTTCGTATAAGGACAGGTCCCGTGGCGAACGCACGCAGAACATCTTACACACACGTTAAAACCCTTAGCGTTTTTTAGTTTGTTTTTTTTTTTCCCGTTTTTTTTCCCGTTTTTCCGTTTTTTTTTCCCGTTTTTATATTTTTTTACCCGTTTTTTTGTTTTTTTTTTTTTTCTTTTTATCCTCTTTAATAATTCAGTTCGGAAGAGTAGGCCATTGTGTGCGGTGGGAACGGATGACAAAATTAACGAAACTCATACACACAGGGACTGTATGAGAAAAAGCACATGAGTGCTTATTCCATAATCCTCGAAATAAAACCAAAAAAAAATTTTTAATACACGTGTGTCCTGCCCTCATCATAAGTAGCACGGCGGCCCAACCCCCGCTCCCCACCCCTGTATGAAAACAGACAGACAGACAGACAGGCAGGCACGCAGGCAGGCAGGCAGACAGACAGGCAGACAGGCAGGCACGCAGGCAGGCAGGCAGGCAGACAGGCAGACAGGCAGGCAGACAGACAGACAGACAGGCAGGCAGGCAGGCAGGCAGACAGACAGACAGACAGACACACCCAGCACACTCCCCTCACTGCCGACAGGCAGGCCCTGCTGTGTGCAGGGCGTGTATTGTCATCCTGATGTAGGCATTCCACTGCCAACACAACCCACACGTGTCAGCACCCCGGTACCAGGCTGACGAACAATAAACAGGACAGCAGCCAAACAACAGGTAACTCAGCTCATTCATTATAGGATGAATGCCATACAGTGTCGGGTAAACACACAATGGACAAAGAGAAAGGACTCACCCAACAGCAGGCTTCAAATTAGGTCAATAGAGAGCTGACTTAGGCAAGAGCAGCTGCAGGTGACCCCAATACCTACCACAGAGGAGAGGAAAGATGGGCGAGGAGGAGAGTTGAGAAACCAGAGAGAGACAGCATGGAGGAGAAGAAAGAAGAGATAGAGACGAGAGAGGAAGGAGAAGGAAGAAGAAGAGATAGGGGAGAGAGAGAGAGAAGAGAGAGAGAGAGAGAGAGAGAGAAGGAGAAACTCGAACTCGAACTCGAACGGTTCTATTCACAAAAAGTCCATTGCCAATACATGAAGGGGTTTTGCCGAACTGCTTAGTAAAATTTTGGTTTAAACACAACGCACCACACCCACACACACACACCCACACACACACCAACACACAGACCACCTGTTTACTGTATAACACAAAGTCAGCTACAAAAATATCACTTTGGATAACATTATCTCTCTGTAATTCTGAAGGCTTACACAAATAAAAGTGAGGCTGCGCCACAACCTCAGGAAAATTGATGCCAGGAGTAAACAGGATTCTAAATAAATTAGGCTGTCTACTCATATTTAGTCAGGAATGTATTCTGCCTAATCAATCCCAAATACTGGACAGCCACAAGACAAAGTGTACTTCATCCTCCCGAGCTTGCTTACATAATGGGGGCATAACAGCCTGGACGTCGCAATATCAAGTTTCTCTGTATCTGAATTTATGAACATTTATATCTGATACACAAGTCTAAACTTAGACATTATTCTTTTCAAGTAATATTCCATATCAATATTTAGATAAGGTTTTGACATCATGCGAACTTATAAATTGTCTGTACATTTGAAATCTTTTTCACTGTATTGTATATGATTACTCCATTGCCTGCCATCGAAGTCAAATCAATCTTTGCCTGAAAGCGTTAATAAACTCTCCTACAATTTTTCCGACATACTCCTTGATTGAGCCAAACAAAACCAAACCCGATTTCACACAAACAGTTACGTATTTTGTGTTGCCCAGTTGTTTTTCCCTTTGACATACTAGATCATAAAGCATCTTGTTAGGCTTTAAAAGGTAGCCTGCTCTCTTTCATATGCAGAAATCTTAATCCAAGATCTAATCATCTTACAGCAGCATTAACAGAGAGAGGGTATCTATATGTTTTTCCACTATAAACAAGATCATTAGGTGTACGTCCTATCTAAGCCTAAAAACTGCTTTAAAGCAAGAGGTGAACAGAAATTTCACAATGAGTTACGCTGCATCCAAGCCCCCAATTTCCAGCACCAAATAACACAGTGGGTTTATTTATGCATCAAAAATTTAATGACAAATCAAAAGAGTTATAACAATATTCGTAGTTTTTTTCAACACAAATAAACAGGCATCGTTTACCTCGACATTGCCCAGATCTTAACATGCAGTATGATAGAAACTAAGCTTAGTAGAAAAACAATTCCTAAATATTTATATAACATTAATCACAGGCATGACATTTCCATTGTACAAACCATAATTTCATGAGCAGCTAAATATCCACCTTTCTGGAATACAACGATATTACTCTTTACTCAGATTAACCTTAAGATCCAGTGCTGTTAGAAGCACTGTTTAAGCCTGTTTTAACTGCATTTGTAAACCTACGACAGTTTCAGATAGCAGGATAACATCATCAGCAAGCAAAGAATAAACAACTCTGAGAAATCTTGGGGGAAAGTGGCACCATGTTTTACATTATTGAAGATGTCCTCTGGCTAACTCTTCGATAAAAACAGAAACAATAAGGGGCTACATACATCAACCCTGTTTTAACACCAGTGGTACAGTATATTATGTCAGTCACTTTAGTTCCACATCTTATTCTGCTTCTGACATTCCTGATACATGGCTCTCAAACATCGTATAGTTTACCCTTCACACCATTTTTTTAGAGAATAGGCACAACAAGTTCCTGTTAACAGAATCTAATATGCTTTTTCAAAGTCAATAAAGGCTACATAAGAGCTACGGTTAAGATCAACCTGTTTCCAGTACAAACGCAAGCAGAGTAAACCATATGATCTATAGTGGGAGTACCCTCTCTTAAAAACAACAGCTTTGGTGCTCACCTGTAATATATTCTTCATAACCCATTCTTGTAGCCTATTGTTAATTATGAGTACTATATAACCCTACTACTTATGTCATACGAGAAATTCCTCCCCGGTAGTTATTAGGGTTAGAGAGAGAGAGAG
>CM054134.1:7272027-7412027 GCA_028751875.1 Rapana venosa | reverse complement strand
ACCTCAGGACACCAGGACTCCCTTACCTCAGGACTCCCTTACTCAGGACACCAGGACTCCCTTACCTCAGGACACCAGGACTCCCTTACCTCAGGACACCGGGACTCCCTTACCTCAGGACTCCCTTACCTCAGGACTCCCTTACCTCAGGACACCAGGACTCCCTTACCTCAGGACTCCCTTACTCAGGACACCAGGACTCCCTTACCTCAGGACACCAGGACTCCCTTACCTCAGGACACCGGGACTCCCTTACCTCAGGACACCAGGACTCCCTTACCTCAGGACACCGGGACTCCCTTACCTCAGGACACCAGGACTCCCTTACCTCAGGACACCAGGACTCCCTTACCTCAGGACTCCCTTACCTCAGGACACCCTTACCTCATGACTCCCTTACCTCAAAACACCAGGACTCCCTTACCTCAGGACTCCCTTACCTCAGGACTCCCTTACCTCAGGACTCCCTTACTCAGGACACCAGGACTCCTTACCTCAGGACACCAGGACTCCTTACCTCAGGACACCGGGACTCCCTTACCTCAGGACACCAGGACTCCCTTACCTCAGGACACCGGGACTCCCTTACCTCAGGACACCAGGACTCCCTTACCTCAGGACACCAGGACTCCCTTACCTCAGGACTCCCTTACCTCAGGACACCAGGACTCCCTTACCTCAGGACACCAGGACTCCCTTACCTCAGGACACCAGGACTCCCTTACCTCAGGACACCAGGACTCCCTTACTCAGGACTCCCTTACCTCAGGACACCAGGACTCCCTTACCTCAGGACTCCCTTACTCAGGACACCAGGACTCCCTTACCTCAGGACACCAGGACTCCCTTACCTCAGGACACCGGGACTCCCTTACCTCAGGACACCAGGACTCCCTTACCTCAGGACACCGGGACTCCCTTACCTCAGGACACCAGGACTCCCTTACCTCAGGACACCAGGACTCCCTTACTCAGGACTCCCTTACCTCAGGACACCAGGACTCCCTTACCTCAGGACACCAGGACTCCCTTACTCAGGACTCCCTTACCTCAGGACACCAGGACTCCCTTACCTCAGGACTCCCTTACTCAGGACACCAGGACTCCCTTACCTCAGGACACCAGGACTCCCTTACCTCAGGACACCGGGACTCCCTTACCTCAGGACTCCCTTACCTCAGGACTCCCTTACCTCAGGACACCAGGACTCCCTTACCTCAGGACTCCCTTACTCAGGACACCAGGACTCCCTTACCTCAGGACACCAGGACTCCCTTACCTCAGGACACCGGGACTCCCTTACCTCAGGACACCAGGACTCCCTTACCTCAGGACACCGGGACTCCCTTACCTCAGGACACCAGGACTCCCTTACCTCAGGACACCAGGACTCCCTTACCTCAGGACTCCCTTACCTCAGGACACCCTTACCTCATGACTCCCTTACCTCAAAACACCAGGACTCCCTTACCTCAGGACTCCCTTACCTCAGGACTCCCTTACCTCAGGACTCCCTTACCTCAGGACACCAGGACTCCCTTACCTCAGGACACCAGGACTCCCTTACCTCAAAACACCAGGACTCCCTTACCTCAGGACACCAGGACTCCCTTACCTCAAAACACCAGGACTCCCTTACCTCAGGACACCAGGACTCCCTTACCTCAGGACTCCCTTACCTCAGGACTCCCTTACCTCAGGACACCAGGACTCCCTTACCTCAGGACTCCCTTACCTCAGGACACCAGGACTCCCTTACCTCAGGACTCCCTTACCTCAGGACACCAGGACTCCCTTACCTCAGGACTCCCTTACCTCAGGACACCAGGACTCCCTTACCTCAGGACTCCAGGACTCCCTTACCTCAGGACACCAGGACTCCCTTACCTCAGGACACCAGGACTCCCTTACCTCAGGACACCAGGACTCCCTTACCTCAGGACACCAGGACTCCCTTACCTCAGGACACCAGGACTCCCTTACCTCAGGACACCAGGACTCCCTTACCTCAGGACTCCCTTACCTCAGGACACCAGGACTCCCTTACCTCAGGACTCCCTTACCTCAGGACACCAGGACTCCCTTACCTCAGGACTCCAGGACTCCCTTACCTCAGGACACCAGGACTCCCTTACCTCAGGACACCAGGACTCCCTTACCTCAGGACAGGGGTTGGTAGACAGGGAGGTGTGGTTTTATGGACTGGTTGGGGTGTGGTTTTATGGACTGGTTCTGGTGTGGATTTATGGACTGGTTGGGTGTGGTTTTATGGATGCTGGGGTGTGGTTTTATGGACTGGTTGGGGTGTGGTTTTATGGACTGGTTGGGTGTGGATTTATTGACTGGTTGAGTGTGGATTTATGGACTGGTTGGGGTGTGGATTTATGGATGCTGGGGTGTGGATTTATGGACTGGTTGGGTGTGGATTTATGGACTGGCTGGGGTGTGGATTTATGGATGCTGGGTGCGGATTTATGGATGCTGGGGTGTGGATTTATGGATGCTGGGGTGTGGTTTTATGGATGTTGGGGTGTGGATTTATGGATGTTGGGTGTGGATTTATGGATGTTGGGGTGTGGATTTATGGATGCTGGGGTGTGGTTTTATGGGTGCTGGGGTGTGAATTTATGGATGCTGGGGTGTGGTTTTATGGATGCTAGGGTGTGGTTTTGTGGACTGGTTGGGGTGTAGTTTTGTAGACTGGTTGGGGTGTGGTTTTGTGGACTGGTTGGGGTGTGGATTTATGGACTGGTTGGGGTGTGGTTTTGTGGACTGGTTGGGGTGTGGATTTATGGACTGGTTGGGGTGTGGTTTTGTGGACTGGTTGGGGTGTGGTTTTGTGGACGCAGCAAGGTGGGTTGTTTGGACTTGCTTCCCTGCACCAGCCTGGAGCCGTCCCTGGCTGTGGTGCCTCCCTCCCTCCCTCCAGCCCTTCACACAGGCCTGGCTGTACACTGAGGCCCTGGGTGGGGGACACAGCCACAACATCGTGTGGGAAAGACTCCAGACTCCAGACTCCAGACTACTTTAATGTCTAACTAGAGAAATTAGTGTCTAAACACCGCACCTGTGTGCAGGATGGGTCTTTTTCTAATTTTGTCATCCGTTCCTACCGGCACGAAATGGCCTACTCTTCCGAAAGATGGAAAGGGTTTTCAACGTGAGCACAAGATGTTCTGCGTGCATTTGCGCATGGGCCTCGGTTTGTAGTTTCATTCGAAAGACTTTTGGGGGAGTAGAGTCAGCACTGATGTTAACTCCAGGGGCAAACTCCCTAAAAGGAGTGTCTCTTTGGGGGCTTGATCCAGGGTCGTCAGATCAGCTATCCTGCCCCCCAAATACGGGATTAAACATAGTAGTTTCCATAGGGTGATCTGTTCTAGAAAATGAACTTGGTCCTGAGGAAACTGGAATCAACTTCCAACTGCAGGGTTTCTTCCTCACTGATACTAGGCTACTGCCTGTTCTAACTGCTCACTAGCATCTTCAGGATTAACCCCTGTCTATCTGATTTTCCATAACGAAAATACAGATACAACACTTTCATACATTTACATAGATAGATAGATAGATAGATAGACAGACAGACAGACAGACAGACAGACAGACAGACAGACACACACACACACACACACACACACACACACACAGATAGATAGATAGATAGATAGATAGATAGATAGATAGATAGATAGATAGATAGATAGATAGATAGATAGATAGGTAGATAGGTAGATAGGTAGGTAGGTAGATAGATAGAAGACAGATAGATAGAAGACAGATAGAAGATAGATAGATAGATAGATAGATAGATAGATAGATAGATAGATAGATAGATAGATAGATAGATAGATAGATAGATAGATAGATAGATAGATAGATGGGGACAGGATAGCTCAGTGGTCGGAGTACTCGCTTTCTCACAGACAAGGTTAAGCAGCATTCAGCGTGGAAACCAATTGTATGGGTGACCGTTTGTGCGCCTTGGTTTCAGTACAGTCCCCCAGTTCACCCAGCTGTAAATGGGTACCTGCCTCTTTAGGGTCAGGGAAGGTAACGCAGCGAGGTAGCTAATATCATTGCCGACTCCACTCCCCCCCCCCCCCCCCCCCCCACCCCCGAAAGTCCTTTGGGTGAGACTAGGTCCCGTGTTCGAACGCACGCAGAACATCGTGTGCACGCGTTAAAGCTTGTTACGCCTTTCAGGAGAGAAGGCCATGTGTGCTGATGGAAACGATGACAACATTTACAAAACTGCATAGACACGGGAACTACAAGGACATGAGAGCACGTTCATTGTCCTCCAAATAAAATGAAGAAAATGAATAGTAGCAGTGGCCGCAAATGGAGCCAGCTGGTGCAACGTTCGTCAATGCAGTGCCCCTACGACCCCGGAGGGGGTTATGGGAGCAGATGGGATGAGAGGAGGAGTAGTAGATACTATCCATGTTATTCCTGTTAGTACAGTCGGAATGTGAAATATAACCGATCCCGCACAAAAAGTGCATCGTTGAAGCAGAACCAACTAGACTGTAGTCAGAAGTCGTTGAATAAATTCTTTATCACGAAAAAGCTAAATGAATTATTTATCAGGAAACACCTGATTAAATCCTTTATCACGAAACACCTGAGGGCGCAGTCAGCTTGCGTCATTTGGTGGTTTATCAGAGACAAGTGGTTTGCCCTTGCGCCTGTGGGATGACGCCATGCTGTGAGGTGAGGGGTGACAGGGTCAACTCCTGGATCAGTGTGTGTGTGGCTGATGATAACAGACGGCTGCACACACGAGAACAATGGCACAGTGGGTTAGCGGGCTGAGGTATGGCACAGTGGGTTAGCGGGCTGAGGTATGGCACAGTGGGTTAGCGGGCTGAGGTATGGCACAGTGGGTTAGCGGGCTGAGGTATGGCACAGTGGGTTAGCGGGCTGAGGTATGGCACAGTGGGTTAGCGGGCTGAGGTATGGCACAGTGGGTTAGCGGGCTGAGGTATGGCACAGTGGGTTAGCGGGCTGAGGTATGGCACAGTGGGTTAGCGGGCTGAGGTATGGCACAGTGGGTTAGCGGGCTGAGGTATGGCACAGTGGGTTAGCGGGCTGAGGTATGGCACAGTGGGTTAGCGGGCTGAGGTATGGCACAGTGGGTTAGCGGGCTGAGGTATGGCACAGTGGGTTAGCGGGCTGAGGTATGGCACAGTGGGTTAGCGGGCTGAGGTATGGCACAGTGGGTTAGCGGGCTGAGGTATGGCACAGTGGGTTAGCGGGCTGAGGTATGGCACAGTGGGTTAGCGGGCTGAGGTATGGGCACAGTGGGTTAGCGGCTGAGGTAAAGGCACAAATTGGTTAGCGGCTGAGTATGGCCACAGTGGGTTAGCGGCTGAGTATGCACAGTGGGTTAGCGGGCTAGGTATGGCACAGTGTTTTGCGGCTGAGTATGGCACAGTGGTTAGCGGGCTGAGGTATGGCACAGTGGGTTAGCGGGCTGAGGTATGGCACAGTGGGTTAGCGGGCTGAGGTATGGCACAGTGGGTTAGCGGGCTGAGGTATGGCACAGTGGGTTAGCGGGCTGAGGTATGGCACAGTGGGTTAGCGGGCTGAGGTATGGCACAGTGGGTTAGCGGGGCTGAGGTGAGCACTGTGACAGTGCCTTTTGGGGACAACTGTGTGGTCTCATTTTGAATGAGTGATCGAATTCTCTCTCTCTCTCTCTCTCTCTCTCTCTCTCTCTCTCTCTCTCTCTCTCTCTCTCTCTCCTCCTCTCTCTCTCTCTCTCTCTCTCTCTCTCTCACTCACTCACTCACTCACTCATATGTGTGTGTTTATATGTCTACATAACACATACATAGATACATAGAAACATACAGACAGACAGACAGATAGACAGACGGACAAACAGACAGACGTAAAATTCATGGTCTTCCCGAGGGACCTACTACTACTACAACTACTACTACTACTACTACAACTACTACTACTAAGACGACGACGACGTCGACGACGACGACGACGACGACTACTACTACTATTACTACTACTACTACTACTATATGTGTACTGCACTGCATTCCGTTGTAGTATTGTGCAATGCAGTGTAGTGCAGTGGGTAGCACTTTAGGTCACGCAGCTCACACTAGGTAAAATTCGAGCTGCTTTCCCTGTAGTGAGCTCCTCGCCACAAGTACAGCGCCACAGTTTTCATCCAGTCTGCCATAGTATACTTTTCTTCTCTATCAGCGTGGCTGTTTTCTACAGAATTTTTCAACGGGCAACCGTGTGTTGCCGTGGTTCTTTTACCTGTGCTAAATGGATGTTACACACGACTCCTCAGGTCTGCCGTCGTCAAACGACAAGCACCCAGACCACTTCTCCTGGTTTTAGTGGAGTGGGGGGGGGGGGGTCCGACTTCAGAGAGGAGTGGAACCTGTTACTTACTTACTTAGGCCCATCACTCCCCCTGGAGCATAGGCCGCCGACAACAGTCCGCCAGAGTCCTCTGTCCTGGGCTATTCTCTCCAGCTGTCTCCAGGTATATCCCATCTTCCTGGTTTCTGCCTCAAGGTCGCGTCACCAGGTGTTTCTTGGCCTTCCTCTTTTTCGTTTTCCCTGGGGGTTCCATGATAGTGCCTGCCTTGTGATGTTGCTGGCTGGCTTTCTCAGGGTGTGCCCGATCCATCTCCATCTCCTGCGCCAGATTTCATTCTGGAAAAACATTTTTAATTCAGTTTTCAGATTTCACAGTGGAACCTGTGACTGTTCGTTTTTAAGCAGGTCGTCACCAGTGGACTAGGGTGTGGTCTGTGTGGACCCTGTGGTGTGACGTGAGGGGTGTGTGGAGTTCCTTCCTTCCTTCCTTCCTTCCTTCCGTCAGCCACGCCTGCAAGTATAGTGTGTGTGTGTGTGCGTGTGTGCGTGTGTGTGTGTGTGTGTGTGTGTGTGTAAGTGGGTGGATACTTGCATGCCTGCGTGTGTGCACGTGGACACTCTTCATTAGTGGCGTTGCCTTGCCAAAGACACCTATAACTGTATGAGCAGTCACTAGTTACAGCAGCACTCCAGCAGTGCCAGAGGCAGAATGAGCTGTAACACTGCTGACATGTTGTCTTTTCTTGAAGAATAAACATGTTAACCCCCACCCACCCCCACCCCCCACCCCTACTACCACCACCACCCCCCACCACCCCCCCCCCCCTCCCCCCTCCTTCCCCCGTCCACTCCCCGACACAGGCTTCTCTTCCTGCCAAAACAGGAGGAGGACTCCTTGACACGCATTACTGCAGATGGGGTGGGAGCTCAGAAGTGGGTATCCATATTCCTCTGCCTGCTTAGCGCCGGAACTGGTGACCGAAGATGAACGCTTGCTTAGCTGTCCCTTAAAAAGCATAGACAAAAGACAAAGCAAAACACTTCAAAACGAATGACTTGGTGAAATAGCATGTGACGTGTGACTACATAACAGAGATGATAGACAAAACAAAACTAAACTAGACACAGGGAACACAACAGTCTGCGGCACTGGGCGCGTGTAGGGTACGGTATACCACAGACATCCTCTGATAATATAACACGTGAGGCATACTGACTGACTGACTGACTGACTGACTGAATAAAAATTGTTTTTAACTGACTGACTGAATAAATGACTGGCTGGCAGGCTGACATTAATTAATTAATTAATTAATGGCTGACTGGCTGACTTCTCCCTAAACTCCTCGAGGAGTCACGAGGGCACTGCACTGATTTTTCCAGGCAGTGTGACCTGGCCAAGTGTAACCTGTCGGAGCTCATCCCTCCTCAGGAAGCAGGTGCATGCTGGGCAGCCATCCTATCCGCCATTGGCCACTCTTCTCCTTCTCCTATAATAATGTACCTGTGTAGGGTTTAAGGAATGGGCATGATTTGCTGCATGTGTTTGCACACAAGGCAGATCAGTGCGTGGTGCTGTATCACTGACGGGCTGTGAGGACAATGCAGTCAGCTACTGCAGGAAGCAGGCGTGCCGTGATGCCCAATGACGTCACAACAATGCAGTCAGCTACTGCAGGAAGCAGGCGTGCCGTGATGCCCAATGACGTCACAACAATGCAGTCAGCTACTGCAGGAAGCAGGCGTGCCGTGATGCCCAATGACGTCACAACAATGCAGTCAGCTACTGCAGGAAGCAGGCGTGCCGTGATGCCCAATGACGTCACAACAGGAAACAGCTCTGCAAAAATCCTAAGCTGATTTGTGAATGAACGTGACGCTAAATCAGCACTCAGTGACGTCACAGCAAAAACACCTCCACAAAAATCTTAAGCTGATTTGTGACATAAGGTGACGCTACATCAGCACTCAGTGACGTCACAGAAGAAAACGGCTCTCCCCAAATCCGTGTTGATGTGTGAAGCAGGGCGAGGCTACATGGGCGACATGTCAGCGCCGTTGTCTGCAGCTTGCTCTGACTTGATGCAGTAGACTTGACTGGGCCCCAGTCCGGCAGAGAGTGACGGGCACCGCGCTGATGGTCATAGTGGGCACTTCTTTCAGAAAGGTGCTTCAGGCAGCCTGATTCTGGTGAAGCCCACCCCTCTGCAAGCAGCAGGGTGCATGCTGGGTATGTCCATGTCACTCATGCCATCGCCTGAAGCTGATTTCGTCTTCTAGGAAAGAAGAATGAGCTTTGCGGTTGCTTGGTTGGTGGAGTTAGAGAATGGGGAGTCGTTGCTAGGCTTAGCCCCTAAAGAAACAAACACTGCCCTGACCAGACACCGCAATGAAGACTGGAACCCGCACCCTGCGGCATGGTCACACCATAAACTGGACACACTGCCACCTGACTGTCCCGCCCCTGGGGGATGGTCACATCACGACACACTGACCACCTGACACATCACGACACACTGACCACCTGACACATCACGACACACTGACCACCTGACACATCACGACACACTGACCACCTGACACATCACGACACACTGACCACCTGACACATCACGACACACTGACCACCTGACACATCACGACACACTGACCACCTGACACATCACGACACACTGACCACCTGACACATCACGACACACTGACCACCTGACACATCACGACACACTGCCCACCTGACACATCACGACACACTGACCACCTGACACATCACGACACACTGCCCACCTGACTGTCCCGCCCCTCAGTCTCGCTGTATTCAAGTCCTAACTAGTGTCGGCAGCTACCCGGTTTCTCTGGGTCCGGTAGTGCAGCTGTCAAGCAGGACTTTCTACCTCACTGGCCTCCAACCACTGGCCACACACCCGGGACCCGCCCCCTCCCTGGTCAGTCGCTGTTGCTGCCATTAGATTAACTCCCAGGGGAGATTTCCCATCTGGGGACTGACCGTGGTCAGCAGCAGCTGCTTAGGGCTGTTTGTCTGCGTGGACACAGCATGGCGGCCTGAGGTGCTGCTGCTGGGGTTCTGTTGACCTCCCAGGGGAGATTTGACATCAGGCACTGTGAGGAGGCCAAAGGCCAGTTTGATCAAAGGGCGGTTGCACCACTGTCCGGCGGCCTGAGCATGGAGTTGACCAACAGTTGTGACTGCCAGGGGGCCCGTTAACGTAGCGGCTAGAGCCTAGCTCGTGCTGCAGTCTGAGGGTCAACACTGTTCCCTGCCGGAGCCACTAACACGGGACAGCTCAGTGGTCGGAGCACTCGCTTTCCCCCAGCCAAGGTAAGCAGCGTCGAGCGTGGTTACCACTTGGATGGGTGACCGTTTGCGCGCTTTGGCCTCAGTACAGTCCTCCAGTTCACCCAGCTGTTAAGAGGTACCTGCCCTCTTTAGGGTCAGGGAAGGTAAAGCAGTGAGGGAGAGGAGATGGGCGCCGCCCTCAATATGCTGGCCCCTGGAGAAGTGAGGTCTTTGACGCCTCGCTCCCCTACGACCACATAGGTTATGGGACACCTTGACCTTTACTTTGCTAACATCTCAGTACCAAACCCACTCCCGCTAGAATGCTGTGGGGGGGACTGTTAGCGAGGCTCTCTGCTGTGGTGTGTGTGGCCAGCATCCCTAATGCTGTGGGGGAGACTGTTAGCGAGGCTCTCTGCTGTGGTGTGTGTGGCCAGCATCCCTAATGCTGTGGGGGAGACTGTTAGCGAGGCTCTGCTGTGGTGTGTGTGGCCAGCATCCCTAATGCTGTGGGGGAGACTGTTAGCGAGGCTCTCTGCTGTGGTGTGTGTGGCCAGCATCCCCAACGTCGGCATGCGGCTGCTTCCTCCTCCTCCTTCTTGGTGGAACGCTCAGACAGCAGTGTCTATCGTTATCTGTCAGACAGCAGCTGTCGTTATCTGTCAGACAGCAGCTATGGTTATCTGTCAGACAGCAGCTGTCGTTATCTGTCAGACAGGAGCGAAAATACGCTGTGCTGCCCTTAAGCGCCTGACAAGTCACCCTCAACAGCCCTCGACAGCCCTCGACAGCCCTCAACAGCCCTCAACAGCCCTCGACAGCCCTCAACAGCCGAAATCCCTATCACCCCGCCAAAGTGTACAACCTATGTGTGTGTGTGTGTGTGTGTGTGTGTGTGTGTGTATGTGTGTGTGTGTGTGTGTGTGTGTGTGTGTGTGTGTGTGTGTGTGTGTGTGTGTGTGTGTGTGGTTGTTGTTGTTGTTGTTGTTGTTGTTGTCTTCAATTTAACGTCTGTTCACTCTAAGTGAAGGGAGAAGAAGGAGTGGAAGGAAAAAGGTTAAGAAATAGCATCAATGTCGGTATTTTTCTGAGAAAAAAACAACAAAAAAACAAAACCCAACCAACCTAGAAAAGAAATGATAATACTTTTCAACAGGAGCAAAATATTAACTCAAAAATGTAGAAACATGAAATAACAATAATGTAACTACAATAAATATTCAAGTGGACTATGCAATAAACATCTGGCAATGGCAAAGGCTAGCTTTGAATTTTCAAATACATTTTCCAGAGACTGTTCAGAAAATGTAGGTAAAAAAGGTTTTACAATAGGGCAATCAAATATGATATGAGTATTGGAAATATGATCCCCACATAGACATCTAACATGTTTACAAAATTTTGTAAGGAATGCATTTAACTTCATTCTCAAATATAGTATGTGTGTGTGTGTGTGTGTGTGTGTGTGTGTGTGTGTGTGTGTGTGTGTGTGTGTGTGTGTGTGTGTGTGTGTGTGTGTGTGTGTGTACATTTGAATTTGTAAAAACTGTTAGGCTAATTGTAACTGGCTGCATGTAAAAGAGTAGGTTGAATGCCAGCGCTTTGATTTGTTTTTGCAAGATATGGCATTATACGAATTCCTTTTTTTTATTATTATCATTATCATCATCATCATCATCATTATTATTATTATTATTAAGTCCCAGCACATCCGACTTCGGCGTGGGAGAGAATTCTCTTTGAAGTCCTTCTGAAAAAAAGGGCAGGAGAATAGGAAGAAGGCATAAAATAGACAAGAAGGAGGTGACATACATGCAGAAAAGGAGCAAGGCAGAAACACAGAGAGATACAGATCAATGGAAATTCTTATCCCCGCCCCCACCGGGGAAACGCTGCCTCCTAAATGGGATCAAAGCTGTCCTGCAGGCAGACACCTCAGGCTGGGCAGCCAGCCTTGCAGCTCGGGAAGGACACTGAAAACCATCACGCCAAACATGTGCATTTCCCGTTCAATGTGTGAGGACCATACTAGCCTACACCGTCATGGGAAAACTTTCTTGTCCACCAAACTGCAGTTTCACGTCAAAGTTAGGTCAGGTCCTAGGTCACTTCCAAAACTCTATTTTAATGAAAACGTACTTTTGCTGTGGTGGAGAACAACAAGGGAGATAATCTTAAGCGGCAGTCATTTGGATCTGTCTCTATGTACCTGTAACTCAGAGACAGGTCTCGGAATGGCGAGGCCAGTCCCGCTGATAATGTTCTCATTCTCAACGTTGGTGGGTATTTTCCCCATTTAAAAGTAAATGGGCTAGGTGGGACATGCTATATGAACGGCAACTAGCTCGTTTATCAATGCTTCATCATTATTTCTCGTTATTCGGCGTCTTGTCGTCAGCGGAGGATGCAGCGTTGGGGAAGGGCAGCACGCCATCGCCTAAATTACCCCTGAGGCGGATGAACCGCAGTCAGATGATTTTGTTGAACACACTGTCATGGGACAGTGGCGGTCAGCTCTGACAATGGCAGTGGATTAGCAGATAACTCTGGGATCGCCTCTCATCACACCGACCCCAGTGTCTAGAGGAATGCCACACCCGCCACCCGCCTCTCTGGTGTCATCTGAAAGACTGACAAAAGAAAGAACTACTGCTAATGTTAACCCCAAGAAAAAGAAAACATTCCCCTGAACAGACCCCTCAGTGGAGATTGGAACCCGCACCTTGAACACAGTTGGTCTCTAACCACTTGGCTATCGGCCCCTCAGACATGCTGTGTAGGTCAACACTTTGGTTATGGTTTACGCCCCAGTGGAGATTTCCTATGTAGGTTACATAAACACACCACTGCCGCCAGTCATGTCACCGCATCTGCTCCTTCATGCATCCATTTTCTCTTGGTATTTTCTTCTTCCCCAAAATACCCCTACCTCCCCCACCCCGGACAGCAGAACAGGCCTGAAGGGCCAACAGTGTCCACAGCTGTGTTTGGCGTGGTGGCGGTTCCCAGTTCGCTCCCTCCCTCCCTCCTGTCCTGTCCTGTCCTGTCCTCTGTCCTGTCCTGTCCTGTCCTCAAGCGCTGATAGCCATACACATACATACAGGCAGGCAGGCAGGCTATGGTGTCTCTCCGCTGAAGTGAAGTGAAGTGGCTGGCCAGGGCCAGGGTGACCACAGGTCAAGCACTTGACAAAAACAGCTGGCAGTGGCCTGAAGCTGTGACTCGTGTGTTCAGGACACGTGACTTCAGCTGACCTCTGCTGTCAGCCCAGTCCATGCACAACACTCACAGGGACAGCCGCCAAGTCACGTGCAGGAGTCAATGGTCCCTCAAGATATGGAAAGCCGACAGTGTCAAAAGTGTCTACGTGGTCACTTTTAGTCTTTTAAGAGGAAGTGTGCAAAACCACTGACCTAATGACTAGAAATTATGTTTCTTTTCTAAGTCAAAAATAGAAACTATAATAACACCATTGATGCAGAGAATAATGTTGACGATGGTCTTGTGGTCAGTGTCAAACAGTATCTATGTCGTCACTTCTTGTCCTATTATAAGAGGACGTGTGTGCAAAATCATTTACCTTATGACTAAAAATAATTTCTTTTCTAATTCCAAACTAAAAACTCCTACGACATTGGGAGAATGATGATGCTGGTCTTGTTTGTCCACAAAACAGGGCAATATTAGCAACCACCAGCCGACACCTCGCAGTGGTCAGTGCGTTGGGTCCTGGGTGGAGGGTCGCAGGTTCGAATCCCGGAAGAGCCATACGACTTTTTCCTACCAGAGTGAGTTTGCTATAGCTCACTGAAATGACAGGGGCCATGCAGTCAAGCTTCATCCACCTTACATGCGAGTTTGAAAGTGTTGCTCAAAATACCCGACCATTGTTTGTTTTGTTTGTTTTTGTTTAATGTCCATTCACTACTTGGTGATAAGGACACACAGGCATTCAAACCATCTCTCTCTCTCTCTCTCTCTCTCTCTCTCTCTTTACCTGACCATCTTGTTGCTCTACCTTCCCTCATACTGGGCGGAATGTACAGCACCTGGTCCTCTCCTGCACTTGTAACCTGGCCTCTGGCCACACGCTGGCCTCAGCCCACACAGTGCAAGTTCAGGGCAGCTCATTAAGAAGTTCATAAAAAAAATTACAGATTTTTTTAAAAGGCAGGGGAATGGGCTGGGTAGGTAGAAAAGAAGCCAGAGAGAGGGGGGACAATAGAAAGGTAAGGGGAAACGCAAAAATCAAATGTCTTATAGAAAAGGGGAAATTTTTGGCATAAGATTTCCAGAAAGTGGGGCGGGGGGGGGGGGGGGGGGGGGGGGGAATGCTATTTATAATGTGCAGAGCTCCTCTGGCTGGTGGCGCTACGGCGGCCTGACATTGTCAAGCGCCCTATGGACTTCTGGCCCTGAGGATGCGACAGGAATGAACGTGAGTGTGGCTGGGGTGGAGAGACTGGAACGAGCGTACGTGGGAACAGCAAGCCAGGAACGTCACAGAAGATGAGGCAGCACAGAAAACTTAGATAGATAGATAGATAGATAGATAGATAGATAGATAGATAGATAGATATGGCAGCCTTGGTGAGATAAGTATACCTTTAGACGAGAAGAGAAGGACTGACAGACAGACAGACAGACAGACAGCCAAGAGGAGAGGGAAGAGCACCATGACCCAGCCCAGCACTTGTCCACTGAAGCCTGTCACAGACAGACAGACAGAAGTACCAGTGCTGGCCATGCACAACACCGCTTCCTCTTCCCTTGCTTGCTTTCTGTCTTTGCTCTTTGGGAGATTTTTTTTTCTTTTCTTTTTTTGGGGGGAGTGGTTTTCCTTTTCTTTTTGTTTTGTTATTGTTTGGCTGGAGATAGGAGTGTGCTCTACGTTGCACCAAGGCAAAAGCAGCAGCAGCAGCCGGCAGCTACAGCGGGTGCATGCCTGCCTTGTGCACCTGCACCTGCTGGACTGGCCTGTTGGTTTGGATGTGACGCACGGCAGGAACTGGTATGGCATTCAGGGGGGTGCGTTTTGTTTGGGGTTCCTTGGCTAAAGCTCCCAGGTTTACCAGTGGTGAGACTGTGCGTATTTTACGTATTCTACCGTTTTTGCCCACCGCTAGTTAAGGTAGCAGCATTCCGACTTGGGGGTGATATCTAAACATGACACCAGTGTGCTTACCTTTTTAAAATGGTGTCATCCATTCCAAGAGACACGGGATGGGCTACTCTTCCGAAAGGCAGAGCGGGTTTGAACGGTGCAACATATTCTACATGCGTTTGCACACAGGACCTTGATTGAGAGTCTCATCTGAAGGAGTTTCAGGCCAGTGACGTCAGTACTGGCGCTGAGCTGTAATGAAAAAGCTTTCCAGTCACTAGTTTATTCCAGGTGTCCTAGTCCATGGTCTTGACCACAGAGTGTAGCCTGCCTACCTGTCAGTGCTTTACCCGCACGTGCCCCTCATAGCGTGATGACAGTGTTTTGAACTGGGCCCAACTTGTAATCAGTTACTCTTCTCTATGGAGGATAGTGGAATCAGCACTCATGCCCTTGTTGGCATCTGGCTTATAACCACAGAACTGACAGAGCTGGACCAGTCCTCGCTTGTGGAGAGAAGCCTTTCAGACAGGCAGGCAGCTCATCGGCAAGATTCAAACTCCGCTGGGACTTTAAACAATCAGCCCATCCTAGAAGAGACCACAGGGCTCACTGGCTTCAATCTTTCTGCGTTTTCTTCTCTTCCGCTTTCTTTCTTGACCATGACAGATATTTCTGTTGCTAGAAACTCCATGGTCAACCTTCAGTGTTGTTGATGGACACTGGGACTGTACACAGTTTGCTGTGCATTATCACGAGGTGTGGAAAGTCGAACACGAAGTGGGGTGAGGGCAAAGGGGGAGGGGGTGTCAAAGTCACCTTGCCGGATACAGTTAAGGGATCCTGTTCAGGGATCACTGTCCATTTGTTTGGGTCCAGATCATTAGTTCCTGCTGTGTCAAAGCCTCACTGCCTGCCCTCATACCATTCTCTCTCTGCACAGTGTGTGTGTGTGTGTGTGTGTGTGTGTGTGTGTGTGTGTGTGTGTGTGTGTGTGTGTGTGTGTCGCGCGCGCGCGTAAAGGGGAAAGGAAACTTGAAGAGCAGATGGCGAAGAACTTAAATACTTTGTGTTCAAAAGGCTGTGATGTCTGTCTTGAAGGAGTGAACTGTAGGCCTATCTTCATTGCCCTACTGTCTGTTCACTACGAGGCCATTCACATCTCCACACCTTCCCACTTCCACAAGCTTACTCCTTTGAAGCCTTTACTAATTCAGCACTTCATTTCAATCTAAATGCTATCGCAATCAATTTCCCAAGGGAGAAATAATTCATTGAAAGCAGATGGTTTCAGCAACTGCAGACGTTGCGACAAGCCCCCCACCCCCCCATTCATCATCTATGGCGATTTCTGTTGCAGTGTGTGCTGTGCTGACTGAGCCACAGCCCTGATCAAGCTCTATGAAGTAGCCTGGTCTTCGCTATCTCCAGTGCTTCCTCTCAGCTCCCAGTCTAGTTAGTAGCCATGTCGGCACTCGTCAACCTTTCTCCTGCCCAGTTTGCACTTCGTGGTGTTTTATCTGTGGGTATCAATCACCGTCCTTGACCTCAGGTGACCCTCTCCACAGGGGCATTGACCTTTCACCTGATCTTGGTCCACTGACGATGTGGCCAAAGTGGGTGCCGTGCTGCACTCCTGTCCTGTCCAGTGTGGTCTGTGGCCACTGTCTCCCAGCTGACGGAGGGCCGTCACTCCTGTCCTGTCCAGTGTGGTCTGTGGCCACTGTCTCCCAGCTGACGGAGGGCCGTCACTCCGGGGCTGCAGTGCTGGGCGGACTCTGCCTTTTGAACGACGTCCCCGACCTGATCATTCTAGGTAGAAATGCCATCTCTTTTCTTCTTCTTCTTCGTCAAACGCTCAGCCAGCAAGTACTGTTATCCGTCATATGAACGTTGCGCTGCCGTAAAGCGCCAGACAAGCCAGCGCATCCCGCTTCTGTGTGGAAAAGAATTGTTACCTTTCAAGGGCTTTTTTCTGGAAAAAACAGGGAGGAGAATGGACCAAGAAGGCAAAAACTAGACAAGAAGGTGGCAGGAAGAGTAAGGAACAAGGCAGAAAGAAGAGAGGGATAGAAAGGAGGGAATTCCTAGCACAGAATTTCCAGAAGGTGGGGATGCTATATACTGACAGACCCCCGACATCCCCACCGGGAAATCTTTTCCATTACTGCTTTTATTTCTATTCTGTGTGTGTGTGTGTGTGTGTGTTGTGTCTGTGTGCACGATAGCGCGCGTGTGTGCGTGCGTGCGTGCGTGCGTGTGTGTGTGGTTTCAGTTTTTTCTGCTGTCGAAAAACTTGTTTTGGTTATTTCCTTTTGGCTTTCATGCAGCGAGTTGTAACCACAAGGACAGACAGGGGATGTCTGGTCTGTAGAGGGGCCTGGGGGATAGGGCCTTTCTTAGCCAGCGTTGGATGCCATAATCATTCAGACTCTGGCCATAACTAGGAAAGGCTGTTCTGTACTGTGGGGCTGATACACTAAGCTGTGTGGCCGGTGTCCTCAGCACAAGTAGCGCTTTGGCCTAAAGGAGTCCAGTGCTTCAGACATGTGTAGCTGGGTAATGGAGTCCACAAGAAGAAGAAGAATGTATAGTATTTATACAGCGCTGAATCTTGTAACGCAAACAAATCGATGCGCTTCCATTCAAATCATTTACACACATGCACTCTTCCACAAAATATCAGCATTATCAAAAGAAGAAGTGGAGTAGATGGACAATCATTACTTGCAGGGTTCTTTTGGAAAAATATTAATTTCAGGACTTTTACAGGGACTTTTCAAAACTTTACTTTTTTTTTTAAAAAGCTTGCAAAACAATTTTTTTTGGTGTGAATTTGAGCTCCTCTTGTTCAATTCGATTTGAGTACAGCTGTTGATGCCATAAATCATCCTCAGATCTTAAATAAGTTTAGTTCTTATCTCAAAAACAAAGTATTGGTATAGTTTCTCCATCATCTGAAAGACAGAGAGCAATATGTTCAGATGAGAGATGGTATTTCTGACTGACACTCCACTGTGTAGTGTTCCCCAAGGATCTGTCCTTGCTCCCTTCTTTCCTTACAACTGGACTGCTCTCAAGTTCGATTCAGAGACTGCCATTGTGGTGCAGTGGTTAGTGTCAGAGTCACAGACCGGGCAGTCGCGTGTTCGAATACCATAAGTCATAGGGATTGTTAGTGTAAGGGCTAAAGGTTTTCATACGCTTTATAAGTCATAGATTCATTCATTCAGTGTGGAAGTGTAAATGCTAAAGGGCAGTAACTCTGTTGTGTCCATTGAAAGTGTCTGGTGCAATAGGCTTGGTGATAAACACAAATTCTAAATAATCAGTTTCCTCAAACCGCATTCAGATTCAATGGTGATACCAACATTGACAGCAGTTTTCATTGCAGGGCTTTCCAAGCCTTAATATGGGAACCCCTTCAAATTGTCGTTGCAGTCTGTCACTAACTGGACATTGATTGCTGTCAGTAGAGTGCTGAATTTCCCATCATGTGCTGGGCTGTGGACATGGTCAAGGACTAGAGGATTGGGCTTCATGTGAGTAGGCTATTTCACTTTGGTAAACAGTTGCCTGCACTTCAAAACTTCACCTTAGGTGACCTCCACCCCCACAGGGTCCCTGTGGAATCATCAGTGACTGCTCTCTCTCTCTCTCTCTCTCTCTCCTGTGTAGTTTTCAGCATTTATCTGGGTCAAGGTATAGCCAGGGTCACTCTCTCCTGATAAATATCACACACAGCTACAAGTGTGTTAGAGGATATGCGCGAGTGTATGTAAATATGTGCAAGTGTGTTTGTGTGTACCTGTGCATATAAGCATGCACTGTGTGCGTGTGTGCGTTGTGTGTGTGTGAGTGCGCATGCGCATGCCAGAGCAACCACATGCATGCACGCACATTTTCTCCAGCAGCAGAACCAGTACTTCTGTATTCCCAACACTGCACTAGAGTGCACTGCGCTGTGTCACTGCAGCACTGCCCCATACTGCCAGGCCTCTGATGCCCCATACTGCCAGGCCTCTGATGCCCTATACTGCCAGGCCTCTGATGCCCTATACTGCTAGGCCTCTGATGCCCTATACTGCCAGGTCTCTGATGCCCTATACTGCCAGGCCTCTGATGCCCTATACTGCTAGGCCTCTGATGCCCTATACTGCCAGGCCCCTGATGCCCTATACTGCCAGGCCTCTGATGCCCTATGCTGCCAGGCCTCTGATGCCCTATGCTGCCAGGCCTCTGATGCCCTATACTGCCAGGCCTCTGATGCAGTCCTGTCTAGCAATGCCCTATACTGCTAGGCCTCTGATGCCCTATACTGCCAGGTCTCTGATGCCCTATACTGCCAGGCCTCTGATGCCCTATACTGCCAGGTCTCTGATGCCCTATACTGCCTGGCCTCTGATGCCCTATACTGCCAGGCCTCTGATGCCCTATACTGCCAGGCCTCTGATGGCCTATACTGCCAGGCCTCTGATGCAGTCCTGTCTAGCAATGCCCTATACTGCCAGGCCTCTGATGCCCAGGCCTCTGATGCCCTATACTGCCAGGCCTCTGATGCCCTATACTGCCAGGCCTCTGATGCAGTCCTGTCTAGCAATGCCCTATACTGCCAGGCCTCTGATGCAGTCCTGTCTAGCAATGCCCTATACTGCCAGGCCTCTGATGCCCTATACTGCCAAGCCTCTGATGCCCTATACTGCCAGGCCTCTGATGCAGTCCTGTCTAGCAATGCCCTATACTGCCAGGCCTCTGATGCAGTCCTGTCTAGCAATGCCCTATACTGCCAGGCCTCTGATGCCCTATACTGCCAAGCCTCTGATGCCCTATACTGCCAGGCCTCTGATGCCCTATACTGCCAGGCCTCTGATGCAGTCCTGTCTGCTGTCTCCTCCAATGGCGGCTCCAGCATCCAGTTCATTCCACTCTCCCTAACTCTCCATTCCTGCACTCAGTCTCCACAATAAAGTATTCTTATCTGTGTATCTGATCAACAGCTTGACTGGTGCAAGTGTGTGAACGTGCGTACACACACACACACCTATACAAATAGTGTTGTAGAATGTATTTGTAAGATATGTATGTGTGTGTGTGTGTGTGTGTGTGTGTGTGTGTGTGTGTGTGTGTGTGTGTTGTGTGTGTGTTGTGTGTGTAAATGCAGATATATACATATATATATATATATATATATATATATATATATATGTATATATAAGTATATACATACATTCAGAGAGAGACGAGAAAATACCTGTATCGGTGTGACTGAGGGTGTGCTTTATCACCAAGTAGTGAATGGATGTTAAACAAAAACAAAACAACACACACACAAACACACCAAAAAGAGATGACAAGCTCCCACTTTTCTTTGTTATTTATTTGGTGACTGACCAATTAACCAACACACACAGTGATAAAGTTTGTTTTCTTTTGAGTGTAGCCAAACTAAAGTGAAGCAGAAAATATTGGCAAGCACAAGTCCTTAAACCAATGCAGGAGAAAACAGTTCCAGTGCTTACACTGCACATTTGCACTTTGTCCACACTCTTTGAGGGGACTGTTGTCCACACTCTTTGAGGTGAATGTTGTCCACTCTTTGAGGGGACTGTTGTCCACACTCTTTGAGGGGACTGTTGTCCACACTCTTTGAGGGGACTGCTGTCCACACTCTTTGAGGGGACTGTTGTCCACACTCTTTGAGGGGACTGTTGTCCACACTCTTTGAGGGGACTGTTGTCCACCCTCTTTGAGGTGAATATTGTCCACACTCTTTGAGGGGAATGTTGCTTCAGTTTCTGCCACAGAAACATGAGCTTCTTGCTGCTTCTCTTCCTTTGCAACACCAAACATTTTATTTGTGTCTTTCCTCTAAAGGTCTGAAGTACAGGTCCTGATAGCAGAAGTAAGGGGATACAGGGGGGGGGGGGGGGGTTTGTTTGTTTTCCCCACCACTGCCTGTACGCTGACAGGAAAATGGGAAAAACAAGGGGGGAAGCGGTTAACATGGACACCCCCCTGCTCTACCAAACAGTCCAACCCTAATCCAACACCACAACAAATCCAACACGAAACAACAGAAAACGGAGGGCTCTTACTTTACTTTAAAGCTGTCGCAACTGCGACACCAAACTTCCCCATGGTGAAAAAGAAATCAGGCCTGTGTGGGTACTACAACACATTCATGAAACAGTCAGTGTTTCACGCTCTCTCCCATGCTGAAAACAGTTTTTGTTTGTTTGTCTTTTTAAAGAAACTAACCACACACACAAAAAAAAGAGAGGGGGGAGATGAAAGAAGCTAAAAAAAAAAACCCAACAAAACCCTATTTGCTGCTGACAGGAAAAGAACGTGCAGCCAAGTAAGGTCCAACTAAAAAAAAAAAAAAAAAGCAAAAAACAAAAACAAAAAGACTAAGGAGATGGAAGTATCGGTTTATGTACATTTTTCACTTCAGAACTGAACTGCTCTTTATCCTACAAAAGATGAGCATTTCTTAGACAATGGTGGACTCCTTCCCTTGGAAAAATAAACAAAGGAGCCTTTCTCCCTGACAAGAAGGGGTGTAGAGTCTTTCACATGATGTCACAAAACCTCCATCACCTGACTGCTGTCAACTTGAGCATCAGCAAAGATGTATGTGTTTTAGTACTTGACCAACACATGTCAAGCCAACCACCCAAACAACAGAAAAAGCACTGGAACATCAGACCGCTTACAGCATGACAATTTCACCACCAACAAACTAATACAACATGAATGAATATCTGCACTGTATGAAGAATAAATAGTCTTGAATAATCCAAACAGATACATTAGTTTTCTTTTACCTCAATAAAGCATATAAACAACAACAACAACAAAAAGAAAGAGTGAATTATTGATGAAACAAGAAGCCAACACAGAAAAGGACACAGGAACAGACGGTGGTCAGTGAGAGAGGAGAAGAAGGGGCAGAAAGAAAACCCTGGCTATATCCCCCCCCCCAATAAAAGACAGGACATTTGTTGAAAAAGAACAAAAGAAAAAGTAAACAAAACCTGCACCAGGTACAGGAAAACAGAAATGTCAAACTTTCTTTTCTTAAAAAAGAAAACAAAAAAGCCCTGGGAAAAAAAGGACAAACAAAACAGACTATAAAGAAGAGAGGGAAAAACCAACACATTCAATCCCCCCACCCCCACCAGACAGAAGAAAGGCAGCAGTACTGAAGAGCTCAGGATCTTTGTCCACAACATAGTCACAGAAGAAAAAAAGAAGAAGAAGAAAACCACACCCATCACAGTCCAACCAAAGAGCTAACTGAATACATGGCTGCTACATCACTAACACAGACAGACAGGCAGGAAGGAAAGAGAGAAACTGTTCAACCAAAAGAACAACAGTGGACCAAAAACAGAAACCCATTGTGACTTGGCCGCTGCCAACATGGAAGAAGCACTCCTCTCAGTCCTTCCTCTTCTTTTCGCTTTCCTGCACACGACACAACACAACACACACATGATCACCATACGACTGACCAATATGTTCACTATATAAACAGAATATACACGCGTTACCATAGGAGTGGCCAATATGCTCACTATATAACATACAATATACACACGTTACCATAGGACTGGCCAGTATGCTCACTTTATAACATACAACGCACGTTACCATAGGATGGCCAATATGTTCAAATTATAACATATAATACACATGTTACCATAGGACTGACCAGTATGCTCACTTTATAACATACAACGCACATGTTACCATAGGACTGGCCAATATGCTCACTATATAACATACAACGCACATGTTACCATAGGACTGGCCAATATGTTCAAATTATAACATATAATACACATGTTACCATAGGACTGACCAGTATGCTCACTTTATAACATACAACGCACATGTTACCATAGGACTGGCCAGTATGCTCACTTTATAACATACAACGCACATGTTACCATAGGACTGGCCAGTATGCTCACTTTATAACATACAACGCACATGTTACCATAGGACTGACCAGTATGCTCACTTTATAACATACAACGCACATGTTACCATAGGACTGGCCAGTATGCTCACTTTATAACATACAACGCACATGTTACCATAGGACTGGCCAGTATGTTCAATTTTAACATACAAGCACATGTTACCATAGGACTGGCCAGTATGCTCACTTTTTAACATACAACGCACATGTTACCATAGGACTGGCCAGTATGCTCACTTTTTAACATACAACGTACATGTTACCATAGGACTGGCCAGTATGCTCACTTTTTAACATACAACGCACACGTTACCATAGGACTGGCCAGTATACACATTACCATAGGACTGGCCAGTATACACATTACCATAGGACTGGCCAGTATACACATTACCATAGGACTGACACGGCTGCTCAAAACAGGAAAAACCCCACTCTTAGTTGGCGCTGAACTTGCACTCGTTACCTAAACCCCTCTGGCTGCTATCTAGGCACGCCTGGTCCAGGGGTCCGAGTTCCGGCGTCTCGCGGTGCAGAACACACTCTTCTTTGCAGTCTATTAGCGACTGGGCGAATTTTTATTTGAAAGGCTTATTTATCATTCGCTGCTGGATTTCCTACTTCATTTTTACAGTATTCATACTTTAGTGAACAAACTTTAATTCCTGCTTTACCTGTTTTGTGGTGACAGTTTTACTGCTATTTTGGTTAGCTAATTTTAAACTTTTTTTTTTACAAACACGGTGTCTCCCATGAAACGAAGGGCTGAGTGTCAGCTTGTTCCTGATTTTCAGAGCAAGGGGCAAAGCATCTCTATCTGTGAGGAATTCTGTGGATTTCTATCTGTGAGGAATTCTGTGGATTTCTATCTGTGAGGAATTCTGTGGATTTTTCTTTTAACCAGACTGTTCTCTTTTGTATGTGCTGTTTGTATTGTATGAGCCTTCTACATGATGGTGTAGTTTGTCAACAGTTTATTTGCTTGAGTGCTACTGTGTGTGTTTGTGCTTTGTTGGTGTTTTTTAAGTTTACTTACTTTGTATCAGTACTTGTCTGAGCGTCAGCAAACTGCGTATATTTGTGCGTCAGTGCATTTTCTCAGTGTGTGTGTGTGTGTGCATGTGTGCGTGCGTGCGTGTATGCGGTGTTGTGTGTGCGTGCTGCGCGTTTGCGCATGGTGTGTGTTGTGCACGCACACGTGTGTGCATGCGTGTATGCGTATTGGCCATGTATGCAGTGTGAGTGAGTGAGTGAGTGAGTGAGTGATGTGTGAGTGAGTGAGTGAGTGAGTGTGTGAGTGTGTGTGTGTGTGTGTGTGTGTGTTGTGAGTGATGGGCCACAGCACCTACATGTGCCAGGTGCTTCCTGGCTGTGTGTCAGTTTCAAGTTGTTAGTTTTCTCAAGCACATGTGTGCCGTGCGCATCTTCTTGTAGTTACATGTGTGTGGTGTGCACACGCACGCGCGCGCGTGTGTGTGTGTGTGTGTGTGTGTGTGCATATGTGTGAGTATAACATATGCGTGCATGTATTTATTCCATTTTGTGTGAGTGTGCGCTCATGTGTGTGTGTTTATTTATTTTGTTTATTCTTTTATTTCGAGGATAATAGAATAAGCACTCAGTGCTTTTTTTAAAATCTAGTTCCCGTGTATATGCAGTTTTGTAAATTTTGTCATCCGTTTTGTGTGTGTGTGTTTTCTTTCTGCTTTGTTTGGTGTTGCTTTGATGTCAAAGTGTAGGCCTATGTGCAGTTTGTTCTTTTTTATACAACACAGAACTGATAAGTAGATATACATTTGATCACAACAATTTCTTAACAGGATCAGAAAATGCTTTTTCTATAGAATCAGAAACATCAGTGAAATAAAAACTTCAGCCATTTGTGAGGTCTCTTTGCTTGATGACAGTGTAGGATACTGACATCTGTTTTCTACTGTGTTCTCAGGCTATAATTATGAGCTGTACTGGAACTGGTTCATGAACAAACCTTCAGCTGTAGCAAGGATACTGCTAAAAGCTGATGAAACAGTGGACTGTATACGTGCTGAAAGGCCTGAGCAGCAGGAGTGTTTATAGAGTTGTCAGATAGCTGACACTAATGAGTGCCCCAGACTCTCTCCCCACACTCTCCATCACCCTGCCTCTCACAGCGCTGGCCGCGCGCGGTAGCCGCTCCGGTGTGTTTAGTTACGGCCTCGTTCTGCCAACAGCTTCAATGTGGCAGCCAAAGAAAAAGGTTAGTCTGCATGCAAACATGTTCACTGTTTTATCTTTGTTCATTGTTTATATAATATAAATGCCTGCTTTTTAAGAGAGTTAGAAATGTCTGGTTTTTGTGATTGTGTTTCTGCCTGCACCTCTCCTGTTTATCTTCATGTCTGTTTGAACTGCTGTCCCATCAACCAGTATGAAAGAAAGTACATGGAGTTTGGAGTCAAACGAAAGCTTGTTTAAAGCTCATTTTAAAGAGTACTTCACTTGTCTTTTTTTGACAATTCACTGTACAAGAGGATGTGTGAAAGACACAAGGGTAATTTACGGCTGAACACGGCTACAGCTGCAAGCTGCTAGTGCCGCCTTTCCTTTTGCCCCATTTCTTTATATCCACGCCCTGCCAGCTGTGGGTCATGAACTTTGGCTGGGGAACTAAACGGAGGCAATGAGAAGCAGTGCTGACCAATATGCTCACTTTATAACATACAACACACATGTTACCATAGGACTGGCCAATATGCTCACTTTAGGACATGCTAGGACTGACCTCGAGCTTTTGCTACTTGTACAGATGTATACATCTATACATAATTATACTGACCTACACTGATTGAGTAAAGAGTCAATAATCTTAATGCCATATGAATGAGGAAGCAAATATGAAACAGATTTTGTTCTCTATTCTTCATTTAGACACTTACTGGGGAACTGATGCTTTGTCTGGCACATACATTTAGCTTGTACCCACGAGGGGACCTTTTTTTTGGGGGGGAAGGGGGGGGGGATGCGTGAGTGAGTGAGTGTGAGTGTGTGTGTGCATGCATGTGCGTGCGCGCACATGCATGTACACATCGGCTTGATGGATAGATATGAGGGTCATTTTCTGAAGAAGCAGGAGAGCAAGCTGGTGTGTGTACCCATGCATTGTGATATCGAAGCAAAGATAGGAAAGTTGTTGTACTGTCTGTGTTGCTACTGCCGCTAAACTAGCTGGCTTTTTTGTTGTTGTTAATGTTGTTACTTTGTTGTTATGACTGCGCTGTTTCCATCATGATCCTTACCTTGGTGGACAAAATGATCATCAGCTTGCGGAAGATGTTGATGAAGTCAATGAACAAATCCACCGAGTGCCTGAAAAATCACACATCACAACATCACTAAACATCACACAACACAATGCCATTCAACAACACAATATCATTAAACATCACACAACACAATGTCATTAAACATCACACAACACAATGCCATTAAACAACGCAATTTCATTAAACACAATATCATTAACAATTCATAACACAACACCACACAATACATTACCATTCAACACAACACAACAACATTCACAACACACCACACCACACCCACACAACTACAATACAATACAATACAATAGTACAGACCAGCAGAACCCAAGCCAGCACACCCACATACATACACAGCACGCCACAGAACACCAGACTCCAGTCCACAGTGCCTGGTAACTCGCCCAGCAATGAAAACTGCCAGTGTACAGCAGGGTCACAACAGGCCGACCTTACCCCCCATCCGGCTCAATGGTCATTACCTTCCTACTAGCCTATCCCATCATCCTACCTCCACTTCCCTTTCTTCCTCCTGCATGATTGAGGTGAACACGAGGCACTGCATGACTTAGAAGGGACTTGAAACACAGAGGCACACCCTGCAGGTGTGAGGTGACAGGGGCCCTAGCATGGTGAGGGCTGACAGGGGCCCTGCATGGTCGTGAGGGAGCTAACAGGGCCCTGCATGATGTGAGGGGTGACAGGGCCCTGAAATGGTGGTGGGTGACAGGGCCCTGCAATAGGTGTGCAGTGACAGGGGCCCTGCATGCTTGCGCGGTGGTCAGGGGCCCCTGCTATGCTATCAACATACTTCTTCTTGGTGAGGTGACAGGGGCCCTGCATGGGGCCAGTTCCACCAGGCAAAGCTCCTCCCTCTCCAGGCTACACAAGTCAAGTCAAGTCAAGTCAAGTCAAGTCAAGTCAAGTCAAAATTCTATTTCCAGATGGTACATTGAATAAGCAATGCATCTGCTTTTTTTCATCAAGCCATCTATCTAAGAACAAATTTCTTAATGATTATACTGAAATGCTACACAAGGTATTGTGTGCTGGCTGTAGTCAGGTCAATCTTCTGCTTTGTCTCCCTCAACTCAGCTCAGTGTTAATGGTGTATTGAACAAGAGCTCTTCACCAAATTCCTCCATATGGTTAAGTTGGTGGTGTGCCAAAGCCTGGGTCTCCACAGACAGTTTCCCTGTCCTCCGCCATGTTGTTCAGCCATCTGTTTTTGTCTCCCCCTTGGTATGTCTTCCCCCTCAAGTTCCCCAAGGAAAAAAATAGTTTTTCCCAAGGCTGCTGACACTGTTACATGGCCATATCAATGTCATGTTCATTTCTTCACTGGGGTTGGGGCTGAGGGGTGGGGGCAGACAGTCTAGTGGTTAGAGCATTGTGCTTGAGATTTGACAGCTTGGGATGGAGCCACCACCAAACACCCCATTGAGGGGATTTTTCTTTCCCCTGGAGTTACCATCAGTACTGACTCCACTGCCCCGAAAGTCCTTCAGATGAGAGACTACAACAGAGGCTGCATGTATAAACACATACAGACCATCTTGCTCACATGTTAAAACCCATTCTGCCTTTCAGAAACACGGGCGACTCATTTTTTACTCCCTGAGAAGTGAGACTATGGACTTACCAGATGTAGTCATCATCTCCAAGACGTCTCTTTTCCACAATCAGCTGAGTGTCGTACAGCACGAAGGCACAGAAGACAAACAGCCCCAGGTACATGCTCACCTACAAGGAAACAAAACAAAATAAAATAGAAATGTAAACAAACAACAGCAGTCCTGTGTAGATGAAGACAGAAAACAAAACAGACAACAGCAGTCCTGTGTACATGAAGACAGAAAACAAAACAGACATCAGCAGTCTGTAGATGAAGACAGAAAACAAAACAGACATCAGCAGTCCTGTGTACATGAAGAGAGAAAACAAAACAGATAAAACAGACAACAGCAGTCCTGTGTACATGAAGACAGAAAATAAAACAAATAAAACAGACATCAGCAGTCCTGTGTACATGAAGACAGAAAACAAAACAGACATCAGCCAGCAGTCCTGTGTAGATGAAGACAGAAAACAAAACAGACATCAGCCAGCAGTCCTGTGTAGATGAAGACAGAAAATAAAACAGACATCAGCCAGCAGTCCTGTGTAGATGAAGACAGAAAATAAAACAGACAACAGCAGTCCTGTGTACATGAAGACAGAAAATAAAACAGATAACAGCAGTCCTGTGTAGATGAAGACAGAAAACAAAACAGACATCAGCCAGCAGTCCTGTGTAGATGAAGACAGAAAACAAAACAGACATCAGCCAGCAGTCCTGTGTAGATGAAGACAGAAAACAAAACAGACATCAGCCAGCAGTCCTGTGTAGATGAAGACAGAAAACAAAACAGACAACGCAGTCTGTGTACATGAGATAGAAAATAAAACGCATAGCCAGCAGTCTGTGTAAGATGATGACAGAAACAAACAGACTAGCCAGCAGTCCTGTGTAGATGAAGACAGAAAACAAAACAGACAACAGCAGTCCTGTGTAGATGAAGACAGAAAACAAAACAGACATCAGCCAGCAGTCCTGTGTAGATGAAGACAGAAAACAAAACAGACAACAGCAGTCCTGTGTAGATGAAGACAGAAAATAAAACAGACATCAGCCAGCAGTCCTGTGTACATGAAGATAGAAAATAAAACAGACATCAGCCAGCAGTCCTGTGTAGATGAAGACAGAAAACAAAACAGACATCAGCCAGCAGTCCTGTGTAGATGAAGACAGAAAACAAAACAGACATCAGCCAGCAGTCCTGTGTAGATGAAGAGAGAAAATAAAACAGACAACAGCAGTCCTGTGTAGATGAAGAGAGAAAACAAGATTTTAGCTTCAACAATGTGATCAGTGCTGGAAATGAAACGCCAGTGTTCCAGGTGTGAAGTGCATGTTACACACACAGCAGGCAAGCTAAAGCTGGCTTCCTGTGGCAGTGCATGTCAGTTGTCACGTGTGGAGGACAGTGTGGAGAAGGAGCTTGTCTGGCACAGGGGCTTCAACAAAGGGCAGTAACTCCAGCACTCACACAGGTACACCACAATGCAAAGACTGCACAAAGTAGTCCCACCCTAGAAGGGCTGTTGCAGTCATTGACGACCATGTCCAGACTTCCAGCACTGCTGCGACACGCATCCACAGTCGTTACCTTTCACTTCACCATTTTCCTAACACAACAGGTTGTGCTGAATCTTATCCTCTTTACTGTGATGGTCAAGCTTCAATTTGTAGTATTAACATTCTTAAAATACATAAGGGCATGTTTTCAATGAAGGGAAAACTTGACCTGTATGGCAATCAGTTGTTCTAAACACATTCTTTCCCTTGACCAATAAGCTTGCCTAGTTTGCATGTGTTGGCTACTTTCCTTTGTCATATTGACAGGCGTATTCTTTGGGATTTGGGGCTCTCCAGTGTTATGATTTTTTTTTTTTATTGTATAGTGCTAAAAGTGACATCAGATGGATTCAGCCAATTTCAGGGAACTTTACTTTGGTGAAAAATCACACATTGTTTCAAGAAGACTAGTTGATGAACAGTTCAAGCCATGTAAAATAAGCAGCCCTAATTTTCTAAACTTTTTATTTTTCAGCATTCAGTGACATATTTTGAAAATTTGTAAATAATAATTACAGTCATCTATTGAAAAACTGTGTAACAATCTCAAAAGTAGACATAATAAACTTTTCAATAATATATAATTTGTATGTCTTTATTATGTTGGGTAAATCTGCTGAATTTTTCAAATATAGCCAAATCATGCGTCACCACAAAATGGCGGGATCCATTTCACTGCGACTCCATTGAGTTAAGACCAGGTCTTGTTCCAACACTGTATAAACAAACATAAAACTGTACACTGACATGTACATACATGTGTACTACACTGGCATGTCCATACATCTGTGCACTGAGAGACAAGGAGAGCACCACAAAACGACTTTTCTTTTCCACGAAGAGGACTCACATTGAAGAGCAGGCGGGATCCGAAGAAGATGTTGGCCAAGGACAGCACCATCAGCCATGACAGTGTGGACATCAGCATTCCTGGCAACACACAGAGACTGGCCTGAGTTGTGTTCTTTTATTTCTTTTATTCTTTTACTTTGAGGATAATGGAATAAGCACTCACGTGCTTTTTTACATCCAGTCCTCGTGTATATGCAGTTTTCTCAATTTTGTCATCTGTTCCCACTGGCACACAATGGCCTACTCTTCCGAAAAATGGAACAGGCTTTAACGTTGCACAAGATGTTCTGCATGTGTTCCCACATGGGATCTCGGTTTATAGTCTCATCCAAAGGAGTGAGTATGTGTCTGTTCTTTCTGTCAAAAACATGGTCTCAAAGCTGCAAAATATTTTTTTTCTTCTTTTTTTTTTTTGGAGGGGATGCATGTTTGTTGAGGTTTATTTTTGTTTTTGGCATTTTTCAAGAGGTATGTGATGGGTGACCTAGTAGTAGATTCCCCTTGCAAAAAAAAAAAAAAGCAGCATGCAATACTAAGACACACTCGCCACCTGTGGAATGACAGAGAAACGACAATGAACCTAAGCACCCTACACAATGCCTTCCTTTTGCAGCACACTACAAACTGTTTCCACTCTCTTTTTGGGTTTGGCTTTGTTTTGTTTTTTTCAAACTGGGGCTACATGCCCACTGTTCAGATCACACTTTGTGGCTTAAAGTTTAGTGCACGCACACACCACACCACACCACACACACACCACATATCACACACACATACACACACACACACACACATCATTGCAACAAATAGATGTATGTATACAGCATTTCTGTGAGAACAGAAAACCAGGATACAAACAAGCAAGATAAGCTGCTACAATGAAAGAGTCAGGAGACTGATCACATCTTGTTTTCAACGTCTAAACAGGTCGCCTCACATAGTGACCTCATGTGTGTGTGCGGTCACACCACCTTTATCATAAATCTATGCCGTGATAATGTGTCTGTTTTATCAGCTTCCATTATGTAATCAGCACAGCTCCATTCATTTGTTATGCCACGTCTATGAATTCACACACATACACACACCTTCATAGCACGTGTTCTATCATAAGTCGTCAAATATGCTACGAGGTCTCTAGGTTACTAGGCATTTAACAGGCACCGATACTTCTTTCCTTCAACAGCTTCTTGAAGACCAAAAGCTTACTGAACATACGAAAAAGCCATACAGGCATAACAGCCTCCCCAGCCACCCTTTCCTCATCTTTCATAAAACAGCAAATAAGGAGGGTGGCAGGCAGGATGGTTAAGGCATTTGCCTGCCAACAAGTAAACAGTGAGGGTTCTGAGTTCGATACCCAGCCTTGCCCTTTCTTCCCAGTTTGACCAAAAAATTTAACTGAATATCAAAGTCCTTCCAATAAGACTATAAAGCAAGGTCCCATGCGTTAACGCACTCAGAGTATCTTGCACACACGTTACAAACCCAGTCCGCCTTTTGGAAGAGGAGGCTAATGTGTGCATGAAGGAAGGAATGACCAAAGCAAAACCCTCGTGCACAAGTGTTGTGTGTACACACCATCTGCATGAAGGAAGGAATGACCAAAGCAAAACCCTCGTGCACAAGTGTTGTGTGTACACACCATCTGCATGAAGGAAGGAATGACCAAAGCAAAAACCCTCACTGCACAAGTGTTGTGTTTACACACCATCCGCAAATGCAGCTTACTACATGCAGTTGGGGGGGGGGGGGGGGGGGGGATGGATGGAGCGTTGCTCACAAAAATGTCACATCGGGATCTCGAGCTCTACTAAGTAAAGAAAGTTTTCCAAATAATTTTAAAATAAAACAGCAGATCTTGAATGCAGAGCTCTAAAAAACTTGAACTGCCCTGCCAGCTGCCAGCTCGTGCCTTCTCTAGCCTGCAGCCTTGGGTGTGTGAACACTGGGGCATGCAGACCTTGCTGCACATGGAGCCATTGCTCTCAGAAACATTCCACGGCAGATCAGGCTGCCTCCCCCCAACTGTACAGTTCAGCAGCCCTACACGGCCTTCTCTGCCCAAAGATGGACACAGCCCACACTCCACCTGTCAGACTGCCTGGCGGCGGCAGCCACTGGCTACACAACAACATGGGCACAGCCGCTGCCAAGCTGACCCTCCCTCCCTCCCTCCCCAGGGGACTGGCAGGGTAAGAGAGCACTGCCTCCGCTGACACCCTCTGGACCTTGGGCCGCAAGCTTTTGCCTTGGCAAATTAAGATCGATGTTGACAGAAAAAAAGTAAAGATACTCTTTCTGCAGATAAATCTGCTGTGACATAGTGGTATACCACACACACACACACACACACACACATACACAACACGCGCTCACACACACAATGCCCACCAGTAGGCAGGCAGGCTCTTACCACCCATGTAGAGAAAGGTTCGGTTCTGGTTGAAGAGAGCAGCGACAGTGAAGCTGATGAAGATGACCGACGAGGCCAGCAGGGCTGTGGGGATGATGCTGAAACAGGCAGTGGGTCACCGTAGTGTACAGACCTGTGCACCACCCCTCACCACTCAGCCATGCACCCTGACACACCTCCCTCACCACCTCAGCCATGCACCCTGACACACCTCCCTCACCACTTCAGCCATGCACCCTGACACACCTCCCTCCCTCACCACTTCAGTCATGCACCCTGACACACTCCTCACCTCAGCCTCACCCTGACACATCCCCCACCACTTCAGCCATGCACCCTGACACACTCCCTCCCTCACCACTTCAGCCATGCACCCTGACACACTTCCCTCCCTCACCACTTCAGCCATGCACCCTGACACACTTCCCTCCCTCACCACTTCAGCCATGCACCCTGACACACCTCCCTCCCTCACCACTCAGCCATGCACCCTGACACACCTCCCTCCCTCACCACCTCAGTCATGCACCCTGACACACTTCCCTCACACTTCAGCCATGCACCCTGTCACACTTCCCTCCCTCACCACTTCAGCCATGCACCCTGACACACTTCCTCCCTCACCACTTCAGCCATGCACCCTGACACACTTCCCTCCCTCATCACTTCAGCCATGCACCCTGACACACTTCCCTCAATTCAGCCATGCACCCTGACACACTTCCCTCAATTCAGCCATGCACCCTGACACACTTCCCTCAATTCAGCCATGCACCCTGACACACTTCCCTCAATTCAGCCATGCACCCTGACACACTTCCCTCAATTCAGCCATGCACCCTGACACACTTCCCTCAATTCAGCCATGCACCCTGACACTTCCCATTCCCTCACCAACTCCTCAAGCCATGCACCTGACACACTTCCAATAGCATCACCTCACTTCACCTCATAGCATGATGACACACTTCCCCAATCAGCAATGCACCCTGACACACTTCCAAAAAGTAGAGATCTGATTTATATAAAAAGAGAGACAACAGGGGAAATTTCTAGCACAGAATTTCCGGAAGGTGGAGATCTATACAATTTACACTGAAAGAGCCCCCCCCCCCCACTCCAACATTGGACAGAGCAAGTGACTGGCCAAGCTTGGCTCCACCAGCGGAACCTAAGTGACAGTGCAAGAAGGTGGTGTGGACAGCCTGGCCGACTACTCACCTGGGGTCAATGATGATGGCCATCCTCAGACAGGGCCCCAGGGAGATACCTGCACACACACACACAGGTCACTACTGTCAACTCAGTGGCCCCCTCAAGTGTCAGATGTTCAGCAGGGCCAAAGCACCTGTCTGAATCATTTCAACACACACTGTGACACAGTAACCATACAAGGCAGCTTCCATCCAGGAAATGTAGCCACTCTTGTGTTGACATCTACCATAATGATCAATCAGTATGTGTACCAAAATATGGTTAAATACGAGACTACTTTTCTTTTTTTTTTACTACACTATCTTAATACAGTCAAATATTTTACTGCTTTTCATTTTTCATTACACTATCTTCAGGTAATCTAATTTTTTTTAATTTAAAATAATTTTTCTTAGAAAAAAAAAGAGCTTAATTCACTATGTATTTCAAAACGTGCTCCCTGGATACAGAACTTATGATGTGTTGTCAGTGAATGAGAAACTCTTCCATCCCTATGACAAGTTTGTATCAAAGCCTTTGTATCTCAACATGAGCTTCACAAAATGCTTCAGAAGGGATACAGTGACATTTACAACCCCAGGGTGTGTGTGTAACTCAGTTTGGCTAGAGCTGCAAGTAAACTATCATTGTCATCAGTGAGGTACTTCCTTTGGTGATGTCCTCTGCATGATGGCAGCTTTAAATGCCACTGAGGTTTCAGGAACTATGCAGGGCTTCCTGTGCTTGGTGGCCTCATAGTAGCCTCACACGGATGTCTTCCTGCAGACTTGTGACTGAGGTTGCAACTGAACGAACTTCAGAATGACCGAGGAGATGAGACAGGAACTAGTAGTGTGGGAACAGCAGCACTGGCATTTTACAAAAGATGATTAATCTGACTTCTTCCTTTACTCTTTCAGCAGTTACTGGGCACTGTAGTCTACTTTACAGCATTGTGTTGTAGGCACGTCAAACCTAAAGGAGCCTATCCCTCCTGCTTAACAAAAGATGAATCAGTCAAAAAATAAATGAAGAAAAAAACTTTAAAAGAAGAGAAACAGAAACAAGGAAGCCCTCTGTGCAGCCCTCCTGGAGGGTAAGGACTGCAAAGCAAGGAATAACACTACCCTGCTGAGAAAACAGACACCACAACTGCAAAGCAAGGAATAACACTACCCTGCTGAGAAAACAGACACCACAACTGACCCTAACTCAGTCTGATCCTGAGAAAAACAAGGGTGGACTGTGCTTCCTTATCTGCCTTTGTTCATTCCATCCCTCATCTTGTTTTGGCGTTCACATCTGTTCTTTATCAAACTGTCAGGAGTTAAACCAGAGGCATTTTGTAGCAAATGGCTTTTCCTATACTGACTGGTCTTTTACTGTTCTGATTACTAATATTTTTTTTTATAAGGGTCCAACCTGTTGGACTCAAACATGGCTTATCGTGCAATTTGAGTAAACCGCCAATCACACGATGAGGCAATTTTAACAAAGTATATAATTTTTCCCCTTCAAGAAAAAGAGCTGATAATTTGTGTAAGCATTATCAGTATTATACACATTGTATATAAAAATTTGCATGGATGAGACTGTAGAGTGTAGTGCTTTCCACAATAGGTCCTTTCCAAATAAGGCTTCTGTATGTTTAAAACCACCAAAAAATGTACACCCATCTTCAAACGCCCATAACTTTTGAAAAAATAGAGATAGAGACATAATTTTTGTTGTTGTTTTGTTTTAAAAAGTTCTTTTCAAAACTACTATTTTTATGTACACAAATGCTACCTAAAGTTTTGGCTGCCGCTACCTACTTTTAAGCACACCCCCAAGACACTTTGAAAGAAACACAAAAGTACTGACCTCCAGCACTGCATACATGTATACACGTACACATCAGCATAAATATCACAAAGAGAGGATACTGTATCGTGCACAACCAACCAACCAACAAACCAACCAACAAACAAAAACGAACCCAGACAGTTGGGACTGATTACCGGAGAGGAAGGTGAAAGCCAGGAAGATGCCCATGCGCTTGTTGACATTCTCCTTGCAGTGGCGCGTGGTGTTCAGCCACACCATCAGCCCCACACTCATCAGAGCAGTCATCAGCCCCGCCTATAACACAGCCCATATCAGCTTCCAACACCACAATCAACACACCACTTCACACCATCAACATCATCATCAGTACAACACACCACTTCACACCATCACACCCCATCAACACACCAACCACTTCACACCACCAACATCCCCATCAACACCACTTCACACCATCAACATCCCCATCAACACCACTTCACACCATCAACATCCCCATCAACACCACTTCACACCATCAACATCCCCATCAACACCACTTCACACCATCAACATCATCATCAGAACACCACATCACTTCACACCATTATTATTCTGCCATATATGTCTACAGGTCAATAATAATGTGGGGGGGAAAAACCCACAGGAACAGGAGTTGTCCCTGGCCAAAGTCTGTTGAAAAAATGAAACACTCTCACATGGCAAAAATACACCCACCAATGAAAGACACTACAGCCAAGTGTTAAGACCGTTCAACTTCAATCCCATGGGTCCATGAAGTCGTGGCATTGAATCTTGATGGCATTTTGGTGAATTAAAGGTGGATTTTTACAGCACTACCCATCTTTTATTCTTTCTTAATATTTCCTGGGTGTATGTGTATTTTGATTTGTTTCGCTATGAGAGTGGCTTTTTCAGACAGAATTTTGCCAGGGACAACTCTCTTGTTGCACTGAGTTCTTTCACGTGCCCTAAATGTGGGCTGCACATGAGATCTTGGCTTATTTCTCATCCTACAGGACTAGCACCCATACCACAATCCAGGCTCTAGTGAATGGAGAAAATTTCTGTTGCAAACAGGGATTATTTTAAACCCACAACTTCTCACTTTTTTAGACAGATGCCAAGTGAGATGCCCTACCTCTAGATTACCAAACCACTGATGAAACACACATACTCCAATACTGTAGTCAATGCATCAGTACTTCAAAAGAGAGGGAGAGAAAGAGCAGGAGAAAGAGAGACAAACAGACATACAGAGAGATACAGAGAGACAAGTCTGCGTGTGTGTATACATGTACATGTGTGTATGTACATGTGTGTGTGTGCGTGTGTGTGTGTGCGTGTGCGTGTGTGTGTGTGTGTGTGTGTGTGTGTGTGTGTGTGTGTGTGTGTGTGTGTGTGTGTGTGTGTGTGTGTGTGTGTGTGTGGTTGTGCATTGGAGTTAATATGTATACTTTGTGTATGAATGTATTTCTGTAGGTGGGTCAGAGATTACTTTTGTGTCTCTTGGTGGTCTGAGTATGCCATCCGCTACACCCATCCGTTACACCCATCCACCTCTAATCAAACGTAAAGAATATCATCTGGATATCCTTTCTTCTCCCTTATTTCCAGTCACTGGGGCATCACACTGACATGTTGCAGAGCCAGTCCCTCTCCAAGTCACAGCAGTCACAGACTACAATGTTCATGAAACCCTCAGCACCAGCTACAGCTACCTTCCCCCTCCACAAGACATAGATGGGCTTTTCAAGTCCAACATGCCTAGTTAAATCAAGATAGTAAGTGTGCCTTCACACAAGGGACCTCAGCTTGAAATAGACTCCTCTGAAGGACCAGCAGAGGGATGGCATCAAAACCTAGTCAACTTCAGAAGGAAAAATCCCTCTATATAGTCAGCTCAGCATGACTTGAAGTCGAACAAGTCTGCACTCTCAATTATGAGTCTAGTGTTCTAACCACTGTGTGATTCCACCTCCAGGATGTGTAGCTCTAGGCAGGCTTGCCTATAGGTATGGACAGTGCGACGCACAAAGGACAGACAGGCAGAGGACAGACAGACAGACAGACAGACAGAGACCTGCATGAAGTTGCTGATGAGGGAGACGTATCCCCCAGCAGCAGCAGCCAGCATCCCCATTCCCAGGCAGGCGTAGACATTCTTCAGGTGGTTCTGAACGGGCCGCTCCCTGACACACACCACACACCACACTCATCAATGCCAAGTCTTTAGTTTAAGCCATGTTCACTGAACAAAACACACAACACACTGATCAATTCTACATATTCTTCAGTGATCCTCCCTGACCCTACACACTTATCAATTCTACACATTCTTTAGTGATCCTCCCTCACACAAAATATTGATCAGATTCTATGCATTCTTCAGTGACTCTCCTATTGACCCTACACACTGATCAATGCTACACATTTTTCAGGTGATTCTTCCTGACAACACACTAATCAATTCTGCATATTCCTCAGGTGATTAACACACTGATCAATTCTACACATTCTTCAGGTGATTCTCCCTGACAACACACAACACTGATCAGTTCTACACATTCTTCAGGTGATTCTCCCTGACAACACAACACACTGATCAATTCTACACATTCTTCAGGTGATTCTCCCTGACAACACACAACACTGATCAGTTCTACACATTCTTCAGGAGATTCTCCCTGACAACACACAACACTGATCAGTTCTACACATTCTTCAAGTGATTCTCCCTGACAACACAACACACTGATCAGTTCTACACATTCTTCAGGTGATTCTCCCTGAAACAACACACTGATCAATTCTACACATTCTTCAGGTGATTCTCCCTAACAACACACAACACTGATCAGTTCTACACATTCTTCAGGTGATTCTCCCTGAAACAACACACTGATCAATTCTACACATTCTTCAGGTGTTTCTCCCTGACAACACACAACACTGATCAATTCTAGTTTTAATAAGTTTTACACATCTTCAGCTGATTCTCCCTGACACACACAGCACTGATCAATTCTACACATTCTCCAGCTGATTCTCCCTGACACACACAGCACTGATCAATTCTACACATTCTCCAGCTGATTCTCCCTGACAACACACAACACTGATCAATTCTACACATTCTCCAGCTGATTCTCCCTGACACACAAAGCACTGATCAATTCTACACATTCTCCAGCTGATTCTCCCTGACAACACACAACACTGATCAATTCTAGTTTTAATAAGTTTTACACATCTTCAGCTGATTCTCCCTGACACACAAAGCACTGATCAATTCTACACATTCTCCAGCTGATTCTCCCTGACAACACACAACACTGATCAATTCTACACATTCTCCAGCTGATTCTCCCTGACAACACAACATTCAAAACACAGACCAGTTTTCACAGCCTCTGGAAGAGTGCTCCAACACTACTGTGTCAAATCTCCATCACACCCATGATGCGCTGTGTGTTTCACTTTGCTATGAATATGAGAATGAAAATAAATCTGTTACAAAAACTAATAAAGTCAAAATAATTACTCAATTAGCTTTGAAGATCTTTTAACCACTTGATTGCCCCACCCTGGAAATTTTCCGGGACTAAATCTAGTAAATGTGTACTCAATACGCCAACAACCCCGAAAATTTCCAGGGTTTCAAACTGAACAAGCCAGCTTCCTCGACTGCAATCAAATGGAAAGACCTCCAAAATTAGTGGAGATCACTCTCCTGTTTCTTGGCAATATCCAGCTGCAAAAACATTGCAAAGATTGGGGGGTTTTTTGGTTTGTGTTATTTTGCATGACTGCTTGGACTGTTCTTGTTCAAAATGGCTGACTCTTTTCATTGAACCTATTGACTTAACATAGCTGAAGAAGTGGCCAATAAAAATTTTAGATAATCCTGACAGTTGAAAACTACTGTGTATGATTCGGGTTATAGTGATGATGAAAAAAAAGGACTGAGAGTTTGCTTCGACCTCTGTGTGACGCTACTGAGATGGGTGGTACTCAGAATGACAGTGGGGGTGAAGAAAGTGTATTTTCATCTATTAAAAAAGAAAGGAAAAAAAAAGAAATTTGTAATGAAGTGTCATGCTAACTACTTTGAGCTTACCTGAAAGCAATCTATCATATAATAATAATGATAATAATAATAATAATACATGGAATTTAGATAGCACTTTAACTTGCAACAAAACAAATCAAAGCGCTTTCATTCATCATACTCATTCACGTGCAGCCAGTTACAATTAATAGGTTGGTTGGGTTTCTTACAAGTTCAAATTATAACATTGTATACACACACCCTCGCACGCACGCACCCACACACACGCGCACACACAGACAGGTTTACACTCTGGCAGGGTAATGGGATTTTGGCTGTTCAGTGCAGGGACAAAAATGAAATGGAACAAGAGGGGAGAATCTTAGCTTTGAAATAAATGTCTTGAGGCTGAATTTTAAAGCGTCATAAGAAGGCTTTTGGCGAAGGGAGAGAGGGAGGTCATTCCAGATCGATGGACCAGGAACAGAGAAAGAGCAAGGGCCAATGGTGAACTGGTTGAATCTAGGTATTCTTAAGCACAAGATATCTGCAGCAGAGCAGAGGGAACGAGAAGGAGTGTACAGGTGAAGACATTTCACAGAGGTAGGAGGTGCTGTTTTATGGAGGCATTTGTAACAGAGGGTACTGATCTTATAGTTTACTCTCTGTGGCACATGCAACCAGTGGAGAGATTGCAAGAGAGGAGTAATGTGCTCAGATTTTTTCTGATGACTGGGCGAGCTGCAGAGCCTTGTATACATTGAAGGGAGAGGATAGATGATGCTGGCAGACCAGCCAGAAGAGAAATGCAATGGTCCAGACGTGAGTGAATGAGATGTGACTAGTTAAAGTAGTTTGGATGTTGCATCAGTGGACAGGTACTTTCGAACTGCACTGATGCGCCGCAATTGATAGTAGCACAACTGGCAGGTTTGGGTGATGAATTTTTGCATGGAGAGTGTGTTGTCTATATCAAACCCTAGATATCTCACAGCAGTAGATAGAGGGACAGACATATTGCCGAATTCTATTGAAGCTGTTGTGATGGAAGAGAGGTTGTGTTTGGTCCCTACAAGCATGGCTTCGGTTTTATCTGCATTTAGCTGTAAGTGTAACTTGTTCTGTATCATCCAAATTTGGATATCCTGAAGGCAGTAGGACATATTAATCAAGAGAGAGGGCAGATTTTCAGGAGTATCACTGCTTAGAATCTGAGTCATCTGCATAAAAATTATGGTTGATCTGATGACGATCGATTATGTGTGAAAGAGGAGCAGCGAAGAGAGTGAAAAGAACAGGGCCTGTGGGACTCCACATTCCAGTGTGGCAGGTGTTGACTGAATCTTGTTTACTGCAACTGTGTGGAATCGGTCTGTAAGGTAGGAACTGAACCAGGTGAGGGCTGTGCCTTTAATACCAAGGTTTTTGGAGATGGAAGAGAAGAATTGAGTGGTCTATACTGTTGAAGGCTGCAGGTAAGTCGAGAAGAGTGAGAAAGGAGATTTTTCCTGAGTCAGACACGTGTAGAAGCGTGTTTAAGGTGTGGACTAGGGTGGTTTCGGTGCTGTGGTTCACTGGTTGGCGTGATAGGCAGACTGAAAAGGGGGAAGGAGACTGTTTGAATGAAGATAGCTGTTGAGTTGTTTCAGAACAACTTTTTCAAGGACTTTAGAGATGAACGGTAGGTTGGATACAGGTCTATAATTCTTCAGTGTTAGGATTGAGGTCGTGCTTTTTGAGTAGAGGTGGAACTATTGCTATATACTGTCATTCGGCAAAATATCAGGATTATTCATGTAGTAATTTCTAAGTAACAGGGACAAGGACATAGCAAGTGGTACTTATGAATTTTAGTCCCAGGCATATACTGATATAGGGTGCACTTGCACTTGGCAGTTGAGATTAATTGAGGGTGGCAATAAAACCCTTAGGGCACCACTAATGACTTGTTTTTCTTTGACATAAAAAACCTAAAGAACTGATCAATTTCTTTTTCCTTTTTGGAACTAAATTAAGCCTCCTATAGCTGAGTTGGTAAATGCATGTCATGTTCCAAACTACTACAGTCTACAGCATGTGCATACTTACATCAGCAAAAGCAAAAATACTACCACAGTATCAGCAAATGCAGAGTTGATATCAGCAGGATCTGTGGCTATTGTTTACATTATTTTATGCAAAATCCCATCTTTAGCGTACTATTCTACTAAACTAAAAAAAGTATGTTCTTTCGATCCAGAAGGACCATAGAGCCAGAGCTTATCCCGGTTTCTGTAGCGTTAAGCGAACTGATGGTTTTTCACCACCCCTGTGACAGGACGCTAGTCTGTCGCCAGATAGTTCCCCAGCAGAGCTGGTACCCACTTGTACACCTGGGTGGAGTGAGGAAAATAGGAGTAAAGTGTCTTTCCCAAGGACACAACACCGAGCTGAGCGGGGATCGAACCCGCGACGTCTGGATCACGAGTCAACCGCCTAAACCACTCAACCACAGTGCCTCCTCTACTAAACTAAATCTCCAAATAACTTTTCTTGCCTAGCAGTTGGGGAGGAACTAGGCCTTAGAAAATAACCAGACTACATTCAAAAACTAGGATCTGTCTTCCAAGATCACTAATCATTATGTGTGTGACTGTGTCTGTCCAGTTTAACTTGCAATAAAGTTCTTTCTTAGTTTGTTTGTTTTTTATTGGGGAAAAATTCCTGTTTCATGGAAAAGTTAGAGAGACAGTTCAGTTATCCATTACAAAGCTCATATAATATATAATTTCTCATCTCAAGGGGTTGCACTAAACATACACTCTTCATACCCACCTACCTACACACACACATATACACACTGTGTTGACATAATAATAATAATAATAATGTATGGAATTTATATAGCGCTGACATGTGGAACAGGAAGAACTAAGATTAATTTCCCATCATATAAAACTAAAAAGAAGTTGGACTTAGAGAGGCCAACAAAAACTATTTAAACAAACGGAAAGTAATGTTCAGGACACAAGTCCCTCTTTCCACGGTTTCTATGAAACTACCAGTACATCACGAGGGACTCATGCCATGGGGAAAAATGTGTTAATGATAAAGAGTAATTAGTCAGAGATAGGGGTATAATATACCATACAGTTCCCTCCCATACATGCCCTCTCATGCACATGTAGACTTCTGTTTCCAGTGTTTTGGGACACAATGGCTGCATCTTCTTTGGCCACATCTGTCTTGCCTGAAGTAATGTCTGGAGTGGCTCAGCATGGCAGTCTCTGCTACAGTTGTTGCAGGCAAAATAATTTGAAAATTGGGCACCAGACTGGTGGCTTGATTTTGATGTCTCTGCATCCTGTGGATTCTTCTTCCTCTAAATATTCAGCGTCTTTTAGCTTCTCCCATACTTGTTCCCTAACATTCCATTCTCCTTGAAATAAATGAATAAAATAAATTTTAAAAACATGATAAAAACGTACTGCTCTCCTCCTCCCACTTCAACTTTCTGCAAGTGCCTCCCAGATGTCAGAGTTTACAAATGTCAGTGGCTTTTAACACTTGGATATAATCATATCCCCTTGTAGCGTAGTGCTGGACACCCTGAACTTGATGAAGGATGGTGTCCTGCAGCCAGTTCACCCACCATATAGGATGTCTGATATTAACTTTTTATGTGAACATTCCTCATATCATTATCCTGCATACAACCAATCCATTGCAAATATATAAACAATAAATATAATAAACAATACACAATATATAAACATACATGCCCTCTAAATTCCCATGCACTTGTAAACACCATTGCAAAATGCACTGAGGTCAGAAGAGTATGTTCGAACACACACTGTGACACACACACTGTATACATACACTGTACACACACACATAATTATCACATAATGTGAGGACCTTAAAGTACACACACAAACATTGACCAAGCAACATCACAGAGCCTCTCTCAGATAGTGAGAGTGCAACGGCACAACTGACATAGTTACCCTAGGCCTACACAATTCCGATGTGTTGTAAATAGAATCTAGGCATCACGGATGTTTGTTAGGCCTAGTCTTAAAAATGAACAGGCAGGTTATGGAAACCGAAACTTTACTTTTCCCTCCGCCCTGACACCCACGAATAATATTACTTAGCCGCGATCATTAAAGTTTAGGCTTAAACTGCAGTGGAAGTATTTGGAGTTTACGATGTTACCTATCCTCACCGTTACTAGTGTTATTTACTATTTCGAGCTACGATGGTCTGCTGTTGTCAGGGTTTGTCCTACATCTTGTAGGGGATGACATTTTTAAGTAATCTGAAAATTGTAAGCAATTCTGGCAACCATTTCACTGATCTTAATGTCTGGCTAAAGAATTTTCGAGCTATCATATAAACAGCCATTGTTACAACCACTTACAATTTATCAAATTTGAAGACAGATGACCACGACGCAGAAAATTCGTTTCTAGTCGCCATGTTGATTAGCTCTTCACGTGACAGGAAGTGAAGGAAGATTGACTGGAATTTCGTGTCAGATGATTTTCGCATCGAATCCGCAGGGGCCACGGAGCTGTTTTACGAACCGGATAGAAAGTCTGACCTAAAATAGAACCGACTCATTTGCCGTCATAGCAAGCTGTTTCTCGAGAATCATCTGGAAAAATATGTATTCTAATGTGTATGTCCTCTCAGGATCAAAAATAGATTCGCCAATTTTTGGCTCGCCAAAGTAGCCTAATCGAAAGTATTTTGTCACCTTTATTTGGAAAAGCTGCCTGGTAGGCCTATAGGTGTTATTTTTATCATTATCATGCTTTTTATTTTATTTCGAGCATAATGGAACAAGTACTCATGTGTTCTTTTTCCAATCCATCCCCCTTGTGCATGCGGTTTTGTAAATATTGTTATCGTTTCCCACCCGCACAAATGGCCTACTCTCCTACATGTTTTAATGTGTGCCAATGATGTTCTGCATTCTCACACGTGACCTTTTATAGGCCCTAGTCTCATCTCTGTGTGTGTGTGCGCGCACGTGCACTCTTCCTCGTTTTACACACATGCTGTCTTCACTTGCAGGCTCACTTGTTCCACATGACTGGATGATAACACATTGCCCCAGGCAATGTATCCTACAGCTTTGGTCCATGAAAGGTCAATTAAAAGAGAGCAAAAATGACAAATTATTCACATACTGATCAAGACATTGATCACAATCATAATGTTGATTTCAAGTAAAGTAGTATTGCAGTTTTGTTTGTTTTTAAGCGATTTTGGTCAACTAGGCCTATGTGTGATTTGTAAAATGAAATATACAGGCAGATTAGAATTAATTGTTGTTGAGTATTTCCCACTTAACAACCTAAGGGTCGCCCAGAACAGGTTATTTGTACACTGTCCCACTCATGGTTGGTGGGAGTGGCTGCAAGACTTAATTGGGTAAGAAGTTCTCCTGTGTGGCGTTTCTACTGTCGGCACCTTCTTCACAAGGTGTTATGCTGGGAGATTGTCATGTATGACATATTTTTCAAAGCACAATGGTTTCAATGTAGGTATTGGCATTTGACAGACAGCACTTTTGGCATATGGGCCAGGATTAGACTTGGATATATGACATCTTTTCTCTGTGGTTTGGATGGGAGAGAAGAATTACTTGTGGCAACATTCTGTTGTAAAACGCGTGTGTATGTGTGCGTGTGTGTGCGGTTTCTTCTTTTATTTATTATTTTATTTCCAGGATAATGGAATACACACTCGTGTGCTTTATTACATCAAGTTCCAATACATTTTGTCATTCGTTCCCACCCGCACACAGCGGCCTACTCTTCCCTAAAGTGGAACAGGTTTAACGTGTGTTGGTGTGCATGTCTGTGTGTGTGGGTGGGGGGGGGTGGGGGGTTGATCATTTGTTTATCATTAGTTTATCACTCTGAAAGCTCCTGTGTTACAATCGGCTTTTGGTTATACTGACTAAACTGTTGTTCAAAAACACACGACTTGTAGGTCAACATTTCTGTTGTTCGTGAAGAGCAGTGTCCTGTTTGTGTCTTTTTTGTGGGGGGTTTTGTTTGGTTTGTTGTTTTTGGGGGGTGTTGTTGTGTGTGTTTTTGTTGCTTGTGCATTTGTAACCAAGTAAGTGTTCCAGATGAATGGTGTGAGAAACAAACACTGAAGTGTTCTGAGAGAATAGCCAGTATATTCAAAACAAAACAAAAATTATGTCGAGGATAATGGAATAAGCACTCATGTGCTTTTTTTACATCTAGTCCCCGTGTCTATGCAGTTTTGTCATCTGTTCCCACCAGCACATTCCGAATAGCGGAACGGGTTTTAACGTGTGTGCAAGATGTTCTGCGTGCATTCGCACATGGGACATCGATTTATAGTCTCATCCAAAGGACATATGGAGAGAGTGGAGTCGGCACTGATGTTATCTCCAGAGGAAAAATCCTCTTGAACGAGATTCGAAGCCAGGTCAGTTGTTGGCGACTCCAGGCTGCATCAGTCAGCTGCTGGGGCAGGTTGCACACGGCCCTGGACTCTTTCTGTGTGTGGACACTGCCCTGACTGACTGGTCGACTGACTGACAGACTGACCGCTTGTCTCGCCTTCTCCCTTCCCTTTCCGCGGAGTGCTCGGGCAGACATACCACACCACTGCTTTTCCAGGCAAGGAGTTGTAAGCAGACATGTTCCACCTGGCGGAGCCCATCCCTTTAAAGGAAGCAGGATGCATGCTGGGTGTGGTGTTATGTTCGATATTTGCAGGGCATCTTATGCACACCTTAACACGCCACCTCCTATGTCGTACAGAGCATCCACCAGCATACCCAGCACAGAGGTCCCTGCCTCCTGCAGAGGAAAGGTTCCGCCACCTTCATGACACACTGCCTGCCTGACACACTGCCTGCCTGACATACTGCTTGACTGACACACTGACTGACACATTGCCTGACATGCTGCCTGACATACTGCCTGTCTGACATACTTCCTTACACACTGCCTGCCTGACTGACACACTGCCTGCCTGACTGACTGACACACTGCCTGACTGACACACTGTCTGCCTGACACACTGACTGACAGACTCACTGCCTGACAGACACACTGCCTGACACACTGCCTGCCTGACAGACTCACTGCCTGACAGACTCACTGCCTGACAGACTCACTGCCTGCCTGACAGACTCACTGCCTGCCTGACAGACTCACTGCCTGCCTGACAGACACACTGCCTGACAGACTCACTGCCTGCCTGACAGACTCACTGCCTGCCTGACAGACCCACTGCCTGACAGACCCACTGCCTGTCAACCCACTGCCTGACAGACTCACTGCCTGACAGACACACTGCCTGACAGACTCACTGCCTGACAGACTCATTGCCTGCCTACACCCTCCCTGCACTGCCCCAAAGACTCCTCAAGGAGTTAAGGGAGAAGTCATGTCAGCAGTAGATAATAATTATAACATAGAGAGAGAGAGGGGGGCTAACAATGACAAAATGGTATTCATTAACCAAGAACAAAGAAAGACACATACAGATTGTTGTGATAAACTTTTGACTAGAAGGTTTTTATTCCCTCCCAAAATCAGTGATTACCTCCCTGGTCAATTCAGTCCCAATGTATAATTATGATCTTTGACCCTTCAAATCGCATCACTTTGCCATTGCACACTTCATACATCAATGGATGGATAGTGGCTTGATACATCAATGGATGGATGGATACTGGCTTGATACATCAATGGATGGATAGTGGCTTGATACATCAATGGATGGATAGATACTGGCTTGATACATCAATGGATGGATGGATAGTGGCTTGATACATCAATGGATGGATGGATAGTGGCTTGATTCATCAATGGATGGATGGATAGTGGCTCGATATATGGATGGATGGATAGTGGCTTGATACATCAATGGATGGATGGATAGTGGCTTGATACATCCGTGGATGGATGGATAGTCTTTTGATAATCAATGGATGGATAATGGCTTGATACATCAATGGATGGATGGATAGTGGCTTGAAATATGAATGGATAGTGGCTTGATACATCAATGGATGGATGGATAGTGGCTTGATACATCAATGGATAGTGGCTTGATATATGAATGGATAGTGGCTTCATACATCAATGGATGGATAGTGGCTTGATACATCTGGATAGTGGCTTGATACATCAGTGGATGGATGGATAGTGGCTTGAAATATGAATGGATAGTGGCTTGACACATCAATGGATGGACGGATGGATTAAACAATGGATAGTGGCTTGACACATCAATGGATGGATGGATTAAACAATGGATAGTGGCTTGATACATCAATGGATGGACAGATGGATTAAACAATGGATAGTGACACAAACAAATGCATGAAATATATGACATGACAGCAACACTGGAAATACAGGATAAGACAACAGAAATGATGATATATGACAGCAACACTGGAGATATATGATAACAGCAAAAATGAAGATATGATATACATGATAGCAACTCTGGTTTTATATATATATATATATATATATATATATAATAATAATAATGAATAGCATTTATATAGCACATTTCTCAAAGCAATGACTCAATGCGCTTTCATACCATGCGCATCTATACACATGCACACACAGCACATAATAACAACAACAACAACAATGATAATGAGCATTTCTAAAGCGCAAATAAATTTACCAGAGATACCTATCGCACTGTAGAGGAACACACTTGCGTCCGGGCACACACTAGCAGGGCAATTAACAGTACACTCAAGAGAAAAGGCACTAGCAATAACATAACTAACAAACAAACAAAAACCCATAACCAACAGCCAGGCATGCACATGAAGTAGCCCACAGTGTGACAAACGGCGACCGTCAAGACAAGCACAATATATTAACTAGCTAAGAAATACATTAAAGAGATGTGTCTTCAATGAAGACTTAAACTGGGATAAAGTGGGAGCATGTCTGACGGCTGGTGGCAGAGAGTTCCAGATCGTGGGCGCAGCAACACCAAAAGATATACATATATATATGACAGCAACACTAATGATAATTCTATGACAGCAACACCGATGATAATTCTATGACAGCAGCACTGGTGATAATTATATAATATGACAGCAACACTGATGTTAATTGTCTGACAGCAACACTGATGATAATTATATAATATGACAGCAACACTGATGTTAATTATATAATATGACAGCAACACTGATGATAATTCTATGACAGCAACACTGATGTTAATTATATAATATGACAGCAACACCGATGATAATTCTATGACAGCAACACTGATGATAATTCTATGACAGCAGCACTGATGATAATTCTATGACAGCAACACTGATGATAATTCTATGACAGCAACACTGATGATAATTCTATGACAGCAACACTGATGATAATTCTATGACAGCAACACTGAAGGCTCCATGGCTGGCCTCAAGCTGGGTTGGTGGAGCAGACTGAAGGGAAGGGTGGAGCAGACTGAAGGGAAGAGTGGAGCAGACTGAAGGGAAGGGTGGAGCAGAAGGGTGGAGTGGAGCTGAGTGGTTCACTCCTTGGCGTAGCAGCGCACGTCACAGGACACGAAGCCCGTGGTGCCCTCCAGCCAGGCCGGCATGTCGTCCAGGAAAGAGCCCTTTGACCAGGCCAGCCCAGAGGGGAGAGCACCGCTGCCCCAGGAACTGGGTTCTCCCCCTTCTCCCAAACTGAAGCCGTCTATCAAGCTGGAATTGACCACACAGTCCACAGGTCAATACTGGCCTTAGTGCACAGGCGGAGACGAGGGGGAAGGAAGAGAGGGGGGAGTGGGAAAAGAGAGAGGTGGGGGGAGACATAAGTAAAGAACCTGAAAATACCCCCACATTGACTAATGCCCCTGTGGCACAGGCCCACACCCCCTCCCCTTAACATCCTGCATGCAGTCCTGTCCTGCCTTCAACACTCGGAGACTGCAGATGTGACCCAGCCCAGCAGAGCTCCAGAAAAGAAAACAACTCTGGGACAGGCAGGGTCACGGCGACAGACTGCAGACTTCGCCATCCAGACCTGACTGAAAACTTAACGTGGCCAGGGAACGCAGAAGAAGAAGAAGAAGAACAAGAAAACGCAGACAGACAGACTCTCTCTCTCTCTCTCTCTCTCTCTCTCTCTCTCTCTCTCTCTCTCTCTCTCTCTCTCTCTCTCTCTCACACACACACACACACACACACACACACACACACACACACACACACACACACACTCGAGGTATGTGCTTGATGAACATTTCCTACAAAAGCTGATACCCTCCTCTTTACATACATACATGCAGACGAGCACACGTGCACACAGATTATTGGTGAAGCTCTCTCTTTTTTTTAATTACCACTATCATTACATACTGCACCACTAAATGACAACCAGACACACAAAGAATAAGATACCAGTTTGGAAATGCGATGCAAATCCATACCATTAGTATACACCAAACTAACTCAACATAATGACCATCAACAACAAGAGGGCATGTTTGTGTACTATTCACATGGGATGCAAATCCATATCATTAATATCAGCTAAACAAAAATCATCAGCTAAAAGTGGGCCTGTCTGTGTGTTGTCCACACCATCAGCCATAACTGGCCTGCTCTTTCAGGAAAGATGGATAGGTTTTTAACGTGTACACAAGTGTATCATCTATTTCTGCACGATCCCTCCTTTCACAGTCTGATGGGAGAGACTGGCCGAGAGCGGAGTCAGAACCACTGTTCATTCTAGGGAACTGAACTCTCTTGTTGCCGTGGGCTTTTTTACGTGTTCTGAAAACATGTTGAACACGGGACCTCGGTTTATCATCTCATCGGAAAAACTAGCACCAGGACCACCATTCATGGCCGAGGTGGGGGGGGGGGGGGGGGAGAGTTTTGGTCACAAACGGGAATCGAACTCTGGCTTCTCGCTTTCTAAGCAGGTGCGTCACCTCTAGACCACCAATGGGACAGAATAGATACACGACTTTTTCATGACCCAGCCCTCGGGGGAACAGTGTACATGTTAACAAGAACATGTCAGCAAAAAGCATGGTGTTTGTCACAGGAAAACACAAATGTTTCTTCTTTGCAGAGCCCCAGTTTCCCCGTGATAAGACCTGGCCTATATCACCCTCTTCATCCACCACCGATTTTGTCACCCTTTCCCACGGGCACGAAATATTAATGATAATAATAAATGGAATTTATATAGCGCTATATCTTGCAAAAAAACAAATCAAACTACTTTCATTCATCCTACTCGTTCACATGCAGCCTTACAAATTCAAATGTATACACACAAGCTCGCACGCACGCACGCACGCACACACATGAAGGTTGTACACTCGGCAGGGTGATGGGGTTTGGGCTGTTGAGAGCAGGACAACAATGAAATGGAACAAGAGGGGAGAATCTTAGCTTTGAAATAAGTGTGTCTTGAGGGGGAACAGTGTACATGTTAACAAGAACATGTCAGCAAAAAGCATGGTGTTTGTCACAGGAAAACACAAATGTTTTAAAAGCGTCATAAGAAGGCTTTTGACGAAGGGAGAGAGAGAGGTCATTCCAGATCGATGGACCAGAAACAGAAAGAGCGAAGGCCAATGGTGGACTGGTTTAATCTAGGTATTCTTAAGCACAAGGTATCTGCAGCAGAGCGGAGGGAACGAGGAGTGTACAGGTGAAGACATTCACAGAGGTAGGAAGGTGCTGTTTTATGGAGACATTTATATACTCTCTGTGGCACAGGCAACCAGTGGAGAGATCGCAAGAGAGGAGTAATGTGCTCAGATTTTTCTTTCTGAGGACTAGGCGAGCTGCAGAGTTTTGTATACGTTGAAGGGAGTGGATAGATGATGCCGACAGACCAGTCAGAAGAGAATTGCAATCGTCCAGACGTGAGAGAATGAGAGACGTGTCTAGTTTGGATGTTGCATCAGTGGACAGGTACTTTCCAACTGCACTGAAATCCCGGCAGGCGGACTTGGGATGTTAACGTGTGCGGAAGATGCTCTGCGCGCGTTCGCCTGAAGGGCGTGGGTCTTTAGTCTCATGCCAAGGCCCCCCAGGGGAGTGGAGCCAGCGCTATCCTCAACCCCAGGGCAACATTCACCAAAACGGGCATCCCCGTGGCGGCTCGATCCTGGACCATCAGTCCACGAGTGCAACGTTCCAACCACTGAGCCACCCTGAGAGAGAGGGGGGAGGGAGAGATAGAGGCAGTGAGAGGGGGGGGGGGAGAGAGAGTGAGAATAGAGACAGAGAGGGGGGGGGGAAGAGTGAGAATAGAGACAGAGAGAGGGGGAGGGGAGATAGGGAGACAGGGAGAGGGGGAGGGAGGGAGAGAGGAGGAAAGAGAGAGACAGACAGACAGAGGGGGGAGGAGGGGAAGTAAACACATATTGGGAACCATGGTTTGGGTTTTTTCTGCAATGGCATCTGCTACAAGGGAAGTCCTCTCCCCTCCAGCCATGCACACTGACTGTACCACACCACATGGCAGACAACTCTGCTGCAAGGGAAGAGTCTTCTCCCCTGGAGCCTAGATATGCAGAGGGGATGGAGGGGGTGGGGGGTAGCACGAGCCCTTGGCCTACCTGGAGAAAGGAAAGGAGTCGTCAGGTGGCCAGCTGCCCTGGCCGCTCTGTGGCGCCGGGGTCTCAGACGCGCTGCTGCTGTCTTCTTCCAGGCAACTCTCCTCCATCGCCCAAGAGCAACTGAACATACAACACAGACAGCGAGACAAGTCACGCCTGAGAGAGAGAGAGACAGACAGAGACACAGATAGAGAGAGACAGAGACAGAGACAGAAAGAGACAGACATAGTGACAGAGAGACAGAGACAGACAGGCAGACAGAGAGACAGAGAGAGGTATACACAGAGAGTGAGAGACAGAAAGACAGAGACAGACACACACAGAGACACAGAGAGAGATAGACAGAGAAGAGAGAGTGTGCGTCTGAGACAGAGAGACACACACATAGAGAAACAAGAGAAGGAGAGAGAGACAGAGAGAGAGATGCTGATGATGATGCTGATGATGATGCTGATGATGATGCTGATGATGATGATGCCTCCTTTGCAGGAGTCAAGGGGCTGGAGGTGTAGACAGCAGGCAGGCAGGCTGTGTAACAGAGGGATGAGCAGTTGACAGGAAGGCCAATCTGACCGGCTGCAGGCATCAGGGGCACTTCTCTTCAACCTCACTGTTTTCTTCTTTCTTTTCTTCTTTCTTTCTTTTCTTTAACCCCTACCTGGGCTACAGCCCCCAGGTTCACCAGTGGTGAGATGTGTCCTCATGCAACCGCTTTTACCCACCGTAGTAACGAAGGCAGCGCATTTCCACTCCGGGGAGGAGGGGTCTAAACACACCACTCGTGTGGGGCGTGTTGGTGCAAGTCTACTGTGGGCGATCCCTCCTGAGGGCACACAAGGGTCAGCCTGCTTTTCCCAAAGGCAGAACAGGTTGGGGGAAGGGGGGGGGGTGTTTGGGGTTTGTTTGTTTTTGTTTTGTTGTTGTTTTGGGGGTTTTGTTTGGTTGTTTGTTGGGTTGTTGTCGGGTTTGGTTTTTTGTTCTGTTGTTGTTGGTGTTTTTTTTGGGGGGTTAATGTCTCATTTTCTGTGACCTTCCTGTTTCACTGTTCCCACACGGAAGGTGACAGGACGGTTATGACCTTCACCTCTCTAACAAGTAAACCGTGAGGTTCTGGGTTCGATTCCCAGCCTCGCCCTTTCTTCCCAGTTTGACGAGAAAATCGAACCGATTGTCCAAGTCCTCCGGATGAGACTATAAACCGAGGCCCGTGTGCAAATGCAGGTAGAACATCTTGCGCATACTTGATAAACCCGTTCCGCCTTTCGGAGGAGTATGCCTTTTGTGCTGCTTGGGACGATGACAATTTGTTTTAAAGCATGTCGTGTTTAGACACATCCCTGCAGCGGGAATACGGCTACCTACATGGCGGGATGGAAAACACGATGGCATACGAAAACATCCCGCCCTTGGTGAAGCTGGGAGCTGTGTGCACTGACTAGCCAGGAGTGAGGAGGAGGAGACTTGATACACCAACCATTGGCTCTGGCGGAGTATTCACATTCAAAGTTCAAACTCAAAAACTGTATTATCTCAGAGACAGAGAAATTCCGGTGGGTCACGAGCCATACATAAAAACACTCAACTTATAAACATAACATAAACACACACACACACACACACACATACACACACACACACATACACACACACACACACACACACACACACACCACACAACACACACACACACACACACATTGGAAGCATTCGCACGCATGCGCAGGCATTTTTATGACATAAGCCACAATTCTTATAACATGTTGTATAAGACAAATATCAATGAAAATAATACTCTGTTCTATTAAGACATTGAACACAGTCTAAAATAATAAAACCCGCACACATTTTAAAGACATAAATCAAATTGGTATAACAAGTATCAATGAAATTCATACTCTATTCTATTAAAATATTGAACACAGTTTAAACTAATAAAAGGTAGTCTTTCCTAAGCTTCAAAATGTCTCATACCTTTTCTAGCTGAGCTCTGTATCTCTCTCTGTCTCTTCCTTCTCCCTTCCTCCCCCCCCCCCCCCCCTCTCTCTCTCTCTCTCTCTCTCTCTCTCTCTCTTCACGTGCGCTTTAGTTCAGTTCAGATTTATTGTCCTGTACTTATTAAGCACATCCAGGAGAAGACCAGCAGACTCCAAACATTCCGACAGCAAGTGGGGCTTCGTATTAGCACCAAGAAAACAGAGACAATGTCGCTCAATGTAAACACACCAGCCCCTGTGAAAGTGAATGGAACTGACCTGCGCCAGACAGACAAGTTCACATACCTTGGCAGCAGCATCAAACCAGAGGGCGACACAAAAGAAGACACCCACAACAGACTGGGCAAGGCCAGGAGTGTGTTTAGGGAGATGAACAATATCTGGAGATCAACTCAGTACAGGACCAACACCAAGCTGAAGCTATACCAGAGCTGTGTTGTATCTGCGCTCCTGTACGGTTCTGAGTGCTGGAGGATGACGGAAGTGATCTTACCAAACTTCGATCCTTTCACACCATATGCCTCCGAAGAATTCTCCGGATCTTTTGGCCAGAGAAGATCTCCAATGAAGACCTACTACGGAGATGCAGGCAAGAAGACATGGGAACCATCATCACCAGACGACGGTGGAAGTGGATTGGGCACATCCTCCGAAGAGACCCACAGTCAATCACAAGAACAGCATTGCACTGGACCCCAGAAGGAAGGAGAAAGAAAGGAAGACCAAAAGTAACGTGGAGGAGGACTGTAGAAAGTGAGATGAAGGCCATGCAGCACTCTTGGGGATCAGTGACTAGGTTGGCCCAGGATAGGCAGGAGTGGAAGCGCTTTGTTGCTGCCCTACACACCACTGGGTGTAATGGTTAATGATGATGATAACTTATTAAGCAGCAGAATTGAGGTGGGAATAAAACTATTTTTATATGGAAGGGTTCTAGACTTGGATACTCTATAGCGCTTTTGAGAAGGCAGGAGTACATGGTGTAGACAAGGAGAGAGAGAGAGAGAGAGAGGAGAGAGAGAGAGAGAAGAGAGAGAGAGAGAGAGAGGGAGGGGAAGAGAGGGAGAGAGAGGGGGTAAAAAGGGGAGAGAGAGGGGGGTGGAGGGAGAAAGGAGAGAGAGTGAGAGAGTAGCAGCAGCAGGAGAGAGCAGAGCACTGACCCATCTGGATTGTCGGATGTTGGGGCCTGGATGTTGATGTGTGGAACCTCTGATGCTCTCACCACATTCCTGCCACAGACACAGAGGCTTGCTGCACTTTGCACTGACGACACTGTACATAGTGTCAGCAACACTGCACATTTTATTGTCAACAGCACTGTGGCACTGTACACATAGTTAACAGCACTGCACATATTGTCAACAGCACTGTACATAGAGTCAACAGCACTGTACATAGAGTCAACAACACTGTACATACAGTCAACAGTAAGAGTAGGCCATTGTGTGCCGGTGGGAACAGATGACAGAATTTACAAAACCACATACACACGGAGATTGGATGTAAAAAAGCACATAAGTGCTTATTCCAATAACCTCGATATAAAAGAATAAAATATAAAATAAATAAACAACACTGTACATATTGTCATCAGCATTGTACACATAGTCAACAACACTGTACATAGAGTCAACAACACTGTATATATAGTCAACAACACTGTACATAGAGTCAACAACACTGTACATAGAGTCAACAACATTGTCTCGTATTATAGTCAACAACATCAACTGACATAATTATCACATTCAACAACTTTGACATATTGAGATATGTATATACATATTGTCAGTAACTTTTTATATTATGTATGTATTACAGTATTATATCTATCTATCTACATATATATATATATATATATATATATATATATATATATATATATATATATATATATACATACATACATACATATATTAATGAGGCCATGCAAGGGTGTTATGGTAACACGATTTATTGTTTCATTTACACAACAACACACACCTGAAACAAACATAAGATTCAGGTAACTACTCTATACATTTACTACTCTAAATAAACTACTCTCACATACACACACACACACACACACACACACACACATATGCACTCTGTCTCTCTCTCCCTTTCTCTCCCTCCCCCCCCCCCCCCCCCCTCCATCTCTCTTACACACACACACTCTCCTCCTCTCTCTCTCTCTCTCTCTCTCTCTCTCTCACACACACACACACACTCTCTCTTTCTCTCTCTCTTCTCTCTCTCTCTCTCACATCTCTCTCTCTCTCTCTCTCTCTCTCTCTCTCTCTCATCTTATTAAGATGTATCCCTAACGGGCGGGGACTGGATGTAAAAAAGCACATGTGTGCTTATTCATTATCCTCGAAATAAAAGAATTTGTCATTGTCATTGTCATTGTCATTCCTCTCTCTCTCTCTCTCTCTCTCTCTCCTCTCTCTCTCTCTCTCTCTCTCTCTCTCTCACACACCACACACACACACACTCTCTCTCTCTCTCTCTCTCTCTCTCTCTCTCCTCTCTCTCTCTCTCTCTGTCTACCCCCTCTCTCTCAGGGACAGCCTGGTGGTTACAGTGATGTATTCATGATCTGCTGACCAGGGTTCGATTCTCCTTCGAGAGGAAAAAACTTCAGTGCTGACTCCACTTCCCTCAAAAGTCTTTCGGATGAGATTATAAACCGATGTCCCGTGTGCGAACGCATGCAGTACATCTTGCGCGCATGTTAAAACCCGTTCTGCTTTTCGGAAGAGTAGGCCATTGTGTGCCTGTGGGAACGAATGACAAAATTTACAAAACTGCATACACATGGGGACTGGATGGAAAAAAAGCACACGAGTGCTTATTCCATTATCCTCGAAATGAATGAATCAAATAAAAAATAAATTTTAAAAATAGTTAACTAAGTACTCATAATGAATGAAGGGCTAACACAGCAAATAGCTACATCGTCATCTAGCCCAATGTAAGAAAACCAAATTCCTTTCATCACTCATACCAAAATACCAAGTTAATCATAGGAAACCAATAGAGAGTATATACCCTTTCCTCAAAACTCTCACCTGACATTGTCCTAATAATGTCCACAGAAATTAGTCTAAGATCTTTCACAACATTGTGACTGGACCCTATCATACCCTATCATATCATATCATATAGGGTGGATCGGTGGTCTAGAGGTAACGCGCCTGTCTAGAAAGCGAAAAGTCCGGGTCTGAAGTGTGCGGCGGTTCGTACCCCGTTTGGACCGGAAATTTTTCCCCCATCCATTAGACCATGAGTGGTGGTCTGGGCGCTAGTCTTTCGGATGAGACGATAAACCGAGGTCCCGTGTGTTACTCGTAATTATTTAGCGCACGTAAAAAAACCCACGGCAACAAGAGAGTTGTCCCTGGCAAAATTCTTAGAAAAAAGCCACTCTGATAGGGAAACAAATACAGCTGCAGCAAAAAAAAAAAAAAAAAAAAAAAAAAAAAAAAAAAAAAAAAGGGTGAAAGGGTGGCGCAGCGCTAAGTGGCAACGCGTTCTCCCGCTCTCCCCGGGGAGAGCAGCCCGAATTTCACGGAGAGAAATCTGCCGTGACTTAAAGTAAAATCTGAGCGCTTTGATTTGTTGCTTTACAAGATTCAGCGCTATATAAATTCCATACATTATTATTATTATTATTATATCCCATGGATATTGTAGCACAAGATAGCTAGAGAGGGGGGGGGGGGCAGAGACAGAGCAGGCACAATCTAGAGTGTCACAAAAACCACATAAAAATTAACCACTTTTGACACAAATGACTAACTGTACACATAGTCACACCTACATGTCAGACTGCCTACTTTGGCAGGGCAATTACCACAGGGGCCTAGCTAGGCCTAGTGGTGTACTGCATTCAAGTCTAACCTTCAAGTCTTCAACTCTTTTAGTTTTAGCAGTCAACTCTTTATCTCAATTCAACTTTGTCATATTAGTCTATCCCAATAGCTTTGTTACCAATCCACACTATTTTACCAGTGATCAATGCATTTATCAGCTTCATCTCAATATAACACATACATCAAATGTTGATTATTACTCAGGAAAATCCACTATTATTTAACATGAACATCCAATTTAGAATAAATCCAAGATCACACAATTAAATAGTAAGTCTCATGACTTTAGCCAACTTTCATGTGTAAAGCAACTGTTCTACACACACTTTCACTGTATTAGTCACAATATTCAATCAATAACTAAATTCAGCTAGTACACACAAATAAAATTCACTTATCAAATCAATCAAATTATCTTATCAATCTTTCAATAACAACTATCAAAATGATAAATTCTTGCACTTACAGCTCAAGCAGAAGAACGAAACTGCTGTTTCCTTCTAGGTCATTCTGTCCAGTTTCACACACAACAGCCTAACTTCAGGAAGACTGTTGCACCAGACAGCCAGCAAGAGAAAGACTTTAAAATGCCATGTACACCCGTTATATTGGTTTACTTGCAGGACTACTAATTCCAACTGACCAATGAATGCTTTTGAAAATTGACTAGCAAATTCTGACCACACATCCAAATCAGCTGACAAATAAATTTATTCACAAAATAAAATCAACCAGACTACATGACAAAACCTGCCGATTCACTAGAGGAAATAATAATAATAATGAATGGAACTTATATAGGGCTATATCTTGCAAAAACAAATCAAAGCCTGGCATACAACACACCCATACACATACTACCAATCCCAATTAACAGAGTTCACAAATTCACACACACACACACACACACACGCAGGTTATACACTTTGGCAGGGTGGTGGGGATTTCGGCTGTTGACTACAGGGACAAATTTGAGATGAAACAGGAGGGAAAAATCTTAGGTTTTGAATAAATATGACTTGATGCTGGATTTTAAAGTGTCATAGTAGGCTTTTGGGAAATGGGGGGGGGGGGATAATAAAGAGGGGAAGGGGGATGCTATTCAACAAGCAAGAGGCTCACAAGCCTGTTGACTAAAACCAGCTGTAACAAACTCTAAGGTGTTTACCACATGACTGTTCCACTGGACACTCTAGGTTACAACAAGGCCTCAGGCCATGAATAGAGAGGGCTCTACTGTAACTAACAAAGAGACTTGTGTTTAAGACAAAGGCTGATCCACCATCCCTGGGACTATATGCCTACAGTGAGGACACTTAGCTACAACCATGGCACAGAAGTTGCCAAGTCTTCTAGCTCAGGGAGACATGTTGAATACTAAAGTGAATAAAAGGTGTGACAGTACACAGGCCTCAATCAATTGCCAGGTTTCCCAACCCACAGAGACATGCTGGACACTTAAACTAAGAGAAGGGGTGACAGTACACAGGCTTCAATTGGTTTCTTTAGAGAAAACCTCAAGTGGATTAAAAGAATTCCCAAACCACAACCATGGGTATACAAACAGACCAGAAGTTTGTCCAAACAGCACACAGATTTACAAAGAAATCTTAACTCCTTTCAGAATTGCTAACCTCAGCAAATCATGAAGTCTAACCAGGTTGAACAATTCTTTCTAGAGGGGGGGGGGGGGGAACAGAGGAAGGAAAGGAGGTTGTAGTTCAAAGGTTATAGTGCACAAAGTGCACACCATTTTATATATATATATAATATAATATGATATATATATATAATATATAATATATATATAGATATATGTTGTGTGTGTGTGTGTGTGTGGTGTGTGTGTGTGTGTGTGTGTGTGTCGTGTCCGACAATGACCTCCAAAACAGCAGAGGAGGCAGCTGCTGTTTTGGAAACTAGGCAGAAATTTGATTATAGTGGAGATGCCTTGCCCACAGTACATCCCCCACTCTCTCGGCCAAGTGGGCATAAAGGACAGTCAGCGTTGGGGATGTTCTCCAAAGGCCAACCACCCCCCCAGGGCTGCAGCACATAAGGACTGTGCGAGTCAAGCCTCCTAGTCAGAGAGTCATAGTTTGATCACTAAAGACTAAGCTGTGAAGTGGAATTCCATGAGTGGGAAAGCCCTGGTCATACAGCCTCTCACTTTGCTGTTGCCCCCAGCGTCAATGGTTTAAATCAAGAACTGTGGTAAAGCCAGGCGCTGACGGCATATATATAATATATATATATATATATATATATATATTATATACTATTTATATATATTTATATAAATATATATATATATATATATACTGTTTTGTAAAAGGATCCCCCTGAATAAAAGGTTACATTTTCATTGGGGCATTACAATGTGGAAACCATATAATGATTGTTAGGAAACATTGACCTGTGTATTGTAAAGAAATCCAGTCTGACTCCTCAGTCAACTTGTGCACTGCCTGTGGTTTGCTGAGACAGAGGGTTGGAGGGAACAATGGAAAGAATGTCTTCTCTCTGCATCCACTGGAGGTGGGGGGTTTTAAAGGAAGAAATAAAGTGTTAACCCAACTCTTTATATTAACCACACTGTGCTTACCACCTTTTTTCCATCTTGCTTAACCCAACTCTTATAAAATTTATCAACCACACTACACTTACCATTTATGACAAAGCGTTAACCTAACTCTTATAAAATTATCAACCACACTACACTTACCATCAATGACAGATGCAATGCTCGATCACAGCCCCCCCCCCCCCCCCCCCCCCCCTCAAAGAAAGACATTCTTGGTACAAAGACATCTCTGCTCTTTCCAGTGTCCACTACTTTGAGCAACTCCGCCATGGCCGGTCCCAAGCCGGATGAGAAAGGAGGAGGGTTGGGCGTGGGGCTAGCAACCCCACCCTGTAAAAACAAAGCTTGCTACAGAAACGCCAACAACGGACTAAGAGACTACTGCCCTGGGAGAGGAAGGGTCCTGCCAAGAGAATGTATGACGCCGTGTGGTGAAAGCCGTGAGTCTACGGAAGCCACAAGGCCGACCCCCCTTTTATCGACCAGGACCATCAGGAACATGGAATGTGAGGACCATGTATGAGACGGGAAAAACAACACAAGTAGCAGCAGAGGTGAAAAGCTACAACCTCACATTGCTTGGCATCAGTGAGACCCATTGGACACAGTCAGGACAAAGGAGACTGCTCACTGGAGAGATGCTGCTTTATTCTGGCCACGAAGAAGACAACGCTCCACACACAGAAGGCGTAGCGCTCATGTTGTCAAGACCTGCACAGCGAGCCCTGATAGGATGGGAAGCACACGATCAAGAATCATCGTGGCATCCTTCAGGACTAAGAAGAAGAAGATCAAGATGAACATCATCCAGTGTTATGCGCCAACTAATGACGGCGATGAAGAAGCCAAAGATCAATTCTACGACAGACTGCAGAACGTCATTGCCAAGTAGCCAGAAAAAGATATAAACATCCTCATGGGTGATTTCAATGCCAAGATCGGACAAGACAACACGGGATGCGAGAAAGTGATGGGAAGACACTGATTAGGAGAGATGAACGAGAATGGCGAGAGATTTGCAGACTTCTATGCTATCAACAATCTGGTAATTGGTGGCAGCATTTTCCCCCACAGAAGAGTACATAAGGCCACCTGGGTATCACCAAATCATGTGACTGAGAACCAGAAAACCAAATCTGCATGGCCAAGAAATTCAGGAGATCTCTACAGGATGTAAGGGTGAAAAGAGGAGCAGACGTTGCATCTGACCACCACCTTTTGGTAGCCAGGCTGAAGCTAAAGCTGAAGAAGAACTGGATGGAAGCAACAACAAAGAGGCAGAAGTTCAACACCAGCCTGCTGAAAGACACAAAGATAAATGAAGAATTCAAGCTGTCCCTCACCAACAAGTACCAAGCACTACAAGAACTGCTTGAAGAAGAGACTGACATCGAGAGCCAGTGGAAAAAAGTGAAAGAGACACTGACGTCAACTTGTCAGGAAGTAGTGGGCCCCAAGAGACACCAACAGAAGGAAGAATATCGGCAGTCACAATGGGCAAGATTGAGAAGAGAAAGCAGAAGAAAGCAGCAGTAAACAACAGTCGGACAAGAGCAGCAAAGGCCAAGGCACAAGCAGACTTCACAGAAGCCAACAGAGAAGTCAAGAGGAGCGCAAGAACAGACAAGCGCAAGTACATCGACAGCCTGGCAGAGGAAGCCGATGAAGCAGCAGCCAGTAACAACATGAAGCTGCTGTATGACACCACTAAGAAACTCTCAGGGAAGTACAGCAGGCCTGAGCGACCAGTCAAAGACAAGAAAGGAAACACCATCCTTTGAACAGAGGGACAACTGAACAGATGGGCAGAGCACTTTGAGGAACTCCTGAACAGATCCGTCCCTTCAAACCCCCCAGATATCGACCGTGCTGATAGAGACCTAGACATCAACTGTGAGCAACCAACCAGGGAGGAGATCAGGAAAGCCATCAAAATGCTGAGAAATGGCAAGGCAGCAGGACCGGACAACATCCCAGCAGAAGCACTCAAGGCAGACCTGGAGATCATGGTAGAGATGCTGTACCCTCTCTTTGGGAAGATTTGGGAAGAGGAGGAAGTACCATCAGACTGGAAGGAGGGCTACCTCATCAAGCTACCCAAGAAAGGAGACCTCAGCAACTGTGCCAACTATAGAGGGATAACGCTTCTGTCGGTGCCAGGAAAAATCTTAAACAGGATCCTCCTCGAGAGAATGAAAAATGTAGTCGACCCTCTCCTCCGAGACCAGCAGGCCGGCTTTCGCCAGAACAGATCATGCGTAGATCAGATTGCCACCTCACTCATCATCGTTGAGAAATCTTTAGAGTGGAACTCGTCCTTATACATCAACTTCGTTGATTATGAGAAAGCATTCGACAGTGTGGACCACAACACCCTCTGGAAATTTCTTCACCACCATGGAGTGCCAACCAAACTGGTCAACTTGATCATGAACTCCTACGAAAGAATGACCTCCCGGGTGGTCCATGGAGGACAACTCACAAACAGCTTTGAGGTGAAGACCGGAGTCAGACAAGGCTGTCTCCTGTCACCTTTCCTCTTCCTCCTGGCGATCGAGTGGACCATGAAGACTTCAACGGCATACAGAAGAAATGGAATCTAGTGGACACTGAGGGACCAGTTGGATGATCTCGACTTTGCAGACAACCTGGCCCTGCTTTCCCACTGCCGCCAACAGATGCAGGACAAGACTACAGAACTAGCAGCCACCTCATTACAAGTTGGTCTCAAGATCCATGAAGGCAAAACCAAGATTCTCAAGATCAATGCAGCGAGTGAGGACCCAGTCACACTAAATGGGAAGGAGCTGGAAGAAGTGGAGACATTCACATACCTGGGTAGCATCATTAACATGCAGGGTGGCACAGACGCAGACGTCAGAGCAAGAATTGGCAAGGCGAGGGCAGCTGAAGAACATCTGGAGCTCCAAGGTGGTGTCGACCCGCACAAAGATCAGGCTGTTCAACTCCAACGTCAAGTCAGTCCTACTGCATGGAACGGAGACATGGAGGACAACAAAGACCACCATCAAGAAAGTGCAGACCTTCAACAGCTGCCTGAGACGAATCCTCCAGATCCACTGGCCCAACACCATCAGCAACGCAGACCTGTGGCAACGTACCAACCAGTTGCCAGCCGAGAATGAAATCCGGTGCAGGAGATGGGGATTGATCAGGCACACCCTGAGAAAGCCAGCCAGCAACATCACAAGGCAGGCACTATCATGGAACCCCCAGGGAAAACGAAAAAGAGGAAGGCCAAGAAACACCTGGCGACGTGACCTTGAGGCAGAAACCAAGATTATGCGGCCTGTTGTCGGCGGCCTATGCTCCAGGGGGAGTGATGGTCCTAAGTAAGTAAAGTAAGTAACTACTTGGAGCATCCCCCTATGTCCTCATGCTGTGTGTTCAGCTAGGCTACCGCCACAGTGTGCAGACCAAGTGACTGTGTACAAACATGCCCTCCATTTTCAGCCTTCTCCAAGTTACACTGGTCCACCTTTTGCTCCTGTCTCCCACTGCTTTGACTAGGCATCACCCTGCTTCAATCTTTTGAGCCATCCTATTCTTGTATAGTGATCATTGGGAACAGCATGGTGACCAGCCTGTTGCTCTTTCTACTCTTTGTTCTCCTATCTCTACAAAATGTCCAGAGTAGACAGCATGCTTCCCACGAGTTTTGTCTTGCCTTCCTTTCCCCCTGTGTCCTGTAAGGTATTGTCCTGCCCCCAGTACAAGGTTGTCAATGGGAAACTGGCTGGCTTGGGTGTGTCAAGCTAAGTAAGGAGGGGGGTGGGCCATGCTCCCTCTGGCTTTGGTTGTACTGGTGGGCTGAGAGACATTGTGGTTACCAGTCCTAAAGATGACATGACATTACACCACAGCTTTCCCTGGAGGAAATATCTAGCAGAGTAGGTTACATGGAGACCTGCCTTGAGTCATCTTCATACCCTACCAGGTCTTCTTCAGTTAGACTATAAAAAGTTAATTTAGCTTAAGTCTCTCTCTCCTGACCACAGACTGAACACACAGCAAGTGCCTTTAGGTGTAGCTGTCTTGTCAAGTATGGATCAGTGGTCTAGAGGTAACGCGTCTGTCTAGAAAGCGAAAAGTTCGGGTCGGAAGTGTGCGGTGGTTCGAACCCCGTTTGGACCCGAAACTTTTTCCCCATCCATTAGATCATGAGTGGTGGTCTGGGCGCTAGTCTTTCGGATGAGACGATAAACCGAGGTCCTGTGTGTTATACATAATTATTTAGCGCACGTAAAAAAAAAACACGGCAACAAGAGAGTTGTCCCTAGCAAAATTCTGTAGAAAAAAGCCACTCTGATAGGGAAACAAATACAGCTGCAGACAGGAAAAAGAAAAAAAAGGTGGCGCTGCTCTTGTGGCGACGCGCTCTCCTTGGGGAGAGCAGCCAGAATTTCACGCAGAGAAATCTGCGTGACTTAAAGTGGTATGAATAAATAAATAATAAATAAATAAATAAAGTGATCCTAAAGACTAATCATTGTGGGGACATGATTTCCATAGTATCCAGTTGTACCTGATGTGAACTTTAACAAATTAAAAAACTGTTTTCGATTTTACGTCTGTTCACTCTCAGTGGTTAGACGGAAAATTAAAAAGCACATGGTAATTATTATCAATGGCTGCTGACTGGCTTGCAGAGCTTACACCGCAATACACTTTGTTCTTTGTTCATAGCTCATTCTCTCTCTCTCTCTCTCTCTCTCTCTCTCTCTCTCTCTCTCTCTCTCTCTCTCTCTCTCTCTCTCTCTCACACACACACACACACACACACACAGAAACGCAGAAATGGAGACACAGAGACTGAGATTGAGTAGACAGAGAGTGACACAGAGAGTGACACAGAGAATCACACAGGCAGGGAGAAAGAGTGACACGCAGACAGAGACACAGACAGACACGTATTTTCAATATGTGGTTGGATATCTGCAACCATGATATTTTGGTTTTCGTTCTTTCTTTCATTAGTACATTCTATATCAAAATTTGCTTTACTTATTTCCCACGAAGGGCATGGCACAACTTCTTTCTGCATTTCTAATTCATAATGATTAAGTTCAGACTTTTGAAAAAGGTCTGATACATAAGTACCAATAGGCGTTAAACACGAAATATGTCTAGCCCTTTTAGGATAATTTGTTTTTGCTTCGACTTCTATTTCACTAGAAACAAAGTTTTCATTTGTTGTGCTGCGTAAAACATATCTGGCACATGAAAGTTGTCGGTATTCAGCTAGGGGAAGTTCCCCAATTTCATTATAAGTTGCTACGGTGGAGGTGTGGAATGGTACACCAAGTGCAAGTTTATATGCTTTACAGTCTACACTTTGGAGTTTTTTCAATAAACAATTAGGAGCACTAAAGAAGACTTCTTGTCCATAAGACAGCTTGGACCGTACAAGTGACGTAGCTAAGCATTTCAGAGTGACCATATCTTGTCCCCAAGACTGTCTGGTAACCATTTTAAGAAAATTAATACATTTTCTCGCTTTTGTTAAAATGTATCCAATATGAGCATTCCAAGTCAATTTTGATGTAAGTAAGATGCCTAAAAATTTGACAGTATTTGTGTACTGAATTAGCTCCCCTCCAATCCTAAACTGTGGTAGTGTATCTGGATCACTGCCATTGTTAAAAAGCATAATGTGCGTTTTTTCTGTGGAAAATGTCAGACCATTTTCAAAAATATATTTATATAAATTATCTAACTCTTTTTGATAGATCTTTCTGGTATAATGAATCATCCTCTTTGTTGTACTGCGCTTCATAGCGACATTCATCCACATACATATATCATCAGCATATTGTACTAGGATGATATCTTTAGACATGTTTGTGGGTAGATCATATAACAGTATATTAAACAGAAAAGGGGCTATAACAGAACCCTGTGGTAAACCCATATGGAGAGACCTAGAGTGTGAATATGTATTCCCTACTCTCACTTGTATACTTCTGTTACATAAAAAGCTTTTGATATAATAATAAACATGCCCAGATAATCCAATAGTCTTCAGTTTATGCAGTAATTTAGCATGCCAGACTTGGTCGTAGGCTTTTCTGACATCAAAAAATGTTGCAAGTAAATTTTTTCTTCTTGCAAACTGTTGTTTGACTTGTGTGGTTAGTTTAACTAGATTATCAATTGCAGATCTGCCTTTTTGAAAGCCTGCTTGATTGATTGGAACTACCTTATTTTTCTGACAATAATACACAATCCTTCTTAGAATGATTCGCTCCATTAGCTTACCTGTGTTAGAAGTCAGTGCTATGGGTCTGTAACTAGTTTTGTCATTTTGGGGCTTTCCTTGCTTATGAATGGGAACAATGATAGACTGCTTCCAGTTAACTGGCATAGTATATACAGATGGGTCAGTTTTAGAAAATAATGAAGCTGGTTCAGCATTCGTCATACCAGCTCTAAAAACAGAGAAATCATACTATCTTGGTAAAGATCATTCAATATTTACAGCTGAACTTGTTGCAATTCTTATGGCTCTTAACTATATTCTTGATTTTGTATTTCCCATCATTCCTATCTTACTTTGTGTAGACTCTAAGTCGGTACTGTATGCTATAAAATCCCCAAATTCCAAGAAAGTATCTAGAATCATTTTTAAAATTAAATATGTCATACACCTTTTAAGTTTAAGAGGTATTTCTGTCTCCTTTTGTTGGGTACCTTCGCACGTTGGAGTTTTTTCAAATGAGTGGGCTGACAGAGCTGCAAAAAGGGGGGCAAGACATCATTTGGAATCGACAGAACTGCATGTTCCATTATCTCTACAGGAGGGATACCGTTTGTTAGAACAAACATCGTGGAGTAAGTGGAGAGAATCAGATCAACTCAAGGAACGATCTTTAAAGAGTTGCCAGACTAATGGCCTTATTTCATGTTATCCTTCTCAAACACATTTAAGTATCGCAACTACGAGAAGAGTTAATACACTATATTTTAGAATAAAATTAAATGCATTTATAACAAAATTTTGTAAAAATGTCAGGTGTCTCTGTGGGGAACATATTTCCAACACTCACATCATATTTGAGTGTCCAATTGTAAAACCTTTTTACCCACGTTTTGTGAGCAGTCTGTGGAAACAGTATTTAAAAATCCAAAATTAGCCTTTGCCATTGTTAAATGTCTATTGCACAGCCCATTAGAGTATTTGTTGTAGTTACTTCATAGTTATTTCATGTTAACAATTTGTTGAATTTAAATTTTTACTCATGTTTAAGATCCCCCCCCCCCTTTTTTTTTTTTTAGTTGCATGAAAATACCAACACACATGTTACCTAATCATTCTTTTCTCTTTCTATTCCCTTCTCTGTTTTAACTTCCTCTTCATTTTCCACATCCCTCGTCTAATATCACTAAGAGTGAACAGACGTTAAATTGAAGACAACAACAACAGACAGACACGCAGGTAGACACAGAGAGGCACACAGAGACACAGACAGACAGACAGACAAAGAGAGAGGCACTGACGCGGTCAGATTCTGCAGGTCGTAGCAGGAGGTGGTGAACTCCATCTCCACAACCAGGGTGCTGCCGTCCTCCATCGTGTACTCCGTGGTCACAGTGTCCACTTTCTTCCTGGTCAGCACTTCCACTGCCGTTTCCATCAGCAGCTGAGAGCACACACACACACACACACACACACACACACACACATACACACACACACACACACACACACACATACACACACACACACACACACACACACACACACACACACACACACACACACACACACAACTTCAGTCCTATAAATCCTAGTACAACAGTTAACACATCTGAAAGAATCTGATTTTGTGCAGAATAAATTTTAAGAGTTTGTATTTTATTGTGACTGTTGTTGTTTTTGTTTTGTTTTGTTTTCCTGCTCAAATAAAGCACTGATCTGACTGAGCAGTATTTTTATAGAACCTATTTTTGTCTCAGTTCTGAAAAAAATGTGGGCATTGTATTTGCATAATTTGCACTTGTATACTGCTTTAACTAGTCAAGCACAATTTTAATAAAATTCCTAACCCATCTTCTTTCTTCTCCAGTTTAACATCTATTCACATCAAGTGATCTCATTTCTCTAGTCACACAATTTCATCATTTCTTCATTCCTTTAATATCTCCGTACGTCTCTCTTGTTCAGTTTTACCTTTGTGACTGCTACATGTGAACTGTGGAACACTAACAGACTTGTCCAAGTCAGACTGCTGACAGCTGGTGAAGCAAATACTCAAGTGCCTCTGGTGCCCCATGCCTGGGGGTCTAGAGGTAACCCCCTGCCTAGAAAGCGAAAAGTCCGGGTCGGAAGTGTGCGGTGGTTTGAATCCCGTTTGAGCCCAAACCCCCCCTCCCCCTCTCCCATCCATTAGACCATGAGTGGTGGTCTGGGTGCTAGTCTTTTAGATGAGACGATAAACCGAGGTTCCGTGTGTTGCACATAATTATTTAGAGCACGTTAAAAAAAAAACACGGCAACAAGAGAGTTGTCCCTGGCAAAGTTCTGTAGAAAACAGCCACTCTGGTAGGGAAACAAATACAGTTGCAGACAGGAAAAAGAATAAAATAATGGGTGGCGCTGGTCTTGTGGCAACGTGATCTCCCCAGGGAGAGAAGCTCGAATTTCACACAGAGAACCGTGACTTAAAGTGGTATAAATAAGATAAAAAATGAAAGAAAGAAATACCCATCAGCCCGAGGCCCTAAGCCCTGTAGTGATGATTTTCAGATGGAGCAGTGGCACTACACAGATCGTGTCTGCTGTTCACAGTCAACACCACTGCCAGTTCAATGTTTATGACTAATCCAAGGTGACACACTCGCATGCACATGTATACATATTCTTTCTATTGCATCTCATACGAATATTCATATCAATTTGTAAGTAGTGTTCCCGTCAGTAAAAAGAAACCACACACACACACACACACACACACACACACACACACAGCCATCATCAGGTGTACCTGCTCAGCCTGGTCATTGTCTGGCGGGGTTGTGTCCTCCCTGTTGTCCATCATTGGCGCAGGAGGCAGAGTTAGCTGGGAAGGTGAAGACTGCCTGGTTAGGAACTCTGGTGGCTATGCGGGATACTACCGTGCTGTCTTGCCTTGCCTTGTCTTGTCTTGTCTTGCCTTGTCTTGTCTTGTCTTGTCTTGCCTTGCCTTGTCTTGCCTTGCCTTGCCTTGTCTTGTCTTGCCTTGTCTTGTCTTGTCTTGTCTTGCCTTGCCTTGCCTTGTCTTGTCTTGCCTTGTCTTGTCTTGCTGTGTGGATCAGAGGAAGACTGCAGTCCAGCAGGTCTCCACCGCTGTCAGGAAGCCTGTTATCTGGAGCTGTGCTGCTTCTGAAACAAAACATTGCCCATTGTTTCGAAAACAGATCCGAGCACACAGTTGAGCTAGCATTATCCCGAAGCAGGAAGTTGACTGTGTCTCCTCCCTTACACACCTGGTGGCTGGACAAAGCGCTAACGGCCATTGTCTGGCAGACAGAGGGCGCCCACTACAAAAAAGACCTCACTGCTGTTAGGGAAAGTGTCAGTGCCTCAATCGTCCATCTCCAAAAGGGAAGGTGCGGGCTTGACTTGTGGCCTGACTTCAGAGCAGTGCCAGTACTTTCCTTCCTATGACAGACAACAGCTGCTGTCTCCGCCTGCCAGGAAAAGAAGAAAAGTGAGGGGTGCTGACCTGCTGGAGGTGGCACAACAAGGGGAAGGGGGGGTCTTTTGTTTTGCTTTTAATGGCTGAACTAAGTCCTTTGACAGAACAACAAGGTGAGTGTTTTCTTTGATTGATGGCTGAACTGTCATTTTACTGAAAGGTTCTGTCCGGTTTACAACTATTCTACACAAAAAAAACCTTCTTTGTATTGCTTGTCATTTTGATGACCAGTAACTTGGGCATCAAACACAAGAATCATCTTCATGGAAAATTTGTGAATATCTGATTTTAAAAAATGATAATAAAATGATACTAATGGCCCTGTTTACTAAAAGGCACTTGGCCAGGCTTCCGCAGTCAGCTCACAGGCCTGGCGACTGCTGCCTTGGCCATCCCTCCCCTTCCCTGAATAGCAATGGCTTCTTTCAGAACGCCGTGTTCACTGTTCACATGTCCATCAAAACCCAACAGAAATACAAAGGGTTTTGTGTCAGCAGTCGTTAGCATTCTAACTTAGTCAGTACATTAACTACCCGTCACGTTGCTCTGCATGAACTGGCACTGATTGACTTAGTATTTGTCTGGAATGGGCAGTAACTCTCTCTCTCTCTCTCTCTCTCTCTCTCATAGTTGGAGGTTTTTGTAAAGAACGCTCAAAAATTGATCCTGTTTTACATTTTAAGCAACTGTTCAGAAATGCATGAGTAAGATAGCAAGAAAAATGTGTACAGCTTCTATAGACCTCAGAAAGGCCTTTGACTCTGCGCAACATATCAACTTTTACAATGCATGAGAAAACAAGGTGCTGCAGGGCAGATTTTTGCCTGCCTGAAGGCAATGGAGGCCTCAATTCACTATTGTCATTTGTGTGTGTGTGTGTGTGTGTGTGTGTGAGTGAGTGAGTGCGTGTGTGTGTGCGCGCTCAAGGTGTGAGCTTTCAGAGTTGTTTAACTGTCCTGTTTGGGTTAAGTAAGGGTGGTTTTTATTACCCATTTAGGAAAGAATGACAATGACAATGACAAATTCTTTTATTTCGAGGATAATGAATAAGCACCCTTATGCTTTTTTACATCCAGTCCCCGCCCTTAAGGATATATATGATAATAAAATAAAATAAAGCCTATAGCATGGGATCCAGGTATTGCCAGACACTATGGAACTGTTCGTTCTGTTATTTGCTGATGATGTAGTGCTGTTGTCAACAACTCCAGGCGGCCTCCAAACTCAACTGAATACTTTACAAACACGCTGTAGTAAGATGAGTTTTATTGTGAAACTTGATGAAAGGAAAGTTCTGTTTTTCAGAAAAGGGGGGTTCTTAGGAAGCCAGGAAAACTGGCATCACAATGGAAAGCAGTTAGAGGTAGGCAGCAGTTCTTGTTATGTAAGGCTTCCTTTTACACCTAAAGTTGGGGTTTAGAAAGTTGCTAACCCTTTAGATGTTAAAGGAAACATCTGTCATTGAACTAAATAAAGATTCTAGTAAATTCCAAGAAATAATATATCATGTTTTCGGCGTGGGCGCGCGGGCCGCGTAAGTGTGCGTGCGTGCGTGTGTGGGTGTAGTCTATTTCTTTTCTCTATTCTTTTATTTGGAGGATTGTGGAATAAGCACTCATGTCCTTTTTTACATGCAGTCCCCGCGTGCATGTGATTTTGTACATTTTGTCATTAGTTCCGATGGGCACACTTCTCTTCCGTAAGGCGGAACAGGTTTTAAGGAGTGCCGAGATGTTCTGCGTGTGTTCGCAGACAGAACCTCGATTTATAGTCTCATTCGTTCGCCGTGTGTGTGTGTGTGTGTGTGTTATTCTCTTTTTTCTTTTCTTTGGAGGATATGGGAATAAGCCGTTATGTGCTTTTTTTTTTGGCATTTAGTCCCTGTGTACATGCGATTTTGTAGATTCTGTCATCCATTCCCACCGCACACATGGCTTACTCTTCTAAAAGGCAGAACAGGTTTTAGCGAGTGCACAAGATGTTCTGTTCACGTTCGAACACAGAGCCTCGGTTTATTGTCTCAATCAAGGACTTTCGGGAATGGGCTAACTTCCAGGGCAAAATCCCCTTGAAGGGGTATCTGAGTGGTGGCAGGAACCTGGACCATCAAACTACCAGCAAAATGCCCAAAGCTTTATATACCGTTCCTCCGTGTGTGTGTGTGTGTGATTTTGACTTTACACACACGCCTGTGCACGCTCTACACTAATTGCTTTGCCTGTCTCAGTGTCTGTGTTTCTTCTGTCCTACAGACAGGTAAACCAACTCAGCACCTCGAGGCACTGACATAGAACTGCACACTCCTGTCAGCACAACTTGCTGGCATTCAAGAAGATCAGCACAGCTATCTCAGGATCGGATGCTTCAGTTGTAATCACGATCTCTTAGTCTGTTTGCTCAAGGTAAAAAAAAATTCAAGCCACAATAAAAAATAAAAAATAAATTAAAAATATAAAAATTAAAAGATACTGTTTGGACAAAGAATACCTGCGTTCTGGCTTTGTGGGGGTAAACTCCTTTAAAAACAAAAAAAAGGGTATAGGACACTTGTTTTATTATGGTAAAATTCCTTTGGCTATTTTTGGAGATCTGAATTAGTGAATATGTTGCAAGATTAACTATGATTCAAAAAACCAAAAGGAGAAATGAAATAAGAACAACAGTAACTGAACAGGATATTTCAAACTAGTATAACAAGAAATACTTCAGAAATGAAAGAAAAAGACCTGTATGGGGTTTTTAATCTAGAAATAGGCCTACACTAATAGAATTGAGGAATGCAGCCTAACGGCCTTTTTTTATCTTCCTGGTTTTTCTCTAGAAATACAGTACTAAAATTAGTATTACATCCTGTGTGGGGTTCCATCATGGCATCATGGTGCCAGAAAGCTTTGGATACTCAGGTGGCTGGAGATGAAGAACTCCTGTCCTCATAAAAAAATTAGAAAAGAAAAGAAAAGAAAAGAATAAAAAGATAACATCCTGGCCTCATTTACTGATACATCCTTCTGTAAAGTTCAATCAGAGCTGATCATATCAGGCTCAGTCTGGCACTAACATTTCTGATTCAACTTTAAAATACACGGTCTGGCAGAATGGTCAATACCTAATTACGATGATGCTACGGTGGACATACCTGGAGGGAAGAGGCAACTAAAGCAGTTTCCCCGGATGTCTGCTAGTGCAGCACAGTCAGCCTGAAAGGAGTTGCTCCACCTCTTCACAGGCCTTTTAAACAGAAAGTCAAAACCAGATTATGACATCACTAGTTCTGTAGAGGAAACCAACCAATCAGGTTGACATTTCGTCGACCAGATGATGTGTATTCCATTCAATTTGTTGGCAGTCATGGAAGGAATGGGAAGTAATTAGGCCTTAGTCACACGTGGCCATTTACTTCCTGTGTCAGCACCCACCTGAGGAAGGGGAAAGAGGCCAGCTTCTTACCCCAACTCACTTGACAGTAGGGGAGGATATTTCATGGCAGTCTTTCAGTGTCTTTGGCCCCGCTCTCTTTGTATTGCCAGTCTTTTGTGCTCACTGCTTGTTCATTGTACATCTATAGCAGGCCGCCCCTCTTGACTGGCAAGGCCAGTCTCTTGTGGCCAGTGCTGGCTGGGTCATTACATTGTCGTCTGGCCTCTAGCAGCAGGCCGTGCCCCCTCACCTCCACTGTGGTGTCAGCTGCTTCACCACAGTCACTCAGGTCACACCTACTTGCTAACTGTTGAGAGGGGAAGGGGAAAGAGACCAGCTTCTTACCCCAACTCACTTGACAGTAGGGGAGGATATTTCATGGCAGTCTTTCAGTGTCTTTGGCCCCGCTCTGTTGGAGGCTGTGGTTGTTGTTATTGTTGTGATTGTATGTACCTCCCATCGAAGAGAGGTTATGATTGTTGTTGTTGTTGTGATTGTAGTTACGTTCCATCCAGAGAGGTTGTGGCACTGCAGACTCTTACTTCTACTTCTTACCTTGGACCAGGCTGCAGACCAGTGCTATAAAATGTAAATGACACTGACAATTTTTTTTTTTTTTTGCTGCCTCATCTTCTGTGACGTCCCCCGTCCTGCTGTTCCCACGCAGCTCAATCCAGTCTCCCCGCCACAGCCATGCCCAGATTTGTTATGTCTCATCCTCAGAGTCAGAGGTCCACAGGGAGCCAATCACTATCAGGCCGCCGTGGGGCCACCAGCCAGAGGGGCCCTGCACTGCTGCTGGGTCACTTTGGCGGTGTTCAGTGGTGCCTGGTCTGAGCTAACATACGCAGGACACCACCTACTAAACCCCCTACTAACGACAGTATTAGCTCAGTCGCGGAGCCAGACTGAGTGAGTTGCCACCCGAGGTAGCAACCACCACAACGTCCCTCCAACAACCGTCCCCGCAAACCTCCAATCCCAAAGGCTTTGACACAAACTCACCACAGGCACAGAAGTGTACGGGCAAACCGAATCTGAGGCCACCATGAGACCAGAGCAACTGGGACCACCGAATCAGAGGCAATTTTTTTAATTGCATGATGATCAATGACAATGAGGATTACGTAATGATGCTGCTGTGGAAGTGCATATGCTTTGAAACTACTTGACAGGGTTGTACTCTACGCTTATGCCATTATTTTATGCATGATTTTCGTCTTTTAAAAAAAAAATCTGGGACATATATTTTAGGTAGTTTGCTATTGGTAGTACTGACTGCTTCTTCTCCTCATGATGATAGTGGTTGTCTCTTCCTCCCCTTGAGGTGCTAAGAGATTATGATTTATATACGGGTTTCTTTTGTTGATGGATGGTGGTGTGGTGGGGTGATGTTTTCAGTTGCTTGACTCCTTATGTTTTCTTGTTTGCTGCTTGCTGATTTGCCCCTTTCTTATTATTATCATAATTTTATTGTTTATTTCGTGTATATATATATATATATATATATATATATATATATATATATATATATATATATATATATATATATATATATATATATATATATATCTGTGTGTGTGTGTGTCTGTACTTTTCTTTATGTTATTGTCTTTCTGTTCTTGTTTCTTTTTTGTTTGTTATTGTTGTTTTTGTCTCCTACTTTTATTTTTTGGTGTGTTTTTGGGGGGTTGGGTTGGGGTTGGGGTTGTTGGTTTTTTGGGTTGTTTTTTTTTTTTGGGGGGGGGGGGGTTGTTGGGGTTTTTGGGGTTTCGTTTTTTTTATATTATTGTTGTTGGTTTTTTAATTAGTCTTTTTCTATATTGATGAAATCCCGATGAGGGCGTGGACTGGATGTAAAAAAGCACATGAGGGCTAATTTATTATCCTCGAAAAATCATAGATTTTTACCCTCTCTCTCTCTCTCTCTCTCTCTCTCTCTCTCTCTCTCTCCTCCTCTCTCTCTCTCTCTCTCTCTCTCTCTCTCTCTCTCACTCTGTGAGAGTTGGATGAAAGAAGTCTACCCTGTCTACGGAAAAGTTCCTTATGGCCATATTGTATTTTTCCCCAGTAGCTGTTAATTTTCCACTGTGGATTTGTGACACCTTTATTTGTCACAGCTGGGCTTGACCCTGTGTTCTTATCAGTAATGGTGAATTTGGTCTGTAACCCCCTTCATGTATGTGCCAACCACCGCTTTCTCAATAACTCTTTTCAGAGTTCAGAGAGTTCAGTTCTCTCTCTTTTGTTGTTGTTGTTGTTGTTTGTTGTTATTTATTTTGTTGGGCGTTTGTTTTTAGGGTTGGGTGTTTAAAAAAAAAAGCATGTGATTGGGACAGGATAGTTCAGTCGTCAGAGCACTCCTTTTCCCCCAGCCAAGGTTAAGCAGCATGAAGTGTGGTTACCACTTGGATGGGTGACTGTTTGCGCGCCTTGGTTTCAGTAAAGTCCCCCAGTTCACCCAGCTGTAAATAGGTACCTGCCTCTTTAGGGTCAGGGAAGGTAAAGCAGTGAGGGAGAGGAGATGGGCGCCGCCCTCAACATGCTGGCCCTAGAGAAGTGAGGTCTCTGACGCCTCGCTCCCCTACGGCCTTATGGGACGCCTTTAACTTTTTTTTTTTAACGCTTAACCGATTACACTCAGGACATAAAAATGTTGCATGTTCAATTGTAACATTGTATTTTGTGTGTTATAGTGTGCACTTTGCACACTATGATAGCTTTGGAATTGTATCCCCACCACCACCACCACCACCACCCCCCCCCCCCCCTTCTCTGTCCCTTTCCTCTGTACAGGCAGCAGGTGTTGGCCTTGGTGTGCTGAGATGCTTGGTTCTGAAAGAGGCAGTTCAGGTTTCTGTGTCAGTCCCTCTGCAGTCCAGTTTTCAATCAACTGCAATTGCTACACCCCATTCAAAAGCTTGGAGAGAGTGTTAAGGAGTGTTGTATAGACAAAACTCTTGTTAATACGTATACCCTTATATGTATTAGCCTCATTGCCTGGGGCATGATTGTTTGAATCACTGTTGTCAGTGGTTGGCCCTGGCCAAAAGTCCCAGGCAGAGAGAGAGGCGTTGCTGCCAAGGCCAGTGTCAGGCCTAGGCTCAGCGCTGCCCTGTATGCTGCTAGGGCATGTACAGACTACTGATGGATTGTTTCCCCTCCCTCTGCAGAAGTGTCCTAGTTCACCTTACACTAACTGGTTAAACTCATGAAACTTTTACAGGGCGCTTCAATGGTAAATATTTCATTTATCTATCAATTTATTCATTCTTTTATTCCGAGGATAATGGAATAAGCGCTCTTGTGCTTTTTTACATACAGTCCCCGTGTGTATGCAGTTTTGTAAAATTTTGTCATTCGTTCCCACTGGCACACAGTGGCCTACTCCTCCGAAGATGTTCAAGATCACACTACATGTAGGCCTAGGCCAATACCAACGCACACAGAACCTCTTCCGCACACACGTAAATTTTAAAGAATATATATATAATCTTTTAGATATTCTATGGCAGGATGTTCATATTTAAAAAAAGTTTTAAAAAGTATGTTCTTTCGAACCAGAAGGCCCATAGAGCCGGAGCTTATCCCGGTTTCTGAAGCGTTAAGCGAACTGATGGTTTTTCACCACCCCTGTGACAGGACGCTAGTCTGTCGCCAGATACTTCCCCAGCAGAGCTGGTACCCACTTGTACACCTGGGTGGAGTGAGGAAAATAGGAGTAAAGTGTCTTTCCCAAGGACACAACACCGAGCCGAGCGGGGATCGAACCCGCGACCTCTGGATCACGAGTTGACCGCCTAAACTACTCGACCACGGTGCCTCCCTGTTCATATTAAAGGCGAACTATATAAGTAAATAACAATACTTTATGTGCATACATTATATTTAAAAAGTTTAAACACCAAATTGATCAGGGTTTTTAAAAGGTGGATTGATAGGAAGGATATTACAAGGGTAGACAACTGTTAGGCGTTGAATTGTGGTAAGTGGGTAGAGCTAGTGCCCTTGGTTTCTGAACAATAATTAAAAAAATTCCTAGGCATTAAATCTTTAAATTTGGCGTTTGGTGGACTGAGGGAAATGTCAGACCAGCAGTATGCTTGGAATGTCCACCTCTTCAGCCTGCCTTTTGTTTTGAGGCTGACCAATGTCCATTTTGTCATCCCTTCCCACGGCACACACTTCAGGATGGGGAGAGGTGCGTTTTCTGCTTGATTTATATTATAATAATAATAATCATCATCATAATAACGTATGGGATTTACACAGTGCTGAATCTGGTAAAGCAACAAATCAAAGCACTTATATTTAAATCATTTATACCCAAACATGCAACCATCCACACTATTTTTTAATTAATAGGATTTAAAGATAGGCCTATCAAATTTACACATAAACACACATGCGCGCGCGCACGCGCGCACACACACACACACACATACAGGCCATATATAGATTTTTGTCATTACATCTTGTTTATAGCGCTAACGACCACGAAGGCTTTGACAGGGCTGTCACTGTGCCTAAGTGCAGTAACTCACACCAACATTCACTTCCAGCTTCAGGTAAACACACACTGATCCCTCAAACACACACCACATGGTCTTGAAATAAAACCAACAACCACAACAACAACACATGAAACAACAATGGACGGACGCTTGCTAGTGGAGTGTTGTTCGGAGCCTGAGCTGCTCCTCCAACACTTGTTCCTGCAGAGAGACAGGCTCCAGAGAACTGTGGGCACCTCTGGTGCACACCCTGCCCTTCTGCAGGACATCCTGACTGGACAGGGCCACTTGAAGGACAAACACCACACCTGGCTGATGCCGAAGGCGTGACTGCTGCACCCATCACACGCTGCTTTCTTGCCAAGTTTCTGTCACTTTCAAGTCTCCTCTCAGCACGAAGGGCCCTGAGAGCAAGAGTCCAAGCTCCAGATTCCAGAAACAAAGGCAGAATTGCAGACTAAGGTACAGGAGAGAGAGAGAGAGAGAGAGAGAGAGAGAGAGAGAGAGAGAGAGAGAGAGAGAGAGAGAGAGAGAGAGAGAGAGAGAGAGAGAGACTCAGTGTGAAGCACACTAAACCCACACACTGATCCTAAACACCAGTACAGTGGACAACAGCTGAAGACAGCCCCTCTAACAGAAACCACAGTAGACATGGCTGCTTTCTCATTTAGAAATGTTCGAATTCAAACGGGAATCCAACTGGGGACTTCTTGTTTCTAGCTACAGTGAGATGGCACCTCCTTGTTGACAGTCAACAGCTTTGTGGACTGAGGGAAGCCACAGTGAGAGGGCACCTCCTTGTTGACAGTCAACAGCTTTGTGGACTGAGGGAAGCCACAGTGAGAGGGCACCTCCTTGTTGACACACAAGGTTCTGTTGACTTGGTTTGGTTTTTCTTACTGTTCAGTTTCTAAATCAGAAATCTCCCCTCCGACCTAAGTGTAATCACAACAACATTTTTTTTATTTTATTGTTGCTCTAGTTTGTTTTTTGTTTCTTTGTTTTTCTTTCTCTTTTCATGTGTGTGCGTGCGTGCGTGCGTGCGTGCGTGCGTGCGTGCGTGCGTGCGTGCGTGCGTGCGTGCGTGCGTGTGTGTGTGTGTGTGTGTGTGTGGTGTGTGTGTGTGTGTGTGTGTGTGTGTGTGTGTGTGTGTGATGTTTACGTGGTTGTTTAAAAAGACTCATAAGGAACTTGACAGTGAAGAGTGTTAATTTTGTCATGTAGTAATAAAAAATATATAAAAAGAAGAAGAAGAAGAAGAAAAAAGCTTTGTCATGTAGAGGGTCCTGACTGTGTACAGTAGGAAGAACCAGTGTGCACATCGTTTTTCTGGCTTCTTTAGGCCAGCCTCACACCACAGTCAGTCAGTCAGACAGACAGAGAGACAGACAGACAGAAGTAGCCAGGTTTTTTGTTTGTTTTGCTTTTAAAGATAGAACAGTAATGTTTCATAACAATCCTGAAATATTTTTTGACATCGATTTCATTAGATTAATGTACGACGTTACACCCCCCCCCCCCCCCCCCCCCTCCCCCAAGGAGGAGGAGGGTAAAGGAGTCCCATAACCTATAAGGTCGTAGGGGAGCGAGGCGTCAGAGACCTCACTTCTCTAGGGCCAGCATATTGAGGGCGGCGCCCATCTCCTCTCCCTCGCTGCTTTACCTTCCCTGACCCTAAAGAGGGCAGGTACCCATTTACAGCTGGGTGAACTGGGGGAACTGTACTGAAGCCAAGGCGCGCAAACGGTCACCCATCCAACTGGTAACCACGCTCGACGCTGCTTAACTTGGCTGGGGGAAAGCGAGTGCTCCGACCACTGAGCTATCCCGTCCACCTCCCCCAAACAAAAACAAAAACAAACAGACAAACAAAAACCAGTTTCAGAAGGTTCATGTAAGGTCCTGAAAAACACAAGTTTCATCAGATTCCTGTTCGAAGGTCTACATGAAAATGTGGGAAAAAGGAAGAAGAGTTTCAAAAGATTCTTCTTCTTCAGTTGAACGTTTTTTCACTTCAAGTGATATTGGACCAAGATTCAAGAAACAACATATCCATTTGTCATCAGTTTCTCGCCCAAGAACTAGACGAAGAGTCCCCGCTATCTGCTCCTTACTGAAGTCTGTCTGTGTAAGTGAAGGGGGTGGGGGGGAGGGGGGGGGGGAGAGGGAAGTGGCCACCGCCATCACTGCCAAGTGGGCAGACAACAGGAGGATGTTCCCTGCCAATAAAATCTAGACATGCTTGCCATAGCTGACTTATGCAAGAGAGGGACTCACAGCCGACATTTCCAGCCCTCCTGAGATGTCCTCTGTACAGGTCAGGAAGCCATGAAGTCTCCAGCACTGTCCCTTTTTACAGGGACAATTCTGCATTTTCTTCCTTCCACTCAACCAGCTGACCCACATCAACTCTGCGTTCTTATCTCAGCAGCAGCGGCCAGCTTTCCCCCTGTAGGTGGAAAATGACCTGTGGGTACTGCGGGGTGACGTCAACATGACCTCACTTCAGGGGGAGTGACCATATGCTATCAAGAATCAAACTCCTAACCCCTGGATGCAGCCTCCACCAAGTGTCATATCCACTCAGCCATTGAACCAGACAACTTGAAAAAAAAGACTACTACTACTACTAATACTACTACTACTACTACTACTACTACTACTTCTACTACTATTGATTTTTTAACACTGTCTTTTGTTTGCTTTTATAAGTCGATGTCCTTGACTTTTGTGAGGGCGGGCTGAAAAAAGTTGCGTAAACTTAAATATGTTACCCTCAATAAACATTATTTTGACTTTACTAACTACTACTACTACTACTGCTGCTGCTGCTGCTGCTGCTGCTGCTGCTGCTGCTGCTGCTGCTGCTGCTGCTGCTGCTGCTGCTACTTCTGATAATCTGCCTTCTCTCTTGACAAATATGTCCTACTGCCTTCAAGATATCCCAAATTGGATGATACACAACAAGTTACAGCTAAATGCAGATAAAACCGAAGCCTTGCTTGTAGGGACCAAACACAAAATCTCTTCCATCACAACAGCTTCAATAGAATTCGGCAATACGTTGTCCCTCTATCCACTGCGAGTGAAATATCTAGGGGTAGTTATCGACAACACACTCTCCATGCAAAAATTCATCACCTAGACCTGCCAGTCCTGCTACTATCAGTGCAGTTCGAAAGTACCTGTCCACTGATGCAACATCCAAACTAGTCACGTCTCTCATTCTCTCAGTCTGGACTATTGCAGTTCTCTTCCGGCTGGTCTGCCAGCATCATCTATCCACCCTCTTCAACGTATACAAAACTCTGCAGCTCGACTAGTCCTCAGATAGAAAATATCTGAGCACATTACTCCTCTCTTGCGATCTCTCCACTGGCTGCCTGTGCCACAGAGAGTAAACTTTAATGATCTGTTAACTCTCTTACAGGGGCGATTCAGCTCTGTGGTCGGTACACTCGCTTTCCCCCAGCCAATTAAGCTGCGTCGAGCGTGGTTACAGTTGATGGGTAACCGTTTGCGCCCTTGGCCTCAGTCAGTCTCCCATCACCCAGCTGTAATGGGTACCTGCCCTCTTTAGGGTCAGGGAAGGTAAAGCAGCGAGGGAGAGGAGATGGGCGCCGCCCTCAATATGCTGGCCCTAGAGAAGTGCGGTCTCTGACACCTCGCTCCCCTACGACCTTATAGGTTATGGGACTCCTTTACCTTTCCTTCCTACCCTCTGTTACAAATGTCTCCACAAAACGGCATTTCCTATCTCTGTGAATGTCTTCACATGTACACTCCTTCTCGGTCCCTCCGCTCTGCTGCAGATACCTTGTGCTTAAGAATACCTAGATTCAACCAATCCACCGTTGGCCATCACACCGTCGGCCATCGCTCTTTCTGTTTCTGGTCCATGATCTGGAATGACCTCCCTCTCTCTCTCTTCGCCAAAAGCCTACTTTTGATGCTCTTAAATCCAGCCCAAAGACACATTTATTTCAAAACTAAGATTATCTCCTCTTGTTTCATCTCATTTCTGTTCCTGCCCTGAACAACCAACCCCTAGCCCCCCCCCCCCCCCCCCCCCCCCATCACCCTGCTGGAGTGTACAACCTGTGTGTGTGGGGGGGGGGGGGGGGGGGCGCACGCGCGTGTGCGCGTGTGTGTTCACATTTGAATTTGTAAAAACTATTAATTGTGCGCGTGTGTGTGTTTACATTTGAATTTGTAAAAAAAAAAAAATTAATTGTAACTGGCTGCATGTGAAAGACTAGGATGAATGAAAGCGCTTTTATTTGGTTTTTTGTGTGCTGTACAAATTACATGTATTACTACTACTACTACTACTACTAAATGGAATTTATATAGCGCTTTATCTTGCAGAGACAAATCAAAGCCCTTGCACTCAACTCATTCTTACACAGTCATACAACCAGTAACAACTAATAGTTCCATCAAGTCCAAACGTGCACACACACACACACACACACAGGTCACACACTCTGGCAGGGCAATAGAAGCTTGGCTGTTGAAGGCAGGAAAAACCTATGAGATGAAGCAGGAGAGGAAAATCTTAGGTTTGAAATAAATATATCTTGAGACTGGATTTAAAAGTGTCATAAGAAGGCTACTACTACTACTACTACTACTACTACTACTCCTCCTCCTCCTCCTTCTGCTACCATTCTACCAACCCATCTTTTCACAGCAGAACACGGCTGCAGTAACCAGTTGCTTAAAAAACTGACTGATTGGATCAATGGCCTGAAATACACCAGTTCTGTTTTCAAACAAAGTTAGCTTACATCTGGGTACAACATAATAATGCTAAGTGCTGCGCATCCCTGACACATAAGGTTTAGACATCTTCTCTTAGATTTTCTTTATTTTTCTTTCTTTCTGTTTTGTTTTTGTTTGTTTTTTCTTTTTAATCATCAGACTTTGACTCCAGCCCATGAATGGTGCCATATTATGCAGGTAGGCTGATCAAGCCAGATAAGAATCATGTATTTATAAACTCTCCAGGGTTACCCACCTGACGCCTTCCTTGAGGTTAAAGGATCAATGACCACAGACGCTGAGTGTCTGTCATGGGGGTAGTCCGTTTATTTTGCTATGTACTGGCTCAGAATGCAGCCTATTGCAGCCTATTCTTATAACATTGATTCATTAAGTTCGTCACCTACAACCTGCGACAACAACGATAATAATAACACCAACAATACTATGACTCCTGCTACTACTCGGCATAGTAATAATAACAATTAAAATTAAGAAGTTTCGTTCTTTTAAAGTGGGGAAGAGGGTGGTCTGAATGAGATAGGCCTACCTAATAGAACGACGAGTACAGGGAATGTTTCCTGAAAAGCAAACAGTTTCTCCAATACCGAACAAACAAGTTTAGTTCAGCACAGGTTTTAGTAGGAAGGAGTGGTTCACAGATTTATTGTCCAATTGTGCTGTTCTATTTCCGGGCCCTGTTTTCAATGGGTCACCCTCAAGTCCAACCATGTAAACAGCCGCCCTCGATACAGAGAATTTCATTGGCTGAAACTGTCACACCTTCAGCCACGCAAGGGCATGTCAAGGACAGAACAGAACCAATCAGCGCTGACACGTTCCACAGCCTTCACTCACTCAGCAGACTACAGTGCGTCCACACTGCTCGTGTCTGACAGGAAGAAAAGATCTTCTGCTCGATAGATTTCAGTTGAAATTTATCACCATGTTACGACAGTTTACTAAAGAATTTTGTCAGAATCTCCCCAAAGCCACAAGTCAAGTACGAGCAGTGGTATCCACGCCTCGAGCTTACTCCACCTCTGCAGATGATGATGAACCGAGTTTTTTCGAAATGGTGGGCATGTTTTTCGATCGTGCCAGTTGCATTATTGAAGACAAACTTGTTGAGGAATTGAGAGGGAAAATGTCTCTTGAGGAAAAGAGACAACGTGTGAGAGGAATCCTGCATATAATCAAACCCTGCAACCACGCGATCGCCATCAACTTCCCCATCAAGCGAGATAATGGTGACTATGAAATGATCGAAGCGTACCGTGCTCAACATAGCCAGCACAGAACACCTTGCAAAGGCGGTGAGTAACCTGAATAACCTCTGCTGCTTTTTACTTTTGACCCAAATAGTCATATCAGGGACAGATTTCAGACCGCCCCATCATTCCAACACAGAAATGGCTTTGTTACAGGCTGTGATCAATTTTGCTGCCCTAACATGGCGACCAACACTGAACAGTCTTAGTTTATTGGCACTCTCAAAAGGGAAGGGGGAGGAAAGAAAAGAAGACATGGAAATGTTTCCCAAACCTAGTACAAAACACAAAATACTAAGAGTAAAGATTGTGGAGCAAGCACAACTACCCAATTAGTGAAGATGATCTGGCTGAATTATTATTTTGGGAAGGGGGGGGGGGGGGGGGGGGGGGGTGAGGCTTTAGTTTTATCCATGAGTTTTTACACAAACTTCAGTGCCTAACAAGCCCATGCATCATGATCATGGCAAGTGATCTATGTATGTGCTTTTCAACAAAAACAAACAAAATTTAAGCTAAAAGTAAAAGCCTACCAGCCAGAATTATTGGGCTGTCAGTATGTTCACATTTCAGGAACAGTTACACTTACAGTTACACACAGTTGTGCTAAGGTTTCTCACCTAGAAGCCAGTAGAAGGTGTTGGTTTTTTTAATAGCTATTGAGAATTCATGACTCAGTATTGTTTGTTTTTTTAATTTTATAGCTATTGAGAATTCATGACTCGGTTTAAATATTTTTCCATAAGTGTATTTTTCTGACTTTTTATTATTGTTTATATTGTATCACTATCACTAGTATCAGTGACCACCTTCCATCTTTTCAGGAGAAAAAAAAAAGTGGTTTGATCATGTCATGAATTGATGTAAAGCAGTGTGTATATATATACATATATACATATATATATATATATATATATATATATATATATCATGTAACATAGCTGCAGCAGAGGCAGAGCTGTGAACTGTTCTAATCAGAACTCATCCTCAGGCAGAAGAAGTCTCCAAGATTTGAAAGATTGGTCATCAGTATTATTCAGTCACATCATACATTATATTTAATAAGAAAACAAATGTTTAAGACTAAAAGTAAAACATAAACAAGAACGAGTGCACTCAAGAATACAACATTAGAATCAGAACAAAAACATAAATTCAGAAAAGCAAACAAAGAACAACAAAAAACTTTGTCAAAAGTTGTAAAAATTATCTTTTTTACATCTCTGTTGTTGCTTTTTGGCTTGTTTGGGTTTTCCCTCCCTTTTCATCCATGTTTTTGCTTTATGTTGGCATCCATTGGTCACCAGCGGCCATGGGCTTATAAATGCCAAGAATGAGTTACCTCACAGTGAATCAGTTGGCACAGGGGCAGCACTTTTTGTGGCTGTGCAGGCAGGCAGGCAATGTGAGATCCTGGCAGTTAGTCTCTGCCACAGCAGAACTGTGCTGGAAACCAGCTGTTCAGTAGTAGTAGTTGTAGTAGAAGTAAGAAGAAGAAGAAAATATAATTATGTAATGAAAGAAATTGGAAAGGGATACATGTATCAATCTTGTGTGATGTAAAATCTTGCCTCAGGTCAGTTGCCCAGTGCCTCTGCCTGATACATGAGTCAAGTTCTTTTTTCATGTGTCACCCACTGCAGCCATCAGGGCATTAGTTAGTGTCCTTTTTCATGCAGGCCTTGAAAAGAGAAGAAAGAAACTTTTCTACGCAGTCTATGACATCTCTATTCTTAGTGGAAAGCTGACCAGGAAGGGTACAACTGTAAGATGCCCATTAATCTAGGTCTGTGGCCTGGAGCTGTAACACGAACACTGGTAACAGGCCTGAGATATACCTTACTGCATATAATTATGTATGTAGTGGGCTCCCAATGTCTATTCTACCATGTTCGTCTGTATCGGTATATGACAGTTTTATCTTCCAGATCACCTTGAGGCAGTTTTATCTTATTTTTAAATGCTTCTTTTTTTAATCGTTATTGTGGATAGTTGTGGTGAAGGGCATCAGCGGTTCAGGACAGCTCACTCAGCAAGGCAGCCTGGTCTGTCTGCTGCTGGCCTGCACTGTCAGACAGAAGAGATCTCTCTCTCTATCTCTCTCTAGATAGATCTACACAACTCATGATGCACTCATGAAGAATACACAGGACTACAAATTGTCAAATAACTGATTCATCTGACATTTATCTATAGATATAGATTATATTAGACACCTCCTACATATTCAGTCACAGATGTGTGCATGCATGCAGGTGCATATACACACACATGCATAAATGCGTGCACTTACATGCGCGCGCCACACACACACACACACACACACACTGACACAGAAGTGATGGTTTCCAGTGGCAAGCATTATGCTATAGCACATCTGTTGCTGACCCAGCCATCTAAAATTGTACAGCAGAGTGATAAAACTGAGGCCGAGGGTTTTTTGGTGGTGGGGGAGGGGGGGATGGATAATGCCTTATCAGGAAGCTGCCACATAAAAGAGCTGCCCGAATTTCATGCAGAGAAACCTGACATGACTTTAAGTTATATACAACACACTGCAGTGGCAAGAATCTTGCAATGTCAGATTTGTAAACTAAAGTTAGTGATTTGAGAGTGTATAGATCTATCTATGTTGTTTGCAACACACTGTGGAGGCAAGAAACACTCAAACAGGCTATGTCAGACTTGTAAACTGAAGTGCTTCATTTGTTTGAAAGTTTAAAAGTTGTATACAATTTTTTGGCAGCGTCAGACTTGAAAATTATTTTTAAAGTAATTTATTTATTTGAAAGTTTAAAGCAGTATTCAACACAATGCAGTGGCAAGAATATGGCATTGTCAGACTTGTAATTTATTCATTGATTTGAAAGTCCAGGTTTTGATGGGATACAGAACATAAGTTATTAAAATGTGACTTTTTTCCATCTTCATGAAATCATCTGTTTTGTCATGGGCATTAGGGAACTAAGTGTACATATTGAGTATTGAATGCAGTGTGCTCATTTGAAGATCACATTATGTTATGGTTGTTAAAGAAAGAATCGGAGAGAGAGAGTTTGAGAGGGGGAGGGGGTCAAGAAATCAAAAATAAATTTATTTCAGTTTGTTCAGATTTTTTAATGCTTTTCTCTAATTATACAGCATTTTCTTTTTTCCCATATATATTGTACACGAAAGATAATAACTGTATAGTGTTAAATTGCAGTGTCCTCTACAGAGGTCATCAAAACATAGACTTTGGTCTCCTTATTTCTGTTTCAAATGGTTTTACCCATTTCGTTTTCCTGGGGAAAAGTGAATTTGGAGATAAATTGTTGTAACACAAGCTTTTGCACTCAATGCCCCCAGTATAGATCTCTCTCTCTCTCTCTGTCTCATCCTGGTCAGTATCTCCACTTCAGCCGACATCCTGCTTTAGTTTAGGCTAGGTTTTGATTTAACAAGTTTGTTTCCCTCGTTGGAGTGTCTGTCGCTTGTTCCTGCTGTTCAGTACAGTATCCACAGGCCATGGTACTTTGGTTTTTTAGCAATCATTTTAGATGTAAACACTGTCAATATTGACAAATACTGTGTATTCTTATAAAATACACTGACTGAGTCTGGTGGCCCTGTTCGTTGTTGGCACACAGGAGATGAAAAGCATGTACACTAAACATTAGATTATTATAGGATTTATTTATTGTCACATAAAATTAGTTGTTTTGAATTTTTTAGCTGTTGCTATATAATCTTTTGCCAGTGTAAAATAATAATAATATATGGAATTTATATAGCGCTGAATCTTGTAAAACAAACAAATCAAAGCGCTTAAAATAAGAAAGTTTACTGAATAAAGTTGGTGATGGAGTTTGATCAGGATTGAAATGTACAGAATGTACTTGTAATGTAAGCAAAATTCCTCGTGGAATGGCGCGGTTTTTTTGTTTCCTGTTGAGTGAACATTTCACACAGCTGCACAGACCGAGAGTGAGTCGTCAGCTGGTGAGGGTGACCTCCACATTTGTGCGTGCGTGTGCGTGTGTGTGTGTGTGTGCGTGCGCGCGAGTTAACTGTTAGCCATTAGCATGTTTGGACATCCTTCAGTTCTCATGAGCTGGAATAGTTTTGAAATGAAGCCCCCTGTGAAAAGTAAGTTAGGCTATATCCTGTGTCAGGTTACTGGTGTGTGCAGCATTGAGTACACATTTTCAGCAGGTTGGTGGAGCAGTAATCCGGTTTAAGCAGGATAAGGGCATGCAGAGTGTGAGTGTCGGCCAGCACAGCAGCTCTAGTCTCTCACACAGCCACAGAAAGAGGATTGGAGTCAACCTGTTGTTTCATCATCGCGGCCACCACCACCAGGACCTGGCTTTTCTTCTTCCCCAGCCCTTCCTTTGTAAACCTGTCTTGACTTGTGCCTGTCTTCTGCCTTCTTCCTGTCACACACACACACACACACATACACTCACTCTCACTCACTCTCACACACACACTCACACATACACTCACTCTCACTCACTCACTCACTCACTCACACACACACTCACACATACACATACTCTCTCTCACTTACTCACTCACTCACACACACACACACTCACACATACACATACTCTCACTCACTCACTCACACTCACACATACACATACTCTCTCTCACTTACTCACTCACTCACTCACTCACACACACACACATACACACACTCAGTCACACACACACAGAGCACACACAGCAAGCACAAGCACAGGTACACATGCACACACACACCCTTCCCCTCACACCTTACCCACTGCTCTGCCAGTGCTGCCTTTGAAGGGTTGGAGGTCTGTGCCTTTGAAGGGAGTACTGTGCTGTACTGTACAGCGGGGTACTGTACTGTAGGCATGGGAGACCTACTTTCCTACTTTCCCCAGTGTCTTTGACTGGCCTCCTGGCGGCTCCTCCTTACCCCCCCCCCTCCCCACCACCACCACCACATGCTGCCTCACCACCACCAAGTGGATTATGAATAGAGGGGGGGGAGGCAAGCTGGATCAGGTAAACATCCTGCTTTGTGTGGCTGGTGTCCACATCTCTGTTTTGTGTATTCTGTGTTTTAGATAATTGATCAGACTGCAGTCATTGTGGTGTCAAGTGAAGATTTTCTGTACAAACAGCCCAGTGGTGCCTCCACTCCTAGTCAGTCTGCATGGTATCTGGGTCTGTAACTTCTAAGGGGTTTTGAAGGGTTTCTTTTGCATGGGTCTGTATTTGCGGGACATGAAATCATCGTGATTTATTTGCGTCCTTAATAAAGGAGTTGACTGTGAAGCAAGAACATTAATATTGGAATAAACAGCAAGGACATTATCATAATAAACTGTTGTGTTATTTCTCAGAAGGAGTTGACTGCAAAGCAAGGACATTCATTTTTCCTGCAAGCATGATTCAGAGGGCAGCCACAGGTTCCTGTACATATGTAGGATATAAAAAAGTATATATACCTCTTCATTCAATCTTGGCATTTAGACACACAGTATCAATAAAAGAAGTATCATGCATATTGATATAAACAGATATGTGCACACCACACACACACATGCACACACACACACATACATACACTATATCACTATCGGTGTATGTAATTGTAAGCACATACATGTTGATGGTAAATTTTGATCTGGTGAAAAAACAGCTGGCTACTCCCACCATCAATCCATACTGTACATGAAGACTTGGCATTGGAGAGTGCAGGTGTCCTCCTTTGACGCTGACTGACAGACAGGGGCTGCACTGTGCACAGCACTCCACACCTCTGCTCTAGAGAGAGCTCTCTCCCTTCTCCCGCAACTCCATGAGCAGCTAGCTCTGGGCCCCTGTACAGAACACTACTGGGCCCCTGTACAGAACACTACTGGGCCCCTGTACAGAAAACTACTGGGCCCCTGTACAGAACAGAAAACTACTGGGGCCCTGTACAGAACAGAACACTACTGGGCCCCTGTACAGAACACTACTGGGCCCCTGTACAGAACAGAAAACTACTGGGCCCCTGTACAGAACAGAAAACTACTGGGCCCCTGTACAGAACAGAACACTACTGGGCCCCTGTACAGAACAGAACACTTCTGGGCCCCTGTACAGAACAGAACACTACTGGGGCCCTGTACAGAACAGAACACTACTGGGGCCCTGTACAGAACACTACTGGGGCCCTGTACAGAACACTACTGGGGCCCTGTACAGAACACTACTGGGGCCCTGTACAGAACACTACTGGGGCCCTGTACAGAACACTACTGGGCCCCTGTACAGAAAACTACTGGGGCCCTGTACAGAACACTACTGGGGCCCTGTACAGAAAACTACTGGGCCCCTGTACGGAACACTACTGGGCCCCTGTACAGAAAACTACTGGGCCCCTGTACAGAACACTACTGGGCCCCTGTACAGAACAGAAAACTACTGGGCCCCTGTACAGAACAGAAAACTACTGGGCCCCTGTACAGAACAGAAAACTACTGGGGCCTGTACAGAACACTACTGGGTAACTGTACAGAACACTACTGGGCCCCTGTACAGAACAGAAAACTACTGGGCCCTGTACAGAACAGAAAACTACCGGGGCCCTGTACAGAACAGAAAACTACCGGGGCCCTGTACAGAACAGAAAACTACTGGGCCCTGTACAGAACAGAAAACTACTGGGCCCTGTACAGAACAGAAAACTACTGGGCCCTGTACAGAACAGAAAACTACTGGGGCCCTGTACAGAACAGAAAACTACTGGGCCCTGTGCAGAACAGCAGCTGTTCAACTTCAATCCTGTGGGTCCATGATGTCCTAGGTTCAAATCATGGCATTGCCTGGTGAATTAAGGGTGGGGATTTTTACAATCTCCCAAATCAACTTCAAGTGCAGACCTGTTAATGCCTCAATTACCTTCATGGATGTATACACATGCAGAAATCGGATATGTACATCAAAAGATCCTGTTATTCCTATCAGCATTTGGAGAGTTAGGGAGACTCGAACATACTCAGCATACATCCCCGAAGTTGGAGTGCAGTTACCTCATGGCAGGGAAAAAGGGTCGCATACGCAAAATCTCCCATTTGGTGAACCTCAGAGCTTTGTCAGCTTGAATTAACTTATTAAGGAGGAATATCTATACATGGCAGCAGCAGCTGCATAGTGTGTTGTTTGTGTGTAACTGTAAGTGTGCTTTTGTGTGTTTTTGCTGCTGCCTCGTCCTCTGCAATGTCTGTTTTTTATTTATATGTGTGTGTTTTTGCTGCTGCCTCGTCCTCTGCAATGTCTGTTTTTTATTTGTGTGTGTGTGTTTGCTACTGCCTCATCCTCTGCAATGTCTGTTTTTTATTTATATGTGTTTGTGTGTTTGCTGCTGCATCGTCAGCAAAGGCCATGTTCGGGGGTTTTTCCCCCTTTATTTGAATTGGCAGAAGCAGTTCTTGTTCTTTCCTGATGTCCATTGACTCATTTTGTGTGTTTTAGTGGCCTTGCCTGCAATACAGAAACCTGTACAGGTCTTCATTTTCTGAAGCCAGTTCCCAGAAGCCTGTCCCTTCATTTTCTGGTGCCAGTCAGTTCACAGAAGCCTGTAGTGTACCTTATTTTGCTGATGTGGGTTGCCTCATTGTGACGCTGGTTTCTCTCTGGTGCCTAGGTATACGATACAGTGAGGACGTGAACATCGATGAGGTGAAGGCCCTGGCGGCTCTGATGACCTACAAATGTGCCATCGTGGACACCCCCTTTGGCGGGGCCAAAGCTGGCGTGAAGATCAACCCTTCCCTGTACTCGGAGCATGAGCTGGAGAAAATCACGCGTCGCCTCACGGTGGAGCTGGCCAAGAAAGGCTTCATCGGTAAGGTGGCTGCCGCTGACGACTGTGCAAATATGTAGACATGTGTGTGTGTGTGTGTTTATATATAGAGGTAAGGTGGCTGCAGCTGACAACTGTGCCAATATGTAGACATGTGTGTGTGTGTATATGTGTGTGTGTTTATATATAGAGGTAAGGTGGCTGCCGCTGACGACTGTGCCAACATGTAGACATGTATGTGTGTGTGTGTGTATATGTGTGTGTGTTTATATATAGAGGTAAGGTGGCTGCCGCTGACGACTGTGCCAACATGTAGACATGTATGTGTGTGTATATGTGTGTGTGTTTATATATAGAGGTAAGGTGGCTGCCGCTGACGACTGTGCCAACATGTAGACATGTATGTGTGTGTGTGTGTGTGTGTGTGTTTATATATAGAGAGGTAAGGTGGCTGCAGCTGACAACTGTGCCAATATGTAGACATGTATGTGTGTGTGTATATGTGTGTGTGTTTATATATAGAGGTAAGGTGGCTGCCGCTGACGACTGTGCCAATATATAGACATGTATGTGTGTGTGTATATGTGTGTGTGTTTATATATAGAGAGGTAAGGTGGCTGCAGCTGACAACTGTGCCAATATGTAGACATGTATGTGTGTGTGTTTATATATAGAGAGGTAAGGTGGCTGCAGCTGACAACTGTGCCAACATGTAGACATGTATGTGTGTGTGTGTGTGTGTTTATATATAGAGGTAAGGTGGCAGCAGCTGACAACTGTGCCAATATGTAGACATGTATGTGTGTATATGTGTGTGTGTTTATATATAGAGGTAAGGTGGCAGCAGCTGACAACTGTGCCAATATGTAGACATGTATGTGTGTATGTATATGTGTGTGTGTTTATATATAGAGGTAAGGTGGCTGCAGCTGACAACTGTGCCAACATGTAGACATGTATGTGTGTGTGTATATGTGTGTGTGTTTATATATAGAGGTAAGGTGGCTGCAGCTGACAACTGTGCCAACATGTAGACATGTATGTGTATATGTGTGTGTGTTTATATATAGAGGTAAGGTGGCTGCAGCTGACAACTGTGCCAACATGTAGACATGTATGTGTGTATGTTTATATATATAGAGGTAAGGTGGCTGCAGCTGACGACTGTGCCAATATGTAGACATGTATGTGTGTGTATATGTGTGTGTGTTTATATATAGAGAGGTAAGGAGGCTGCAGCTGACAACTGTGCCAATATGTAGACATGTGTGTGTGTGTGTATATGTGTGTGTGTTTATATATAGAGAGGTAAGGTGGCTGCAGCTGACAACTGTGCCAATATGTAGACATGTATGTGTGTGTGTGTATATGTGTGTGTGTTTATATATAGAGGTAAGGTGGCTGCAGCTGACGACTGTGCCAATATGTAGACATGTATGTGTGTATGTTTATATATATAGAGGTAAGGTGGCTGCAGCTGACGACTGTGCCAATATGTAGACATGTATGTGTGTATATGTGTGTGTGTTTATATATAGAGGTAAGGTGGCAGCAGCTGACAACTGTGCCAACATGTAGACATGTATGTGTGTATATGTGTGTGTGTTTATATATAGAGGTAAGGTGGCTGCCGCTGACAACTGTGCCAATATATAGACATGTATGTGTGTGTGTATATGTGTGTGTGTTTATATATAGAGGTAAGGTGGCTGCAGCTGACAACTGTGCCAATATGTAGACGTGTGTGTGGTGTGTATATGTGTGTGTGTTTATATATAGAGGTAAGGTGGCTGCCGCTGACAACTGTGCCAATATATAGACATGTATGTGTGTGTGTATATGTGTGTGTGTTTATATATAGAGGTAAGGTGGCTGCAGCTGACAACTGTGCCAATATGTAGACATGTATGTGTGTATGTTTATATATATAGAGGTAAGGTGGCTGCAGCTGACAACTGTGCCAATATGTAGACATGTATGTGTGTATGTTTATATATATAGAGGTAAGGTGGCTGCCGCTGACAACTGTGCCAACATGTAGACATGTATGTGTGTGTGTATATGTGTGTGTGTTTATATATAGAGGTAAGGTGGCTGCAGCTGACAACTGTGCCAATATGTAGACATGTATGTGTGTGTGTATATGTGTGTGTGTTTATATATAGAGGTAAGGTGGCTGCAGCTGACAACTGTGCCAATATGTAGACATGTATGTGTGTGTGTATATGTGTGTGTGTTTATATATAGAGGTAAGGTGGCTGCAGCTGACAACTGTGCCAATATGTAGACATGTATGTGTGTGTGTATATGTGTGTGTGTTTATATATAGAGGTAAGGTGGCTGCAGCTGACAACTGTGCAAATATGTGATGACATGTAATGTGTGTGTGTATATGTGTGTGTGTGTTTATATATAGAGGTAAGGTGGCTGCAGCTGACAACTGTGCCAATATGTAGACATGTATGTGTGTGTGTATATGTGTGTGTGTTTATATATAGAGGTAAGGTGGCTGCAGCTGACAACTGTGCCAATATGTAGACATGTATGTGTGTGTGTATATGTGTGTGTGTTTATATATAGAGGTAAGGTGGCTGCAGCTGACAACTGTGCAAATATGTAGACATGTATGTGTGTGTGTATATGTGTGTGTTTTATATATAGAGAGGTAAGGTGGCTGCCGCTGACAACTGTGCCAATATGTAGACATGTATGTGTGTGTGTGTTTATATATAGAGAGGTAAGGTGGCTGCAGCTGACAACTGTGCCAATATGTAGACATGTATGTGTGTGTGTGTTTATATATAGAGAGGTAAGGTGGCTGCAGCTGACAACTGTGCCAATATGTAGACATGTATGTGTGTGTGTATATGTGTGTGTGTTTATATATAGAGGTAAGGTGGCTGCAGCTGACAACTGTGCCAATATGTAGACATGTATGTGTGTGTGTATATGTGTGTGTGTTTATATATAGAGGTAAGGTGGCTGCCGCTGACAACTGTGCAAATATGTAGACATGTATGTGTGTATATATATGTGTGTGTGTTTATATATAGAGGTAAGGTGGCTGCAGCTGACAACTGTGCAATATCTGTAAGTAATGTATGCAGTCTGCAATCTGCTGGCCTTGAGGGGACACTGTTGTGTTTTGGGGTTGTGGGGTTTTTTTACCCGTCTCTTGTGTCCAAGGGTAAAGGGCGACACCACGGCTGACCCCTGGCTGTGCGGTCAGGTCAGGTACAGCTGTCCAACAACTGGGCTGTGTGCACATGCATTGTAACTCCTGTAGTGAGGCAGTCAGCTGGGCTGTGTGCACATGCATTGTAACTCCTGTAGTGAGGCAGTCAGCTGGGCTGTGTGCACATGCATTGTAACTCCTGTAGTGAGGCAGTCAACTGGGCTGTGTGCACATGTAACTCCTGTAGTGAGGCAGTCAGCTGGGCTGTGTGCACATGCATTGTAACTCCTGTAGTGAGGCAGTCAGTGACACATCAGGGCATTGATGTGCAGCTGAGATGATCTGCCTCTGTTGCCTGGGCAGGGAAGAGACAGACGACAACAACACCACAACACAACACCACCACAACACAACAACACAACACCACCACAACACAACACCACAAGTGTGCCAAGCTTATGGCTGTTCATTTCAGTGGAGCTTTAGGGGGCAGGGGTCTCTGCCATAAACTGAACAGCTCCTTTCAGCTGATAAAGATCGCCTTCACCAAGAGAGGGGGGGGGGGGGGGTGTTTGGGGAAGGGGGGGGGGGGGGGGGCTTGTTGGGGTGGTTTTTTTTTGGGGGGGGATATCACTGTGGTTGTAAATTCATGCCTGTTGACATGAAGTAAGAAAGACCACCCAGTGTAACAGGAGGAGAGGTAGTTAGAGTGAAAATAGCCCAGAGCATTGACTGCGCCACACCAACACTCGTGTGTCATCCAGTTTGTGTGTGTGGGTGTAGCAGTGCATGCAGCAGTGCATGACATTGAGAAATAGGACGGTATGCAGGTCTTTATTGGGGACTTGTCACACATATGTGGCATGTTTGCACTTGCACACAAACACACACACACACAGAAAGAGAGTGAGACAGCACTCTACACACACACACACAGCAAGACAGCACTCCAAACACACACACACACAACACACCGACATGCACACACACACACACACACACAGAGAGAAAAAACCATTAAAGCACAAGTAGTGTTAATGATTATTACCGACACAGCAGTTTGGGAAGACAAGTCATGCGAAGCCAGGCTAACTTACTAAGAGGCAGCAGTGGGAGCAGAGGCTAATCCCTGGGTTAGGTCAGGGGACAGACAGACTGACTGGACTGACTGACTGACTGACTGACTGGTGTGTGTGTGTGTGTGTGTGTGTGTGTGTAGAGTGCTGTCTTGCTCTGTTGTGTGTGTGTAGAGTGCTGTCTTGCTGTGTGTGTGTGTGTGTGTGTAGAAGTGCTGTCTTGCTCTGTGTGTGTGTGTGTGTAGAGTGCTGTCTTGCTGTGTGTGTGTGTGTATAGAGTGCTGTCTTGCTCTGTGTGTGTTGTGGCCTGTCTGAGGTGAACTTGACCACCATTGGCTGTGGTGTAGAGCAGAGCCAGGCCTGGCTTCTGCTTTCCTTTAGTGCTGGCGGTTGACCACTGCACATGGTTTTCCTGCACACCTGAGGAAGATGAGCCTGTTGAGTGGGGGAGTGCTTGTCAGGGGTGTGGGGTGGGGTGCTGTGCTGTGCTGTGCTGGGAAATGGGGACAGGTGGTGTAGATCAGTGTGTGCGAATGAAGACTGAATAAAAGCTAATTCTCTTCTTTAATTGTATTTGTATACCACCCCATTGTCCATTTGTTCCACATCACTATAATTATTATTAACATAGTCAGCAGTTGAAAGGCACACACACCCACAAGTTTTTCCATTCATACCACACAAGTATCATCCCCCTCCTACACTCAGCCAAGGTATTTTCCTCACATACCACACTGATCAAAAGTATCTTACACCCCCCCACTGTCCCCCCACGATACCACACACACAACACACACACTAAGTATCATTCCCTCTACTCACACTACCACAAAGTATCATTTCCCCTTACACACACACGTAACCAAACGTTTTCATTATCCCCTGCGCACTCACACACAGCACTTATCACCAACTCTCCCTCACTCACCACACATTCCCAGCCATCAGCTCGCCAAACTGTGTGCACACCAGAAGCACAAGCCGTCCACAGCACAGCCCCTGAAGAGCCGTCACCAGCCAGAGCTGTGTTGTGTTGTGTATAGCCAGAGCTGTGTTGTGTTGTGTATAGCCAGAGCTGTGTTGTGTTGTGTATAGCCAGAGCTGTGTTGTGTTGTGTATAGCCAGAGCTGTGTTGTGTTGTGTATAGCCAGAGCTGTGTTGTGTTGTGTATAGCCAGAGCTGTGTTGTGTTGTGTATAGCCAGAGCTGTGTTGTGTTGTGTATAGCCAGAGCTGTGTTGTATTGTGCATAGCCACAGTTGTCTTGTATTAATTATTATGTATTATAATCAAGCAGCGCCAGCTCTGTTTCACCTTGATCTTGATGCTGTCATTGTCAAGACCTTCCCTCCTCAACCTCCTCTCCCCACTTGTACAATGTCATGCTCCTGCTTTTTAACCACAGAGGGGGGGGGGGGGGGGGGGAGTGTGGCAGCCCAGAGGCCTAACTTGGTATACTGGCCTCCTTTTGTTTTATGAGAGAAGGCAATGGTAAAATTGGGTGACAAGGACAAAATGTCTGGGATCTGAATTGAGGACAGGACAGGTCAGGTCGGTAGATTAGAACAGAAGGTGGAGAGTCTGCATGTGTGGTGAGGATTACCTGAGAGTGTGGCTGGCTGGCTGTGTGGCATACATGAAATGTTGGTGTGGGAAGAATGTTGTGTATATATCAGCATTGTTGCTTTCAGAGAGAATTGTGTTATAGGAGATGGTATAGGATGGTAACTGTACTTTCTGTTTGCCTCCTTGTCCTCAGACTATTGAACACATGGTGGCATCAGTTTTAAAGTAATAGTCTGAAAGCATTATTGTCAGCTGCAAAAGTCTTGCTTTTGCAATTTATTTGTGCTGTACTCCTATTTTTCATTCCAGCACATCTAAATTATCCCATAATGGTGAGATCTCTCACACATACTCACACACACATACACACGTGTGCACACACACGCACTCCTTTGGCTGAGACTATAAACCGAGTCAGTGTCCCTATATGAATGCATGCAGAACATCTTGTATGCGCACACATGTTAAAACCTGTTCCTTTCAAAAGGGTAGGCCATTGTGTGCCCATGTGAATGGATGGCATTTACAACAGGGCGTGCACACAGGGACCAAATGTAAAAATGCACGAGTGCTTATTCCTTTATCCTCAAATTAAAAGAATAAATGAGATAAAACACACATGTGCACACGCACGCACACACACAAACACAGGGGCCTGAATGAACACACAACCCACACCCGCACTCAGGCTGACACCCCCAGAAAAACCGGTCAGGGAAAGCCTGTCTACAGATCCTGTCTACACCCATGTGCACACGCATGCACTCCTGTGGTGACCGGAGGACAGCAGGGAAGTTCAGGTCCGAGGCAGTGCATCCCCCCCCCTCCCTCCCTGTTTCTTTCTTTCTGCCCCTCCCACCCAGTCACCCGGCCCATGTTGGTTGCTGTTGCAGGGCCTGGCATTGACGTCCCGGCCCCCGACATGGGCACAGGGGAGCGGGAGATGAGCTGGATCGCCGACACCTACGCCAACTCCCTAGGTAACTGCACGTGTGTGACTGACTGTAAAGCCTTTACACCTACGCCAACTCCCTAGGTAACTGCACGTGTGTGACTGACTGTAAAGCCTTTACACCTACGCCAACTCCCTAGGTAACTGCACGTGTGTGACTGACTGTAAAGCCTTTACACCTACGCCAACTCCCTAGGTAACTGCACGTGTGTGACTGACTGTAAAGCCTTTACACCTACGCCAACTCCCTAGGTAACTGGACGTGTGTGACTGACTGTAAAGCCTTTACACCTACGCCAACTCCCTAGGTAACTGGACGTGTGTGACTGACTGTAAAGCCTTTACACCTACGCCAACTCCCTAGGTAACTGGACGTGTGTGACTGACTGTAAAGCCTTTACACCTACGCCAACTCCCTAGGTAACTGGACGTGTGTGACTGACTGTAAAGCCTTTACACCTACGCCAACTCCCTAGGTAACTGGACGTGTGTGACTGACTGTAAAGCCTTTACACCTACGCCAACTCCCTAGGTAACTGGACGTGTGTGACTGACTGTAAAGCCTTTACACCTACGCCAACTCCCTAGGTAACTGGACGTGTGTGACTGACTGTAAAGCCTTTACACCTACGCCAACTCCCTAGGTAACTGCACGTGTGTGACTGACTAAAGCCTTTACACCTACGCCAACTCCCTAGGTAACTGGACGTGTGTGACTGACTGTAAAGCCTTTACACCTACGCCAACTCCCTAGGTAACTGGACGTGTGTGACTGACTGTAAAGCCTTTACACCTACGCCAACTCCCTAGGTAACTGGACATGTGTGACTGACTGTAAAGCCTTTACACCTATGCCAACTCCCTAGGTAACTGGACATGTGTGACTGACTGTAAAGCCTTTACACCTACGCCAACTCCTTAGGTAACTGGACATGCGTGATTGTAAAGCCTTTACACCTAATGATTGCATTCCGTAAATATTTGCTGATACTGACATAGGCTTTAGAACTCTATCAGCGGTTTCGGTAATGAGTGATATTGAGATAGTCTACAGGCAAACTCTATCAGGTGTATCATAGTGTAAGGGTAATGACTGATATTGAGATAGTCTACAGGTAAACTCTGTCGGTTGTCAAGTCAATTGCTGACATTGGCATAACCCTTAGAACAGTGAGGGCAGTGACAGGGGGCTGACATGACAGTGACCTCTCAACCTGCTGTCAATCATCCTGGTGTCATGACGGAAAGAGTTGTAAGGCAAACTAGTTCAGGGTCAGACAGGGTGACTGCACTGTGGCAGACACTACAGTACAGCACTCTACTGTCACTGAGCTGTAGAAACAAAAGTCTGAGTGGGTGTTAAAGGGGGAGTGGGTATCTGTGTGTGCACGTGTTAAGGTGGAAGGAGGAGTAACAGACTAAAAGAATCCAGTGAAGAATAGCATGTTTTGGGGATGGGGTAGGAGCGGTCATATTGACAGGGTTTTTTCTGACCTGGTAAGTTATCTGCATCATTGACTAAAGTTTGATGGACTGGACGATCAGCCACAGGGATATGAATACTAAAAGAGATGGACTGGACTATCAGCCACAGGGATATGAATACTAAGAGATGGACTGGACGATCAGCCACAGGGATATGAATACTAAAAGAGATGGACTGGACGATCAGCCACAGGGATATGAATACTAGAAGAGATGGACTGGACTATCGGCCACAGGGATATGAATACTAAAAGAGGAGAGTCCAGCCAGGGACATGGTGACTTGGTAGGGTGGACTGTACTGTAGGGTGGGTGGACTGTACTGTAGGGTGGGTGGAGGGTAGGGTGGACTGTACTGTAGGGTGGACTGTACTGTAGGGTGGGTGGACGGTAGGGTGGACTGTACTGTAGGGTGGGTGGAGGGTAGGGTGGACTGTACTGTAGGGTGGGTGGATGGTAGGGTGGACTGTACTGTAGGGTGGGGGGACAGTAGGGCGAGTTTAGGGTGGGTCCCCTGTGAAGGTGAGGGGGATGTGCTGACCATGTCCACCCATTGGTGTTGGAGCCCTGTGCTGTGAAGTGCATCTGCTGGCAGGTCATTTCGACATCAACGCCCGGGCCTGTGTGACGGGGAAACCCATTCCCCAGGGAGGCATCCACGGCAGAACCTCCGCCACTGGTCGGGTCAGTAGATTGTATCTGTGTGTGTGTGTGTGTGGCTAAGTGTGTGTGTGTGTGTGTGTGTCTGGCCATGTGTGTGTGTGTGTGTGTGGCTGTGTGTGTGGCTCTGTGTGTGTGTGTGTGTGATATCGTGTGTGTGTTGCTCTAGTCAGGTCAGTGCTGTTATTCTTGTTTTTAATATAATTTTTCTCTCCATCATTATGTTGTGTCATATTGTCCTCTGAAATGCTTATGTACAGTCTAACACACACACACACGAAAAACTGGATAGCCTGGTGGTTACAGCGTTGCATTTGTGATCTGATGGCCTGGGTTTGAGCCCAGGTTAGAACTCCTGTTCAAGCAGATGTTCCTCTGGTTAAATATAAGTGCTGACTCCAATTCCCCTCAAAGTCCTTCAGATGAGACTATTAACAAGGTCACGTGTGTGAATGCATGCAGAAAATCTTGCACACGCGTTAAAACCTGTTCAGCCTTTTGGAAGAGTAGGCTATTGTGGGAATGGGTGCAACATTTTCAAAAGGGCATGCACACAGACAGATGGTGGTTGCAGAGAGAGGGGTGGGTAGAGAGGAAGAGTACAGTGTTGTTGTCTTGTGAGCAGCAAAACAAGCGGGGTGAAGAGTGTTTGGAGAGGGGGGCGGGGGTGCACAGCTTAGCAGAAGCAAGGGGTGGTGTTGTGTTTGTTGTCGTTGTTGCTGTAAGGTGTGGTGGGAGGCAATGGCTTCAGTCTGGCTTCCTGCTTGCCGCTATTTTTGGAACGTTTCTGAGAACAGGTTGTGACTTGGTGGAAGGACAGTGGCAGTGGCAAGTAGCGTCCCTGTTGGTCCCTGCAAGGCCCAGTCTGGCGGCCAGGAAGAAGAACTGAAGCAGGACCAGCTGTGCCCGCTTTCCTCCATGCACGGCAGAGTTTTTCCAGAAATGTGGGGGGGGGGGGGGGGGGGGGGGGGGGGGCCCTTTATGATAAAGCAGGCAGTGGGTCTGCCTGCAGTGGAGACTTGTAAACAGCAGGGCAGTCAGGAGACTGGTGGAGTTATTTCCCCTGCCATGGGGTGGGATCCTTTCAGTGTAAGGGCTGTCAATACACAGGAGGAGGAGGAGGAGGGAAAAGCTGGGCAGTGATTTGTCCGTGCCTGATCGGTTCTCTCCAGGTGGGCGGGTGGTGGGGGGGTGCCCATTGTTTCCATTCCTGGCTGCTTTCTGAGAAATAGCAGGGAGTGGTGTGAGGCAGTGTGTGGAACGAGGAAGGGTTGTCCTGTCAGTGGAGAGGGGAGCGGAGCTGTAGGCAGGGTTCAGATAGACAGGGGGGGGGCTGTTTGCCCAAGCTGAGGGGAAAGCAAAAACTAAGTACAACACAAAACCCCTCTGTCTGTCTGTCTGTCTGTCTCTCTCTCTCTCTCTCTCTCTCTCTCTCTCTCTCTCTCTCTTATATATCCCTAAGGGTGGGGACTGGATGTAAAAAAGCACATGGGTGCTTATTCATTATCCTCAAAATAAAAGAATTTGTCATTGTCTCTCTCTCTTTCCTTCTCCCCCCTCCCTCTCTTTCTCTCAAATTGTCCAGCCCTCTTATGATTAGGAACATGACGCTGGGTAGGTCAGATACAGAATGAAATCGCAGTGAACATGACAAACTATTCAGGACTCGCTGATAGTACATGAAAGAAAGAAATATGGCTACACCTGCTAGCGTTGCTGCACAGGGGAGAAAGAAATGGGAGGAGGAGTGGAAGGAATGGGGGGCAGGGTGTTGGCACACGCTGCCACAAGCTAGCTGCCACAAGATAGATAGCTGCCACAAGATAGATAGCTGCCACAAGGTAGATAGCTGCCACAAGGTAGATAGCTGCCACAACATAGATAGCTGCCACAACATAGATAGCTGCCACAACATAGATAGCTGCCACAACATAGATAGCTGCCACAACATAGATAGCTGCCACAAGATAGATAGCTGCCACAAGATAGATAGCTGCCATAGCTGCCACAAGATAGATAGCTGCCACAAGATAGATAGCTGCCACAAGATAGATAGCTGCCACAAGATAGGTAGCTGCCACAAGATAGGTAGCTGCCACAAGATAGATAGCTGCCACAAGGTAGATAGCTGCCACAAGATAGGTAGCTGCCACAAGATAGATAGCTGCCATAGCTGCCACAAGATAGGTAGCTGCCATAGCTGCCACAAGATAGGTAGCTGCCACAAGATAGGTAGCTGCCATAGCTGCCACAAGATAGATAGCTGCCACAACATAGGTCGCTGCCACAAGATAGATAGCTGCCACAAGATAGATAGCTGCCACAAGGTAGGTCGCTGCCACAAGATAGGTCGCTGCCACAACATAGATAGCTGCCACAAGATAGGTCGCTGCCACAAGATAGGTAGCTGCCACAACATAGATAGCTGCCACAAGATAGATAGCTGCCACAAGATAGATAGCTGCCATAGCTGCCACAAGATAGGTAGCTGCCACAAGATAGATAGCTGCCACAACATAGATAGCTGCCACAACATAGATAGCTGCCACAACATAGATAGCTGCCACAACATAGATAGCTGCCACAACATAGATAGCTGCCACAAGGTAGATAGCTGCCACAAGGTAGATAGCTGCCACAACATAGATAGCTGCCACAACATAGATAGCTGCCACAAGGTAGATAGCTGCCACAACATAGATAGCTGCCACAACATAGATAGCTGCCACAACATAGATAGCTGCCACAACATAGATAGCTGCCAAATCTGACCATTGGGGAACCTTGGAGCTCTGGCTGAGGAACAGAAGAACAAAACCAAGCCAAAAATGAGTGGCTTGACTGATGGTCAGAGGACAGAGGGATATGTGGGGTGGTGGATGGATAGAGAGAAAGATGGATGGATGGATAGAGGGATGGGTAGAATGGTGAATGCCTTGCTGGGTTGGCTGATGGCTAAAGTATGGGGGTGTGCAGGGTGTGTACCACGGGGTGCACAACTTCATCAACGAGGCCAGCTACATGAGCATGGTGGGGCTGACCCCGGGCTTCGGGGACAAAACCTTCATCATCCAGGTCTGTAGTCTGTCAGTGGTGTCTGCCATCTGTCAGTGGTGTCTGTAGTCTGTCAGTGGTGTCTGTAGTCTGTCCGTGGTGTCTGTCGTCTGTCAGTGGTATCTGTCATCTGTCAGTGGTGTCTGTCATCTGTCAGTGGTGTCTGTCATCTGTCAGTGGTGTCTACCATCTGTCAGTGGTGTCTACCATCTGTCAGTGGTGTCTACCATCTGTCAGTGTTGCCTGGTGTCTGTCATCTGTCAGTGTTGCCTGGTGTCTGTCATCTGTCAGTGGTGTCTGTCATCTGTCAGTGGTGTCTACCATCTGTCAGTGGTGGTGTCTGTCTCTGTCAGTGGTGTCTGTCATCTGTCAGTGGTGTCTGTCATCTGTCAGTGGTGTCTGTCAGTGGTGTCTACCATCTGTCAGTGGTGTCTGTCATCTGTCAGTGTTGCCTGTCATCTGTCAGTGTTGCCTGGTGTCTGTCATCTGTCAGTGGTGTCTGTCATCTGTCAGTGGTGTCTACCATCTGTCAGTGGTGTCTGTCATCTGTCAGTGGTGTCTACCATCTGTCAGTGGTGTCTGCCATCTGTCAGTGGTGTCTGTCATCTGTCAGTGGTGTCTGTCTGTCAGTGGTGTCTGTCATCTGTCAGTGGTGTCTGTCAGTGGTGTCTGTCATCTGTCAGTGTTGCTGGTGTCTGTCATCTGTCAGTGGTGTCATCTTTCAGTGTTGTCAGTATGGTTATGTCATGATTGCCATTATTGTGCTTATTGCATTATCACTACCACTGTATTTGACATAAGTTACATTATTGATGCTCTTGAAGTGTCATGTTTGTCATAAGGGTCGATTGCCATTATTGTTACTGTTATTTTTGCCATTATGTTTTTGTCATCATCGTCATTGTTCTTGCCATTAGCATTCATAGTCATTGCTGCCATTGTCATTTTTAGTATAATCATTGTGTATAGGAATGTCTACGCTGACTCTGTGTGTGTGTTTGTGTGTATGTATGTGTGTGTGGGGACGGGATAGCTCAGTGGTCGGAGCACTTGCTTTCCCCCAGCCAAGTTAAGCAGTGTCGAGCGTGGTTACCAGTTGGATGGGTGACCGTTTGCGCGCCTTGGCTTCAGTACAGTTCCCCCAGTTCACCCAGCTGTAAATGGGTACCTGTCCTCTTTAGGGTCAGGGAAGGTAAAGCAGCGAGGGAGAGGAGATGGGCGCCGCCCTCAATATGCTGGCCCTAGAGAAGTGAGGTCTCTGACGCCTCGCTCCCCTATGACCTTATAGGTTATGGGACTCCTTTACCTTTACCTTTTACCTTATGTGTGTATATGTGTGTATGTATGTATGTATGTGTGTGTGTGAAGTCAAAGTCAAACTTGTATTTTCAGATGGTATATTGAATAAGCAGTGCATTTGCTTTTTTTTCATCAAGCCATCTATAAAAAATAATAATAATAATGCTATATAATATGTATGCATAGAAAACTGTTTACAAAGTGTGGTGTGGTGTGTGTGTGTGGTGTGTGTGTGTGTGTGGTGTGTGTGTGTGGTGTGTGTGTGTGTGTGTGGTGTGTGGTGTGTGTGTGTGTGTGTGTGTGTGTGTGTGTGTGTGGTGTGTGTGGTGTGGTGTGTGGTGTGGTTGTGTGTGTGTGTGTGTGTGGTGTGTGTGTGTGTGGTGTGGGTGTGGTGTGTGGTGGTGTGTGTGTGTGGTGTGGTGTGTGTGTGTGGTGTGTGGTGTGTGTGTGGTGTGTGTGTGCAGGGTTTTGGCAACGTGGGGCTGCACTCCATGCGCTACCTGCACCGGGCAGGGGCCCGCTGTGTGGGGGTGATGGAGAAGGACGGCAGCATCTACAACCCTGAGGGCATCCACCCCCGCGAGCTGGAGGACTACAAGATTGTACGTCCGCCTGCCTGTCTGTCTGCCTGCCTGTCCGCCTGCCTGTCTGTCCGCCTGCCTGTCTGTCTGTCCGTCTGCCTGTCTGTCTGTCCGCCTGTCTGTCTGCCTGTCTGTCTGTCCGCCTGTCTGTCTGTCCGCCTGTCTGTTTGTCCGCCTGTCTGTCTGTCTGCCTGCCTGCCTTCTACATGAACAGTCACAAATATATATATATATATATTATATACACATACACTCTAAAGCTGGATTACAAAATTATGTCCAGATCTGTCTGCCAGTCTATTGTCTCTCTCTCTCTCTCTCTCTCTCTCTCTCTCTGTCTCTCTCTCCCTCTCTCTCTCTTCTCTCTCTCTCTCTCTCTCTCTCTCTCTCTCTCTCTCTCACTGCCTCTCTCTCTCTCTCTCTTTCTCTCTCTGTCTCTAAGATTCCATTATCTAATGTGTGTGTGACCCCTTTGCAAGAAAGGTTAGACAAGTAAAGGTAGATAACAACAACAACAACAAAAAGTGGTGTATTGCCTGTCTGTTACTGAGGGGAAAATGTGTGTGGCATGTGATGTGTGTGTGTGTGTGCTCTGTTCATGGTGTGTGTGTGGGGGGGGGGAGGGGGGGGGGAGATGTTAGAAAAAAGCTGAAAACTTAAGTGGTGTGTGTGTGTGTATATATGTATATGAAATATATTGTATAGTTTATTATGGAAGAAAGATGGGACAGAAAGGTGTAGCTGCGGTCATGATGGTGTCATTGTGTGTGTCGCCAGGACAACGGCACGATTGTGGGCTTCCCCGGGGCGCGGCCCTACGAGGGCAACTTGCTGTTTGAAAAGTGCGACATCCTGGTGCCCGCCGCTGGAGAGAAGCAGCTGACCAAGAACAACGCTGACCGAGTGCAGGCCAAGGTCAGGGTCAACTCCCTGTGTCACATGACATGAACATGCACGCACGTATGCACACGCGTGCGTGCACACACACACACTGTGCTTACAGGGGGACGGGATAGCCTAGTGGTTAGAACATTGCGTTCGCAATCTGACAACCCGGGTTCGATTCCCGTTCAAGGGGATATTTGCTTCTAGAGTTAACATCAGTGCAGACTCCGCTCTCCCCAAAAGTCTTTCGGATGAGACTATAAACCGAGGTCCCGTGTGCAAACACACGCAGAACATCTTGCGCACACGTTAAATCCTGTTCCGCTTTTCGTAAGAGTGGGAACAGATGACAGAGTTCACAAATCCGCATACACATGGGGGCTGGATGTAAAAAAAGTACATAAATGCTTATTCCATTATCCTCAATATAAAAGAATTTTAAAAAATATAAAAAATAAATACTAAGGGAGGGGTACAGAGGGTAGGGTGGGGGGGGGGGGGTGGGTGTTTTTGGTAGGGCAGTCTGAAGCCTTGTGTGACAGAGGTAACAGTGGAGTGTGGGGGGGAAAGGAGTGGAATGGGTTCAGGGTGAGGGAGGCATGCTGGTGGTACACTGGCATCGGAGGTCAGGAGCCATTCCTTCAGTGGACTGAAAGTGCATGTTAAAACCACATCCCTCGTGCTTGTCAGAGTAAGGCCAGAGAAACATGGATAACGCACATACACAACCACACACACACAGCACACACAACACACAACAAGCACACACCAAGCACATACCACCACACACCAAGCCATACACAACCACACACACAAGCACATACACAACCACACACATTAGCACACACACAACCACATACACAAGCACATACACAACACATACACAACCACACACACAAGCACATACACAACCACACACACAAGCACATACACAACCACACACACAACTTCATACACACACAAGCAAGCACACACACTCGCACACAAGCACACAAAGCACATACACAACCACACACACAAGCACACACACACACACACACACACATGCACACACACACATGCACACACACACATGCACACACACACACACACATGCACACACACTCGCACACACGCACACACACACACACGCACACACACACACGAAGTGAGGGCAGGGCCCACAGGACTCCCCCTGGAGGCTGTGTCAAGTGTCGTCGCCATCATGTGTGAAGTGATTCACAAGTTTTACTTGATTTATGTCACCATCATTAATACAACCAGTGTCATCTTCTTGCAATACCAAAGCATATTTTTATCATACACCTTTTTTTCTTTCCTTTGTAAAACTGTAAATAGTACCTGCCTCTTTAGGGTCAGGGAAGGTAAAGCAGTGAGGGAGAGGAGATGGGCGCCACCCTCAATATGCTGGCCCCAGGAGAAGTGAGGTCTTTAACGCCTCGCTCCCCAACGACCTTACAGGTTATGGGACACCTTACTTTTAGCTTTTGTGAACCTTGTTTCAATGCCAGGAGCAAGGACAGAGTGAGGCTGTTTTGTTGTTGCTTTTTTCCTCACATGTCAGCAGTCTTGACCAGATTAGATTGTCATGAAGGAAAAGTCAGTTGTATCAGTCTTCTGAGCAACTAATAATAATAATAATAAATGGAACTTATATAGCGCTATATCTTGCAAAGACAAATCAAAGCGCAACTCTGCATTATTGGGAGCTAAGTGTGTTGATGTGGCGTGTTGTGTTGTGTTGTGTTGTGTTCAGATCATGTTAGCCAAGTGTTTGACGTGTTGTGTTGTGTTCAGGTCATGTCAGCCAAGTGTGTTGACTGGCGTGTTGACGTGGCATGTTGCTGTGGTGTGTTGACATGGTGTGTTGACTGGTGTGTTGCTGTGGTGTGTTGATGTGGCGTGTTGACGTGGTGTGTTGATGTGGTGGTGTGTTGACTGGTGTGTTGACGTGGTGGTGTGTTGACTGGTGTGTTGACGTGTTGTTGATGTGGTGTGTTGACTGGCGTGTTGACGTGGCGTGTTGACTGGTGTGTTGACGTGGTGTGTTGATGTGGTGTGTGTTGATGTGGTGGTGTGTTGACTGGTGTGTTGATGTGGTGTGTTGACATGGGTGTTGATGGCGTGTTGACGTGGCGTGTTGACTGGTGTGTTGACTGGGTGTGTTGCTGTGTGGTGTGTTGACTGGTGTGTTGATGTGGTGTGTTGACATGGTGTGTTGACGTGGTGTGTTGACTGGTGTGTTGACATGGTGTGGTGGCGTGTTGACGTGGTGTGTTGACGTGGTGTGTTGACTGGTGTGTTGACGTGGCGTGTTGACGTGGCGTGTTGACTGGCGTGTTGACATGGTGTGTTGACTGGTGTGTTGACGTGGCGTGTTGACTGGCGTGTTGACGTGGCGTGTTGACTGGTGTGTTGACTGGCATGTTGACGTGGTGTGTTGACATGGTGTGTTGTGTTCAGATCATCGCAGAGGGCGCCAACGGCCCCACCACCGTGGGAGCTGATGAAATCTTCCTGAAGAAAAACGTCCTCGTCATACCCGTGAGTTGCTGCCCCTGTGTGTGTGTGTGTGTACATGTGTGTGTGTGTGTGTAGGCAAGAAGGTGTGTACATATAATAATAATAATAATAAATGGAATTTATGTAGCGCTCTATCTTGTAAAAAAACAACAAATCAAAGTACACATGTGTGTGTGTGTAGGCAAGAAGGTGTGTACATGCCTTCTCCTTTGCCTGATAGTCAGAACCTGTTGCTGGTGTCAGCCATGTGAGCAACTCTGCCTTGTACTGTCTTCAGGCCTGGCAAGTCAGGCCCAGCACAGCCAACTTCAGCATGGGAGAGAACTGTTACCTCTATAGTCTTTCGGGAGGAATAAAGGCAGGAGGATGGACCAAGAAGGTCGAAAATAGACAGAAAGGAGGTGATGGAAAGAAAAGGAACGGGGCATAAACAAAGAGTGGGAGAGGGAAGAAAAAGGGGGGAGGTGGGGGGGGGGGGGTTCCTGGCACAGAAATTGCAGGTGGGGTATACTGTCCGACAGCCCCTGGCATCCCCACAGGGCAGTGTCTGTGGGAGAGAGGTTGTGTGGACCTAGGTAAAGGTGTGGGCGAAAAACAGATAGAGCATCGTCATGACGATGGTGACCGTGGTAGTGGTTGTTATTATTGTTGTCATCTTGAAAAAGAGAGAATGATGATGAGTTAGATTTTATATAAAACGAAAGAAAGAAGTGTTCCAGTGTGTCGTCATCACAAGGGCTGTGTTTGCTCTTTTCTTTGGTGGGCTTGTTTCCTTGTTTGTTAACCTTTTTTTTTTTTTTTTATAGATTTTTGTTTGTTTTGTTGTTGGTGTCAAAAGTGTGATGATGGTGGTGGTGATGATGGTGGTGGTGATGATGTGTGTGGGGTGGCGGTGATGATGGTGGTGGTGATGATGGCGGTGGTGGTGGCGATGATGATGGTGGTGGTGATGATGGTGATGATGGTGGTGGTGGTGATGATGGTGGTGGTGGTGGCGATGATGATGGTGGTGGTGGCGATGATGATGGTGGTGGTGGTGGTGATGATGATGGTGGTGGTGGCGATGATGATGGTGGTGGTGGCGATGATGATGGTGGTGGTGGTGGTGGTGTTGATGGTGGTGGTGTTGATGATGGTGGTGGTGGTGTGTTGATGATGGTGGTGGTGGTGGTGTTGATGATGGTGGTGGTGGTGGTGTTGATGATGGTGGTGGTGGTGGTGGCGGTGTGCAGGACCTGTACATCAATGCGGGAGGTGTGACGGTGTCGTACTTCGAGTGGCTGAAGAACCTGAACCACGTTAGCTATGGCCGCCTGACCTTCAAGTACGAGAAGGACTCCAACTACCACCTCCTGAGTGAGTGTCCCCCCCCTGTCTGTCTGTCTGTCTGTCTGTCTGTCTGTCTGTCTGTCTGTCTGTCTGTCTGTCTGTCTGTCTGTCTGTCTGTCTGTCTGTCTGTCTGACTGCCTGCCTGTATGTCTGACTGTAGGCGTGCGTGCGTGTGTGTCACTGTGTTGTGTGTGTCACCGTGTGTTGTGAGCATTTGTGTGACAAATAAATTCAGTGACTCCATTATAGTTATTGAGTGAGTCCACACTTTATATGTTTTTGTCTTCACAAAGCTGACCACCTGGTGTGTGTGTAGTGTTTGTAGTGTGTGTGTAACAAATGTTTTGCTTTGTCTATGGATAGGTGTGGTGTGTCATATACCAAGTGTCTATAGGGTAGATGTGGCGATGTGTTGTGTCAATTTCCAGGTGTCTGAGGTAGATGTGGCGATGTGGTGTGTCATATACCAAGTGTCTATGAGGTAGATGTGGCGATGTGTTGTGTCATATACCAAATGTCTATGAGGTAGATGTGGCGATGTGTTGTGTCATATACCAAATGTCTATGAGGTAGATGTGGCAATGTGGTGTGTCATATACCAAGTGTCTATAGGGTAGATGTGGCGATGTGTTGTGTCATATACCAAATGTCTATGAGGTAGATGTGGCAATGTGGTGTGTCATATACCAAGTGTCTATAGGGTAGATGTGGCGATGTGGTGTGTCAATTTCCAGGTGTCTATAGGGTAGATGTGATGATGTGTCAATTTCCAAGTGTCTATAGGGTAGATGTGGCGATGCATTGTGTCAGTTTCCAAGTGTCTATAGGGTAGATGTGGCGATGCATTGTGTCAGTTTCCAAGTGTCTATAGGGTAGATGTGGCGATGTGTTGTGTCAATTTCCAAGTGTGTATACGGTAGATGTGGCAATGTGGTGTGCCATATACCAAGTGTCTATGAGGTAGATTTGGCAATGTGGTGTGTCATATACCAAATGTCTATGAGGTAGATGTGGCAATGTGGTGTGTCATATACCAAGTGTCTATAGGGTAGATGTGGCGATGTGGTGTGTCATATTCCAAGTGTCTATGAGGTAGATGTGGCAATGTGGTGTGTCATATACCAAGTGTCTATACGGTAGATGTGGCAGTGTGGTGTGCCATATACCAAGTGTCTATAGGGTAGATGTGGCGATGTGTTGTGTCAATTTCCAGGTGTCTATAGGGTAGATGTGATGATGTGTCAATTTCCAAGTGTCTATAGGGTAGATGTGGCGATGCATTGTGTCAGTTTCCAAGTGTCTATAGGGTAGATGTGGCGATGCATTGTGTCAGTTTCCAAGTGTCTATAGGGTAGATGTGGCGATGTGTTGTGTCAATTTCCAAGTGTGTATACGGTAGATGTGGCAATGTGGTGTGCCATATACCAAGTGTCTATACGGTAGATATGGTGATGTGTCGTGTCAATTTCCAGATGTCTATAGGGTAGATGTCGCGATGTTGTCACATACCAAGTGTCCATGGGTAGATGTGGCGATGTGTTGTGTCACATTCCAAGCATTGTGTATGTCAGGGGGTGGTGAAGGTGTGAGTGTTTAATTTAAATCGTTGTGGTCATGTTTAATTCAAGTTGTTCCTCCGGTCATGTTTAATTGAAATCATACTGGTCATGTTTCAGAGAGTGTGCAGAGTTCCCTAGAACGGAAATTTGGCCGCAATGGAGGCACCATCCCTATCATGCCCAGTGAAGAGTTTGAGAACAGGATTGCTGTAAGTATGACAGCGTGAGAACAGGATTGCTGTCAGTATGACGGCGTGAGAACAGGATTGCTGACAGTATGACAGCGTGAGAACAGGATTGCTGTCAGTATGACGGCGTGAGAACAGGATTGCTGTCAGTATGACGGCGTGAGAACAGGATTGCTGTCAGTATGACAGCGTGAGAACAGGATTGCTGTCAGTATGACAGCGTGAGAACAGGATTGCTGACAGCGTGAGAACAGGATTGCTGTCGGTATGACAGCGTGGGAACAGGATTGCTGTCGGTATGACAGCGTGGGAACAGGATTGCTGTCGGTATGACAGCGTGGGAACAGGATTGCTGTCGGTATGACAGCGTGGGAACAGGATTGCTGTCGGTATGACAGCGTGAGAACAGGATTGCTGTCAGTAACTGGGGCAGTGTTCTGGATGCCAGTCATTCAGACGAGGCCTAAAGTCTGCATTCCCCTCTTTCCCGTCAGTCAGTAAAGTGGGGTCCCACTGAACAGTAGTTTACTCTGAGGTCCCACTGAACAGTAGTTTACTCTGAGGTCCCACTGAACAGTAGTTTATTCTTAAGTCCCACTGAACAGTAGTTTACTTTGAGGTCCCACTGAACAGTAGTTTACTTTGAGGTACCACTGAACAGTAGTTTATTCTTAAGTCCCACTGAACAGTAGTTTACTCTGAGGTCCCACTGAACAGTAGTTTCCTCTGAGGTCCCACTGAACAGTAGTTTGCTCTGAGGTCCCACTGAACAGTAGTTTCCTCTGAGGTCCCACTGAACAGTAGTTTCCTCTGAGGTCCCACTGAACAGTAGTTTGCTCTGAGGTCCCACTGAACAGTAGTTTGCTCTGAGGTCCCACTGAACAGTAGTTTCCTCTGAGGTCCCACTGAACAGTAGTTTCCACTAAAGTTTCACTGAACAGTAGTTTACAAAGTCCCACATAGTTTACACTGAGTGAGGTCCCACATAGTTTGCACCGAGTGAGGTCCTACATAGTTTACACTGAGGTCCCACATAGTTTGCACTGAGTGAGGTCCCACATAGTTTACACTGAGGTCCTACATAGTTTACACTGAGTGAGGTCCCACATAGTTTGCACTGAGTGAGGTCCCACATAGTTTACACTGAGGTCCCACATAGTTTACACTGAGTGAGGTCCCACATAGTTTACACTGAGTGAGGTCCCACAGTTTACACTGAGTGAGGTCCCACAGTTTACACTGAGTGAGGGTCCCACATAGTTTACACTGAGTGAGGTCCCACATAGTTTACACTGAGTGAGGTCCCACATAGTTTGCACTGAGTGAGGTCCCACATAGTTTACACTGAGTGAGGTCCCACATAGTTTGCACTGAGTGAGGTCCCACATAGTTTACATTGAGTGAGGTCCCACATAGTTTACACTGAGTGAGGTCCCACATAGTTTACACTGAGTGAGGTCCCACAGTTTACACTGAGTGAGGTCCCACATAGTTTGCACTGAGTGAGGTCCCACATAGTTTGCACTGAGTGAGGTCCCACATAGTTTACACTGAGTGAGGTCCCACATAGTTTACACTGTACACTGAGGTCCCACATAGTTTACACTGAGGTCCCACATAGTTTACACTGAGGTCCCACAGAAGCAGTAGTTCACATGAGGTCCCACATGAGCAATGGTTTAGATGTTAGTCTTTAAGACGGAACAACCAAGGTTCCATGTGATGATTTAGGTGTTATGTGTTTGCAGAATGAAGACCCCCATGTGGTGGTTTAGGTGTTAGGTCATTTCAGAATTAGGACACGGCATAGTGGTTTAGATGCACTTCTTTTAATGGAGACAAGAAACTAAAATGCCATGTGAGCGATGATTTCAGTGCTTGTCTTCAAAAGACGATTTATTTTAAACCTATGCACAGCAAATGTTGAGCACAGGTGAAGGACCCTGTGGCAGTAGCAGACTTGGCTGTGTGAAAGCTTGCAAAGTATTTCTCTGGTGTAATGGGCAGGAGCAGAGGGGAAGTAGCGTAGCAGAATCAACCTTGAGCATGGCACAGCTGACCTGTAGGCTGTTCAGTACAGGTTGACTTCACTGTCTATCTGTCTGTCTGTCACACCTGGTATCTAAGGTTTCTTTGAAGTTCTGGCGCTTTCCCCTCACCCCTGCTTTATAGAAGTCCTCCTGTATAGCGCTGTTTTCAGAAATGACGTGTGTGATACATGGGTGGGTGTGTGTGTGTGCAGGGTGCCTCAGAGAAAGACATCGTGCACTCTGGGCTGGAGTACACCATGGAGAGATCAGCAAGGGTGAGTCAGTGAGTGAGTCAGTGAGTGAGTGAGGCCTGTTCTCTGCATCCAGCCCGCGCCCCCCCCCCCCCCCCCCCCCCCCTCCTGCTTGCTGTTCAGATGGGTGGGAAGCCAGGACATCAGTGTTGATGGACAGCCACCGTCAGCCTTGATAGGCACTGACCATACAAGTATTGACAGGAGGGTTTAGAATAGGCGATGGAAAATGACAATCAGAAGTTGCTTAACCCTAGTGGTGCGGTTCCCAGAATATTCCGGTAAAGGTGGGTCTAAGCTGTGTGGTGGATCCCGGAATATTCCGGGATGACGTGGGTGATCATAATTGAAAGCTTGCTTTTGCTTTCAAAGGTCAGCCAATGAATGTTAAGGCCGTTGTAGGCCCGCAGAAAGGGGTGAAGGTCGTTTGACACACACAAGCAACGAAGAATCTGATTGGTTAAGAGTGTATATATATTTTTTTGGGGGGACCAGCCGAGATCGTCTTCAACAAAAATGGCGGCCAGAGTTTGCACCAGAATTTCTTCAAGCGTTTTTCGAGCTTTTTTACAATATTGAAAGCGAGGAGGAGTTTTAGATGCTGGATTTGGTTGAAATAAACATGATGATGAGGTAAGGATTGTGAAATATTTTTGAAAAACTTGGTGAAAATTGATCGCGATCGGACTGAATCGAGCGGTGCTAGTTTTGCTGGATGGACTTCTTCGCTACTCGGCGATTTCGACGTCACAGATTGTTTTACTTTATTTTGACGCAACGAGGCTTTGAAATAACTGTTGTTGAGTCAAATCGCTATGCTGCTGAGTACTTTGCATCACATGAAATCAAGCGATCTTTGTGTTTTCGTCATAGAAAGCCACCACTTCGCACATTCCACCATGATGGTCGCGATGGCGTCGATCCTTTTGCTGAACTTTTCCAAGTATTTGGTGACCGATAAAGCGATACAAACTCCTTATTTTTTGAAAACTAATGTCAAGAAATAGTGTTTACCTAATCATGACATTTATGCACCGCAAGAACTTTGCTTATCGTGTTAAAATCGATCCGGGGCCCTGACGGTGGAACAGTGATCGGTAGTGTGCACACAATTTTTTTTTTTTTTTTTTACATAATCATAAACACTACTATAAAATTACACTCATTTAAAAGCATATTATCTGTTCTTTCCAGTGATTTATAGCTTTACACATTTAATTCAGTTTTATATATCAATATCAAGGGTTGTTTGAGCCCACCCTGCTCCAAAACAATGCTAGCCAATGTTAATTCAGCCAATAGAGAGTGAGGCTTGTTGCTGTCTATTCAGCGCTACTAGGGTTAACAGAGTGTAGAAAACACACTTTGACTTTAGCAAATTGTTGAATTCAGATTTTCAGAAACACCGACTGACTGACTGTAGCGGGTGGTTAAAAACGAAGGACTTGACCGTTGTTGCTTGTCAACATAGAAATGACAGAGGAGGAGGAGGATGTAGTGTCGAGATGATTTTTAAAAGGTCAGTTGAGAGGCGATTGTAGAGATAGACGTACATTTGTGCAGGAAGGAAGGAGATGGCTGTACCGCGGGAAGGGAGGGGGGGGTTCCTGTGTGCAGACACCGTCATGTTTGTGCAGTGCAACCCGACTTGATGACAGACTGACAGACTGTTGTTGTTGTTGTTGTTGTTGTTGTTGTTGATCGGCTGCAGCTCCAATGTTCACCAGAGGTGGGAGTTAGTGCAGGCGACTGGCTTGGACCTCCTTGAGGGCAACCCATTCTGACTTCTGTCATGTGTGCTTGGTATAGTTAGTTGTGTCTCTGTAACCCACCAAATGCCAACATGAATTTAGGAATCTTCAACGTGCATATTCGATCTTCTGCATGCAAATCATGTACATAAAGGGATATATATATATATAAAGGGAACTATGGCACTGGCAGGTCTGCACTAAGTTGACCCAGGAACTCGTAAAAGTCCCCACCCTTAATTCACAAGATGCTGCCAAGATTGAAACCCACGACTTTATGGACCCATGGTCTTAACCACTGAGCTGTAGCACCCACCATATGCTGACTGACTGAGTGGGTGCTGGTGTGGGTGTGGGGCAGAACATCTTGAAACGTGATGCAGTACAACTGGGTTGGGGCCCCAGAACGTGCCTCTTGCCGCCATCGAGAAAAATCTTTGGGCTTTACCCCTGAAGCCGGCCTCACTTTGTGAGGATGCTCACCTTTCCCTTTGCAGCAGTTTTTGCCCCTTTTTTTGTTGGGGTTTTACCGAGTATTGGGGAGGAGCTGAGTGAATAAATTTTCTTTTTTTTTTTTTTCTGTAAGGGCCGAGGTTGCGTTTTTTGTGTGGGGCCTAATGCTTTGTTCCCCGTTTTTTCCCTCCTAATGCTTTGTTCCAGTTGTCTTTCCCCCTCCAAAACGAAGAAATCTCTGTTTTTTTTCCTCCCCCCCTTTTAATTACCGGACTCGGTTTTCTTTTTATGTGAGGCTGTGAAATGTCTAGGACGCCCTTGCTGTGGAAGCCGTTTTTTTTGAGATTTATACCTGCTTTTTTCTGTTGGAGGTTTGGGGTACGTCACTGATGGGGTATTTTTTATTTCTGGGCACATCCTTGATAGTAGTTGGGTTTTTTCTCTTGTCAATTCTTCCTGTCCTTTTATTTGTTTTATGAATTGTTTTGATGATAATTATGATTATTGTTGGTATTGATAACTGTTCTCAGTCTTACATATGTTACCATTTTGTAATGGTGTATTTGTATAGATCTAGATTCTTAGAACATACCATTGTTTCATGTAGCTTTTTGCACTTGGCAAGACCAAACCGAGAACTTTGTAAATATATAATACTCACTCATCTGGAGAGGGTGTGATGATGCGTTACGCTTGTACCTGCCTGCACCTTAACTGCTAATGCAATGGAGTTGATGATGACGACGACGATGACGACGTGTGTGATTCAGCACGGCATGGCTTCTGCTGCTCCTGTGGCACGGCATGGCTTCTGCTGCTCCTGTGGCACGGCATGGCTTCTGCTGCTCCTGTGGCACGGCATGGCTTCTGCTGCTCCTGTGGCACGGCCAGGGGCTTGTGTCGGCAGTCAGAGGAGTCGTGGAGGAAAGCGGAGAGATTTGCGGCTAGAGAATGGAACGTGCGCTTCCAGTGCCTCTCGTGTTTAGGGCTTTTGTTGGTTCAGGGTCTGTTTTTTTGTGGGTGAGGGGATAAGGTTACTCTTTCTGTTGAAAGCACACCAAAACCAATTGGATTGTTACGTCTGGAGACTATCAAGAGAAAGTTTTGAATTGACAAATCATGATAGATAACATTTTTAATATGAATGAATTAACAATAACGGAGAACATTTTTTAATTTGAATGAAAAACTGATTTAGAACTGTGATGATGCTTTATATCTATTTTTTTCTATATGTTTACAAATCTGAAAGTTGATTTCTGAATATTCTAGAACTTTTTTTTTACCCTTTTCTTTTTCTAGTAGAGAATGACGGTATGAGTAGCCAGGGACTGATGTGATATTACAGATGCTTGCTCTGTGAAGCCCAGCCTCTCCCCCTTCCCCCTTTCTCTGTTAACATGTATTGTTACCTGCACCAAATCTCTCTGGTGATCTTATTTTGCGGCATTTCCTTTTTTATTTTCAAGTTGGTACCAACATGTATGCAATGGATGAGTGATTTGTTCACATATTAGAGATGAATATAGAGATGATTATGAACAGCTGTGTGGTTGGAGTGCAGAATGGCGAGGTCTTTCTTTATGCTGTGTGGTTGGAGTGCAGAATGGCGAGCTCTTTCTCTAAAGGATGGGGCGTTCCATTTCTTTCTTGGCCCTTGTCTTGTGGTGTGTTATGTTCCGTCTTTGTGTGTTGTGTTCTCAGATGTTGCGTCTTTGTGTGTTGTGTTCTCAGATGTTGCGTCTTTGTGTGTTGTGTTCTCAGATGTTACCTCGTTTGTGTGGTGTGTTCTCAGATGTTGCGTCTTTGTGTGGTGTGTTCTCAGATGTTGTGTCTTTGTGTGTTGTGTTCTCAGGTGTTGCGTCTTTGTTTTTGTGTTCTCAGGTGTTGCGTCTTTGTGTGTCGTGTTCTCAGATGATACATCGTTTGTGTGGTGTGTTCTCAGATGTTGCGTCTTTGTGTGGTGTGTTCTCAGATGTTACATCGTTTGTGTGGTGTGGCGTTGTCTTGTGTTGTGTTCTCAGCTGTTACATCGTTTGTGTGGTGTGGCGTTGTCTTGTGTTGTGTTCTCAGATGTTACATCGTTTGTGTGGTGTGTTCTCAGATGATACATCGTTTGTGTGGTGTGGCGTTGTGTTGTGTTCTCAGATGTTACGTCATACCCTTTCCTGTCTATTTTCAAATACATACTTTTTTCCCCGTAGTCATACATTGACTATCGCATTCACTCAACCTCGTCATACAAAAAAAAAACTACTCGTAATGATCATCACACTTTATTACTGATCTACACACAGACAAATGACTGTTGCTTGTTCCACCTGACAGGACAGGAAGGACAGGCAGCTGCCCAGAACAGCCACTGTGCCCGAAGTGGAGACAAGACTTCAATCATCCACTTTATACCACACACTCGGCACTCCACATTCTCATGCACAGCCTTTGGAGAAAACTGCTGCAGACACACTGGCACAGCATTCGGAGATGTAACCTCTGCTGCTGTTCTCAATCGTCCACTTCTAGGCTGTTCGCTCCTCCTCCTCCTCCTCCTCTTCCTCCTGTCTGACCTCTGCCGTCTTTTTGTAGCCCGGAACATAGTTCTCCACTTGCAGCAGGAAACGCTCGTTGGAAGGGGGGGCAACCAGGAAGACCTCGGTGATCAAGGGACCTAGAACACGTCCAACGACAATGAAACCAGTGCGTGGTTGCCCCTGCACATAGCCAGCATACTGCAGCAGCACTCCTGCACAGTGTGCTAGGCATTCATCCAGCATCTAACCCACTCCTGAACAAATTATGTGCTCCCCCTTTTATTTTTTTTGTATTATATATGGAATATTGCACACAGGGTGATAAGCACCTTGAGAAACTGACACATCTGCAGAAGATATCCTGACTGAGTGATGGGTAATGACAGGAGAGGGGGTAAGTAACTGGTGAAACAAATTCTGGACAGTATGTTTAATAGTAAGTCTTCAGCAGGTGAAGTAAAGATAAACATTCACAACACCACATCAATATCTGCCCATACTGTTCTGAAATAAACACCACATCAATATCTGCCCATACTGTTCTGAAATAAACACCACATCAATATCTGCCCATACTGTTCTGAAATAAACACAATCAATATCTGCCCATACTGTTCTGAAATAAACACCACATCAACATCTGCCCATACTGTTCTGAAATCAACATCTGCCCATACTGTTCTGAAATAAACACCACATCAACATCTGCCCATACTGTTCTGAAATAAATACCACATCAACATCTGCCCATACTGTTCTGAAATAAACACCACATCAACATCTGCCATTACTGTTCTGAAATAAACACACATCAACATCTGCCCATACTGTTCTGAAATAAACACCACATCAACATCTGCCCATACTGTTCTGAAATAAACACCACATCAACAGCTGCCCATACTGTTCTGAAATAAACACCGCATCAACATCTGCCCATACTGTTCTGAAATAAACACGCACTCAACATGCTGCCCATACTGTTCTGAAATAACGCATCCACGTTTAAAACAGCTCGCCCATACTGTTCTGGGAAATGAAACACACAAAATTGTTACTCTGAAAAAACACCGAAACAGCCCATTGGAAACTGAAACTAACGTCATCCCAAACTTCACTGTTCTGAAATGACAATGTTACTGAAACGAAATTTGGATGAACACTGACGTTTCAGCATGTTCATCTATACTAGCAGGAAATACCGGACGTTAAACAGGCAAAACATTTTATTAACAAAGTTTAAAAGAAAAAAAAACAGCCAATGAGAAAACCGGTTAAGGGATATAACTCTTCCATCCGGATTACTTCCCTTCTCTGGTTTAAATAGTTTTTATTCAGAAATGAGTATAAGCATTGAAAACAACAGCATTTTGGAATCATAGCAACAACAAGCTTGTAGCTTATGGTGTGCTCAGTTAAACAATGAAGATTAACATGAACATAACGGCTGCTGAGCTGAAAAATGTAAACCAACAACAACAAACATTTTCATCAATTACAATCTTTGCTAATGTAAGAAAAAAGGAAAACAACACAAAGAAACATATCAATTCAATATCCCTTCTCTTCTTGACATCTGGAGTCATCACTGGGTAGCAAGTGGCCTGTCTCTGATGAAAGAAGGGGCCACGTGTATCAACAGCAGGTAAAGTGGGGTTCATGAAAGGGATGGACCAGGGAGGTGGGAGGTGGTGGTGGTGGGCTTTCACTGACTGTTCCACTTCAGCCGTGGGTGGGTCAGAGAGCAGCACTGTTCACAAAACAATCAGCAGGCCAACCAACCTCCCCTTTCTTTTTCACGGAGAGAGCCTCTCTCTCACACACACACACACTCTCTTTCTTTTCAGTCTCACACACACACACACACACAGTGTTTCACACACACACACACTGCTGTTTTTGGTATTATTCCATGTGTTTCCCCACCCTCACAACCACACCCCTCTCTCTCTTTCTTTCTTTCTCTCTTTCTTCCTCTATGTTAGCGCTGATTTGTCTAGATATGCCCTTAATTTTGCTATGTGATTACTTGGGTATAAAAACAAACCTTGTTTGGGTTGAAGAAATGACTGATAAAGGAGAGCTTATTTTAGGGCAGAGATTGCTTACTATGAAGAACTGAAATTAATTCAAGGAGAGGCTTTTTTACAGCCTAGAATGACTGAAAAACCTTCAGCTTCAGTGTCCCCCCTTGACCCCGCCAGGGGGCAAATGTCCCCTGGACCCCCGAACCATTTCAGGGGAAAACACTTTTCCTTCAGCACCATGCCTGACGTTCACAGCATTCTGTGATACTAAAGGGAACTGAGCACTGAACGTTCACAACATCGCGACATTCTATGATGCTAAAGAGAAACGAGTACTGAACAAACAGTATATGTTAAAAAAAAAAAAAAAAGTGTTAAACCACCCCCCAGTACATATTCATGGTGTTAAGACCTAACACTACGACTATCCACACTGACCTAAATTCTTGGGTCTTCCTTTACACATGTCGTCGATGTAGGCCATGAAGTTGGCAGACAGTTGCTCTGTTGTCATTTTCAGCTGTCAAACACACAAGGAACACAACTTGGCTAAAATGTCATTACTGCACTTCATTAAGTACCAGAACCAAGACGAATCTGCAGAATTTACATTTAAGCATAGCTATACTGTATTGTGGTACTGCACTGTACTGTGCTGTAGTGTTTTGTATTGTGTTGTTATACTGTACTGCACTAGCTTTACAGAGACAGCAAAAGTCTGTGTGTGAATGAGGGCGGCTCCTCCTAGGGAAAACCTTGGCCGTGCACAGCTCCTTCCTTGCCCTGCATTCTCTGTCATGTAAATACATAGCTTTATCTATATCTTTATAAATATCTATCTATATATATATATATATATATATATATATACTGCACACAATGCCTCATCCTATCCAAAAGACTAGCACCCTGACAACCACATCTAATGGATGGGGGAACATTCCGGCTTTGGCAGGGATCTGAACCCCTGACGTATCATTTTCTGTGTGGGAGGTCACTGCTGACCATCCACCTGCTGATGTGCAGTGTGACAGGTCAGTGTGTCAATCACTGTGGTGACTGACTGAATCACTGTGGTGACTGACTGAATCACTGTGGTGACTGACTGTGAATCACTGTGGCGACTGACTGTGAATCACTGTGGCGACTGACTGTGAATCACTGTGGCGACTGACTGTGAATCGCTGTGGCGACTGACTGTGAATCACTGTGGCGACTGACTGTGAATCACTGTGGTGTCTGTGAATCACCCTGATGTCTGTGAATCGCCGTGTGTGTGTGTGTGAATCACTGTGGTGTCTGAATCATCATGTGAGAGAGAGAAAGAATCACTGTGGTGCCTGTGAATTGTCATGTGTTTGTGAGTTAATCACTGTGGTGACTGCACATCACTGTGGTGTGGTGACTGCACATCACTGTGGTGTGGTGACTGCACATCTCTATGGTGTGGTGACTGCACATCTCTGTGGTGTGGTGACTGCACATCACTGTGGTGACTGCACATCTCTGTGGTGACTGCACATCTCTGTGGTGACTGCACATCACTGTGGTGTGGTGACTGCACATCACTGTGGTGACTGCACATCACTGTGGTGACTGCACATCTCTGTGTGTGTGACTGCACATCACTGTGGTGACTGCACATCACTGTGGTGGCTGCACATCACTGTGGTGACTGTAAATGACTGGTGACTGTGACTCGCCAAAAAGAGTTAGGGGTGTAAAGGGGTTCTTCCCAGTGTGAGCAAAGGCACACAACTGCAGACCCTCTGCAAGGTTTCCACACCGTACTTGCACCCATACTCTCTCGGTCTGTTCCACCTGAAGAACAGGGGAGATAACACTTCCTCAAACTGTCAGCAGAAATGGAACACTGCACGCCCCCCATCATCATTAGCTAGCAGTCTCACACGCTTGTCCAACATCGGAAAGTGCCGACATAACAGACTCTAGTCATCACATAACAGATTGGCTTTTTGTATCATACGATGTTTATGGTGAACGTCTGTACCCACACCACTGGCCTGATGAATGTTCCCATTCAATCATCACCATGTTTTATGGTTCTTCTTTACCAAGTGCTTTATCAGCACACCGTCTCTGTTAGAAATGTATCTCTATCAAGAACCAATCCTGCCAACTTTGATGCTGTTCTGTCTGTCAACTTTCAGTAATTAAAAGCTTGTCCATGTTGCAAATCTGACAGTGCAGAGAAGTAGCCTACAGTCATTGCCTTTGGTAAAGGGAGGGAAGTATGTATCTTTCAGCATGCATGTGACACAGACGAAAGATAACTCTGATCTGTTAAATTTGTCAAAATCTTCAAATTTCAGGAAAGAATGATCTTTCCACTTTCCATTTTATTTTCACTATTAATTCTTGGTGAGGTTTGCGGTGTGGTTACTTGGCTCTCGAAACAGGCAGCTGAACAATTCAAACATTCCTCAACTTTGTTTTTCCAGACCCAGCAAGCCAAAACTCCATTTTCCGGGACTTTTCCAGGTCTGAAAAGAGTGTTCCATTTTTCCAGGACTGGTAGAAGAATCCACACCAATAAGAGATGCTTCTGGAAAACTTCATAACTCTGATACATAACCCTGTAAGTTTGATATTACATCTTTTACATCGTAGGCAAACCTTACCCAAAAATATATATTATTCAGCAGCTTGTTTCCATAATTATTACGCAGTTTCTTGATATAGAAATAAGCAAAACATACTGTTTGAATCAGTGAAAAGTGGTAAGTTTCACTGGTAAATATGAAATAAAAAGATCGTGGATGATGATGATGGCTGATCTGACCTGTCCCACTGGCACCTGTAGTTGGCCGACCTCCTCCGATTCTTTGTCAGAGCTGTAGGCCACTCCTTTGGTGTGCAGCGCCCACATCTCCTCTATGTCACTGCCTATGCTGCCTGCAACACAACAACACACATCATGTTTATTCATATCATCATGATATAGTGCAGCGCCCACATCTGCTCTATGTCACTGCCTATGCTGCCTGCAACACAACAACACAACACATCATGTTTATTCATATCATCATGATATAGTGCAGCGCCCACATCTCCTCTATGTTGCTGCCTGCAATACAACACAACACAACACAACAACACACAACATGTTTATTCATATCATCATGATATAGTGCAGCGCCCACATCTCCTCTATGTCACTGCCTATGCTGCCTGCAACACCACTTCTGTATATATATATATATATATATATATATATATATATATATATATATATATATATATATATATATATATATATATATATATATAAAAATAATAATAATAATAATATATGGAATTTATATAGTGCTGAATCTTGTAAAAAACAAACAAATCGAAGCGCTTGCACTCAATCATTTACAGGCATGCAACTCTCCTTAAACATAATGAGCAACAGATTTCAAATCCATGCGCGCGCACTACGCACGCACACGCACGCGCACACACACACACACACACACACATACACACACACGGAACAACACTTAGAAGGTGAAAGATGATGTTGAAAATTAGGGACAAATATAAGGGGGGAAAGTCTCAGGTAGGAAATAAGTGTGTTTTGTATATATATATATATATATGCATATACACACATCCTGTTTACTCATATCATGATGACATCTATGGACATGTACAGAGCTGTAGCTGACACTGTTGGTATATAGAATCCACATTTCCTCTATGTCAATGCAAACCACCCCCACACAAACGCACCCCCCCCCCCCCCACACACACACACACAATCACACACACAGATATAAACACACACACATCATATCTTTCTCTCTCTCTATACATATATATATACATACATATATTAACACTTTAAGAGATTGATTTTTTTAAGAAGAATCATGTGACTGTGAAGTGTGACAAGGGGAAGCAACTCTACAGGGGTGTTTCTGCTGCTGTGCTGGGCAAAATGGGGGAGGCTCTCTTCAGACTTCTGTGCAAGTGTGACACTGTTAAGAGAGTACCTGGAACACTGACTGGCTTTATCCAGCCACTACTTGTGTCACCTTCGTCAAGAAAACTGGAAAGCATCCACATGTACCCCTGACTGCGTGGTGAGACAGTGAGGGAGGCCGCCAGTGTTGCTCCGAGCCAGCCCAGGACAAGCTGGGGAAGGCTGTGGCTGTCACCCTGCAACGAGCAGCTGGGCAACAGCAGGACAGCTATGTTGCAGGAAATGAGGAAGAAACCATAACCAAAAAAACACCTATGACGACTGCTATGTTGCAGACAACGAGAGAAAGTAACCATACAAAATAAAAACCAAATCTCTGTCATCTGTTGTGAATCCCCATGATGTGCTCTAACAGGTGGTCCACAGCTCTGACCTTTGGCTTTGTTGGGGAACTTGTCTTTGAGTTGTGACCTGATGGGGATCAGCTCGGTGATGACGTCAGGCGTACACAGAAAGACGTCCACGGCGTCCTTGTCCACCAGCCCCTCCAGCATCTGATCACAGAAAACAAACCAACTAGAGTGTACCTGCATCTAAACACAGAAAACAAACCAACTAGAGTGTACCTGCATCTAAACGCAGAAAACAAACCAACTAGAGTGTACCTGCATCTAAACGCAGAAAACAAACCAACTAGAGTGTACCTGCATCTAAACGCAGAAAACAAACCAACTAGAGTGTACCTGCATCTAAACGCAGAAAACAAACCAACTAGAGTGTACCTGCATCTAAACACAGAAAACAAACCAACTAGAGTGTACCTGCATCTAAACACAGAAAACAAACCAACTAGAGTGTACCTGCATCTAAACACAGAAAACAAACCAACTAGAGTGTACCTGCATCTAAACACAGAAAACAAACCAACTAGAGTGTACCTGCATCTAAACACAGAAAACAAACCAACTAGAGTGTACCTGCATCTAAACGCAGAAAACAAACCAACTAGAGTGTACCTGCATCTCATCACAGAAAACAAACCAACTAGAGCGTACCTGCATCTGATCACAGAAAACAAACCAACTAGAGCATATTTTAATCAGTCCTGCCTGCATCCCAACAGTAAGAAACAACCAACTGAAGTGCATTTCTATGAAACCTACCTGCATCTAAACACAGAAAAACTAACCAAATCATTGTATCTCTATCAAAATAAAATAATAAATAAATAAATAAAATCTATTAGTCCATTCCGTATCTGATTAAAGAAAACCAGCCAACTCATCAGTCCCTCATGAAATCCCATCTGTGACCCAAAAATGGACACAGCCATCATGGAAGGAAGGACTGCATGTCTGTGATACTGTGGTGTAGTCATCCTTTTCTCTACCTCTCAGAAGGAGTTGTAGGGAGTTCACCTTTTTGTAGTTTACAGCTCATCAACCACAGAGGTCATGTCAGGGATAACAGTATAATCTATAGCTCATCAACCACAGAGACCACTGCAGGGATGACAGTATAATCTACAGCTCAACAAACACAGAGGTCCTGTCAGAGATGACAGTATAATCTACACCTAAAAAAACACAGAAGTCCTGTCAGGGATGACAGTATAATCTACAGCTCAACAAACACAGAGGTCCTGTCAGAGATGACAGTATAATCTACAGCTAAAAAAACACAGAGACCACTGCAGGGTTGACAGTATAATCTACAGCTCAACAAACGCTGAGACCACTGCAGGGTTGACAGTATAATCTACAGCTCAACAAACACAGAGGTCCTGTCAGAGATGACAGTATAATCTACACCTAAAAAAACACAGAAGTCCTGTCAGGGATGACAGTATAATCTACAGCTCAACAAACACAGAGGTCCTGTCAGAGATGACAGTATAATCTACAGCTAAACAAACACAGAGACCACTGCAGGGTTGACAGTAAAATCTACAGCTCAACAAACGCTGAGACCACTGCAGGGTTGACAGTATAATCTACAGCTCAACAAACACAGAGGTCCTGTCAGAGATGACAGTATAATCTACAGCTCATCAACCACAGAAGTCCTGTCAGGGTTGACAGTATAATCTACAGGTCAACAAACACAGAGGTCCTGTCAGGGATGACAGTATAATCTACAGCTAAAAAAACACAGAGGTCCTGTCAGGGATGACAGTATAATCTACAGCTCAACAAACACAGAGATCACTGCAGGGAAACAGTATAATCTACAGCTCATCAACCACAGAGGTCATGTCAGGGATGAGAGTATAATCTACAGCTCATCAACCACAGAGGTCATGTCAGGGATGACAGTATAATCTACAGCTCATCAACCACAGAGGTCATGTCAGGGATGACAGTATAATCTACAGCTCATCAACCACAGAGGTCCTGTCAGGGATGACAGTATAATCTACAGCTAAAAAACCACAAGAGGTCCTGTCAGGGATGACAGTATAATCTACAGCTAAAAAAACACAGAGGTCCTGTCAGGGATGACAGTATAATCTACAGCTCATCAACCACAGAGGTCCTGTCAGGGATGACAGTATAATCTACAGCTAAAAAAACACAGAGGTCATGTCAGGGATGACAGTATAATCTACAGCTAAAAAAACACAGAGGTCATGTCAGGGATGACAGTATAATCTACAGCTAAAAAAACACAGAGGTCATGTCAGGGATGACAGTATAATCTACAGCTCAACAAACACAGAGACCACTGCAGGGTTGACAGTATAATCTACAGCTCAACAAACGCAGAGACCACTGCAGGGTTGACAGTATAATCTACAGCTCAACAAACACAGAGGTCCTGTCAGGGATGACAGTATAATCTACACCTAAAAAAACACAGAAGTCCTGTCAGGGATGACAGTATAATCTACAGCTAAAAAAACACAGAGGTCCTGTCAGGGATGACAGTATAATCTACAGCTCAACAAACACAGAGATCCTGTCAGGGATGATTTCGCCCCCAGAAAATCAATTTGCAATTAACAAATTTCTAAAATGAAAGCTAAAAAGCTAACATTTGGATAGTCTAATTACAAGATGCATCTGCGAGTGTGTGTCTGTGACTGTGCATGACTGTGAGCATGACCCCCTGTGTGTGTGTGTGTGTGTGTGTTGTGTGTGTGTGTGTGTGTGTGTGTGTGTGTGTGTGTGTGTGTGTGTGTGTTCTTTCTTTGATTTAATGTCTGTTCACTCAAGTGATATTAGACCAAAGATAAAGTGTTACAATATATAGAGAACGTGTGTGTGCGCGCGCGTGTGTGTGTACATGCGTGTGTGTGTGTGTGTTATTAGTGTGATATCAGTGTCTGTGCACGAGTTAAAGAAAAAAAATACAAAGAAATTATGGGAGGAATGGGGATGAAGGGGGGGGGGAATGGGGATGAAGGGGGGGGGCACATTGATCAGCTTGAACTACAGCAAGAACAATTACAAAGATTTGGCCAACAGGGCTTCTAACTAAACAACTTACTATCTCCAACATAACCACATTATCAGCCAATAATTGTTCACATGACATATTTTAAATCTTATCTACATGTGTGTGTGTGTGTGTGTGCAAGCGAAAGGGGTGACAGTGAGATAGGGACTGCCTACAAAATAGAGACAAGTGAATCCATGTGAAGTAAACAGTGGAGATGTGAGGAGTCATGTGAAATAGAGATGTGTGGAGCCGTGCGAAATAGAGATTTATGGAGTCATGTGAAATAGAGATGTGTGAAGCTATGTTAAACAGATGTGTGAAGCTATGTAAACACAGATATGCACAGCCATGTGAAACAAATAGATGTGTTAAGCCATGTGAAATAGAGCAGTGAGCAGCCATGTGAAATAGAGCGGTGAAGCCACGTGAAATAGAGCGGTGAGAAGCCATGTGAAATAGAGCTGTGAGCAGCCATGTGAAATAGAGCAGCCATGTGAAATAGAGCTGTGAGCAGCCATGTGAAATAGAGCTGTGAGCAGCCATGTGAAATAGAGCTGTGGGCAGCCGTGTGAAATAGAGCTGTGAGCAGCCATGTGAAATAGAGCCGTGAGCAGCCATGTGAAATAGAGCGGTGAGCAGCCATGTGAAATAGAGCTGTGAGCAGCCATGTGAAATAGAGCGGTGAAGCCATGTGAAATAGAGCGGTGAAGCCATGTGAAATAGAGCTGTGAGCAGCCATGTGAAATAGAGCGGTGTGAAGCCATGTGAAATAGAGCTGTGAGCAGCCATGTGAAATAGAGCTGTGAGCAGCCGTGTGAAACAGAGCTGTGAGCAGCCATGTGAAATAGAGCCATGAGCAGCCGTGTGAAACAGAGCTGTGAAGCCATGTGAAATAGAGCTGTGGGAAGCCATGTGAAATAGAGCTGTGAGAAGCCATGTGAAATAGAGCTGTGAGAAGCCATGTGAAATAGAGCTGTGAGCAGCCATGTGAAATAGAGCTGTGAGCAGCCATGTGAAATAGAGCTGTGAGCAGCCATGTGAAATAGAGCTGTGAGCAGCCATGTGAAATAGAGCCGTGAGCAGCCATGTGAAATAGAGCTGTGAGCAGCCATGTGAAATAGAGCTGTGAGCAGCCATGTGGAATAGAGCTGTGAGCAGCCATGTGAAATAGAGCAGCCATGTGAAATAGAGCTGTGAGCAACCATTTGAAATAGAGCTGTGAGCAGCCATGTGAAATAGAGCTGTGAGCAGCCATGTGAAATAGAGCAGCCATGTGAAATAGAGCGGTGAAGCCATGTGAAACAGAGCTGTGAGAAGCCATGTGAAATAGAGCTGTGAGCAGCCGTGTGGAAAAGAGCGGTGAAGCCACGTGAAATAGAGCCGTGAGCAGCCATGTGAAATAGAGCTGTGAGCAACCATGTGAAATAGAGCTGCCATGTGAAATAGAGCGGTGAGAAGCCATGTGAAATAGAGCTGTGAGCAGCCATGTGAAATAGAGCAGCCATGTGAAATAGAGCCGTGAGCAGCCATGTGAAATAGAGCTGTGAGCAGCCATGTGAAATAGAGCTGTGAGCAGCCATGTGAAATAGAGCTGCCATGTGAAATAGAGCGGTGAGAAGCCATGTGAAATAGAGCTGTGAGCAGCCATGTGAAATAGAGCTGTGAACAGCCATGTGAAATAGAGCTGTGAGCAGCCATGTGAAATAGAGCTGCCCTGTGAAATAGAGCGGTGAGAAGCCATGTGAAATAGAGCTGTGAGCAGCCATGTGAAATAGAGCTGTGAACAGCCATGTGAAATAGAGCTGTGAGCAGCCATGTGAAATAGAGCTGTGAACAGCCATGTGAAATAGAGCTGTGAGAAGCCATGTGAAATAGAGCTGTGAGCAGCCATGTGAAATAGAGCTGTGAACAGCCATGTGAAATAGAGCTGTGAGCAGCCATGTGAAATAGAGCCGTGAGCAGCCATGTGAAATAGAGCTGTGAGCAGCCATGTGAAATAGAGCAGCCATGTGAAATAGAGCTGTGAAGCCATGTGAAATAGAGCTGTGAGCAGCCATGTGAAATAGAGCTGTGAACAGCCACGTGAAATAGAGCAGCCATGTGAAATAGAGCTGTGAGAAGCCATGTGAAATAGAGCTGTGAGCAGCCATGTGAAATAGAGCAGCCACGTGAAATAGAGCTGTGAAGCCATGTGAAATAGAGCTGTGAACAGCCATGTGAAATAGAGCTGCCATGTGAAATAGAGCGGTGAGAAGCCATGTGAAATAGAGCTGTGAGCAGCCATGTGAAATAGAGCTGCCATGTGAAATAGAGCGGTGAGAAGCCATGTGAAACAGAGCTGTGAGCAGCCATGTGAAATAGAGCAGCCATGTGAAATAGAGCTGTGAGAAGCCATGTGAAATAGAGCGGTGTGGGGACACATGAAGAACACAGAGGTCAAAGGTCAGGACACAGTGCAATCAGTGAATCGGAGGGGGAAGGGGGGGGGGGGGGGGGGGGGGGGGACTTTGTGTCTCCTTCCCTCCATCAGGGAGGTTGGGACCAGCCCCGCAGGGCAGTGTGTCTGGGCATTCTGAAACCAGCACAGCCCAGCACACAGTATGCATGCTAGGTATGTCCACGCCACCAGCCATAGGGGGCTACTTTTCTACAGACGATGGCCGGGGTTTTCACCTGCCCGCAAGGTGTTGTTAGGATTGCATTCATTCCTTCATAGGACGGACCTCAGTTCCCTTTCCTCAGCTGAGGAGCGTTCAGAGACTGGAGAGAGAACTGTGGTGAACTGCAGGCAAGAGTCTCCTGAAGCAGACAGCGGACCAGAGACTCCATCCAAGGCACACCCTCACCTCAGTCATGTTCAGTGCCAAGCTGGCTGTTCTGACCTTGGCTGGCTGTTCTGACCTTGGCTGGCTGTTCTGACCTTGGCTGGCTATTCTGACCCTTGGCTGGCTGTTCTGACCTTGGCTGGCTATTCTGACTTTGGCTGGCTGTTCTGACCTTGGCTGGCTATTCTGACCTTGGTTGGCTATTCTGACCCTTGGCTGGCTGTTCTGACCTTGGCTGGCTATTCTGACCCTTGGCTGGCTGTTCTGACCCTTGGCTGGCTATTCTGATCTTGGCTAGCTGTTCTGTAGGGGGAGAAGAGGTGGGGAGGATGAGGGGGGGGGGGGGGGGGTGTAAGACAGAAAGAATGCCATGGAAGGAGGAGGACTGCTACAGTGTTGTGCGTACACGCACACCCACACCCACACACCCACATCCCCACACAGCCCCCTCACCATCTTCACCACGTCAGCGCAGCCCACAAAGGACGCCCCCAGGCTCCGCGCTTTGGCCACGTCCTTCTCCTCCTGCAACAGCCAGCAGTCCACTCTTCTTTAACTGTGTGCATCACACACACACACACACACACACACACACCACACACACACACACACACACACACACACACACAAGCACACACACACACACACAAGCACACACACCTATCTATGCAAACAACCATCTGAGCATGTACACAAGTATGCACGCACAGACACAGAAACAAACAGGCGATATATCTCTGCAACGATCAGGTACAGCCAGCAGCTGAGTGCTGTGTGTCCACACACAATCAGGGTGTTGTCGTCCTTACAACTCGCCACCACAACACACCAGCCGCAGTTCACAGACTGAAGCCTGAAAAGAGAGCATACCCGCATCACCAACACCTTGAATGTCATGTGAAACAATTTGCTGAGAGACTACCTTTACTAATTGTTCTTTATTACAATCTCAATGTCACTTTTTCCAGACTGTCATAATCCCTCTCTTCATCTCCTCCCTTACCTCCACAGGCACTGCAGTCATAGGGACACGGCACTGAAGACATGTTCCCCAGATTCCTCCATCTATGTCAGTCACATGCCACTTCCTAACTTCCTCATTATCTCCCTTTATTCAGGTACCCATCATTCATTTATTGACATGTCTGCTTGTTGTTTCTCTATAGCTCAAAAAAATTAATGGGAATAAACTGTTGTGAATTATGAACACAGTGAGGTGGAGTCAGACAAGAAGAAGGGAGATCACTCTTTCATTTTATGCTAATTGATGGATTGAGTCCTTCGGATGAGACTATAAACCGAGGCCCCGTGTGCATACGCATGCAGAACATCTTGCGCACACGTTAAATCCTGTTCTGCTTTTCGAAAGAGTAGGCCATTGTGTGCCGGTGGGAACAGATGACAAAATTTACAAAACCGCATACACACGGGGACTGGATGCAAAAAAGCACATGAGTGCTTATTCCATTATCCTCGATTAAAAATTTTTTTTTTAATCTGAGCGCTTTGATTTGTTGCTTTACAAGATTCAGCGCTATATAAATTCCATACATCATTATTATTATTATTATTATTATTATTGACTGATCGACTGGTGGTAGTTGTCGACCTCTGTGTGATCAACTTACCAAGGTACATCATCATCATTGTTTTGGATACATTTTCTAATGTATGAAAAGGAAATATCTAGGTTAAACAAAAAAGGAGGTTGATTTTTATTTTTATTTAAATAAAAAAGATTCCCCAAGCAAAACTGACCTTGCAGAAGACGGCGATTTTACGCTCCACAGCCACGTCAAACTGGTGCGGCAACAAGACCGTTCCTTTGACGCCGGGTAAAAACTTGTTCTGCACACAGACAAGTCAGGACTGGCAAACACACCAACGCACCAGCTCCCATGCCAAAGCCCCAGTCAGAAAAAAGCCACAATAATAATAATAATGTATGGAATTTATATAGCAATCATACAGAAAATGTCTTACTCCAGCTGCCATCCTTCGGATGAGACTATAAACCAAGGCCTTGTGTGCGAACGCATGCAGAACATCTTGCATACACATTAAATCCTGTTCTGCTTTTTGAAAGAGTAGGCCATTGTGTGCCGGTGGGAACAGATGACAAAATTTACAAAACCGCATATACACGGGGACTGGATGTAAAAAAAAGCACATGAGTGCTTATTCCATTATCCTCGATTTAAAAATTAAACAAAATTTTTAAAAGGGCAAGGTGCTTAGAAAACCAGATCCTGATTAGAACCTAGAGAATATGGCTACAATCCACAGTTAGCTTTCACAGCATACCAAACAGAATCATAGGGAAACTGCTGCTACAACAAGGCTACAATCCACAGTTAGCTTTAACACCACACCAAACAGAATCATAGGTAAGCTGGGTGTAAAATAAAGCTGCTATCTAATCTATAGCCTTCTTCCACATTGTAAAAAGGCTTTCACTTCTATCGAAACAGTTACAGTATATAAATCATCTCTGTAAAATAAAATACCACCTCCATAAAACAATGCCCTTTCATTTCTATCATAACAAAATATTTCATCTCTGAACAATAAAGGCTTTAACATAGTAACCAAACATTGTCTCTGGTTTAAAAATAAAAAAATGTTTTTAAAGGCTCCCAATATCACAAGCAGACTGCAAAGTGTCCAAAAGAGAGGGCAGGAAACAACATAAGGATTCCGTGTCTTTGGTGTGTGTGTGTGGGGGGGGGGGGGGGGGGGGGGGGGGGGCAAAACCTTTTTGCTGGTCTTGAGGTCCAGCTGCATGACAGCGTAGACGAAGCCCTCCATGTTGTCCAGCATGCTGGGCTCTGCCAACTCCTGGTGGCGCTCCAGGCACTCCTGCAGGGAGAACTTGGGCCGCGGGTAGTGGGCTCGAATCCACACATCATCCACAGGCACCCGAGACAGGAAGACCTCAGAGTGTGTCGACACTTTCTTCACTGCGACTAATCTGGGGCAGAAAAAATGATGCAGAGAAAAACTCATTTATGGTTTTTTATGTTTCTGAAAACTGTAACAATTTTAGCAAGCAGATTAACAGCACAGGAGACAAATGGATGAATAGGCTATGTCTGAGTCACAGCTTTGTCTTTTAACCAAAAAGAAACAAAAAGACAGAAAGAAAAGAAAAACAAGTCTATGAACCATTAATATTAATAATAATAATAATAATAATAACAATAACACATGGAATTTATATAGCACTATATCTTGCAATACACAAATCAAAGCGCTTTCATTCATCCTACTCATTCACATGCACCCAGTTACAATTAACAGGTGGTTTTTTTTTAAAAATTCAAATGTATACATACACACACGCACGCACGAACGCATACGCACACTCACAAACACACATAAAGGTTGTACACCCCAGCAGGATGATGGGGCGTTTGACAGGTGAGGGCAGGGACAAAAAGTGAAATGGAACAAGAGGGGAGAATCTTAGGTTTGAAATAAATGTGTCTTGAGGCCAGATTTAAAAGCGTCATAAGAAGGCTTTTGGTGAAGGGAGAGAGGGAGGTCATTCCAGATCGATAGACCAGAAACAGAGAAAGAGCGACAGCCAACGGTGGACTGGTTAAATCTAGGTATTCTTAAGCACAAGGTATCTGCAGCAGAGCGGAGGGAATGAGAAGGAGTGTACATGTAAAGACATTCACAGAGGTAGGAAGGTGCTGTTTTATGGAGACATTTATAACAGAGGGTACTGATCTTATAGTTTACTCTCTGTGGCACAAGCAACCAGTGGAGAGATGGCAAGAGAGGAGTAATGTGCTCAGAATTTTTCTTTCTGAGGACTAATTGAGCTGCAGAGTTTTGTATACGTTGAAGGGAGTGGATAGATGATGCTGGCAGACCAGCCAGAATACAATTGCAAAAGTCCAGATGTGAGAGAATGAGAGATGTGACTAGTTTGGATGTTGCATCAGTGGACAGGTACTTTCGAACTGCACTGTTGCACCGCAATTGATAATAGCATGACTGGCAGGTCTGGGTGATGAATTTTTGCATGGAGATTGTGTTGTCGATAACGACCCCTAGATATTTCACAGCAGTGGATAGAGGGACAGATGTATTGCCAAATTCTATTGAAGATGTTGTGATGGAAGAGAGTTTGTGTTTGGTCCCTACAAGCATGGCTTTGGTGTTATCTGCAGTTAGCTGTAATTTGTTCTGTATCATCCAATTTTGGATATCTTGAAGGCAGTAGGACATATTAATCAAGAGAGAAGGCAGATTTTCAAGGGTATCACTGCTAAGAATCTGAGTCATCTGCATAAAAATGATGGTTGATCTGATGACGATTTATTATGTGTGAAACTGCAAGAGGAGCAGTGTAGAGAGTGAAAAGAGCTGCTCTAAGAACCAGCTCAGTAACATTGTACTGTAGCCCTCACTCAGCCCCAAACAGAACACTGCACTCTCTCTGTGGCCTGATTTCAATCAGATGACAACTACAACCCCCCTGATATCCCCACCAAGCTGAAACAATAGTTCTGAGGAAATTACAAAAGCACGGTCTGTGCTGGCCTCTTTCACAGACCATCAAATCAATCATGAAACCAAAACAACAAAAATGTCCACAAAGAATCTGTTCACAATGATATCAATTCTTTATTTTTTTCACATTTTACTTGTTTCTTTAGGTATCCATATCCTAAGATGATTTTACATCCTAAAAACGTTCCTCCCCTTTAAATATCATGAATATAAAATCAGCTGATTTATCTGATTTTGGGGGTAAAATCAGGCAACACCAATCAGCTGTTCTGATTTTAGTATAAACATGAAGAGCCTCACTTTTGCTTGGCTTTTTTGGTCCATTTCTCCTTCTGTTTGGGTTCAGTGGGAGCTTTGTAGCGGGTTTTCTTCTGGTTTCTGTGCCGAACCTGACTGAGCAGTGGGCAGATGGTGGCTCGCAAGCTGCAGGGAGAGCAGCGCTGTGCTGACACAGCAGACAGCAGCCCTGAGGTCAGCATGGCCAGCCCTGCACACAACAGTATTCATGTCAGGGAAAAGATGGAAGAAAATGCATGGGTTCAAAATATGCCACCATTATTTTCAAGATAAACTGGTCAATCCCTCAATCAATTAGTGAATTAATGAACAAACCTGCCTATCAATCTGTCAATCAAGAAATCAATCTTTTCTGCCTGAAAGTAGAAGAAACATTTTTGCTACATTTACTAGGAAGTCCCCAAATATCAGTAATAGATAATGTTCTTAATATCCTTAGACATTCCCTGCAGGGATGCCAGGGGCCTGTCAGTATAGATAGCATCCCCACCTTCTGGAAAATCTGGGCAAGGAATTCCCTCTTCTCTATTTTCTCTTTGTTTCTGCCTTGTTCCTTTCCTTCCTCAGTTCCTACCACCTCCGTTTTGTTTCTGTTCTGCCTTCTTGGTCCATTCTCCTGCCTTGTTTTGAAAGACTTCAAAGATAACAATTCCCTCCCACACCATAGTCAGATGAGCTTGGCCTGACACGTCAGGCGCTGAACAGCAGTGCAAGACATTTCCAGTCATATGACAGGCAACAATAGCTGCTGTCCGACTCTGAGTGTGCCACAAGAAGATAACCTTAGACTGGGTACAAAGTCAACAGCTTTAGATCTATGCTTTCGACTTCTGACAAATGGGCAAAAGAATCTTTTCTTTCTGAAAACATGATGACATTTGATTTGGTTTTGATGATTGATCACTTCTCAGTTAAATAGGTCATAAATGCATCCATATGTTATAAATTATTCCATGACTTCACATGCTAAGCCACTCAAGCTTACTGATCTAGAATCATCAACCATTAATTTGGATCCTGCTTTGACAATTGCTTACATAACCTCTGCATTCTTCCATTCACCTGGACTACAACTACCTCCAAGGATTCAAGGAATATTAGTCTATTGCAATACATATGCACAAGAAAAGCTAATTCATGACACTGTTAAATAAATTCAATTATAGATTATAATTCATGAAGGTTAATTATAATAATATGGATAGAGAATTTTCTTCCTCTTTGCAGTGGAAGCTTATAGTGCTCACTAAACACACAACAAATGTGGCAAATACTGGCAACCAAATATACATTATGCATCCTGCAAACGTGAAACACTTATGACAAACATTCCACCGCTTTCATTCTACTTAGTTTCAGGGTCCTTCCCCTTCCTCATAAACACTGACCTTGAAGTTCGAGTCTCTCTATCTCATCTAATGATCTATCCCCCTCTCCCTTTCACCCCTGTGTGTGTGTGTGTGTGTGTGTGTGTGTGTGGGGTGTGTGTGTGTGAGAGAGAGAGAGAGAGAGAGAGGAGAGAGAGAGAGAGAGGGGGGGGGGGGGGGAGAAAACTCGAACTTGAACTGTTTATAATTAATAATAATAAAAATAATAAATGGAACTTATATAGCGCTATATCTTGCAAAGACAAATCAAAGCGCATGCATTCAACCTAATCTCACACAGTCATGCAATCAATGATAAATAATCAATAGTTTAAACAAACAGATATTTACAAACATGGTGCGCTGCAGACAAAATCTATGAAACAAAATGTAAATAGTCAAATGTTTTTCAAAAGCACACACACACTCACACAGGTCGTATACTTTAGCAGGGTGATAGGGCATGGGTTAGTGAAGGTGGGATAGCTCTGATATGAAACAGGAGGGGAGTGGGGGGGGGGGGGGGATCTTAGGTTTGAAATAAATATGTCTTGAGGCTGGATTTAAAAGTGTCATAACTAGGTTTCTGGCGGAGAGAGAGGGAGCTCATTCCAGGTCGATGGACCCGAAATAAAGAGCGGCGGCCAACAGTGGATTGGTTGAATCTAGGTATTCGTAGGCACAAGGTATCTGCAGTAGAGCGGAGGGAATGTGAAGGAGTGTACAGGTTAAGACATTCACAGAGGTAGGAGGGTGCAGTTTTGTGGAGACATTTGTAACAGAGGGCACTGATCTTATAATTTACTTTCTGTGGCACAGGCAGCCAGTGGAGAGATTGCAAGAGAGGGGTAATGTGCTCAGATTTTTTTCTTTCTGAGAACTAGTCAAGCTGCGGAGTTTTGTATACGTTGAAGGGAGTGGAATAGATGATGCTGGAAGACCAGACAAAAGAGAATTGCAATAGTCCAGACGTGAAAGAATGAGAGAAGTGACAAGTTTGGCTGTTGCATCGGTGGACAGGTACTTTCGAATAGCACTAATACGCTGTAATTGATAGTAGCACAATTGACAGGTCTGGGTGATGGAATTTTTTCATAGAGAGTGTGTTGTCGATAACGACACTAGATACTTCACAGCAGTGGATAGAGGGACTGATTTTATTGCCGAGTTCTGTTGAAGCTTTTGAAAATGGAAGAGAGTTTGTGTTTGGTCCCTACAAGCATGGCTTCAGTTTTATATGCATTTAGCGTAATTTGTTCTGTTTTCATCCCGTTTTGAATATCTTCAAAACAGCGGGCCTATTTGTCAGGAGAGAAGGCAGATTTTTAAGAGTAAACTGCTTTGAATTGAGAGTCATTGCGTAAAAATGATGGTTGATTTGATGACGGTTTATTATATGTGACAGTGGGGCGTGTAAAGAGTGAAAAGAACAGGGCCTAGAACTGATCCCTGTGGGACTCCCCATTCCAGTTTGGAGGTATTGATTGAATCTTGTTTACTGCAACTGTCTGGAATCGGTCAGTTTAAAGGGATGAATTAAACCAGGTGAGGGCTGTGCCAGTAACACTGAAATTTTTTGAAGACGGGAGAGAAGAATTGAGTGGTCTATAGTATCAAAAGCTGCTGATAAGTTGAGTAGAGTGAGAAGGGAGATTTTCCCTGAGTCAGAAGCGAGTAGAAGCTGTTTTAAAGTGTGTACTAGGGTGGTTTCAGTGCTGTGGTTGACGTGTTTGGCAGGGCTTTAAACTCAGGAGAAGATTGTTGGAGGAAGGTTGGTTGTTGAGCTGTTTGAGAATACCTTTTCAAGGACTTTAGAAATAAAAGGTGATTGGAAAAAGGTTATATTTCTTCAGAATGTTAGGGTCACGGTCATGCTTTTTGAGTAGGGTGTGTATGAGTTTTTTAGAGCTGTGGAACATTTCCCGAAACAAGGTGGGTTTATATTTTCTGATAGGGGTATGAGTTGGGTAGGCACTGTGTGAAAAGAGAAAAGGTATGGGGGGTTTTGGGTAATGGATAAGCAAGGGCTTTTTTTTACATGCTCTCACAAAAAAGGAAAAAAAAAGAAGAAAAAAAAAAAAAAAAAGAAAAGGGAAAAAACCCCCAAAAAAACCCCACACACAAAAACTCTCCTTTTCTCTTTTCTTTTC
>CM054134.1:7258744-7271527 GCA_028751875.1 Rapana venosa | reverse complement strand
CCCCATACCCCCACACCACCACATCCTCACCACCACCATCCACCAACACACACCACCATCCTCACCATCACCATCCCACCACCACCACACCACCACCACCACCACCACTTTCACCACCATCATCACCACCAGGCTATCACCTTGTTCTGCTTGGCACCACCACCACCACCACCACCATCACCACCACCACCATCACCACCACCATCACCACCACCACCACCACCACCATCATCATCATCACCACCACCACTACCACCACCACCATCATCACCACCACCACACACCACCACCACCACCACCACCATCATCAGCACCACCACCATCATCACCACCACCACCACCATCCTCACAACCACCCACCATCAGCAGCACCACCACCATCATCATCACCCACCACCACCACTACCACCACCACCATCATCACCACCACCACCACCACCACCATCAGCAGCACCCACCACCATCATCACACACCACCACCACACATCCTCACCATCACAACCACCACCACCCTCACCACCACCATCCTCACCATCACCATCCTCATCAGGCCATCACCTTGTTCTGTTTGGCATCATTACCATCACCATCACCACCACCACCACCACCATCATCATAATCATCAGGCCATCAACTTGTTCTGTTTGGCATCATCACCATCACCACCACCACCACCACCACCACCATCCTCACCATCACCATCACCATCATCAGGCCCTCACCTTGCTCTGTTTGGCATCATCACCATCACCACCACCACCATCCTCACCATCACCATCCTCACCATCACCATCATCAGGCCCTCACCTTGTTCTGCTTGGCATCATCACCATCACCATCACCACACCACCATCATCATCACCATCCTCACCCTCCTCATCAGGCCCTCACCTTGTTCTGCTTGGCATCATCACCATCACCATCCTCACCACCATCACCATCACCACCATCCTCACCCTCCTCATCAGGCCCTCACCTTGTTCTGCTTGGCATCATCACCATCATCATCCTCACCACCATCACCATCACCACCATCCTCACTCTCCTCATCAGGCCCTCACCTTGTTCTGCTTGGCATCATCACCATCACCATCCTCACCACCATCACCATCACCACCATCCTCACCCTCCTCATCAGGCCCTCACCTTGTTCTGCTTGGCATCATCACCATCATCATCCTCACCACCATCACCATCACCACCATCCTCACTCTCCTCATCAGGCCCTCACCTTGTTCTGCTTGGCATCATCACCATCACCATCCTCACCACCATCACCATCATCCTCACCATCCTCATCAGGCCCTCACCTTGTTCTGCTTGGCATCATCACCATCACCATCACCACCACCACCATCATCATCACCATCCTCACCCTCCTCATCAGGCCCTCACCTTGTTCTGCTTGGCATCATCACCATCACCATCACCACCACCACCATCATCATCACCATGCTCACCCTCCTCATCAGGCCCTCACCTTGTTCTGCTTGGCATCATCACCATCACCATCCTCACCACCATCACCATCATCCTCACCATCCTCATCAGGCCCTCACCTTGTTCTGCTTGGCATCATCACCATCCTCACCACCATCACCATCATCCTCATCAGGCCCTCACCTTGTTCTGCTTGGCATCATCACCATCACCATCCTCACCACCATCACCATCATCCTCACCATCCTCATCAGGCCCTCACCTTGTTCTGCTTGGCATCATCACCATCACCATCCTCACCACCACCATCCTCACCATCATCCTCACCCTCCTCATCAGGCCCTCACCTTGTTCTGCTTGGCCAGGTCCAGGGCCAGGAACCTCTCTCTGTCCAGGTACAGAGGCAGCAAGGTCTCCAGCATGGCCCTCAGCTTGCCGTCACACTTCTCCTCGCCTACACACATGTAATGTACCCATGCATGGCATGCATGCATGTATGCATGCACGCATGCACGCGCGCGCACGTCCATATACACACACATTCATGCACACACGCACACACACACGAGCTCGCGCTAGCACGTGCACACACACTCACAATACAACACACACACACAACACAACACAACATACACAACATACACACGCACAACACAACACAACACACACAAACATACACACACACGCACGCACGCACACACACACACACACACACACACACACACACACATAAAAAAATAATGTTAACATGATGATGTGATAATGATGGTGGTGGCGGCGGTGGTGGTGGTGGAGGCTGTGATGATGATGATGATGATGACGACGATGATGACGATGATGACGACGATGATGATGACAACTACAATTATAATAAAGAACATCTCATACAGAAAGAGAAGGCCATTGTGTGCGGTGGGAACACATGACAAAATTTACAAAACCGCATTATCCTCGATATAAAATGAAATTATAAAACAAAATTTTAAAAATCATGCCATCTGAGCGCTTTGATTTGTTGCTTTACAAGATTCAGCGCTATATAAATTCCATACATCATTATTATTATTATTATTATTATTATTATTATTATTATTATTATTATATATATATATAGCCTTTAGATTCTTATGTTCTCATAAATTTCACCTTGCGCATGTACTACGCAAAAACCTCGAAAGAAAACAAGACAGTAGGCCTATGTACTGGGATATTTATTGCCTCTTATCTGGTGACAGGAACAGAAAGAAGCGAACTGTGTAAGTAAACCAGAGGCAGTGTACTACCGTTCAAAGCACGGGTTTGGTAAAATTAAGGTTGTGACAGTTTTTACGATCTCCCATGTCAACTTCGAGTGCAGATATACCAGTGCCTTACTTCCCTTTATGTATGTGTTTACGCAGGCAGAAGATCAAAATTTATTATGCACGTTAAAGATCCCGCAATCCATGTCAGCGTTCGGTGGGTAACGGAAACACACGAACATACCCAGCATGCATCGTGTACAAGAAATGAGCTTCTCTGAAGTCGGAACGAGTCTGTTGGTTGAGGTCAGCAGGCAGACCTTCGGCAAATTATCACAAACACAGGAGGAGATCAGGCACCACGCATTTAAACCTGATAAGGAAAAGTTAAGAAGAGAGAGAGAGAGAGAGAAGATGAGAGAGAGAGAGAGAGAGAGAGAGAGAGAGAGAGAGAGAGAGAGAGAGAGAGAGAGAGAGGAAGGGACAGACAGACACAGAGAGAGACAGACAGACAGAGACAGAGAGACAGACAGAGACAGACAGAGGCAGAGAGAAAGAGAGAGACAGAGAGGCAGAAAGAGAAAACACAGACAGACAGACAGACAGACAGACAGACAGACAGAGAGAGAGAGAGAGAACAATTTTGGAACAATTTTTATTTTTCAGAGGGTAATAGATTAAGCATTACATTGCTTTTTTACTCCAGCCCTCGGGGGAAAAAAAGAAGAAATAAATAATAAGGAAAAAATGTGCATATGTCAGAATTGCATAGAAAACAATACACACACATACTTGTGCGCGCATGCGCGCGCGCGCGCGCGCACACACACACACACACACACTGAAAAGCAAGCAAGATATAGAATACATCATGAGAGAGAGAAGGAGAGAGAGAGAGAGAGAGAGAGAGAGAGAGAGGAGAGAGAGAGAGAGTGTTAAGATATACATAGAAATGATGGAAAACAAACAAAATTAATAGGAATGCATACTAACAAAATTAACTATACCATCCGGGGAGACAACTTATGTGACTGAAACTACTATCGGTTCGATCAAAACATTTGTGGTGAAAACAGTGTGACATTTTTATGAGTCATCAGAAAATCATAGAACAGACTTTTAAATCTTGAAAACTTTGTTTCATTTTTTAGAAAGGTTGGGAGCCTATTCCAAAACCAGCTCCCGCTATAAACTAGACTTGATTTGAATAGAGTAATAGCTGGTAAAGGGAGATTAATTTATGTGAGTGTCGAAAGTTGTTTTCGCTGAACATGCTGCTCAAGGAAGATGGGGGCACTACCATGAAGAATTTTATGCATTAGTACACCTTTATTAAATAGCAATCTTGTTTTGAGAGGAAGGATGTTGACATTTTTGTAATTGAAAATGTTAATGAAGATGACTTACCTATTACTATTTTGACAGCTCGTTTGTGTATACTGATTAATGGTTTGAATAGGTTATTACTGGCTAAATCCCACAATGTAGATGCATAATCCACAATAGACTGAATAAATGAATAAAAAAAATATTTTTCTCGCATGCAGATTCAGAAAGTGTTTGATCTTATTTAACTGGTAGGTTTTGGAGGCAATTTTCTTTGTTAGATTACGTATATGTACAGACCAAGACAAATTATTATCGATGGTTATCCCCAAAATTTTGTGACTAGAAACTTCTTCAATTTTAACACTGTTGACATAAATAGAAGGTAAGTTTATGTTAAGATTTTGACGTTTTTGTCTTGTTGATAACAGCATGAATTTTGTTTTACCTGGATGAACGGCCATGTGGTTCATTTGTGTCCAGTTGACAACTATGTTGATATTCTCTTGTAAACTTTGACATACTTGGAGAGGGTTTTTGTGGCTAGTATCAAGAGTTGTATCATCTGCAAATAGTTCATTTTGTACATTTATACTCAATGGCAGGTCATTTATATACAGAAGAAACAGCAAGGGACCAAGCACTGATCCTTGTGGAACACCAAAGCTATTAAGAAGAAAACTTGAAGAAGTGTTGTTTAGATATACCTTTGAAGTCTGTCAGAAAGGAATGATGAGATAAGTGTGATGGTACTAGGGGATAGTTTGTAGACTGCAAGCTTCCGTAGTAGAAGTCTGTGGTCTATAATATCAAAGGCTTTAGCAAAATCAATAAAGGTATACCTGTAAATTCCTTTTTATTCATATTATGCAACCATCTGTCGGTCATTTTTACAAGGGTAGTGTGGCAGGAATGGTTTGCTCTAAATCCAGACTGGTTAGGGTGTAGCAGATTATATTTGTTTAAGTGGGCTAGTAAACATTTATGAATGTGCTGCTCTAATGGTTTTGAAAGAGTGGACATATTGAAATTGGTCTGTAGTTTGATGGTTCTGAGGTATTTCCTGATTTATGTAAAGGAATAACTTTTGCCTGTTTTAAGATTCTAGGAAATGTGTTTTTACTTATGCAAAGATTATAAATATATGTAGTGTTTCAGCTATAACTGATGCAGATAGTTTAAGAATTTTCCCATCTATTCCATCAAGTCCACGAGTTGATGATTGCTTCAGACGATTTAAAGCAGTGAAACCTCGTTAACTGTAATAAATGTTAACTCAATTTTAGATTCATATTTTTACTGTCGCAAAAAGCTTTCAAGTTTTTTAAGTCATTGTCTTCTGATTTGTCCTCAGAGATTAACTGGTCTGCAACGGTTGAGAAATGAAGATTTAATGCATCAGCAGTAATATCACAGCCAACGTTTGAGCTTTTATGAAAACTTTTGTTGGTGAGCTGGTTAATAGTTTTCCAAATACATTTACTCTCCCTGTTGTTTTTAAGAAGCTCTCCAAAATACTTTTTTTTCTCAGTTCGTAAAAGTGAAGTTACATAATTTCTTTGTTTCTTATAATCTTCTCGGGAACCTTTCTTTAATAGGTAATCCCTATGATGTATATTTTTCTGTATTTCGTTAGTAAGCCATGGTGGTTTTGTTTTGTATTTAACTCTTTTTAATTTGTAGTGGAGCATGTTTATTATAAACATTATAAAAGATAGAATACCAATATTCAGTGGCTATATTAGGATCAGTAATTTGATAAACATCACTCAAACGTGAATTCAGAAGGTCCTGTAGAAAAACGTTGCTGTTAAAGTGTGAGAAATTCCTAAAAGTTATAGTTTTATGGCTAACTTTTGGAATTTTTACTCCTTTTTTGGACCATGTTATACATATAGGAAAGTGATCACTGCAACCGGAAAGTGGAACATTTATCTCTATAATAGTGTCTTTATTTATAACATATATATGATCTATTAAAGTTTTTGAAATATTTGTAATACGAGTTGGTATAGTTATCAATTGTTTCAAGTTGAAAGATTCAGTTGTGTGTATCCAATGATTATTAGGTTTTAATAAATCAATATTGAAGTCACCTAATAAAACAATATCATCATAATCTTTATCTATGCTATCCATCATTAAAATATAGTGATCAATCCACTCTGCTTTTTCTTTGGGATTTCTGTAAAGAAAACATAAAAGAATTGGTCTGGAATTCCTTAGTTTAATTTCAATCCAAATCGTTTCTATATTGAAGTTGTTCTAAACTTTTAACTCTTTTGAACTGAACTGAGTGATGAATATAAAACAACTATACCAGTTTCTTTAGGAATAAGGGGAATCTCTGCGAATGGTATTGTAGCCTGGTACTGAGATGTCATGTCTGAAATATGGGAGGATAAATGGGTTTCTGTAAAACCAAATACATGGAAATTTGTTCCTGAATTTGACAATATAGAAGATATTTCTGTCATTTTGTGTACTGCATGGTTGATATTAAGATGACCAATTCGCAGGCCATCCTTAGATAACCAACGATTGTTTTGATGATCCATAGTCAAAATGAATTGCTTGTATCATACAATCTAATCACTAATTCATACAGTTTATTCAACGCAAGATCAGAGTACCGTCATCAAATAACACACATATAATGGCAATAAAATACAACTATAGGAAAAATGAAACAAGATCAAGTAAGCTATATATGAAAAATCCCAAGGCACAAAAAATATTTACACAGGGAAGTATGACCCCACTTTCGATGAAGTGTTACTTTTCCAAAGAACACAATGTTTAGTGTAATTATACCAACAAAACAAAACAACAACAACAACAAACCCTGCAAAATCCCTATAAGAAAAAGGATCAAAATGCAGAAGGAAAAAACCTCAAAAATGCCAAAACCTTGTTTCCGTTACCAATCTCCGAACAAATGTTTTTCTCTCAGGTTATTCACACAGCCATTGGAGCATTTGGAACTACAACATTCAAACACCATCACACATCATTATTCATTTGAAAATTCTAGACAAAAAAGTAAAGACATGCAATATACACATTCCCATTTCTATCTGTGCATGGGGTAAGGGGTTCTACCCTGATTTGCCATTATTTGAGAGGCCATGGAGAGCAAGTCTAAAGCATATGGATGGATATGTCCTCTAAAAGGAGGGTGGATGCTAGGGAACTGATCAGATGTTACAGAAGCATCTTGTTCTGGAGGAAGGTGGAGGTTGTGTGCTTCATGGGATGACAGAGGAGATGGAAAGGGATAGGAGAAACTTCTTCCAAGATTTGTGTAGTTTGAATGCAAAGAGGGATGTTGAACAGAAGATACTGGGAAGGGAGCATTAGATATGTTTTCACGTGGCCTTGATCTGAGAGGTGGGTAGTGAAAAAGGGAGGAGGACATGCTGCATTGCCATTGTATGCGTGGTGATCCTGATGGTTGGCATGAGACCTAGACAGAGTTTCTGTAGAATTAGAAGTATGAGAAGGGGAGAACCTCTGCTGAGGATATATCCTAGGGCCTCTACTTGTCCTACTTTGTTGTGGTCTATAGCTGCTGAACACTGTCTGATGATATCTGTCATCTTTTGATGAACTACTTGGGAGTGAGGTGGAAACATCTCGCCCTATGTCTTGTTGTGGTAAGCAGGTGGTTGATATACCCTGCTCCCTGAAGAATAACTGTCCTGAAATTTGCCTTGTTGGTGATCATTTCTGTCATTAAGATCATAAGGGCGGCCATCAGTTTCATGCATGTTATTTGCATTATTCTTATCAGAATTGCGGTGCTCATGTGTTATTCCAGGCAAGCCAGAGATTGTTTGCAATTTTGGAAGTGCTCTTTCACTGGGGTGAGTAAGATTGAAATAAAGAGCTAAACGAGGAGATCCAGAACTAGTAGTGAAAGTATTTGTGTGATTCAATGAATGTGGTGCTTGACTGATGACAGACTGTTTGAAGTTTCTGTTGGAAGGAATAATGAAAGTGTTAAGGTGATGTCGACCTCTAGCTGGGATTATGGAACTCATACTGACTGCAGACTGGGGAAGGAGGAGAAGCATTGTTTGACAAGATCAGTCCATTCTTTTTCTAAAATGACACCAGATTTGCAGCTGTTGACACCAACGTGAACAACTACACATTTAATATTGAACATGATAGGAAGAGAAGAAAGCCATGTTGATAAGTCTGTTATTTTCATTCCAGATACACAGATCTTGAACATGTTCTCACCCCGAGGGGCCAGTCTGTGTGGATCAATATTTCTAATGACAGAATCTCCTACCAATAGCATAGTTGTAGTATCTGGAATAGAAATCTTGGACAATATTTCATGGGGTGATTGTTTGGTAGTTCTACTGGTTCCAGAGTCCATGATTTGCTGTACTGGTCTTTGATGCTTCCTCTGTGGGACCTGGCTGTGTCTCTGTTTGCTGTGTGTTGTAAGGCCAGGATCTACATCAGCCAGTGCCTCAAAGGAATTTTGACAGGTACAGTGTAGTGTAGTTTGGAGTCTGTGATTTCATGGTCTGTTGCTTTTGAAGTAGCTGAAAAGCTGCATCAGTCATGGTGACAGAATTCTCTGCCTGAGATGGCTGGATAGTTGGATCAATAACTGAAAATCCTAATTCTTCATGGTTGGAACACCCACTTTGTTTTAATTCAGATGTTTTGTTGTAGTGAAGCATCAGGAAGTTGCTCTGATTGAGGATGGGGGGAAGTCTGAGTGGATGTTTTCTCATTGTTTCTGGAACTGATTCTTTTCAACTGAGACTGCATCGTTCCCATCTGAGTTTTAATTGAGTGATTGTCCTTTTCTAGTTTTGCATTTTTTTTCTTCCAGGTAATTTATTTTCTTTCTCAAACTGTCCAATTCAAAAAGTAGTGACTCAAGCTTTTCAGAAACATGAACTCGCAGCTCATTTTTCAATGAAACTTTGACGTCTTCAATGAGTGAGGCTGTCTTTGATTCATGTTCTTCTTGTGCTGAGGTTAACGACTTTATGCAATCTTTAATTTCTTTTAATGTTTGTTTACACGATGACAGTGATGATGGCTGTTTTCTATTGGGTTTCAACCCAGAAGAAAAAAGATTTCTTTTTCTTTGGATACGGGTCCTCTTACCGATGGGAGTTGTGTCAAAGTGAGGACTGTCTTTTGACTTTGTAGACACTGATTCAGTTTGAATGGATGGTGTAGGTGGAAGGAAAACTGTTTTTTGGGTGGTAGATATTGCAGCGTCAGTGACTTCACTGGACAACAAAAGATTGGAGTCTGGAGGAGGGGTTGTTACCCTGCACATCAGGAGACTGATGGTCTGGAGTCAAGGTGACAGGATCCAGACAGACTTCGTCTTTGAGGGGGCTTCCAGAGAAACAACTCCTGGGAAGTTTTTAATGAATAACAGAGGAGTTTTGAGGAGATGTTTAGTTAATTCTTCATTGTCCTTTGTTTCTACGAAAGCTGAATAACATGTTTGATTTTCTCACACTCTTGATCACGCCACTGCACACAATCTCTTCCTTGACACAACAGGGTGCCCCTCCCTGCTGTGTGAAATACAGAGTAATTGTGACGCTTTTAGAAGATTTATGAAAAGTCTGATCACTGTTTTGGAAAGTTCAGGGGGTGGCAGTAGTGGAACAAACTGAGGTATTGAAGAAATGGTTTCGTCATTTTGATTGAAGTCAGCCACTGTCACGACGATTGACTTTTCATTGATCGCTGTATAGCGATAAATAAGGGAATTACGCCATGCAGTAAGCTCTTCAGTCCCACAAGAAAATCGTTTCTGGATTTCATCCATGGTGGATTTAAGTTTTTTTGTGCCACTTGTGGAATCTTCCGCCATATTTAAAACAAATCAAAACAAAGTTACTGACACTCACATGCTGTCATAGTTCCCATCTCCACTTGGCAGGTGCATCAAAGTGTCACAGGCATTCTCAGTTTTCACGTGCACACTGCATCATGACAGCCAGCAGCAGAAGAAGGGAAGAGTTCATGAACCCAGAACAAGTTGCAATTTCTCACGTGCAGTTTGCAATTTTTCATGTCCAGTTTGAATACAGAAATGTTGATCTCTTCTCGGCAATAGTATGAAAATTAAACCTTATTTGTTAAGTATTAATATTTGAAATATAATTTACAGGCTAATTATACAAAAATTCCAATCACTAAAGTCAGATTAGTGATGAGCACACCTGTATACACCCACCTGCCAAAATTCACTTCAGTCTATAACTAATAACTGTCATAAATACGATATTTTTTGACAGAGCACAAATACACGTCTGACCACCTCCGACCTCTTAGAGAGAGAGAGAGAGAGACAGACAGACAGAAACAGACAGAGAGAGAGAGACAGACAGACAGACAGAGACAGACAGACGAACAGAGACAGACAGAGGCAGAGAGAAAGAGAGAGACAGAGAGGCAGAAAGAGAAACACAGACAGACAGACAGACAGACAGACAGAGAGAGAGAGAGAGAGAGAGAGGAGAGGAGAGAGAGAGAGAGAGAGAGAGAGGAGAGAGAGAGAGAGAGAGAGAGAGAGAGAGAGAGAGAAACACAGACACACAGAGAGAACACAGACACAGACAGACACACAGAGAGAAGAATAACTACACACAGCGTATAGGTCTACAATCATAGACAAGCCCCCCCCCCCCCCCCCCCCACCACCACCACCCCTACCCACCCACCAACAACACATTCCTAGTCCACACACACCACAACACCACTCACTCCCTGTCACCCACCCACCTCCCTCCCTCCCTCACCTCACCCACCTCCCTCACCTCACCCTCACCCTCACCCCCCCTCACCTCACCTCACCTCCTCACCACCCTCACCTCACTCACCCTCACCTCCCTCACCTCACCTCTCCCTCACCTCACATCACCCTCACCTCACCCTCACCTCCCCCTCACCTCACCTCCTCACCCTCACCTCCCCCCCTCACCCTCACCCACCCTCACCACCCTTCACCACGCACCCGCCACAGCGGCCTTCCTCTCCTCCAGGAAGGCCAGGACCTTGTGCCGGAGGAAGGCGGCCTCGCTCTTGTGATGCCTGAGCGCCAGCGCCATCTCCCCTTCCTTGTGCTCCATCTGCTGCTGCAGCTGACGCCGCTGATGCCGCAGGCCGCTGACCATCTGGTGGCCGCGCTGCACGCTCTCCTCCAGCTGCCGCACGCGACCGCTGTCCTTCTCCTGGTCAGTCAGGCTCTCTGAAAGCATACCCCACCTCAACATAGTTCACTATGGCGATCATCCTTGCAGCAAACACCATCCGCAGCAGAGTGGATCACAACACCCAGGTCGTCTTTCTGACCGACGCTCTGTCTGTGCTGCAAGCCTTCAACAGCGGCCAGCTTCCACAACTAGAGATGGCACTACATAACATCCAGTGTCTTCGCACCGTGCTGCAGTGGATCCCCTCACACTGTGGCATCGAGGGCAATGAGCAAGCTGACAGAATGGCCAAGATAGGCGCCCGAGATGAACAGCCCGAAAACCCTGTCTGCCTTGCAGAGAGCAAGACCATCATTAAGGCTCTCTACAGGAAAACGCCACCACCAGACATCTACCACAGCCTCACCAGACAAGACCAGGTGACCATCTTCCGATTAAGAACAGGCCACTGCAGGCTGAACCAACATCTGCACAGGAAGATGAAGTGGTACCCTCCCCCATGTGCTCATGTGGGGAAGCTGAGCAAGACACTCGCCACATCCTGCAGGACTGCAGGGCCTTCAGGCAGCTGAGAGAGGAAATGTGGCCGAACCCATTACCCCTAGAAGAAAAACTGTACGGGCCGGTGGATGCCCTACAGACGACTGCTACATTCCTTAGGCGAACTGGTCTCTTGGTGTAAAACAATAAGGCATCGAAAAGAAGAAGAAGAACATAGTTCACAATTTTGGTTTTTTGTTGTTGTTGGCAGCCTTCAGTCTCGGAAGACTATGGAGTGGCTTGGCTCTAGCTAGGTGTTGAATTCTGGTGCAGCGTCTTCGGGTGTGGCTGGCAAAGTCCGACACGGGAATGACATGACAGACAAGTCCCTGTGGCAGAGGAAGGCACAGATGAAGTCTGAGGCTGGTCTGTCTGTCTGCCTGCCTGGGCTGCGGCCTTTCTTCTCGTTCTCAGATCATAAAAGTGTTCCCATACCCGATGCGGTCGTTGAGGAACGAGGTGTCAGAGACCTCAGCTTCTCTAAGGGGCCAGCATATTGAGGGCAGCGCCCATCTCCTCTCCCTCTCCTCTCTCTCTCTCGCTGCTTTTACCTTCCCTGACCCTAAAGAAGGCAGGTACAGAAGTACAGCTGGGTGAACTGGGGAGGTGAGGGGGGTAGGGGGCTGTACTGAAGCCAAGGCGAGCAAACGGTCACCCATCCAAATAGTACCCCACTCTCAATACTGCTTAATCTTAGTTTTGGAAAAAGCGAGTGCTCTTACCACTGAGCTATCCCATCCCCAACACAGTCAGTTTACTAGCAGTCAAAACTGAATGGGCACTGCTGCTTTTTTGGGGTGGTTTCACTGCAATTCTGGACTGATGGTGTTGTTTTTGCTGTTTATTGGGCGTTCCCCAGCTGAACTACCTGAGGGTCACCCAGAAGACACACTCTGTCTCACTCATCATCCCCGTGAATCCCTGTGAGACTGAAAACGTTGTACTCACTGGATGAGAAGTTCGCGTGAATGGACCGTTTTCAAGTCTCTCGCCATGTATGTTTGTCCGTCGTGTCCGACGATGAC
>CM054134.1:7251244-7253744 GCA_028751875.1 Rapana venosa | reverse complement strand
ATCAACCAACCAACCAACCAGCAAATCAACCAACCAACCAACCAATCAACCAACCAGCAAATCAACCAACCAACCAACCAGCCAGCCAATCAACCAACCAACCAACAAATCAAACAAGGGTGGCGTGGTCGTAAAACAGAAACTCGGCCACTTTGTGAATTTGAATCAGACTGGTGCTGGTGAGTGATAAGGAGGATGATAAGCAGGAGGAGGCAGAGGAGGACGATGAGGGCAACGACGATGACAATGTCATTGGAAGATGATGATGATGATGATGATGATGATGATGATGATGATGGTGATGGTGGTGGTGGTGGTGGTGATGATGATGATGATGATGATGATGATGGTGGTGATGATGATGATGATGGTGGTGGTGGTGTGGTGGGTGGTGGTGTGGTGGTGGTGGCGTGGTGGTGGTGGTGGTGATATTATGATAATGATGAAATGATGATGATGATGAAACGATGATAATGGACGATGATAGATGATGATGATGATAAATGCTGGTGACGATAATGACAGATGCTGCTGTTGCTGCTACTGATGATGACAGATAATGATGCTGACAGATGATGACATGTGATGATGATGATAATAAATGCTGATGATGCTGACAGATGCTGACGATGATGGTGGTGATGATGATGATTGATGATGATGACAAAATGATGATACTAGATTTTGATGATGATGATGATGATATGACAGATTATGACCATGATAATGACGATGATGATGCTACTTCGCCTAATCTTCTACGAAATATTATAGATGGAGTTTTAACGTGTGTGCAAGATATTGTGGATGTACTCACTAATGAGTTCGATAAGTCCTCAAAAAGAAAAAAATCTGAGCATATTACTCGTCTCCTGCAATCTCTCCACTGGTTGTCTGTGCCACAGAGAGTAAAGTACAAGATCAGTACCCTCTGTTACAAGTGCCTACATAAAACAGCACCCTCCTATCTCTGTGAATGTCTTCACCTGTACAATCCCTCTCGTTCCCTCCGCTCTGCTGCAGATACTTTGGGCTTACGAATACCTAGATTCAATCAATCCACTGTTGGCCGTCGCTTTTTCTCTATTTCTGGTCCATCAATCTGGAATGACCTCCCTCTCTCCCTTCGTGAAAAGCCTACTTACGACAGCTTTAAATCCAGCCTCAAAACATACCTATTTCAAACCTAAGATTTTTCCCCTCTTGTTTCATCTCATTTCTGCCCCTGCCTTAAACAGCCAAAATTCCATCACCCTGCTGAAATGTATAACCTGTGTGTGTGCGTGCGTTCGTGCGTGCGCGCGTGCGTGTGTGTGTGTGTGTGTGTGTGCGTGCGTGCGTGCGTGCGTGTACATTTGAATTTGTTAGAATATTGTTAATCATTGCTGGTTGCATGTGTAGGAGCGGATTGAATGCAAGCACTCTGATTTGTAATTGCAAGATATAGCGTTATATAAATTCCATTTTTTATTATTATTTTTATCATTCTTCTTCTTCTTCTTCTTCTTCTTCTTATTATTATTATTATTACTAATGCACACATAAGCCACTGAAGTTTTCCTAAATGTTCTTCAAAGGGACCACAATATTCTACGGTATTCTAAGAAGTTCTAGGAGTTTCTGGAATCTTCTACGGTTTTCTGGAGAGTTACCTGGAGTGTCTGGAATGTTCTGCGCTGTTCCTGAAATGAACTGGAAATCCTCCAATCTTTACCTGTGGCTGATAAAACGTTGTCTGGTATTATACACACAGACAGGCTGTTATTGCAGGGAGAGGAGGAGAGGAATATAGGAGGGTGGGAAATGAAGTAGTGGTAGCCCGTGATAAGAGAGTATCGCAGAACATCTTGCGCCCACGTTCAAACCCGTTCCGTTTTTCGGAAGAGTCGGCCATTGTGTGCCGGTGGGAACGGATGACAAAATTGACAAAACCGCATACACAGGGGGAGTGGATTTTCAAAAAAAAGCATACGTGTGCTTATTCCATTATCCCTGAAAGATAGATAGCTAGCTAGATAGACAGATAGAAAGAAAGAAAGAAAGAAAGAAAGAAAGACAGACAGACAGACAGACAGACAGACAGACAGACAGACAGACAGATAGATAGATAGATAGATAGATAGATAGATAGATAGATAGATAGATAGATAGATAGATAGATAGATAGGTAGATAGATAGATAGATTTATTTATAAGCACCATGTGCTTTTTTCATCCAGTCCCCGTGTGTATGCAGTTTTGTAGATTTTGTCACCCGTTCCCACTGGCTCACAATGGCCTACTCTTTCGAAAAGTGAAACGGGTTTTAACGTGTGCGCAAGATGTTCTGCATGCGTTCGCACACGGGACCTCGGTTTATAGTCTCATCCGAAAGACTTTTGGGGGTAGTGGAGTCGGCACTGACGTTAGCTCCAGAGGAAAAATCCTCTCGAATGAGAACCGAACCCGGGTCAGCAGATCACGAATACATCACTGTAACCACCAGGCTATCCCGTGCCCT
>CM054134.1:7243744-7246244 GCA_028751875.1 Rapana venosa | reverse complement strand
GTCAGCGTAACATGAATATTGTCTTTGTACAGAAACAAAAGTGACTTACGCAAATAGACGAAATTTATACTCAACAGAAAGTAAAGAGCAAGGGGAGTTAATTCATGGAGTTTAGCTGTGATTGGGGGGAAATGACACCTTGAACTCGGGCAAAATATAGCCAGACCTTCTGTAATCTGACATGAATTTACGGATTTGATACAGGGGTCTTAACAATTTTGATCGTCTGCATGATTGAGGATGCGCACAAAAAGAATAAAGATACTGGCAGGTCCACGTCTTGAGCTAATATGGAGATTGTTAATTAAAAAAAAAAGAGAAATAGCCACAACAGCAACAACAACAAAACCAATATTCTTATTTGACCAGACGCCGCTGCTAAGGCTTTTTTTTGGTTGGGGTGGGGGGAGGGGGTTGGGGTTTTGGGGGGTTTTTTGTTTTGTTTTTTTTTGCTCTGGCTTAAGTTCCCGGGTTCACCAATGGTGAGATTCTGCAGGTGCCACAGTTTGCCCGCCATTCTGGTAGTCATATTCTAAATTCGGGTATGATGTCTAAATACGGCACCATTATTACGAACACATTTTCTTTATTTTTGTTTTTTTGTTTTTGTTGGTTGTTGTTGTTGTTTGTTTTGTTGTTGTTGTGTTGGGGTTTTGTTTGTGTTTTTTTTTTTTTTTTTGGGGGGGGGGGGGTTTGGGGGGGGTTGTTGTCAAATTTTGTCGTCACTTCTGCGCTTTGATTTGTATTGTTGCAAGATATAGCGCATATATATTATATATATATATATATATATATATATATAATATATATATATATATATATATATAAATTCCATGTATTATGATTATTATTAAATGCGCTGTCGTGAAGCGCCGGACATGTCAGGTCCAGCGCATCCGACTTCGCCATGGAAAAAAAAATTATCTTTTAAGCTTTTCTGGGGGGAAAAAAGCCAGGAGAATGGACCAACAAGGGCAGAAAATAGACAAGAAGGAGATGACAGGAAGAAAAGGGAACAAGGTAAAAACAAAGAGAGGGATAGAAAAGAGGGAATTCCCGGCACAGAATTTCCAGAAGGTGGGAATGCAATTTATATACTGACAGGCCCTCTATGTGGTGTATAACACATAGCCTAATGCCTATTCTTGGAATCCTAAATATGGTGACACGCTCAACAACGATGACTGACAACAACAAACAATACCAGACCCACCTTTTTAGCTCTTATATCTCTCGCAGTCAGGCATTAAGAAGGCAAGATGATAAAAGAAGAAGACTACATAGGTGTAGTATGTCGTGCTTAGACATGCATCTAAAAAATATTTATGTCTAATATAAAAAAAATTTAAAAAGTAACCTGCAGACTTTAAATAAATCATCAAACTACTCAACTCAAGTCGAAATATTAAGGTCACCGTTCATTCATTAAAAAAAAAAAATTGCTGTTGTTATTCGCTGTTATACCTGCCCTGATGTACTGTTCAATGCTGCTGTCCTGTGAGCCTTTTTGTTCGTCCTCCTGCGTTCGTTCCTTCTGATTCTGATTGTTTTGTCTTCGAGTCAAGTCTTTGGCCGCTTCCGAAATGAATGACTGGAGTCTACACCAAAGATAAAGTTTAGTGTCAGTAACTCTGACGAAATTATGACCAATAATGTCATTAGTTGCTACGTCACTTTGAATATTGGGTCACAGATTTGACGGATATTGTAGTTTGCTGAGAAGATAGAAAATTTTTAACACTTGTGGGTCCCCATGTTGACGTGAGTTCGAATCTCTGTTGCTGTATCTGATGAATTAAATGTGAGGATTTGAACGATCTTCCAGGTTAACTTGAGAGTGCAAATCTGACAGTGCCTTACATTCCTCTGAGTATATTCGTATTGCAGGAGATCAGTTATGCACGTTAAAGATCCTGAAATTCATTTCGATCTTTCAGCTTGGGTGGTTTACGGAAATACAGATATACCCAGCATGCATCCTGAACCTGGAGAAAGATATGCTCCACCAGGTTCCAATTTCCTATAGTAATAATGATAACACAACCATAATAATAATGTTAACAGATAAATGGAATTTATACAGGTCTATACCTTGTAAAGGGATAGCTCAGTGGTCGGAGCACTCGCTTTCCCCAGACAAGTTAAGCAGCGTCGAGTGTAGTTACCAGTTGAATGGGTGACCGTTTGCGCGCCTTGGCTTCAGTACAGTTCCCCCAGTTCACCCAGCTGTAAATGGGTACCCGCCCTCTTTAGGGTCAGGGAAGGTAAAGCAGCGAGGGAGAGGAGATGGGCGCCGCCCTCAATATGCTGGCCCTAGAGAAGTGATGTCTCTGACGCCTCGCTACCCTACGACCTTATAGGTTATGGGACTCCTTTACCTTTACTTTTTATCTTGTAAAAGCAAATCAAAGCACTTGCATTCAACCTATTCTTACACATGCAATCAATAATGTTTTAACAAAATCAAGCACAAACATTCACACACACACACACACACACA
>CM054134.1:7231244-7233744 GCA_028751875.1 Rapana venosa | reverse complement strand
CCTGGGGAATCCCCGGCATGCTTCTCTGTAATTTGCGGTGCAACTGTACCCGGCTCAGTCACATGCGAGTTTCTGTCTTCGTTTTTCTTCTTAGAGCTTGCCGGGGAGGGATGGGGGTTAAACAGCAATCCCTGGGTGGAGGGGGAGAGGGAGGAAATTGTTCTGGCTGTCATTGGTGTGTCGTCTTTCTGTCTTTGCACAGTATGTTTATCATCAGACGTCATCACATCATTCTCCTGATCTTCTCCAGTATTCGGTGCTGAAGAAAGAGCTGGCTCAGAGCCAGCAGGATCCAGCACAGCAGTACAGGGCGGAGCGTTGAGCTCCTCACACACGGTTTCATGGGGCAGAGGGCTGACCTGTTCTGTTTCCCTTGGCGACGGACTTGGTCTCTGATCACTGGTGGCATCCACCACGTTCCTGCAAGTGGTGGAAAGACAGGGGTCTGGCTCTCCCACAGTCCCTTCAGAGGTCGTAGGAGTATTTGCCAACACCTCACTGTTAAGACAGGAACCAGATGTGGTCCTGGAGTTTCAGGGGAGGTGGATCTTGAAGTCTGGAGATAGTGAGACCTCAAGGATGTGTCACGTCTTCTGTTGGCTTCTGGCTGCCTCCAGTTACTCCTTTCTCCTCTCAGGGATGAACAGCGTTCTTCCTCCTTTTGTCTGCCTCTAGATGAAGCTGAGTCTTTCAGGAAGCCATATCCATCTCTCTGGTGTCTTGTGTTTCGTTCCTCTAGACTCACGTGGGGGTAAGGGAGCTGATCCTTCTGGTGGTTTCTGTTGTACGTAGCAGGTCGTTGATGTCGCTCTTCCACCTGCAGGCGGCCTGCTCTGAAGTAGGCAAGTTTACCCAGCCGACGATGGTGCTCCACTTCCTCCCGTTGGCGTTCAGTAAGATCTGCGGAGATCCTAATGTTACCTCGCCGGAGGAGATCTCTCAAATCCTTGTTGGTCAGGATTTCCATTTTGTCGCCCCATCTGTGCATATGGACAATCAGTGGTCGTGGGGAATCTCTGTGTGTTCGGCGAGGTCCTACACGGTAACATCTTTCAATGTCAGATTCCTGCCATGTGCGTGATGATGAGTACTCGTTGAGCAGCTTGAGAACAATCTGGGAACTTTGCCAGGTATTTTCATGATCTTGTTCTTTGACACCAAGAAATTTCAAGGTGCACAGTCGGGAATTCTTTTGCAGCTCCTCCAGTTCCCATTTCAGTCGGTCCATCCGTTCGTGGAAGTAGCTCTGGTTTTGTTTGATATTGTGGACGTCTTCCCTGTCTTCTCGAATCCGTTCCTGAAGAGAACTCAGATCTGAAGCCAAACGATCTAAAGAGTTTTCCAGTTTTGTTAGTTTTTCATCCACTTTGTGGCAAACGTCTTCAGCGTGGGTGTGAAGAATATTGTTAAAGTCAGAAAACTTGCTGTCCAACAACATTTGCACTTGTTGCATAAAGTAGGTGAAGTAGTTGTGGTCATTATTGGTTGTTTCGTGTGTGTAATCCCTGGGTCCCGGGTTCGGTTCAATGTCTCCACTCAACAAGAGCAGGAGAAAGAACAGACAGTAAACAGCAGAGACAGTCACAGCAGTACACCCGCCTGTCACTTCTGTTGTCACTGAACATGGCTGGGCCAGTGGCTCCTTTCTATCTTGTTGTTTCCTTTCTCTTGCAGATATCTCCACAGCCAGGCTATAGAACTGCCCAATGTTTTGTCTGTGGGTTAGTGCTGTTGTTGGCATCTTGATGGTACCATTAAACAGTCACTGGCAATTATCAATCCTGCTTAATTAACAAAAACTTCATTAAAAGCAGAGAGCTGCAGAAAACACGTCTTGCTGCAACTGTGAACACGAGTTCAGTCCAGAGAGAGCAAACAAACGAACAAAAGAACAAACGAGCAAATAGCAGACCAAACTTTATACAAAAAGGGTAATAGATTTAGCGTTAGCAATTGCCAAGAGGGGGTGGGGGGGAGGGGGAAGAGACACACACAGAGGGAAAGAGAGATAGAGAGGAGAGAGAGGGGGGAGAGAGAGAAGGGAGAGAGAGGGTAAGAGTGAGAGAGAGAGGAGAGAGAGAGGAGAGAGAAAGAGAGGGGGGGGGAGAGATACACACAGAGAGGGAGAGAGAGGAGAGAGAGGGGGGAGAGAGAGAAGGGAGAGAGAGGGTAAGAGTGAGAGAGAGAGGAGAGAGAGAGGAGAGAGAAAGAGAGGGGGGGGGAAGAGATACACACAGAGAGGGAGAGAGAGATAGAGAGGAGAGAGAGGGGGGAGAGAGAGAAGGGAGAGAGAGGGTAAGAGTGAGAGAGAGAGGAGAGAGAGAGGAGAGAGAAAGAGAGGGGGGGGGGGTGGGAAGAGATACACACAGAGAGGAGAGAGAGATAGAGAGGAGAGAGAGGGGGAGAGAGAGAAGGGAGAGAGAGGGAAAGAGTGAGAGAGAGAGGAGAGGAGAGAGGGGGGGGGGGAAGAGACACACAAAGAGGGAGAGAGAGATAGAGA
>CM054134.1:7223744-7226244 GCA_028751875.1 Rapana venosa | reverse complement strand
TTGACGATGGTGAGAAGGGGTTCCTGTGGACCTGCCAGCCGTGTTATTTGACTCTTGACAAATTCATTGGTCTTTCGTTCTCTCCAGGATATGCCCAGCAGTTTTCTATGGCATTTTGTTTCAAATGACTGGATTCGCTTTGTTGTTTCAGCAGTCAATGTCCAGGTTTCACTTCCGTACAGCAGGATAGTCTGAATTAGAGCTTTAGTTTGATTGGGGAACTGATCTCTTTACTTTTCCATATGGTGGTGAGTTTTGTCATGGAAGATGTTGCCATGGCTAGTCTGACTTTGATTTCTGTCGTCGATCGCCCGTCCTTTGTGAGTGTAGCGCCAAGGTATTTAAAAGCGTCCACCTCCTCCAGTTGCTGGCCGTTCATGTAAATTTTAGCAGTGGCAGTGCTCGTGCTGTTCACAAGTACTTTACTTTTCTCCGAGCTCACCTCCATCTCATATGCTCGAGCTCTGTTCTCAAGTCTGGTCGTAAGATCTTGCAGCTCTGTGTTACTTCCGCCCATGAGGTCAATGTCATCGGCAAACCGCAAGTTGTTGAGGGGTCTGCCGCCAATGGAGATGGTAGAGTGGAAGTCATGGAGGGTCTCTCTCATAATGTTTTCCAAGAACAGATTAAACAAGACTGGAGATAACGGGCATCCTTGTCGGACCCCAACTGTGGTTTTGAAGTAGTCTCCGACCTGATTGTTCAGAAGGACTGCACTGCTTGCGGTGTTGTATAGTGCTTGAATGGTTTGCACTAGTCCTTCTTCAATGTCAAACATTCTGAGGACCTGCCACAGGCCTTCGTGCCATACTCTGTCGAAAGCCTTCTTGAAGTCGATGAAGTTGTGGAACAGGTCTCTCTGATGTTGAAGATGTTTTTCCATCAGGATGTGGCAGTTAAAAATCTGTTCGATTGTGCTCCTGCCTGCCCTGAACCCAGCTTGTTCCTCTGCAAGGTGTTCTTCTGCCTCCTTCTTGAGTCGATTCAAAATAACTTTGAGCATGATCTTGCTGGCGTGGCTTCATATTTTGAGGGATTTTTTCCCGCTGTGTTTGTTGCTTGCTGTTTTTCTTCTTCCTGTTTCAAATCTCTTCTTCCCTCCTTTTCATTTTCATCTTCTTTGTTTTCTTGTTTAAATTCTATTTCAAACACACACACAAACACACACACACACACACACACACGCGCGCGCACATATATATATATATATGTATGAATGTGTATGTATATATATATATATATATATATATATATATATATATATATATATATAATCATCATCACCATCATCATCATCATCCCCGAAGTCAGAATGCGGCTACCTTAATGATGTAGGGACGGGATAGCCTAGTGGTTAGAACATTGCGCTTGCAATCTGACGACCCGGGTTCGATTCCCGTTCAAGGGGGATACTTTCCCTGGAGTTAACATCAGTGCAGACTCCACTCTCCCCAAAAGTCTTTCGGATGAGACTATAAACCGAGGCCCCGTGTGCGAACGCACGCAGAACATCTTGCGCACCCGTTAAATCCTGTTCCGCTTTTCGTAAGAGTAGGTCATTGTGTGCCGGTGGGAATAGATGACAGAATTTACAAAACTGCATACACACGGGGGAATGGATGTAAAAAAAAAAAGCACATAAGTGCTTATTCCATTATCCTCGATATAAAAGAATAAATAAATAAATAGATATAACATCATCCCCGAAGTCAGAATGCGGCTACCTTAATGATGTATAAAAATAAAAATAAAAAAAGAAACCGGTCGTATACACACAAAAATCTCGCTATTGGTGAATCTCAGAGCTCTTAGCCGAGGAACTGCAAACCCTAAACCTACACCAGCAAACAGCATACTGCATGCAAGGAAGGAAGCCTTTATCTCTTTGGTCTGTCTTCCTGTTGAGGGTAACAAACAGCATACTGCATGGAAGGAAGCCTTTATCTCTTTTGTCTTTCTTCCTGTTGAGGGTAGCAAAAAGCATACTGCATGGCAGGAAGCCTTTATCTCTTTTGTCTTTCTTCCTGTTGAGGGTAACAAACAGCATACTGCATATAAGCCTTTATCTCTTTTGTCTTTCTTCCTGTTGAGGGTAACAAACAGCAAAAAGCATACTGCATGGCAGGAAGCCTTTATCTCTTTTGTCTTTCTTCCTGTTGAGGGTAACAAACAGCATACTACTTAATAAAGGAAGGAAGGAAGCCTTTATCTCTTTTGTCTTTCTTCCTGCTGAGGGTAACAAACAGCATACTGCATGGAAGGAAGCCTTTATCTCTTTTGGTCTGTCTTCCTGTTGAGGGTAACAAACAGCATACTGCATGGAAGGAAGCCTTTATCTCTTTTGTCTCTCTTCCTGTTGAGGGTAGCAAACAGCATACTGCATGGAAGGAAGCCTTTATCTCTTTTGTCTCTCTTCCTGTTGAGGGTAACAAACAGCAAAAAGCATACTGCATGGAAGGAAGCCTTTATCTCTTTTGTCTTTCTTCCTGTTGAGGGTAAC
>CM054134.1:7213744-7216244 GCA_028751875.1 Rapana venosa | reverse complement strand
ATCATTCATTTTTTTCATTTTTGATTTCATTGTCATTTCTATACCGCTTTTAAATTAAGTCAGGCCAGATTTCTCTGCGTGAAATTCAGGCTTTTTTCCCTGTCCCCTTTGGAAGAGAGCGAGTCGTGTCGCCACAAGAGCAGCGCCACCCAATTTTTTTGTGGTTCTTTTTATCTGTCTGCATCTGTAATTGTTTCCCTATCAGAGTGGCTTAAAAAAAAAAATTTACAGAATTTTGCCAGGGACAGCTTACTCTCTTGTACCCGCGAGATTCTTTTACGTGCGCTAAATAACTTTATGTAACACAAGGGACTTCGGTTTATCGTCTCATCCAAAAGACTAGCACCCAGACCACCACTCAATACAATACAATACAATACAACACTATGCAACACAACATAACACAATCCAAAACAACACAATACAGTACAAATGCAATACGATACGATACAATACAGCACAAAACAACACAACACAATACAACACTGTCCAAACCCAAAACATTGTCAGCTACTGATGTAAAGCAATGTACTAAGACCCACCTTAATTAACATGTTGTCGAGCCTTAAAATACTGCGTTGATACTGTGTCTTCAGCCGTGATATGCTCTTAGCATAACATAACAACCTGCATTAGCTCCTTTAAAGCAAAGGGGTGGGGGGGGGGGGGGGTGGATCGTCTCAAGTCAGAGTATGGCTGCCTAAATACTTGAAAACAGCCCTACACGCAAACGAACTGCATTCGTTGTTTTCTTCTCGAATTCTTAAAAGTTTTATGATCTGCCACAAGTTCGGCTGGTGGTTGACCTTGCAACAAAAAATGTTCATGAAAAAAAAATCTGAACTATCATCGTGACAAGTATTAACATTTTTTTTAGGTGTTTTTTTTTTGGGGGGGGGGGGAGGGTTGTTGTCAAGTAGTTGTAAGTAGAGACGTATGTCAATGATTTAAGGCGTAAGGTTATTTACAAAATACATTGTCACCGTCACCGTCACCGATCCCTCAGATTCCGAATCCTTTGGGGCGCCTTCGAAGCTTTGTCAACCACCTTTCTCCTGTCCTCGCGTCTCTCCGCCGCTCTTACTGTGTCTCTCAGCTCCATGTCTGTCCACTCTCGAATGTTGTCCTCCCATCTCTTCCTTTGTCTGCCTCTTCTTCATCCTCCTCCACTCACTGTTGCCTTGTAGGATTGTTTTAGCGAAAACAGAGGAGCGTGTGACATGACCAAATCACTTTCAGTTTTCGTTGTCTGACGACTGTTTGAAGGTCGGTATATAGAGCCCGATTTCATTCTCTTGACTTCTTCATTCGTGATGTGGTCTTTGCACGAAATACATTGATGCAAGCACAAATCAACAAATGTAAATATAACCTAGCAACACACATCAAAAGAAAAAGAAATGTCATCATTCGTATACATTTTATCAAGACATACAGCATCACACACTAGAGCAGCAATAAACCCAGACATTTGTAGTATACATTTCATGAGTATAAACAAGTACAAAACGCAGGTTGCAAGTCACACTGGAGCACCTGGTATAAGTCTTACAGTACAGGTAAGATTCGAGAAAGAATAACAAAATATATTCATGATAAGAAAAGGGCTTGTTTTTTTTTTTGCTCCTTTATTCCCGTGTGAAAAGAGATGAGGGAAAGACACTACCCATTAATAACGGTAACAGGGGGAAAGAACCCCAAATAAAATTAATGAACAAGAAGATGCTCAAAGACGTGCATACAGAAAAAGCCTTCCCTACCCCTCTTCTCTCTCTTTCTCTCATTCTCACACCCTCCCACATCACCCAAAACACACACACACACACACACACACACCACACTCCTTACCCTCAACAGAGACAAAGAGAGAGGGGGGGAAGAGAGTGAGAGAGAGAGAGAGAGAGGAGAGAGAGAGAGGAGAGCTAGAGAGAGAGAGACAGAGAGACAGAGAGAGAGCGAGAGAAAGAGAGAGAGAGAGATAAAGAGAGAGAGAAAAGAGAGAGAAGGGGGAGAGAGAGAGAGAGAAAGAGAGAGAGAAGAGAGGAGAGGAGAGACGAGAGAGAGAGAGAGAGAGAGAGAGAAAGAGAGAGAGAGAGAGAGAGGAGAGAGAGGGAGAGAGAAAGAGGAGAGAGAGATAAAGAGAGAGAGAGAGAAAGAGAGAGAGGGGGAGAGAGAGAGAGAGAAAGAGAGAGAGAGGGAGAGAGAGAGAGAGAGAGAGAGAGAGAGAGAGAGAAAGAGAGGAGAGGGGGAGAGAGGAGAGAGAGAAAGAGAGAGAGAGGAAGAGAGAGAGAGAGGGGAGAGAGAGAGAGAGAGAGAGAATGACAAATGCTTTTATTTTGAGGATAATGAATAAGCTCCCATGTGGTTTGGTTGTTTTTTTACATCCAGTCCCCACCCGTAGGGATACATCTTAATAATAAGCCCGTTACTCATACACTCACACAGTTAAAACAAAGGAAAAAAACTTTTAAAAAAAACAAAAAACAAGCAAAAACACTAC
>CM054134.1:7111982-7213244 GCA_028751875.1 Rapana venosa | reverse complement strand
TGGGTTTTGTTCAAGAACTTCCTTTTTAATTTTGATGGGAGTAAGTTTATCGGTTATGTTTTGACGCTTTTGTCTTGTGGTAATAAGCATGCATTTTGTCTGTGTGTATAGCGCTGAATCTTGTAAAAAACAAACAAATCGAAGGGCTTGCACTCAATCATTTACAGGCATGCAATTCTCCTTAAACATAATGAACAACAGATTTCAAAACCATGCGCGCGCACGTATGCACGCATGCACGTACACACACGCGCGCGCGCACACACACGCCACACACACACACACAACACACACACACACACACACACACACACACACACACACACACAACACACACCACACACTCGAAACAACACTTAGAAGGTGAAAGATGCTGTTGAAATTAGGGAAGATATTTGGGGGAAAGTCTCAGGTAGGAAATAAGTGTGTTTTGAGGCTGGATTTGAAGGTATCAAGTGAAGGCTTTTGGCGAAGTGAAAGAGGGAGGTCATTCCAGGTGGATGGACCAGAAACAGAGACGGAGCGACGGCCAACAGTGGTTTGTTTGAATCTGGGTGTTCAAAAGCACAAAGTATCTGCGGCTGAATGAAGGGAACGGGATGGAGTGTACAGGTGAAGACAGTTACAGAGATAAGAGGGTGCAGATTTGTGGAGACATTTGAAACAGAGGGTATTGATTTTATACTCCAGTCTTTGTGAGACAGGCAGCCAGTGAAGTGATCGCAGAAGAGGAGTGATGTGTTCAGATTTTTCTTTCTTAGGACCAGTAGAGCTGCAGAGTTTTGTATGCATTGAAGAGAGTGGATAGATGATGCTGGTAGGCCAGCCAAAAGAGAATTACAGTAGTCTAAACGTGAAGGGGTGTATGGTGTGCTTAAGGAGAGGTGGTACCTTTGTAAACCTGGCAGTAGCATCCCTCGGGATGGACGGGAGCACTGGTCCTCACTTGGCACTCAACTCTCACTTCTGGGTCCGGGTCCGGGTCCTTAACCACCCACACCCCGCTTCTACTGGCGGGCAAAACGTTGTGAGGGGCTGGTGATTTCTTATTCACCAGTAGGAGTCTTGGAGAGGAGATGGGCGCCACCAAGCTTCCTCAAGCCCACTGCAAGGACATGATGAGAAAAACAAAACAGAAAAATATGCCGGATCGGTCAAGGCCGGGATCAACTACGACCGCGCTACCCACTGCAAGCCTCCAGGGTGGGAGTGACAAGTGCGCTACTGGAGAAGAACCAACTCTAAAGCTTCTAGCTAAAGGACTAACCATCGGAACATGGAATGTAAGGACTCTATACCAAACAGGAAGAGTACAGGAACATGAACTAAAAAGATATAAATGGGACATCCTAGGGCTTGCGGAAGTCAGATGGACTGGCTTCGGAGAAACAACCACGCAAGATGGCCACAAGATATGGTACAGTGGAGAAGAGAAACTACATCAACACGGAGTAGGCTTCATTGTCAGGAGAAAGAGATTGTGTCAAGCATTCTCAGCTGTACCCCAGTATCCAGCAGACTCATCTCAATCAGAGTTCTGCAAAACCAGAATCTCACCATCATCAAGTGTATGCTCCAACATCTGACTACGATGATGACCAGATAGAAGAATTCTACGAACAACTTGAAAACGTCATCTCCAAAACGCCCCAAAAAGACATTCTTATAGTGGAAGGCGACTGAAATGCTAAGGTGGGACCTGATGCCTATGACACCTGGGCAGGAACCACAGGACGCTTTGGACTAGGAGAAACAAACGAAAGAGGACAGCGGCTGCTGGAATTCGCACAGAAGCACAAACTAACTCTGGCAAACACACTCCATCCTCACAAGCCATCTAGAACATCAAATTGGCACTCACCAAATGGTCTGATTCACAATCAAATTGACTACATTCTGTCACCCCAAAGATTCAAATCCAGCATAAACAAGGCAAACACAAGAACATTCCCAGGAGCTGACATTGGCAGTGACCACGACCTTGTACTTACCACCATCAAGCTGAAACTGGAACGGCCAAGGGAAACAGCAAAACAGCTTACGACACTCTGAAATCACTAACGAAAACCACACAGCCTAAAGCCTCTGTTATTGAAGACAAAGAAGGAAATCTTTTAACAGAAAGCAATGCCATCCTCCAACGCTGGACGGAATACTGTGAGGGATTGTATAACTACCCACTACGCCCAGATACCAACATAGTTTCTGACAAACCCCCTGAACACCAAGATAAAGACCCACCAATACTAAGGTGTGAAGTAGATACAGCTATTAAACAATTGAAGAAGGGAAAGTCCCCTGGATCGATAACATCCCAGCTGAACTCATAAAAAATAGAGGGAATGAAACAGCAAGGCGATTCACAGAACTTTGTCAGAAGATTCACGACACCAAAGAATGGCCAGAAGAATGGACACATTTTCTTGTAATACCCCTACCAAAGAAAGCAAACCTCAAGCAATGCCAGAACTACAAAACCATCAGTCTCATAAGCCATCCTAGCAAGATCATGCTGCGGGTAGTACTCAACAGACTGAAAAACCAAGCGGAAAAACTCCTGGCAGAAGAACAAGCCGGCTTTAGACCAAAACGCAGCATAATGGAACAAAGTTTCAATCTGAGAATTCTGATAGAGAAACATCTCCAACAGCAAAAAGACTTGTATCACAATTTCATAGACTTCAAAAAGGCCTTTGACAAGGTATGGCAAGTACTCAGGCACTTCGACATTGACAACTGCCTCATTGAAGTCATCAAGGCACTGTACGAGAACGCAAGAAGTGCAGTTTTCATGAACAATCACATGGGCGAGTTCTTCAAGACCACGGTTGGGGTCCGTCAGGGCTGCCTTCTCTCACCTGTACTTTTCAACCTCTTCCTCGAAAACATCATGACAGAGACACTGCAAAACCACCACACTTCCATCTCCATTGGTGGAAGACCCCTTTGCAACCTCAGATTTGAAGATGACATTGACCTGAAAAATCTCTGAAAAAAACATGGACTTAACCTTCCTCACCGAAACTTGGCTTAAACCTCATGGCCATGAACCAAAAATAAAACAGCTGACTCCTCCTGGATATAAGACTATTTCTTTCCCCCGACTCTCTCGAGGAGGTGGGATTGCCATCATTCTCAAAGACACATTGGAACCGTCTCTTTCTTTCAGTCACAACCTTCAATTCTCACATGAATCTTTTGAAGTTTACAAAATCAATCTCAACCTACCTGGCCACTCTATTACTATCTGCTGCCTTTACCGTCCACCTCCCAGCCGTAAAAACAACCTAACATCTTCTCTTTTTCACCAAGAATTCCAGTCACTCCTCGACCACTACAGCCTCTTTCCCACTAAACTTATAATTCTTGGTGATTCCAACTTCCATTTCCACAACCAGTCTTCTCCAGATGTCAAACGTCTTTCTCTTTCTCTGTCCAACCATTCTCTCTCTCAACTGGTAAACGAAGCAACGCACAGATCTGGTCATATTTTAGACTGGCTGATTACTAATGCTTCATTTAATCTTGTCACATCTGTTTCTGTCACTGACGAACTGCATTCTGATCATTCTGCCATTCTTTTCCATCTTAACATCACAAAACCTGTCAGAAAGAAGAAATATGTTACTCGTCGCAATCTTAAGGCCTTAGACATTCATACCTTCTCTTCACAAGCTTCCGAACGTTTTTCACAAACCTCTGACCACACTGACCTCTCTGATCACTATAACACTATTCTCCGCCAACTGCTTGATGAGCATGCACCTCCTACTGACCATCTCCTCCCTGATAGACCCTGTGCGCCATGGTATACCCAAGACATCTTGATAGCCAAGCGCAAACGCCAGCAACTAGAACGGCAGTGGTGGAAGTCAAAAACCGAAATCAACAAACAGCTTTTCCGAAAACAAATAAACAAAGTCAAACTCTTAATCCATTCAGCAAAGACAGACTACTACTCTTCCAAGTTCTCTGTGCTACATCCATAAAATCTCTTTTTTCCCTCACCTCAAATCTCCTTGGATCTGCAAAAACAACTCCTCTGCCTAACACCCACAGCCTGTCTGAACTTCCATCCATATTTTCTGCCTTCTTCTCAGACAAAGTTCGAAACATACGCTCCAGACTGGATCAGACTCAATTCCAGCCTGCGCTCCTGATCCCAGTTCACTGGCACTCCTCTCTTTTCCTTCCATCCCACAAGTGGGAAAAAGAAATCATGACAATTTTGAAGGAAATGACTATAAAATCATGCGACCTTGATCCCATACCTGCTCTGTTTTCTCACAATGCCTTCCACAACTTCTACCTATTATCACTAAAATAGTAAACTCATCTCTTGTGTCAGGAAATTTTCCATCAGCTCTTAAAACAGCAATAGTCACACCTCTACTGAAAAAGCACGACCTCAATCCCAACATTCTGAAGAATTATAGGCCTGTCTCAAACTTACCCTTTGTCTCTAAAGTACTAGAAAAAGTCGTTCTCAAACAGCTCAACAGTCACCTTCATTCCAATGATCTCCTTCCCACTTTTCAATCTGCCTATCGCCCCAACCACAGCACCGAAACCACCCTAGTCCACACTTTAGATACATTTCTACTTGCTTCTGATGCCATGAGCATGGCTTCGGTATCGGCATTAAGTTGTAACTTGTTCTGAGTCATCCAGTTTTGAATGTCTTGAAGGCAGTAGGACATAATTATTTGTCAGGAGGGAAGGCAAGTTTTCAACAGTATCACTGCACTGAAGCTGAGTATCATGGGCATAGAAATATTGATCAATATGGTGGTTGTTTATTATATGTGAGAGTGGAGCAGTGTAGAGAGTAAAGAGAACAGGGCCCAGGACTGATCCCTTCGGACTCCACATTCCATTTTGACAGGTTTTGATTGAATTTTGTTTACAATAACTTTCTGGAACCTGTCTGTGAGATATGAAGTAAACCAGGTGAGGGCTGTGCCGTTAATACCAAACGTATTTTGGAGGCGAGAAAGAAGAATTGAGTGATCTATGGTATCAAAGGCTGCAGATAAGTCAAGAAGAGTGAGGAGGGAGATTTTTCCTGCATCAGAAGCAAGTAGAAGTGTATCTAAAGTATGGACTAGGGTGGGTGCTGTGGTTGGGGGATAGGCAGATTGAAAAGTGGGAAGGATATTATTGGAATGAAGGTGACTGTTGAGCTGTTTGAGAACGACTTTTTCCAGTAGTTTAGAGACAAAGAGTAAGTTTGAGACACTTTTTTTGTTTGTTTTTTTTTTTTTGGGTGGGGGGGTGGGAGGGGGGGGGAGAGAGAGAGGAGAGAGAGAGAGAGAGAGGTAGGTTGTGTGTTGTGTGTGTTGTGTGTGTGTGTGTGTTGTGTTAGTTGTGCGTTCGTGGCTGTGTGTGGGATGTTGATGGATGTAGGTGTGGTGTTTTGTGATTCGAGTGGTGTGTGGTGTGTGTGTGGTGTGTGTGTGTGTGTGTGTGTGTGTGTGTGTGTGTGTGTGTGTGGGTGTGTGTGTGTTGCGTGGTGGTGTGTGTGGATTGATGTGTATGGATGGGTGTGGTGTTTTGTGATTTGAGTGTGTGTGTTGTGTTGTGTGTGTGTTGTGTGTGTGTGTGTGTGTGTGTGTGTGTGTGTGTGTGAGTGTGTGTTGTGTGTGTGAACAGATGTATAGGACAGAGAAGTAGGGGTGGTGGGTGGCGGATGGCCGGATGGCTGTAAGCTAGGATGGAGTGGTGGCTGTGGTGGAGGGGTGAGGGGGTGTTTGAGGGTCTCTATTGGAATACCCTGCCAAGTTGTGCTTTCATGGCCAGTTATATTGAGCTTTGAATTACGTGAAGGTGAGTTTTGTGTGGGTGAAGGTGAGTGTGTGTAGGGTGAAGGTGAGTGTGTGTAGGGTGAAGGTGAGTGTGTGTGGGGTGAAGGTGATGTTTGAGGAGGTGAAGGTAAAGTGTGTGTGGGGAATGGTGTGTGTGTGAAGGTGAAAGTAGTGGTGTGTGTGGGGTGATGGTGAGGTGTGTGTGGGGTAAGGATTGAGTTGTAGTGATGTGTGTAGGTGTTTGAAGGTGAGTGTGTGTGGGGAAGTGAGTGTGTGGTAGGTGAAGGTAGTTGTGGTGTGGGTGAAGGTGAGTGTGTGTGGGTGAGGGAGTGTGTGTAGGGTGAAGGTGAGTGTAGTGTGGGTGAAGGTGAGTGTGTGTAGGGTGAAGGTGAGTGTGTGTGGGGTGAAGGGAGTGTGTGTGGGTGAATGAGGTGATGTGTGGGGTGAAGGTGAGTGTGTGTGGGGTGAAGGTGAGGTGTGTGGGTGAGTGAGTGTGTGTGGGGTGAGGTGAGTGTGGTGTGTGTGGGGTGAAGGTGAGTGTGTGTGGGGTGAGGTGAGTGTGTGTGGGGTGAAGGTGAGTGTGTGTGGGGTGAAGGTGAGTGTGTGTGGGGGTGAAGGTGAGTGTGTGTGGGGTGAAGGTGAGTGTGTGTGGGGTGAAGGTGAGTGTGGATGTGTGTGGGGTGAAGGTGTAGTGTGTGTGGGGTGAAGGTGAGTGTGGGTGTGTGTGGGGTGAAGGTGAGTGTGTGTGGGGTGAAGGTGATGAGTGTGGTGATGTGTGGGTGTGTAGGTGAGTGTGGTGTGTGGGGGGTGAAGGTGAGGGGTGGTTGGTGTTTTGGGTGTGAAGGTGAGGTGTGTGGGGTGAAGGTGAGTGTGTGTGGGGTGAAGGTGAGTGTGTGTGGGGATGAAGGTGAGTGTGTGTGGGGTGAAGGTTGAGTGTGTGTGGGGTGTGAAGGTGAGTGTTGTTGTGAGGGTGAAGGTGAGTGTGTTGTGGGGTGAGGTGAGTGTGTGTGGGGTGAAGGTGAGTGGTGTGTAGTGGGTGTGAGGTTTTAGTTGGTGTGTGTGGGGTGAAGGGAGTGTGGTGTGGGGTGAAGTGTGAGTGTGTGGGGGTGAAGTGTGTTGAGTGTGGAGTAGTTGGTGTGGGTGGTGGTGAAGGTGAGTGTGTGTGGGGTGAAGGTGAGTGTGTGTGGGTGTGAAGGTGAGTGTGTGTGGGGTGAAGGTGAGTGTGTGTTGTGGGGTGAAGGTGAGTGTGTGTGGGTGAAGGTTGAGTTGGTTGTGTGTGGGTGAGGTGAGGTGGTGTGTGTGGGGTGAAGGTGAGTGTGTGTGTGGGTGAAGGTGAGTGTGTGTGGGGTGAAGGTGAGTGTGTGTGGGGTGAAGGTGAGTGTGTGTGGGGTGAAGGTGAGTGTGTGGTGGGGTGAGGTGAGTGTGTGTGGGGTGAAGGTGAGAGTGTGTTGGGGTGAAGGTGAGTGTGTGTGGGGTGAAGGTGAGTGTGTGGGGGTGAAGGTGAGTGTGAGTGGGTGAAGGTGAGTGTGTGTGGGTGAAGGAGGTGATAGGGTGAGGTGGTTTGTGTAGGGCCGCGTCGGAGTAGATAGCAGAGTATTTGTGTTTGTGAGATTCAGGGAAGGAGGTAGGGGGAGAGAGGGTGTCCTGGAATGGAGAAAAAAGTGTGTGTGTGTGTGTGTGTGTTTGTATGGCGCGCGCGTGTGTGTGTTTTATGCGAGCGCGCGTGTGTGTGTTTGTATGCGTGCGCGCGCGCGCGTGTGTGTGTGAGCTTGCTGGAGTGGGAGCAAATGTGCACACTATGCATGTTGTTTGTAGCATGCACTTGTGATGGCGGGGTGCATGGTGGTGGCAGTGGAGGGGGGGGGGGGCAGTGTGGGGGAGGTGGGTGTGCTGACTGAGGGAGGGAGGAAGGAGGAAAGGAAGGAGCTGGGGGTGCAGCACTATGGTTGCATGCTGGGCTGTTGTCAGTGGACCTCTGGCTGTCCACTCTTACTTTGTGCTGGGTGCTGTTTTAGTAGTTCCTTGTATCTCTTATTTTTGATATGTTTGAACATTATTTTCATCTTAACCTTTCAACTGCTATGTTTAGTGTGTGTGTGTGTGTGTGTGTGTGTGTGTTGTGTGTGTGTGTGTGTGTGTGTGGGTGTGTGTGTGTGTGTGTGTGTGTGTGTGTGTGTGTGTTGTGTGTGTTGTGTGCTTGTGCGTGCGTGTGTGCACATGTGTTTGTGTGCATGTGTGCTTGTTTGGGTACATGCGTTCGTGAGTGCATGTGTGTGTGCGCAATCGCGCGCGTGCTGTGTGTTTGTGTGTGTGATCGCCCGCGAGTGTTACCTTTTATCACGTGTGTTAAAATTTATATTTGTTAACATACTATTAGTTGTTTAAATATGCTTTAATCACTGTAAAACATATTTCTTTTAATAGAGTTGTGTGATGAATGAGAGTGTGTGTGTGTGTGTGTGTGTGTGTGTGCGCGAGCATGTCTGTGAGTGTGAGTGTGTGTGTTTAAGAAGTGTTTTATTTCGTGCATTCATTTCTATATATGTCTGCATTGTATTACTTCTTAGGTATGTTTTAATCACTGCAAAATAAATTTCCTTTAAACAGAGGACAATGAAAGAATTGAATTGAATTGAGAGACAAGCCATTTGCTACCTAGCCTAGTAATGACTCGTGATGTCAAGTGAAGTAATCCGCATGGAAGAGTTAGGCCTACATCCCTTTATGCGCAACCGGGTTTTCGCGACGGGGAGGGGGTGTGTGTGTGTGTGTTGTTCCTTCTTTCTAAAAATGATTTTTAAAAATTTTCCTTTTCGCGGACTTCCGCGAATTCGAGGACATGTATCATGCCTGTCAGCCTAACCGTTTTAATCTGGTAGGGGGCCTAACGGGGAACCCAACAAAGATAACTGTTTCGGTATTTACGTATCCAAGAACATAAACAAATTTATAGTGTTAGTTACGAATCAATATTGTAACAAAGGGCGAGTCTTTCACAAAAAATTATTTTTATTTCTGTGGATGCCGTAGTACTTGCAGCACGAATACAAGAGTTATATATTAAAATAAAAGGAAAACTGGCGCTTTCTAACCCTTATGTATAGCCCTCGCCCAGCGTGATTGATTTTTGTGTAGTGTTTCGGTATAAATATAACAAATGAAAACGCGTCTACATCCAGTTCCGGCCTTGCTTCCGTTGAAAACAGTGTCGCATGAAACCAGGCCCGATCCAGAGTGACAGCTAAACATGTACACATTTTAAAGAAAATGTAATCTAGAAAGTTGTGATTTGCGCCCAATTTCAACGTAACAAGAAGTAAGTTTACAATGTGAAACGAGGACTCGTTAAGCTAGTGGTTTAATAACTAACTTTTATTCGAACTTTACGAAGTTGTACTTTCAGAATTTTGTCCTGTCTGACTGTCTACTAGTGTCTAGTGTCATAGTGATCTTTAAGTTGGTTTTTGTTTTTTTTACTGCCGCAGTTTACAGTCTCTTTTTTTATACAATGTTTCCAGCGCGCAGAAGATTACATGTAGTGAATGGTGGCTTACCTACTCTGTGCGAAAGATTAATAATAGGGTTTTTAACCTTCCAGCAAGATATGTAGGTAGCGGCAGGCCCAGGCCAATTCTGTCATCACTGCTGAAAAGTGGCAAATTTTCGGTCTTTTCACTTCCTTATTAATTTTTTACTTTTGCTTCTGTTTTACTGATTAAAAAACACTGTATATCCGAAAAAAGTTCAATCTTTCTTCTTTTCATTGAATGCATTTTTATTTCTGTGGCTTGTGTATCGTCAATACGCAAAGCGTGTGAATGAGGTGTTCGTTCCGTCGCTGCGCGGCCGCCATTTTCGGGCACATGGACAAATCTTCAAAGAGACATGACCACTTTGAATCCGGATGCCTATTCGCCACAGACAACTATTGTCACTATATTTGGTATCATTGTGTTCAGATTTTATTGTAGAATACCAAGATGGGTGAAAGTTTTTTCATAACTGGCTAATTTTCGCGAAAAACCGAGATTTTTGGCTGTACATGATAAAATAGCCAATACTCAAGGTGAAAGTCAAACTAGACGACCTATTTGTACTAATTTGGGAATGGGTTAATATATTCATTGACTGTCATCCACCCACAAACCAATAAAAGCAAAGTGTTCAAACTGCGAAAGTCGCTGAGCCAAGCTTGAGCTGTATGATATATATATGTGATCTCATTGACACACTCAAGCCTGAGTGAACTCCTGCTGCCTTAGGGCGCAGTGAAGTTCCTCTTCAGTATCTTCCTGGCTAGCTATAAATGTTATGTTATGCGGAAAGTTCATTAACGCAAGGGCAAGGACGAACGGACATCGCAAACCGATCTTGAACTTTGAACTGATCTTGTCAAGGATCCACGAATTTTTTCGATTTACTGGGTAAATTTCATAAATGTTTCAATATAGATCATCGATATAACAGTTTATTTATACAAAGATCGCGTGGTTTGCGTAATAATTTGTGCGATCGTTGAAAACGAAGACTCAGTAAAGGACTATTACAATCGTTGTCGATCTTCGGACATGTGCGAACTGGAAAGAAAAAAGCATGCCCGATTTCATCAGATATTTCCACAAAATCACTTAACAAATTTACGATGATTGCAAAATAAGATAGTTTGAACGTATCTCTATACAATGTATTTTTTTGGTAAGGTTACATGGTGAAATAGCGATCGTATTTAACGATTTACCGAATCACCAGCCTAACAAAGAGAAGATAATCCGAGATCATCGTGACTCAGTGATTTCATGAAGCAAACATCGTCCCCGTTTTTTGTTGTTTTTTTGACCAATTCACACTTTAGTATCATTTTTGGTGAATTGAAAGTGGAGTTTAGTTTATTTTCTTTGTTTAGTTGTGCCGGAGGATTTTTGAGTTACGCAATCTTTCCATAAATTAATGTGATATCAATGAGTTTCTTCAGTCACCAACATATACAAGGTAGAGTTACATGTCAGTGCAGTAATACTCAATAGTGAGCTTATTATTATCTTTTGTATTATTATTACCATACACAATACATATTAGTACAGTGTCTATCAGCCTAGCAACCTCCACCCCCCCCCCCCTCCCCCATCCCATTCATTTCCCTTTTCCATTATTTTGGGGTTGTTTGGGCTTCCAGTGATAGCATAAACACACACACACACACACACACACACACAACACACACACACACACACACACACACATTATAATAAAAGAAGTTAACACAGATGTGCTTCAGGTAAATAATTCTTTATTTCAACCGTTATCAATCTGTGACACATTTGTACTGCAGTCATTACCAGCAGTTCTAGCACCAATGGAATGAAGACTTTGTTGGATTTCTTATGTGTGTCTCCCCTATTATTTTCTTTGTCTATGCATAACAGTTTCTATAAACCTTTTAGTTTTTCATTTCTTTAAATGCTGACATAGAAATGGAAATTAACTAAACAAGCTGAGGTATATTTTTCTGGCAACTCTAAACAGTTGTCATCCAAAGGTGTGTTGCAGAGATTTGCAAGCATCTGCTGATTCAGTTATTGGTACTAAAGCAAGAAGGTGAGAAGACATTTGATGAAACAGCCACATTTCTCTGTCAACTCAATTGTATACTGAGCTTCCAGGGTTGCAGTGTCTTCTGACTAAGTTGAAAGAAAATGTACTACAGGATACACCAATAGAAGGACATTTTTGTCCAAGCCAGTTCATATAGGACAGCTGTGTCCATTTAAGGATTGTGTGAAAATGTTGTAACCAGCCAACATGGACATCATCTGGAGACTTATGCATCCCCTTCATGTGGACTTTTGAAAGCTGTTATTGCTTTTGAAAACAGGTATAGGAAAACACATAATGATATATGTACCAGTGGTGGGAGCAACTGACAGGAAATTCTGTGGATGAGGCAGCCTTGTACACAACAGTGGGAAAAAATTACAAATAAGACATCAAAGCTGGCTTCAACTGCCTACAGAGAAAAATTATAAAAAGACTGGAATAAATTTTTGCTTTTGTGGTCTTTTCTCCTTCAAATGTGTGTTTCATCATTAGTAGGTTGAGTGGCTTTGGCTGATTCAAGTGATTTGGCTTCTTGCGCTTCTGCATCCTCAGTGTCCTCTAACACTGTAGCATCAAATTTACACCAGCCTAGTTCTCTGACATCAGAGGTTTACAAGTTTAGTAGGGAGCACTGAGCTGCCCCATACTGGCATGAACCTGTCCTCTCCTTTACCACCTGTAATTAGGCATTAGTGAAGCTGGTTCTCAGAATGATATATCACAACATATGAAATGCATGCAAAGTGATTAATCATTAAAATAGGGATTATTCATCTGATTAATCATTAAAATATGAGTTAAAATGATTTTTGTTTCTTTTCTAAGCATGTTTTCACAAAAACTAGTGTTTCACAACATTTCACTTAAATGTTCACCACATATTTAGCCACTTGGCGGCCATTTTGAATCTGAAAACACATTATGTAATTGATGAAAAAAATCAATAAATGTATTTTTAAATAGCATATACAACCATATTTTACACCACCAAATTCCAAGTCAATATCTATACAGGTACAAAAGTTATTAATGAAAATCTACCATGTACTGTCTTTTTGGTCCGTCGCAGGGCATTTTAGGGTTTTCAGCAAAATTAGACCCCAATATTTAAAACATTTGGTCTAGGATTAGCCCCAGAAAAATTGGACATAATCTATGTATGCATATCTTTTAAGCAATGTAAAAATGTAGCCATAAGATGCTATCTTATCCAACCTGTTGGACCTCAAACATGGCTTATCCTGCTATTTGAGTGAACCGCCAATCACATGATGAGGCAATTTTAACAAAGTATATAATATTTCCCCTTCAAGATAGAGAGTTGATTCTTTTTGTAGGTATTATTAGTATTATAGACATTGTATGTGGAAATTTTTATGGGTGTGATTGTAGTGCTTTTCGCTACAGGTCCTTTCCAAATAAGGCTTCCATACAGTTAAAATGGCCAAAAAATGTACCGCCATCTTTAGACACCTATAACTTTTGAAAAAATAGAGATAGAGACATAATTCTTTTTTTGTTGTGTTTGTTTTAAAAAGTTCTTTTCAAAAATACCACTTGTATGTACACAAATACTATATAAAATTTTGGCTGCCGCTACCTAAAGATATGTGTGCTCTTCTACACATGTACTATGCATGCGCGGGGTCAGTGCTGTAGGAATACAGGCAATCCTCATTTGATGATTATTTCCAAATTTCTCGTGACTACCTGGTATTGCTCTATGTCCTCAATCCCAAATATAAGTGCACAGTCCATATTTTCATGCTTAAAAAAATCTGTGAAAATCAACAACATTTTTTCCCACTCGCACTCTATAGAAGGTACTACATGACCCCCAAATTAATACCGGTGTGTAGCCTAGCCCCTGGCTTACTTCTCAGATGTGATAATTGGAAATTTTTCTCCATAAAACGTGTATCAATGGCTGGCACCGACACTAGTTCTGATAAAGACCCGTTGCGCAAGAAAAATAACGTATCGGCGAGCTGCAACTTTTCAAACGATAGCAGAATATCATCATTGATGTGTCAGCCTTAAAAAGTTTGGTGACAAAGTAACAGTACACAAAGTGTTAAAACTGCAAGCCAAAGGTAGACAAACTTGAATAGAGCTCTACATTTTCCATCAATTTTTATATGTTTTGGGAATGTAGCTAACAATTCTTTTCCTAGCAAGTTATGTGTTGTTGGAACTTAGCAAGCATACAGTAGTGCCTTTATTTCTGTTTTGCAGTTTGCTTTTTGACTACGGCTATTCAGTATCCCCTCCCCCACCCCCCACCCCCCCCCCCACCCCGGATTCTTTCACTGTTTTATTTTTTTTTCAGTTGTCTGTATTTTCATAGGCATTTTTTAATTTAATGATAATTCTCATGTGAATTTGTACTGAGTTTGACACAGTGTGTATTAGAAAAGAAAAAATGTTTGTTTTTGTTTGCTGTCAAGTGTCAATAGAATGTGTGTGCATTCTGTGTGTACACTTTTGTGTGTGTGTGTGTGTGTGTGTGTGTGTGTGTGTGTGTGTGGTGTGTGTGTGTGTGTGTGTGTGCATGCATTCTAAATGGCTATATGTATTTTTTTTCTAGTGATATTCAATAATGATTTTGTTTTCTTATTTGAATATCTAGTAAGTTGTATAATAAACTTTATAAAGACATGCAGATATTGCATGTCCGCTCACTCCCACATGCACAAACATTGCATAAAAAAGCACACATTTCTGTTTTCAAATCATAAGTCCATCAGCATACATTCTTTTAATTGGCTGCAGAAAGAGGCCAAGGACTGAATATTTTGTGTTGCCCTCTGGAGTACTGTTCCACCACCATCTCTTTCCACACACATTTCTTCTCTGCCTCATTTTTTCAGCTCACATTCCAACTCTTGTATTTTCCATTCTCACACAGTTTGTTTTGTATTCTCACACATTTTATTATTTTTGGCTATCTCACTATATAACATAAATTAATATTTATATACAGATCTACATGCAAAGCTGAGATGAACATATAACGAGGAAAGAGTCGGCATGCAGTTGGAGGTGAGGTACTTTTCCTGCAACACTGTGCTTGCTGGTCTGGATTTTGTGGCAGGGAGCAATGCAGAAGTGTTTGTAGAGAAATCAGACATTCTCAGAGTGAAAACAGCCACTAAAAAATCCTCTGATAGGGCCAGAGAAAAGAGGGAAAGAAAAAAGAAACTGTTGCATGCAGAATGTGGACATAGCCAGGCAGGGGGGGGGGGGGGGGGGGGGGGATATGCCCCAGGAGCCGCCTGAAAAAATTATTCTGTAAGAAAAACTGTCTCCAGTCACTCATTAATGGTGGCCTAATGTTATTTTACCATGCAAAATGTATTTGGAATGTTTAATCATGCGTTTTATTGATTAAATTAACAAAATCTTTACAGGTGTTTTTCTCAAAAGTGTTGTTCTGGGCTGGGTCAGTTTTTTGGGCCATCTGTAACTTCTGACCTAATGGAAATAAATGAAATTTGGCATGCTGGTGTAGAAACATCTGCTGAGTGCAATGAGAGTGTTTGAGGTCTGTAGCTGTTATAGTTTTTAAATACCAAATGATATAAACAAAAAAAGGGAATGAAAATTTTGGGGCATATTTGGAAAAGACAGAAAACAATATTTTATTAATTAAAACATCACTTTTTGTGATCATTGCACAAAGTGATATCAAACTGAAAAAATTATAAACACCATTATGTAATGCATATCTTTAAAGCATCTATTCTATGCAAGTTATCTGGAGATGAAAAGTGTGCTAGAACTCTATTAATTTTAATCGTAAAAAGTGTGTCAGCTTCAGGGAGCTTTTCCCCCTGCACTTTGGCTTTTTCAGGAGGAGGCCAAGTCCTCCTCATGAACTGAACTCTTTCACCAAATTTTGATTTTTGATTCTTAGAGGTTGGCATGCACACGTGCGCGTGCATGCATGCATGCGCATACACACACAAGTTTTTTCACCTCCCCCCTCATTTGCCTGCTGAAATGACATCACAAATATATTTTAGAAAGCTGCTTTCATTGATTCATTACTTTGATAAGATTGCCTGAACAGAAGATTATGTGTTCCTGAAATAAAACCAACTCATAAAACAAGAAAAGATTCAGAGAAAGGAGAACTCTAGCAGGATATCTTATCTGTGTCCTCCAGGATTAGAAACAAAACACCAGTGTATGCGCTTTTGAAATTTTTTCATCCGTTCCTTTGGCATGAAATGGCCTACTCTTCCAAAAGGTGGAACAGCTTTTCAAGGTGTGCACAAGATGTTCTGCACATAGGGCCTTGGTTTATAGTCTCAATTGAAGGACTTTGACTAAGTTCAATTTTGTAGTCAAATTGAAAAGAAAGGACAAGGCAAGACTTGAACCCAGAATCTCGTGGTTATCCTGCCACCTTCCTTCCATGTTAATTTTATTTTAGAAAAACAAACAAAACAAAAAGGATGGACAGAAGCAGACCAGGTACCAGATTTACTATTTTGACCTGATGCATGATTCTTACAAAGTTTGGAGAGTTGTAAGTAAAAAGAAGAAAATAGTGCGGGGGGGGTCGGGGTCAAGACGTGGAAAAAAAATCAACATTGGCCTGTAGCCGTGTAGCATTTGGAAAAGTTCTGGATTTTTCTTCTTTTACCTTCACCTAAATCAAAGACAAGCAAAGTTCTATGAAACATAAATCAAATAGTTCTTTTTCTCTTACGTTCACCAATATCAGTGACACATAGAGTTCTATGAAATATGAATCAAATAGATTTTTGTTCTTTTACATTCACCTAGATATATTGGGGACAAGTAAATTTGCGTGAAACATTACGAAAAAAATTTTTTCTTTTAACATAAATCATATAGATTTTTTTTTTTACCTGAACTTTCTCCTGTAATGTCCGTCAGTACTGCTTCTTTTCCGCTCATCCCTGGGGAATGTGCAATGACAAACACAGCAATATGCATAACAAGAAAACAAATGTAATTGTAGTATATCCCACTATGTGCAGCAAGTTTCTTGGTTGACATTGCCATGAACATGCAGCCATTTGACAGCAATCAGAAGTACAGTACAGTACTACCCTACACTATTTTCATGTCTTGAAATAAAAGGACACCACCAGGCATCAGAGTTTTGCAGGCTTAATCCAACAAACTTCTACACTTTCGTGGACACATGCATTTTTCCAGACCCTCATTTATATCGATCTATCCCTTTGCATCACTTTATTCTATGCCACATCATTTCCCTTATTTTCTAACTAAATTTTAAAGAAAGAGGAGGGGGGGTGGGGGTGGAGATGAGGTGGGAACCGATAAGAGTGGGGCTATTGATGTCTTCACTAAACAGGAAGAAAAGAATAATCATGGGCAAAGACTTGCAGGCGCCAGGTGGGGGAAAAGAGGGAGGGATTAAAAATGTTATCAAATTAACACACACACAAATTGAATGTTGCCCCTACCCCTTTCCTGTTGTGACTAGTCAGTCATCACCCTAACTGACAGAATATATTGTATAAATTACTTGTTCAACATGCATTCTTCTTCTTCTTCCTTTTTTGTCATGTTTCTCCCAGGGGAGGTTTGACATTGATGGGCCTTCTCCATGTCTCTCTGTTTTGAGCTTCCTCCTTATTTATGCCCCTTTCTCTAAGATCATCTGCAATACAGGCAGCCCAGGTTTTGCTAGGTCTTCCCTTTGATCTCTTTCCATCCACTACAAAGTTCATTGCTCTTTTTATGATGTGGTGGTCTGCTTTCCATTGAACGTGCCCAAACCAGCGCAGTCTATTGGTACTAGCTACAGACTTCAGATCATCAACTTTGCACATTCTCCATAGTTCTTCATTCGTGATTCTGAACCATACAGGAGAACAGGTCTGATGCAGGACTTATATATTAGACAGCGTCTCTCCAGTGGGATTTTCTGATTTCCGAGCAGACTTGCCAATTCTTTCCATTTCTTTCAAGCACTGGCAATCCTGGTTCTGACAGCTAACTCAGATTTTGCTTCGCAGCTCATCATCTCTCCCAGGTAGCAGAATTCGTCTACCACTTCTATCTTCCCTTGTTCAAATTCTAGCTCCTTTCCGGCATCGGTATTGTCTTCACCCTTCTTATTCATACAACTGGGGCAGACAAATACTCCATCCTCCTTCTTCAGACTTTTGAGCTTTGAGCATCTTTTGTGACACCAATATTGACAGTTGGAGCATTTGATCGAATTGTTCCCTACACCTTTGTGGCAGACACCACACGGGTATTTGCCTTGCTCTCTATGTGTTTCCAACTGTCATTGCTTTGGTCTTGTCAACATTTACCTTCATTCCTCTGCGTTCTAATCTCTGTTTCCAATTGCCAAATCTTTGAGTAGCGTCATCACTGTTCTCAGCTACCAGTACTAAGTCATCAGCATACAGCAGTTCCCAGATCTCATCTGGCCTCTCCACTTCCTTGGATATGTCATTCATCATGAGGATAAAGAGCAGAGGGCTCATTGCCGATCCATGGTGCACTCCTACTTTTATCTCAAAGCTTTCTGACATCCCAATTATAGTTTTCACTTTTGATCTGGAGTTCTTATACAAAGTCATAACCATTGAGATGGTGTGCTCCGGTACACCTTGTTTCCTTAAGGCCCATTGGATTGCCTTTCTGGTTACTCTATCAAAAGCTTTTTCCAGGTCAACAAAGATGTGCGTCAAGCTCTTTTTTTTCTCCATATACTTTTCCTGCAGTTGTTTCACAATAAATATTGCATCTATGGTTGATTTGCCAGCCTGGAATCCAAACTGTTTTTCATCAATATTGCACAGGCTCTTCAGACTTCTTTCCAATACTTTTTCCCAGATCTTCATGCCATGTTCCAGAAGCCTGATTCCTCTGTATTTTCCACATACTAGTGCATCTCCTTTACCCTTGAAAATGGGAACAGTAATACTGTCTTCCCATTCTTCGGGCATTTGTTCTGTCTGCTGTATCTTCTGACATATTTTCCTAAGTTGTTTTACTCCTTCCTCTCCTGCTGCTTGTATCATTTCTGTCACCACTCCTGATGGCCCGTTTCCAGACTCATTTTATACAAATTTTGCTACATTGATGTCTTTCCGTTCTTTCCTCATCTGCCGTGCAATTCGAAACATCTTATGCTGACCTTCAGTTGTATCAAGTCCAACACACCATTCATTCCATGCTTTTTCTTTAGCTTGGGCTACAGCTTTTGTGGCTTCTTTTGATTTCCTCCTGTATATCTCTCTGTCCTCAAACATCTTTGTTTGCTGCCACTTCCTAAATGCTTTCTTCTCTTGGATTGCTTCTTTCACTGCATTGCACCACCACCATGTTTCTCTCTGTTGATGTCTTCTTCCTTTGGTCTCTCCACACGTTTCTTTTGCTGCTTCCATGAGGATTTCTTTCAATTGGTTCCAGTCATGGTCTTGTCCAGCCGCTTTTTCTCTCACTTTTTGCTCATATTCCAAGGCTATGTTTTTGTCTTTGAGCCTCCAAATTTTCAGTTTCTTCTCGATTGCTTTCTTCCTTGGTCTTATCAAGTCTTTTATTTGAAAATCTGTGCACAACAATCTGTGCTGTGAGAGGCATTCTTCCCCTGGAATAACTGTACAGTTTGTTGCCATCGCAGCATCTCCCTTGAAGAGAATGAAGTCAATCTGAGTTTCCGCTTCACCACTTTTGAAGGTGATATAGTGCTCTTGTTTTTTCTTGAAGAACATATTCAAGATTCGTAAGCTATTCTGTGGCATAGCTGAAGAATTGTTTCTCCTTGATTTCGATCTCCAAAGTTGTACCTGCCCATAACATCTTCATATTCAGTTCTGTCCTTGCCAACGTGTCCATTCAAATCTCCTGCTACAACGACAGCGTCTTTTTCTGGTATTTCAGCCAGTTTCTCGCCTAGTTTTTCCCAGAAGTCAGCTTTCTCTTCTTTGGGTCTACCCACCTGCGGCGTATAAGCAGAGATCACGTGCAGGATCTTTTTTCCACAAACTATTTTCATTGTTATTAAAGATTCCCAGTCATTCTTGACAAACAAATAAACAATACACCCTAAGACTAGTCAAAAGGCCATAATGGCCCTGTATTCTCCTGTGTTTTAGACTGAAGGAAAACCTGTAATGGTGGTGTGCACCATGTTTGTTGCAGAAGCATCCAGAGAGCCGACCCTAATGGCTGCAGGGGAGACTGTCAGGCAGGACTATGTCAAAGAGTACGATGACAAGACTGATGACAAGGTTGTCGATGATAAGCAGACTGCTTTTGCTCCTGCTGTGATGATGTCTTGTGGTGGTGATGATGAAGGGAGAAGTGAGGACAGAATTGAAGAAGACAGTGACGGTAAAGATGTTGCTTCTGAGGCTGAACATGACTGTGACAAGCTATCAGACAGGGATTTGCCAGAGTTGCCCACAGCAGGGGACAGCTCAGGGTCATTTCAACAGGATAATGACAGATCACAGTTCTGTACTTCTGGTGCTCTTGGCCAGAGTCAACCTACAGATGAAGAGCTGCCTGTGCTACGCCCTCCCAAACGGAAGCTGCCATTAGAAGGCAAAAAGGTGGTGCACCCAGACACATTAGTTTTACCTAATCTTTCCTCTTCCTTTGATGTAGAACCCAATATCTCTACAGTGTTTAGAAACAGAGCTGCAGACCACTCAGGCTTAGTTCCATTGCCCTTTGGCACTGTTGAGAAGCAGGCCCTTGAACAAGCCAACTATTTGCCAACAAGCTTTAAGCAATTCATGAAGTTTTTTGTTAGCGTCTCAACAAGCAGTGATCTAAAGTGTGCCGTTACAAATGCTGCATCAACCAGCAGCAGAAGTGGGGCAGAGAACGTGAGCAACACATCTCTACTACACAGTGCCCCAAAGTCTATTTTCAGCTCTGTTGCCTCTGATGGTGGTGCTGCTGGCAGTAGTACTAGTACTAGTAGCACAGGGCTCTCTGACAAGTGGAAGGTTGTACACTCCCCGTCTCCCATGACAAGCCCCAACAAAGAGCACTCTTACAACAGCATTGACAGTCTAGCTGGTGGTGTGGGTGGAACATATTCATCGCCCTCTTCAAGCAGATCACAGAGCTATGCTTGGTCAGGACATGAGCCATACAGGGGCGTGATGGATAATGGTAGACCAGATAGGTCACCCAGAAAGTTCTTGCCCTTTTCCCGCGTTCCTGTACCTGGTAACTCTTCTGACTTTTACAATTATTATAAAGCAAGGCCCAAGGGAGCTGGTGTTGACCCATACACAGGTGGCACAGATTTAGGATATCAGCACCTCACCACAACTAGTCGGCATCAGCCTGAGCCCTCTGCTCCAAGACCCGGTGCTTGTCCATGGTGGTCTACACAGCTGGATCAGTCTGGCAGGCGGCAGCAGGTGAGGCCCCCCAGCACAGCAGCAGCAGAAAGGGCCTTGGAACAGGAGTCAGAAGGGAGAGAAGAAAGGCAGAGAGGGGAGAGGGTGACTCAAGAGGAGAATCTACAGCAGCAGAGGCAGATTCTACAGCAGGAAAATCTGATCATACCCATCAGCGGCGACAGGTAATGGCTTTTCTCCATCGTTCTGAGTGAGAGAGAGAGTGTGTGTGTGTGTGTGTGTGTGTGTGTGTGTGTGTGTAGAGTCACTTTCTGACTTCAGGTATGATATCTTAACACTACATCAGCAGACCTGCCATACCAATGTTCATGCAGTATTAATCTCAAATATGAAAATTTGCTGATAAAAATACAATTTTGACTGCCATTTAAAAAAAAGGAGAAAAAAGTTAAATCATGCCAAATGGGTTAAGGGACATAACTCTTCCATGCCAGTTACTTCCTTTCTTGCATCTATGTCACAAGTCTTCATGAGATAGCAAGGTGAAAATGAGACTCAATAACTGAAAGGAGTATTGACATCAAATTTCAACACCATCAGTGGGAGCTTTACAGCAGAAAATGAAGTGCTCAGCAATATTTTTGTTATTTATTGGAGAGATCTTCCACTTCAGCACAGAATTAGAAACCAGTAGAACTTTTTGTTTTTGGAGAAGTTTAAGCAAACATCAAGATTCATAACATTAAGCTAAAAAAACATGGTGCTGAAAACAGTGTTGTACTGCACTCTTGACTTTAGATTTGACATGTAGTCACATGAATGTGATGTCAGTGCCTCAAATGTGGCAATGATTATGTCAGTGTTGCAAATGTGGCAATGATGTCAGTGTCGCAAATGTGGTAGTGATGATGTCAAGAGTTGCAATTGTGGCAGTGATGATGTCAGTGTCACAAATGTGGCAATGATGATGTCAGTGTCGCAAATGTGGCAGTGATGATGTCAGTGTCGCAAATGTGGCACTGATGATGTCAGTGTCGCAAATGTGGTAGTGATGACGTCAGTGTTGCAAATGTGGCACTGATGATGTCAGTGTCGCAAATGTGGTAGTGATGACGTCAGTGTTGCAAATGCGGCAATGATGATGTCAAGTGTCGCAAATGCGGCAATGATGATGCCAGTGTCGCAAATGTGGCAGTGATTATGATGTCAGTGTTGCAAATGTGGCAATGATGATGTCAGTATCGCAAATGTGGCAGTGATGATGTCAGTGTCGCAAATGTGGCAGTGATTATGTCATTGCGGCAATGATGATGTCAGTGTTGCAAATGTGGAAGTGATGATGTCATTGTGGCAATGATGATGTCAGTGTTACAAATGTAGCAGTGATGATGTCATTGTGGCAATGATGATGTCATTGTTGCAAATGTGGCAGTGATGATGTCAGAGTTGCAATTGTGGCAATGATGGCAATGATGATGTCAGTGCTGCAAATGTGGCAGTGGTGATGATGTCAGTGTTGCAAATGTGGCAGTGATGGTGTCAGTGTTGCAATGATGATGTCAGTGTTGCAATGATGATGTCAGTGTTGCAATGATGCTGTCAGTGTTGCAAATGTGGCAATGAGGATGTCAGTGTTGCAAATGTGGCAATGATGATGTCAGTGTTGCAATGATGTCAGTGTTGCATATGTGGCAGTGATGATGTCAGTGTGGCAATGATGATGTCAGTGTTGCATATGTGGCAGTGATGATGTCAGTGTGGCTAAAGTGGCAATGGAATGGTGTCAGTGTTGGGCAAATGGTGGCATTTGATGATGTGCATGTGGCAATGATGATGTCAGTGTTGCAATATGTGGCATGATGATGTCAGTGTTGCTATGATGGTGTATGTGGCAATGGTGGCAATATGTCATGTTGCAAATGTGGCAGTGATGATGTCAAGAGTTGTGTGGTATGATGGTGTCAGTGTGGCAAATTGGTGAGCAATTATGATGCATGTTGCAAATGTGGCATTGATGATGTCAAGAGTTGCAAATGTGGTAGTGATGATGTCAGTGTTGCAAATGTGGCAGTGATGGCAATGATGATGTCAGTGTTGCAAATGTGGCATTGATGATGTCAGAGTTGCAGTGATGGCAGTGATGATGTCAATGTTGCAAATGTGGCCGTGATGATGTCAGTGTTGCAAATGTGGCAGTGGTGATGTCAGAGTTGCAATGATGGCAATGATGATGCCAGTGTTGCAAATGTGGCAATGATGATGTCAGTGTTGAAAATGTGGCAGCGATGATGTCAGTGTTGCAAATGTGGCAGCGATGATGTCAGTGTTGCAAATGTGGCAATGATGATGTCAGTGTTGCAAATGTGGCAATGATGATGTCAGTGTTGCAAATGTGGCAATGATGATGTCAGTGTTGCAAATGTGGCAGCGATGATGTCAGTGTTGCAAATGTGGCAATGATGATGTCAGTGTTGCAAATGTGGCAATGATGATGCCAGTGTTGCAAATGTGGCAATGACGATGTCAGTGTCACAAATGTGGTAGTGATGACGTCAGTGTTGCAAATGTGGCAATGATGATGTCAGTGTTGCAAATGTGGCAATGATGATGCCAGTGTTGCAAATGTGGCAGCGATGATGTCAGTGTTGCAAATGTGGCAATGATGATGTCAGTGTTGCAAATGTGGCAATAATAATAATAATAATAAATGGAACTTATATAGCGCTATATCTTGCAAAGACAAATCAAAACGCATACATTCAACCTAATCTTACACAGTCATGCAATCAATGATAAATAATCAATAGTTTAAACAAAAACAGATATTTACAAACATGGTGCGCTGCAGACAAAATCTATGAAATAAAATTTCAATGGTCAAATGTTTTTCAAAAGCACACACACACTCACACAGGTCATATACTTTAGCAGGGTGATAGGACTCTCAAGACTCAAGAATTTAATTGTATAGGCCATACAACCCGTTACAATTCCATGGGTGATCAGGTGTGAGTGGATGTAGCATTGTGTTATAAGCACATTTTGAATGAAACATCATCAGTAACTCAATGGAAATAATAATAGATTTCAAAACGACATTTGCGGCGACTGTTGGCTAGCAAAACCATGGACTCAATTACAGTTTCACATTTAACTTTGTTACAAAGTTTGCGATGAAAACATGCTATACATTCTGTTTCTACAATACTGTGACAAAAATGAACGCGAATGGTCTTGCTCAGAAGCATTTATAGTTCTGACATCTCCAGTATGAATCTGATCGAACGATACATATAACTTGTGCAGTGTTTGCTTACTGTTTTTGCATTCAGACTGCATCATCAGTACTTTCAACAACATCAGACATACAAGGCTTAAGCATTCAGATGCCATCTGTGAAATCACTGTTGTAATAAAAGTGAACTGTCCTTGGATTTAGATGTATACACATCATAAATAATAAATACAACAGAAAAAATACCAAACAGTCTGTGTAGCAAGGTAATGTACGTTTGTATATACATATAACATGGCAGACAATGGGTGTGTTTCTCTAATCAACGCCTTCTTTAGCACACATATTTTCATGTGAGACTGAACAAAGTGAACAGGAAAATAGAACATAATCTCCAACACAGTTTCCAGTAGGAGAGGTAAGTGTAGAGGAACATTTCTATCACCGTCCTCCAGTAGCCAGTAGAGCTATTGAGTATATACAGGACAGAACTTGTACACAAAGATAACACGATTTCCCATAACTGTTAAACTGTGATCTTGCCACCATCTAAGTAGAGCAATAGGCAGATCTGTAATGAATTGTATCACTCAGTTCAGGGGTTCATCTAACTCGAAGAGAAAAGACCATCCATCAGAATACCACGGCTGTTTGCTTACTGCTTTTTCGTTTTGATTGCATCATTAGTACGTTTAACAATATGAAGCATACATTGAGGTGCCATCTATGGAATCACTGTTGTCATAACAATGGACTGTTTTGGATTTAGATGTAAATAAATCATAAATACATCAGAAAAAAATACCACTTTGTTACTTAAGGTATGATCATATAGGGTGTTGAGATATCTTTCACAAAATCCATACATACATCTCTTTCAAGAGCTACTGTTCTGCCACTGTCCCCACATAGTTTTGAAAATGTCTGTGATGTTGGAAACCAGTGGCTATATGTGTTTGAACAAAAATAGTTCATGAAGTTTTCGGTGAAACAAAATCATACAAAAACACAAAAGGTAGGAATGAACTCCAGAGACTCAAAAGACAGGCATGAATTATCTTCCAGTGTGGAGGGCAAGCCATCCACATTCTAGGCTAGTGTGTGCACTGATGTGGGGGCAAGTTACACTGATCCAGTTTTTCTTGGGGTCATGATCTTGATGTCATTTCTTTTTCTTTAGAACGCTGGGGTTTGAGATGTGCTTCTTGTTTCTCCGATGAGCAGTCGTCCAGTTTGTTGGCAGCTGTGCCTGCCTTCTGCGTGTCTGTCTGTCTGAAGCGGCTTGTTGTGGTGTGTTGTCAATGACAGTCCCTGCGCCACTGCATTGCTCACCTCCAATGTTCAGTACAGGTGGGCTATTCAGGTTTCCTTGCGACCGACCTGGGGAATCCCTGGCATGCTTCTCTGTAATTTGCGGTGCAACTGTACCCGGCTCAGTCACATGCAAGTTTCCGTCTTCGTTTTTCTTCTTTGAGCTTGCCGGGGAGGGATGGGGGTTAAACAGCAATCCCTGGGTGGAGGGGTGAGGGAGGAGATTGTTCTCGCTGTCATTGGTGTGTCGTCTTTCTGTCTTTGCACAGTATGTTTATCATCAGACATCACGTCATTCCCCTGATCTTCTCCAGTATGTGGTGCTGAAGAAAGAGCTGGCTCAGAGCCAGCAGGATCCAGCACAGCAGTACAGGGCTGAGTGTTGAGCTCCTCACACACGGTGTCATGGGGCAGAGGGCTGACCTGTTCTGTTTCCCTTGGCGACGGCCTTGGTCTCTGATCACTGGTGGCATCCACCACGTTCCTCCTGCAAGTGGTGGAAAGACAGGGGTCTGGCTCTCCCACAGTCCTTTCAGCGGTCGTAGGAGTATTTGCCAACACCTCACTGTAAAGACAGGAACCAGAAGTGATGGGCACCGCCCCGAGATGTGGTCCTGGAGTTTCAGGGGAGGTGGATCTTGAAGTGTGGAGATAGTGAGACCTCAAGGCTGTGTCACGTCTTCTGTTGGCTTCTGTCTGCCTCCAGTTACTCCTTTCTCCTCTAAGGGTTGAACAGCGGTCTTCCTCCTTTTGTCTGTCTCTAGGTGAAGCTGAGTCTTTCAGGAAGCCATATCCATCTCTTTGGTGTCTTGTGTTTTGTTCCTCTAGACTCCCGTGGGGGTAAGTGAGCTGATCCTTCTGGCGGTTTCTGCTGTACGTAGCAGGTCGTTGATGTCGATCTTCCACCTGCAGGCGGCCTGCTCTGAAGTAGGCCAGTTGACCCTGCTGACGATGGTGCTCCACTTCCTCCTGTTGGCGTTCAGTAAGATCTGCAGAGATCCTGATGTTGTCTCGCAGGAGGAGATCTCTCAAATCCTTGTTGGTCAGGATTTCCATTTTGTCGCCCCATCTGTGCAGACGAACAATCAGTGGTCGTGGGGAATCTCTGTGTGTTCGGCGAGGTCCCACACGGTAACACCTTTCAATGTCAGATTCGTGCCATGTGCGTGATGATGAGTACTGGTTGAGCAACTTGAGAACAATCTGGGAACTTTGCCAGGTATTTTCATAATCTTGTTCTCTGACACCAATAAATTTCAAGGTGCATAGTCGGGCATTCTTCTGCAGCTCCTCCAGTTCCCATTCCAGTCGGTCCATCCGTTCGTGGAAGTAGCTCTGGTTTTGTTTGATATTGTGGAGGTCTTCCCTGTCTTCTCGAATCCGTTCCTGAAGAGAACTCAGATCTGAAGCCAAACGATCTAAAGAGTTTTCCAGTTTTGTTAGTTTTACATCCACTTTGTGGCAAACGTCTTCAGCATGGGTGTGGAGAATATTGTTAAAAGTCAGAAAACTTGTTGTCCAACAACATTTGCACTTGTTGCATAAAGTAGGTGAAGTAGTTGTGGTCATTATAAGTTGTTTTGTGAGTGTAATCCCTGGGTCCCGGGTTCAGTTCAATGTCTCCACTCACCAAGAGCAGGAGAAAGAACAGGCAGTACAGAGCAGAGACAGCCACAGCCGTGCACCCGCCTGTCACTTCTGCTGTTGTCACTGAACATGGCTGGGCCAGTGGCTCGTTTCTATCTTGTTGTTTCCTTTCTCTTGCAGATATCTCCACAGCCAGGCTATAGAACTGTCCAATTTTTTGTCTGTGGGTAACTGCTGATATTGGCATCTTGATGGTACCATTAAACAGTCACTGGCAATTATCAATCCTGCTTAATTAACAAAAACTTAATTAAAAGCAGAGAGTGTGCAGAAAACACGTCTTGCTGCGACTGTGAACACGAGTTCAGTCAGGGTGATAGGACGTGGGTTAGTGAAGGTGGGATAGTTCTGATATGAAACAGGAGGGGGAAATCTTAGGTTTGAAATAGATATGTCTTGAGGCTGGATTTAAAAGTGTCATAACTAGGCTTCTGGTGAAGAGAGAGAGGGAGCTCATTCCAGGTTGATAGACCCGAAATAGAGAAAAAGCGGCGGTCAATGGTGGATTGGTTGAATGTAGGTATTCGTAGGCACAGGGTATCTCTCAGCAGAGCGGAGGGAACGTGAAGGAGTGTACAGGTGAAGACATTCCCAGAGGTAGGAGGGTGCAGTTTTGTGTAGACATTTGTAACAGAGAGTATGATCTTATAATTTACTCTCTGTGGCAATGATACAGGACTGTCACAGGAGAGATTCCGACAGATATGAAGAAGTCCATCTACATAGTACATTGCGATCCCTAAGAAACTGGGTAGAGCTGAATGTGACCAACATCGTACAATCAGCCTGATGAGTCACCACACCAAAGTTCTTTTACGAATACTCATGAAGAGAATGAGAAATAAAATACTTCCAGAAATATCAGAAACGCAATTTGGATTCATGGCAGACAAAGGCACCAGAAATGCAATCTTTGCATTGAAAATTCTCATGGAAAGATCCATCGAGGTCCAGAAAGACCTGTACCTCTGCTTCATTGACTACTCAAAAGCATTCGACAAAGTACGACACTCCGACTTGTTTGATATTCTGGCAGGGCTATACATCGACGGGAAAGATCTTCAAGTCCTCAGAAACATATATTGGGAACAGGAGGCAGCCATTAGAGTTGACAATGACATCAGTCACTATAGACCAATCTGCAGGGGTGTGAGGCAGGGCTGCGTGTTCTCGCCTGATTTATTTAATGTATATAGTGAAATAATTCTACGAAATATTGAGAATCATGAGGGAATTAGTGTAGGTGGCCACAACATCAACAACCTGAGATATGCAGATGACACAGTCCTTATCGCCGACTCTAAAGAAAAACTGCAAAAGATTTTAACAACAGTAACAGACAAAAGCGAAAAGAAAGGATTACAGCTCAATGCAAAGAAGACAGAATGCATGGTGATCTCGAAAAAAGCTGTTATACCACAATGCAACATAGCCTGTAAAGGAGAGAGAATCAGACAAGTAAACACCTTTAAATACCTTGGTTGTACTATCACCCCGGACGGCAAGTGTGACACAGAAATCAAGAAGAGAATCGGTCAATCTAAGGCAACTTTTAACAACATGAAATGCATTTTTACCAACAGTAAGATAAGCCTCAAGACAAAGATCCATGTTTTGAGAGCCTACGTATGGTCCATTCTTCTGTACGGATGTGAGTGCTGACCCTAGCCAAGGACACAGAACAGCGACTAGAAGCAGTGGAAATGTGGTTCATCCGGAGAATCATGAAAATCTCATGGACAAAAAGAAAAACTAATGCAGAAGTAATGGAAATGGCTGGGTACAAGAGATCCCTTCTCAACACCATCAGAGAAAGACAGCTCAAATTTTTCGGCCATATAATCAGGGCTGACGGACTAGAGAAACTGTTATGGAGTGGCAAAATCTGTGGAAACAAGAGCAGAGGAAGACAACGCACAAAATTCACAGACAGCTTAAACAAATTCGCAACGAATAAAGAGGGCACCAACAATGAGCTCATGAGAGGAACCGAGAACAGGGAAGAATGGAGAGCCATGATCGTCGATGTCTGCAGGACCAGATCGGACACTTGAAGAAGAAGAAGTGGCAATGGTGATGCCAGTGTCGCAAATGTGGTAGTGATGATGTCAGTGTTGCAAATGTGGCAATGATGATGTCAGTGTTGCAAATGTGGCAATGATGATGTCAGTGTTGCAAATGTGGCAATGATGATGTCAGTGTGGCCATGATGGTGATGTCAGTGTCACAAATGTGGCAATGATGATGTCAGTGTCACAGATGTGGCAATGATGGTGGCAATGATGATGTCAGTCTGTGAGTGTCGCAAATGTGACAATGTCAGTGTCACAAAAGCAGCAATGATGGTGTCAGTGTGGCAATGATGATGTCAGTGTGTGAGTATCGCAAATGTGGCATGGATGGTGTCAGTGTCGCAGATGTGGCAATGATGATGTCAGTGTGGCAACGATGATGTCAGTGTCACAAATGTGCAATGATGATGTTGGTGTGGCAATGATGATGTTGGTGTGGCAAAGTCAGCAGTTTACGTGATACTAGGATGTTTTCCCCAGAAAGACATTCTTTTGGTCAGACAGGGAACAAAGCAGCAACAGCAACAACAACAGAAGCAAAATAAGCATTTTTTAAAAATAAAATTTTTATGAAAACCTCTCACAATATCAATACCCCCCTCCCTCTCCTTCTGACTTTGAATATCCTACACATTCATTGTAAAGTAAATCCATAAGAAAATAAGGAAAAAGTTACCTGGCATTAAAATATTGTAGACATTCTTTTTAAATTATAGCAAACCGATAAGCAAATAAGGAAAAAGTTACCTGATTTTCATTGTCCTAGACGTTCTTTTTATTTTTTAAGCAAATCCATAAGACAATAAGGAAAAAAATTGATGGAGTCTCCCGTCGGATCGACGGATGAGTAAGCAGGCAGGCTTATCTGTCAGAATGTATCCTCATATGGGAGAAGAGGCCGATTCTGGATGCACAGCACTTCCCACAGGTGTTGCAAGGGAAAACGTCTCCAGAAGTTGAGCCCTGCTTCCTTCGCTCACGCTTCTCCTTAATGGACAGCATTCTCTTGTTTTCAAACGTCTTTATGCCACTGGAGCACAGCATCCTTCAGCGAGAATGATCAAGGGCATCAGTTTCCCAGGTAGCGATGTCTATGTCACAGGCTTTAAGGTTTGTCTTCAAGGTGTCCTTGAAGCGCTTGTAGGGTCTTCCAAGTTTTCGGAGGCCTTCCTTCAGCTGGCCATACAATAGCATCCTTGGGATCCTGCTGTCTGTCATTCGGACAATATGTCCTGTCCAGCATAGCTGGTACTTGATCAGTAGGCTTTCGATGCTGGGCAGGCTGCTCTTCTCTAGGACCTGGAGGTTGGAGACCCTGTCTTGCCACTTTATTCCGAGGATCTTTCGTAGGCATCTCTGGTGAAACTGCTCAAGTTGTTGAATGTGATGGCAGTATGTCATTCATGTTTCACAGCAGTACAACAAGGCGGTCAGCATGAGAGCTCTGTAAGTTTTGATTTTGGTGCTGAGCCTGATGCCTTTGTTGTTCCACAGCCTGTTGTTGAGTCTGCCGAAGGCAGAACTAGCCTTGGCGATGCGCACTGTAACTTCTGCATCAAGGGTTCCATTGCTGCAGAGGGAGCTGCCCAGGTAGCAAAACTTGTCGACTGACCTGATCTCTGTGTCATCGATCTTAACTGCAGGTGGGGGGAAGGCACTGGCGTTCTGTGAAATAGCTGGTTGGTACATGGACTCAGTCTTGCTGAGGCTGATGGTGAGTCCAAAGCGCCTGCAGGAGGTAGAGAACCGGTCCATAATGAACTGTATGTCCTCATGGGTGTGTGCGGCAAGCGCGCAATCATCAGCGAAGAGGAGCTCTCTCAACAGTGCCTCAGACACCCTGGATCTAGCATGGAGTCGCCGCAAGTTGAAAAGTTTGCCATCAGTGCGAAACTGAATGTAGATGCCCCTGTCACAGTCTTGGAAGGCGTTAATCAGCATGGCAGAGAAGAGAATAGAGAACAGTGTGGGTGCCAGGACGCAGCCCTGCTTCACTCCATTTACCACAGGAAATGGATCCGACATGTCAGTATTTTCCTGTACTCTCACCTGCATGCCATCGTGGAGTGACGCAATCAGCTGTATTAGGCTCTTTGGGTAACCAAACTTTAGGAGGATCTTCCACAGCCCACGGCGGTTCACCGTGTCGAAGGCCTTGGTTAGGTCTACAAAGACCATGTGGAGCTCCATGTTCTGCTCACGGCACTTTTCTTGCAACTGGCGTACTGCAAACACCATGTCACATGTTCCCCTGCCTGAGCGGAAACCGCACTGTGCTTCAGGGATGACTGTGTTGGAGGCATGGTCAATCAGTCTGTTCAGTATAATGCGGGCGAAGATTTTGCCGGCGATGCTAAGAAGAGAGATTCCATGGTGGTTGTCGCAGCATGTTTTGTCTCCCTTCCATTTGTAAATGTGGACAATTGAAGCATCCTTGAAATCCTGGGGGACCTCCCCTTTCTCCTAGATAGATTGGAACAGGGCGGTCAGCTTGTCTGTCAGCACCTCGCCTCCACACTTGTAGATGTCAGCCTGGATTCCATCCACTCCTGGTGCTTAGCCGCACGATCTCAGCGGTAGACAGAAAGGACAGGCTGATTATCCTCAGGGATTTCAATGCCCGTGTTGGCGTGGACTTTTCCTCCTGGCCAAAAATCCTAGAACGGCACGGCACTGGCAAGTGCAACTCCAACGGACTGCTTTTGCTCTCACTCTGCGCGCAGCATGAACATGTCCTAGACGTTCTTTTTATTTTTAAGCAAATCCATAAGACAATAAGGAAGACAATTACCTGACTTTAAAATACCCTAGACATTCTTTAGCAAATCAATAAGAAAAAAGGAAACTATTACCTGCTTCGGAATCATGGTAGATTTTTTTAAAAATATGCAAATTGGGAAGAAATTACAGAAGAAATGACTTGGGTTTAAAAAAAAAAATTTAGACTTTTTTTTTATAAAGCAAACTAGTAAGAAAAAGGAAAAGTTACTTGACTTTGTAGACAGAAACATTTTGCTAAAGATAAGGGATGAAATACATGTGTATTGGATATTAAAGTCAGAGATGTTTTCTCTTGCAGATTATAATAAATATGAGAAAAGGAAAAGTATATCACATTATTATGTCAATGACATTCCTGATTATTTTCCTGCATGTTAGTTAAAAAGAAAAAAGAAGTAAAATGAAAAGCATGAAGCTGTGTCACATAAATTGATAAAATAAGACATACATGTATTCATATATTTTCCTGTTGATGAAGAAAGGAGAGGCTTACCTGATTTGTTATATGCCTGTATCATGAAAGAAGGCATGGTTGCACAGAAGGCAGTCATTCTCAGCACAAAGAAGTGCTTGTCTCCTAGTGTCCCATGCCAGCCTCAGTCATAGATTGAAGACGACATGAGTCAGGTAAACTAGTATCATTTTCTAAAATTACAAATGAAATGTCAGGTCCCTGTTTTCTGTTTCCATCTGAATTGGGAATGGAGATGTGTGATGTGTACTCACCTTCATATATTTTGCCTCATCATTGATGACCAGAATGCAGCTGAATACTTCTAGTTCTAACTTTATGTTTCTGTTGAGGCCTTGATGTATGAAGTTGAGTACTTGTCAGAATGATTGATCTGTGAAATAAGAGAACAAAATGGAATACTGGGCAGCATCAGTGTGTGTGAGGGGACACAGAGGAATACAAGTTGCAGAGGGGACCCGAACGTAAGCTGAGTGTCTGAACATGACAGGTTAGGCTTTGAAGTGTTAGTTATCCTGAAGGAACAAGTAGAACAGGCCCATCTTCTGATTCTGACTGTGGTAAAGTCCAGAAATGCTTTGGTTGATTTAATTGTTAATGCCAAAAGTGTTACTTCAGTGCTTGTTTTATTGCGCTTATATATATATAATGTGTGTGTGCGTGCGCGTGCCCTCTTTTTCCCTCTTCTTTTTTTATGTCATTGGAAAATATAATTTTAAAAGGAATTTTTGTTTATTGTCTGAAAAATTTGAAAAGCCATTTCTTTCTTCTTTTTAAAAAAAAATCTCTGGTAAATTAAAGAGAGTCCATAGACATGCTATGGCTGAATGGCTGAAACCGTTCAACTGAAGTCAGTTCAGTGCATCCATGAAGTTGTGGGTCCGAACTTTGGCGGCTTTTGGTGGAAAAGGGTGGCAATGTTTACATCTCCCAGTGTAGATCTGCCAGTGCCTCCATTCCCTTTATACACATGCAGCAAGAAGGAGGGTGGCAGGATGGTTAAAACATTTGCTTGCCAACAAGTAAACCATGAGGTTCTGGGTTTGATTCCCAGCCTCACCCTTTCTTTCTAGTTTGATATAAAAAAAAAATCGAACTGAATGTCAAAGTCCTTCAGATGAGACACCAAGGCCCCTGTGCAAACACATGCAGGACATCTTGTGCACACATAAAAAGCCCGTTTTGCCTACATAAATTTGGGAGGGGGGGGGGATTGTGGTGGTGAAGGGGGACATAATTTATAAATATGCATAAATCTCACCATCGGTGAACCTTAGAACTCTAGCCATGGAAGGAAAAAGAAAGATGCATGTTAAAGATCCAGTAGCTTTGTCAGTGTTCGGTGGGTTACATAAACATGACTATACCCAGCATATATCTCTGAAGTCAGAATGCAGCTACCTTTGTGGTGGGCAGAAATGACCTAATATATATATAGATAATGCAAAGTCTCACCATTGGTGAATTTTGGAGCTTTAGTTGGGGGGGGGGGGGGGGGGGGGGGGGAGATCTTATTGCCTGTTGACGGGAACAGTTAAAAAGAAATTTTGTTGATGGAAAAATTGAAAGGAAATAGTTACAAGTGTAACATTGGAAATGGAATGAATCCCCTTGTTTTACTTGAAAACCCGGTTTTACTGACTGTGACTGTGAGGGAGAAGTTGAGCATCACTCCCATCAGGTACACTACAGTACAAATCAACCCTCCCTGCAGACCTGTGCTTAAGCAAGGTGAAGAACATCTAGTCATTTCATTTCTGGTTCTCCAGGTCTCCTCAGAAAGTGACAGGTCACAGCAGAAGGCAGGGGACGGCCTATACATGTTTTATTGTCTATAGGAAATCACTGACAATGAGTGATAGACAGTGCCCCAGAATATGTGTGTAATTTTGCCACGGCTGTCAGGTGACATGTAGTTAGGCCTCTCCTCAGGGCTTGGGTCAGTTCTTGATCTTTAATTTAAGAGTGGTAATATATCTGTCTTGTCTGTTTACCAGCCATTTATGACCTGGTCAGCCACAGGGGTGGAGGAGGGCAGGGGGTCACCCAGTGACCAGCAGTTGTTTTGTGGATCATTGATGGTCCCTTACTTGGGATATAACCAGGTTAGATGTAGGACGTCAACATCTCTGGGAGGGTACGTGTGTATTCATTTCATAAATGAAAAGTGCAGTTCTAAGTTTGAAAAGGGCAGGACTATTTTTGAAAAGGGCAGGAGTATTTTTGAAAAGTGCAGGACTATTTATGAAAAGTGAAGGAGTATTTTTTTGAAAAGTGCAAGTTCATTTCAAGTGGTGCCACATGGAGACTGGTGTTTCCCTGCCTGTCTTAAGATATTTATTTTTATTCATTTATATTTATATATTTTATATTGAGGATAATGGAATAAGCACTCATGTGCTTTTTTTTACATCCAGTCCCCGTGTGTATGCAGTTTTGTAAATTTTGTCATCCGTTCCCACCGGCACGCAATGGCCTACTCTTACGAAAAGCGGAACAGGATTTAACGTGTGCGCAAGATGTTTTGCATGCATTCGCACACAGGGCCTTGGTTTATAGTCTCATCCGAAAGACTTTTGGGGAGAGTGGAGTCTGCACTGATGTTAACTCCAGGGGAAAATATCCCCTTGAATGGGAATCAAACCAGGGTCGTCAGATTGGAAGCGCAATGTTCTAACCACTAGGCTATCCCGTCCCCCAATATAAGATAAATAACATGGTGCAGACTAACTTTGTGGTGGTATACGATGGGAGATAGGTCTCCCCCCCCCCCCCCCCCCCCCCCCCCCCCCCCTCTTCTCTGACCCCAGTCTCCTGAATTTATGGTCTGTGTTGTGGAAAGTAACAACCCCAAAAAAAAAGGGGTGGTGGATGGGGAATAGTTCGAAGCAGTGGAAGACGGGGTTTCTGTGATATAGATCTTAGTGTTCATCATCCTGTTGCTGTTGTGTTGAATGCCATTGTCACACATTGATGGCACCGTAATTAATCATTTACTGTCAGTGTGTATGCCACAAGGAAGGAAATGTGGAAATTGCAGAAAGGGTGCAGCTGTTTTCCCAACTTACCCACAACACAAGCTGCTATCGAAGCAGACCGACTGTCATTGCATACAATGTCACAAGGTTTGATAGAAACAAATCAAGATGTGGATTAAAAATATATCGTCACATAATTTCCTAGTCTTTTTAATTGTTATTTTAGTATGCACTTTTTTTTTTTTTGGGGGGGGGGGGGAGGATTATTTTTCTTCCACTGTAGTTTCATTTACAATTGAAGTCATTTACAGTACCAGCTTTCTTTTCAAGACATTTTTTAAACTCCACATCCTAAGCAGAAAGTTTATCAATCTGTAAGTGAAGACATTGTTTGATATTTGTTTTGGCTACAGTTGATCAATCGGTGTGATAATCAGGTGAAGACATTGTTTAATATCTATAGATCCATTTTGGCTATAGTTTATGAATATGTAATAATCATGTTAAGCCCCTGGCCAGTAAGGTGCTGACCCGTCACAGTCTGCCTGCTTCGATGGGTGCTTGGAGCTCAGGGGAAACACCGAAGAGCAGACTGTAAATCCTGCACCAGGCAATAACAGTAGAAGAAAATCAAAGCCGCCAGCGCTGAGACTGGCAACCTGGAACGTCAGGCCTCTCCAACGATTTACAACAGGTTGACGATGCAAGAAAGACGGCCGTCATCAGCCGCGAGCTAAAGAGGCTCAGCATTGACATAACCGCACTACAGGAAACCAGACTTCCTTCCAACGGCAGCCTTAGAGAAAAGGACTGCACGTTCTTCTGGCAGGGGGGGAAGGGCCCAGAGGAGCACCGTGTGCACGGCGTAGGCTTCCCAGTGAGAAACTCTCTACTGTCCTCAATCAAACCACCCTCAGACGGCACAGCTCGCATCCTCTCCCTACGCCTCACAACCAACTCAGGCCCCGTGAACATCATGAGTGCCTATGCCCCCACGCTATACTCTTCAGCAGAGGCGAAGGATATGTTCTACGAGGAGCTTGAGACCACCATCAAGAAGTTAGCCCCCTCTGAACAGTTATATCTGCTTGGCGACTTCAACGCCCGGATTGGTTCAGACCATGCTTCCTGGCCCAGATGCATCGGCCACTTTGGTGTCGGCAAACTCAACGAGAATGGACAGAGACTTCTTGAGCTATGCTCTCTTCATGATCTCTGCATCACAAACACGCTCTTCCCCACAAAACCCGGCCACAGAGTGTCCTGGCGGCATCCCAGATCTCGTCACTGGCACCAGCTGGATCTCATCATTACACGCAGGCCCTTGCTGAACTGTGTCCTCAATACTCGCAGCTACCACAGCGCTGACTGCGACACCAACCACTCTATGGTCGCAAGCAGGGTGCGGCTCCAACCCAGACGAATCCACCGATCCAAGCAGAAAGGGCGACCACGCATCAATACAGCCATGACCTCATTTCCTGAGCTTCGGGAACGTTTTGCTGACACCATCCAGGAGGCCCTCAGCAACTGCCCAACCACCAGTGCGGAAGAGAGATGGAACCACATCCGTGATGCCACATACAAGTCCGCTGTTAACACCTTTGGAAAGAGAGAACAGAAAAACCCCGACTGGTTTGAAGCCGGAATTTCTGAACTTGAGCCAGCCATCTCATCCAAAAGAGCTGCCCTGCTCAACTACAAACAAGACCCATGCGCAAAGACGCTCGCTGCCCTTAGAAAAGCCAAAAGTGATGCTCAACGGATTGCTAGACAGTGCGCCAATAGCTACTGGCACAACTTGTGTCAAAGCATCCAGCTGTCTGCTGATTGTGGCAACAGTTGTGCCATGTACGAGGGTATGAAGAAGGCCTTCGGCCCATGCACAATCAAGACGCCCCTCTGAAGTCAACCACTGGCGAAATCATCACCGACCGCTCGAAGCAAATGGAGAGATGGGCAGAGCATTATCAAGAGCTTTACTCAAGGGAGACCATTGTGACAGACACAGCTGTGGAAAACACAAGCCCCCTGCCAGTCATGCAAGAGCTTGATGACTCACCCACCATTGAGGAGCTCAGCAAGGCCGTTGACTCACTAGCAAGCAGCAAAGCCCCAGGAAACGATGGCATCCCTCCTGAGATCATCAAAGTGGGCAAACAGAGCAGCCTCCTTGGCATCCTTATTCTCGCTGCTGCTGCGCTACGCCTTTAGACAATCTGAAGACGGGGTCTACCTGCACACCAGAAGCGACGGCAGCCTGTTAAACCTCGCGCGCCTTCGTGTAAAGACAAAGGTACGCAAAGTCCTCATACGTGAGATGCTGTTCGCCGATGATGCCGCCTTGACAGCACCCACTGAGGCTGCCCTCCAAGAACTCATCAACTGCTTTGCGCATACCTGCACTGAGTTTGGCCTGATGATCAGCATCAAAAAGACGAACATCCTGGGCCAAGATGTCAGCTCCGCCCCTTCCATCTCCATCGGCGACAGCCCCCTCGACGTCGTGGAAAACTTCACGTACCTTGGCTCTGCCATCTCCAGTAGCCTCAGCCTGGACACCGAGCTGAACTCCAGAATTGGCAAGGCATCAGCAGCAATGGCTCGTCTGTCAAAGAGAGTATGGGAGAACTCCATGCTCACCATCAAGACAAAGACCCAAGTGTATCAAGCCTGCGTGCTGAGCACATTACTGTACGGTAGCGAGAGCTGGACTCTGTACGCCCGACAAGAATGCAGGCTCAACACCTTCCACCAACGCTGCCTCAGAAGGATCCTTGGCGTCACATGGCAGGACCATGTTCCCAACAAAGAGATCCTGGAAAGGGCAGGAACACTCAGCATGTTTGCCCTGCTCTCCAAGAGACGTTTGCGCTGGCTTGGCCATGTCACCCGCATGCATGACGGCAGACTGCCTAAAGACGTTCTGTACGGTGAGCTTGCCACGGGCTCCAGACCAACAGGAAGGCCAATGCTTCGATACAAAGATGTGTGCAAGCGGGACCTGAAGGCGGGTGGCATTGCACTAGCAGGCCTTGAAGAACTGGCAGCAGACTGCAGCAGTTGGTGAGCCACTACCAGGTCGGCCATCAAGACAGCAGAGCAGAAGAGGGAGGAGCAGTGGGGAGAGCATGCAGACATCGGAGAGCGGAGTCAGCACCATCAGACAACTCCGTCTTCACATGCAACACCTGCAACAGGATCTGCCGCTCCAGGATTGGGCTCTACAGCCACAGTCGGCGCTGCAGTTCCACCACTGGCTGACTGACCCACGGCACATTCTCCATTGTCTCCTGAGACAGACGGATGCCAACAGATCATTTTGGCTATAGTTTATGAATATGTAATAATCATGTTAAGACATAGTTTAATATAGATCTATTTTGGCTATAGTTTACGAATCTATAATAATCAAGTTAAGACATTTTTTAATATTGGTTTTGGCATTAGTTAGTATAATAATCAAGCGAAGACATTGTTAAATATTTGTTTTGGCCATAGTAGTGTGTTTATTGCTCTCATTTCATTGTTCTGTTTTTGGAAGTGTGGAAACTGTACTCATCAAATTGACAATCATACTTTAGGGGGAAACAATAACTTATAAAATGAGAACAAGTGCAACAGCTGAGACCTTAAGTTTAGATTACTCAGACATTACATTCACAACATGATATTCTCTGCTCTACTTTGCAGGAAAGAGGGGGGGTGGGGGTGGGGGTGCAAAACCAATTCAAGATGAAAACTAAAATGTGTGCTCCTTTCCCTCAAAACTAAAAGAAAAGACCATAGATATAATTATACTGTCCTCTTTTTTATTTCCCCCCTCTTCCTTGTTATTTCTTATTTTTCATTTTCCTATTTTGTGTTGTTGTTTATTTAATAGAAAATCAAATGATTTAGCTGCCAAAATACAGAAGCAGAAGAAATGAAATGGTTTCCTGTAGTCATTGTCACCAGCTGTTGTACAGTGTCCTCTAGTCAGCTGCTGTTGTACAGTGTCCTCTAGTCACCAGCTGTTGTACAGTGTCCTCTAGTCACCAGCTGTTGTACAGAGTCCTCTAGTCAGCTGCTGTTGTACAGTGTCCTCTAGTCAGCTGCTGTTGTACAGTGTCCTCTAGTCACCAGCTGTTGTACAGAGTCCTCTAGTCACCAGCTGTTGTACAGAGTCCTCTAGTCACCAGCTGTTGTACAGAGTCCTCTAGTCACCAGCTGTTGTACAGAGTCCTCTAGTCAGCTGCTGTTGTGTGGAACTCAGTTCTGGTTGACACAGTGTCTGTCTTTTTACCCGGCTGCATCAGGCAGTCTTTTTAATGATAAAATATGGCAGGATAGAAAATGAAGATGATAGTATACTACAGTAACAGATTCCACCCCGAAGATTAGGTCTTCAGGTTTGTAGTAAGTGTATATTATTATATTAGATTGGAAGTGATGAATGCTTGTGTGGGTAGAAGAATCAGAATCAGAGTGAATTTATGTTGCTAGATTGGACTTGATGAAAGGAGCTGAAAGCTTCGTGTACATAGGCAGTAGAAGTCTGTGAACCCTGACAGTGTCCCATTGGGAGGATAACCATCATTGTTATGACAGGGAGTTGTGGAGATCATGTTTGTAAGTGTACCAGTTTTCCCAAACAAACTGTGAGACACATGTCGGCATGGAGTTGTTACAATTAGCAAGATTCCACCACAAGCCAAAGGTTAGCATTTTGTTGTTGGATTATCACCATCTCCCGCCCTCATACCAAATTCATTTTTGGCAAAGAGCCATCAGTGAGCATGGCATGGAGGGCTCAGTAGTCTGCAGTCATGCAGTCACCTGTCCCACATGTCATGTCTGCAGTCACCTGTCCCACATGTCATGTCTGCAGTCATGCAGTAACCTGTCCCACATGTCATGTCTGCAGTCATGCAGTCACCTGTCCCACGTGTCATGTCTGCAGTCACCTGTCCCACGTGTCATGTCTGCAGTCATGCAGTAACCTGTCCCACATGTCATGTCTGCAGTCATGCAGTCACCTGTCCCACATGTCATGTCTGCAGTCACCTGTCCCACATGTCATGTCTGCAGTCACCTGTCCCACATGTCATGTCTGCAGTCACCTGTCCCACGTGTCATGTCTGCAGTCACCTGTCCCACGTGTCATGTCTGCAGTCACCTGTCCCACGTGTCATGTCTGCAGTCACCTGTCCCACGTGTCATGTCTGCAGTCACCTGTCCCACGTGTCATGTCTGCAGTCACCTGTCCCACGTGTCATGTCTGCAGTCACCTGTCCCACGTGTCATGTCTGCAGTCACCTGTCCCACGTGTCATGTCTGCAGTCACCTGTCCCACGTGTCATGTCTGCAGTCACCTGTCCCACATGTCTGCAGTCACCTGTCCCAGATGTCATGTCTGCAGTCACCTGTCCCACATGTCTGCAGTCACCTGTCCCAGATGTCATGTCTGCAGTCACCTGTCCCACGTGTCATGTCTGCAGTCACCTGTCCCACGTGTCATGTCTGCAGTCACCTGTCCCACGTGTCATGTCTGCAGTCACCTGTCCCACATGTCTAAAAAGGGATTATTAATCGTTAATGTCATGGGTTCAATTCCCATCTGAACCCAAACTTTTCCCCATCCACCAGACCCCAAGACTGTCGGTGGTGGTGTAGGTGCTAGTCTTTCAAATAAGATGATAAACCAAGGTCCGTCATGTAATATACATGTAGTGTGTGTAAAAGAACCCATAGCAGCGTGAGGAAAAAACCACTCTCATAATAAAAACGAATGCACGTCATGTATGCAGACAGAGAGGGAAAGTGGGGTTGGGGGTGGGGGGGGGGGGGGTATTTATTGCTGCTGTTGTGGCAGTGTGTTGTTCTCGAGGGAGTAGCCTGAATTTGATGCAGAGAAATCTGCTGTGATGTGATTAAAAGCAATATATATATATACCAACCACAATCCACCAGTTCAAGTCTCATCTGAACAAGTGCAATGCAACACAACACAATGTAGCACAGTACAAACCTTCTTCTTTGTCGAGCACTTAGACAGCAACTGTTGTCTGTAATATGAGCAAAAATGCATTGCACTGCTGTTAAACACCTGACAAGTCAGGCCGGGCACATCTGACTTTAGCGTGGGAGAGAATTGTTATCTTCAATTCTTTCTGGAAAAATAGCAGGAGAATGGACCAAGAAGGTAGGGAAAAAAAGACACAAAGGAGGTAACTGGAAGAATTGGAACATGGCAGAAACAAAGAGAGGGAAAGAAAAGAATGAATTCCTAGCACAATTTCCAGGAGAGGATGCTGTTTATACTGACAGGCCTCCAGCACCCTCTTGAGGTATGCACAGTACAATACCATAAATTTGATACAGTGCAGTACGGTACAGTCCAGTGCAGTGCATTACAGTACAGTCCAGTGCAGTACGGTACAGTCCAGTGCAGTGCATTACAGTACAGTGCAGTACAGTACAGTACAGTACAGTACAGTACAGTACAGTACAGTGCAGTACAGTGGGTGTGGTGTGGTGGTGAATGATTGTTGTTGTTGGTCTTGCAGTTCAGAGGGGGAGCCATTAAGTCCAGAGGAAGGTGCTCTGATCATTGCGTTGGATGAGCCTCCGAAGGACCAGGATCGTCAGCAGCAGCAGCAGCAGCAGCAGCAGCAGCAGGAGAAGCAGCAGGAGGAGGAGCAGGAGCAGCAGGAGGAGAAGCAGCAGGAGGAGGAGCAGGAGCAGCAGGAGGAGGAGGAGCAGCAGCAGGAGCAGCCTGCCCCGCCTCTACCTCCACCATCACCCCCTGCTGCAGCTGCAGCTGCTGCTCCGCATCCCGGGCTGGAGTATGGTGTCCAGAAAGTGGTCAGTAGTTGTCTTTTGTCATCATCTGATAATATGGTAAAGCAGCTGGCCGAACATACAGCCAGAGTTCAGTTTAGTTTTCCTTCTGTTTGTTTGTTTAATAAATAGTATGATTACTGATCAGGGGGGTTACAGAGAAGTGAAGTCAGGGTGACCAGTGGGGTGACTAAGCAAAGTCAGTGTGATCAGCGGGGTGACTGAGAAGTGAAGATAGGATGATCAGTGGGGTGACTGAGAAATGAAGTTAGGGTGATCAGTGGGGTGACTGAGAAGTGAAGTTAGGGTGATCAGTGGGGTGACTGAGAAATGAAGTTAGGGACATCAGTGGGGGTGACTGAGAAATGAAGTTAGGATGATCAGTGGGGTGAAAGAGAAGTGAAGTCAGGGTGATCAGTGGGGTGACTGAGAAATGAAGTTAGGGTGATCAGTGGGGTGACTGAGAAATGAAGTTAGGGACATCAGTGGGGTGACTGAGAAATGAAGTTAGGATGATCAGTGGGGTGAAAGAGAAGTGAAGTTAGGGTGATCAGTGGGGTGACTGAGAAATGAAGTTAGGGTGATCAGTGGGGTGACCGAGAAATGAAGTTAGGATGATCAGTGGGGTGACTGAGAAGTGAAGTTAGGGTGATCAGTGGGGTGACTGAGAAATGAAGTTAGAGTGATCAGTGGGGCGACAGAGAAGTGAAGATAGGGTGATCAGTGGGGTGACTGAGAAGTGAAGGCAGGGATGATCAGTGGGGTGACTAAGCAAAGTCAGTGGGGATCAGTGGGGTGACTGAGAATTGAAGATAGGGTGATCAGTGGGGTGACTGAGAAGTGAAGTTAGGATGATCAGTGGGGTGACTGAGAAGTGAAGATAGGGTGATCAGTGGGGTGACTGAGAAGTGAAGGTAGGGATGATCAGTGGGGTGACTGAGAAGTGAAGTTAGGATGATCAGTGGGGTGACAGAGAAGTGAAGTTAGGGTGATCAGTGGGGTGACTGAGAAATGAAGTTAGAGTGATCAGTGGGGTGACAGAGAAGTGAAGTTAGGGTGATCAGTGGGGCGACTGAGAAATGAAGATAGTGATCAGTGGGGTGACTGAGAAATGAAGTTAGAGTGATCAGTGGGGTGACAGAGAAGTGAAGTTAGGGTGATCAGTGGGGTGACTGAGAAATGAAGTTAGAGTGATCAGTGGGGTGACAGAGAAGTGAAGTTAGGGTGATCAGTGGGGTGACTGAGAAGTGAAGTTAGGGATGATCAGTGGGGTGACTGAGACAAATGACTAATTCTTTTATTTTGAGGTTAATGAATAAGCACTCATGTGCTTTTTTACATCCAGTCCCCGCCTGTAGGGATATATATGAAATTTTAAAAAATAATGAAGGATATATATGATAATTTAAAAAAATAATGAAGCCAATACCAATACACTCACACAGTAAATGGGGAAAAAATATCCACACACAAAAAATCACAAAAATCACTGAAAAAGAGAGAGAGAAAAAAGCAACAAATAATAAAAGAAATCAAACAAAAACCACAGAAATAACCAAAAAACCCTAAAAGCAAAACAGAGCAAAACAAAAAACAGAAATAACAAAAAAAAAACCTAACAACAAAGAAACCAAGAGCAAAATAAAGCAGCAACAACAACAAGGAGAGAGGGGACAACCGAGTAATCCTCCCTCAAAAAAATAAAACCAAAAAACCCCTCCATTATATAAAGGAGAACAAAAGCATTCAACAGGATACAAACTGTAACACTACAATTTAATCTGTAAACAAAACAATAAAAGGAGAGAGAGAGAGGGCGAGAGAGATTACACAGTACATTTTGAATCCATATGATATTGCATACAATTTTCAATTCATCAACACTATCACCATTAGCACTCGCTGTGATTTAACATTGCACATGTTAAAATCATCCTAGAGTTATGATAGATACATAGGAAAGTAGGATAGTGGAAATAATTTCTAGAAATCAGTTGCAATAACACAATAGCGAGAAAAAAGTAAAACATTCACACTCATACACACAGAGAGAGAGAGAGAGAGAGAGAGAGAGAGAGAGAGAGGATAATTTGGTATAATGTAAGGAAGGATATATTTACTTTGTTTCCAACAGATCAAGTGTGGGTTGTTTTTTTTATACATCAAGTGGATTAAAAAATGACTTTTGAAGATGGTGCTGTCCAAATGACTCAGGAAGGGAGTTCCACAGCACAGGGCCTGAGTAAAGTAAGCTGGATTTGAACAGATCTATTCATGGGATTGAGACACTCAGCTTTTTCAGTATTTCTGGAATGATTCATTGGGAACTTGTCTTTTAAGGATGAGAGAACAGTTCCTGTAATTATCTTAAACATCATGAGGCCTTTGTTAAATATTAGTCTTTGGTGTTGGAGAAGAATATGTAACTAATAATAGTAATAATATATGGAATTTATATAGCGCCGAATCTTGTAAAACAAACAAATCGAAGCGTATGATCCACTTCTAACAAGGTTGTCTTTTTCAGAAGGACCAGTTTAGTCAGGATGATCAGTGGGGTGACAGAGAAGTGAAGTTAGGATGATCAGTAGGGTGACAGAGAAGTGAAGTTAGGATGATCAGTAGGGTGACAGAGAAATGAAGTTAGGATGATCAGTGGGGTGACAGAAGTGAAGTTAGGGTGATCAGTGGGGTGACAGAGAAGTGAAGTTAGGATGATCAGTAGGGTGACAGAGAAATGAAGTTAGGATGATCAGTGGGGTGACAGAAGTGAAGTTAGGGTGATCAGTGGGGTGACAGAGAAGTGAAGTTAGGATGATCAGTGGGGTGACAGAGAAGTGAAGTTAGGATGATCAGTGGGGTGACAGAGAAGTGAAGTTAGGGATGATCAGTGGGGTGACAGAGAAGTGAAGTTAGGGATGATCAGTGGGGTGACAGAGAAGTGAAGTTAGGATGATCAGTGGGGTGACAGGGAAGTGAAGTTAGGATGATCAGTGGGGTGACAGAGAAGTGAAGTTAGGGATGATCAGTGGGGTGACAGAGAAGTGAAGTTAGGATGATCAGTGGGGTGACAGGGAAGTGAAGTTAGGATGATCAGTGGGGTGACAGAGAAGTGAAGTTAGGATGATCATTAGGGCGACAGAGAAGTGAAGTTAGGGTGATCAGTGGGGTGACAGAAGTGAAGTTAGGGTGATCAGTGGGGTGACAGAGAAGTGAAGTTAGGGATGGTCAGTGGGGTGACTGAGAAGTGAAGTTAGGATGATCAGTGGGGTGACAGAGAAGTGAAGTTAGGATGATCATTAGGGTGACTGAGAAGTGAAGTTAGGGATGGTTAGTGGGGTGACTGTATGGGGTGACTGTCCACAGATGGAGGTGTTCCCTCATGCTGATGTGGTTCATGTGCGGCGGCTGCTGGAAATCTTCCTGGATCACCACGACCTGGACCAAGCCCTCAATTTGACCATGGACAATGTCCTCCAGGGCCTCCCTCCCCCTCCCTTCGCTGAGGACAACCCACCTGTAGCACCCAACCCACCTGCACATGTCACGGTAAGTTTTCTTTGTAACCGTCATACCCCCCAGGTTGTATGGCCAGAATTGAAAACGGGTACACTTCTGGTCCAGTGTGTAGTATGACCAAGCATTGGAAAACGTGTACACTTCTGCAAGCCTGAAGTGTAGGGCCTCTTCTTGTTGATGGCCTTATGGCAGCCTTACATAGCTACTGTCATGAGTCTGGCCATTGTGAGGATAGGACAGAGCAGTGCTGGGTGTCGGTGGTGGTGAGCACTGCTTGTCATTGCCTTCGTTTAGTTCCCCAGTCAAAGTTCATGACCTGCAGCTGGCAGGACGTGGATATAAATAAACGGGGCAAAGGGAAAGGTGGTATTAGCCGCTTGCCGCTGTAGCTGTGTTCAGCCGTAAATTACCCTTGTGTCTTTCATGCGTAGTCTTGTACAGTGAATTGTCAAAAAAAGACAAGCGAAGCGCTCTTTAAAATGAGCTTTAAACAAGCTTTCTTTTAACTCCAAACTCCATGTACTTTCTTTCATACTAGTTGATGTGACAGCAGTTCAAACAGACATTAAGGTAAACAGGAGAGGTACAGGCAGAAACACAATCACAAAATACAGACATTTCTAACTCTCTCTCTCTAAAAAAGCAGACTTACATACTTACTTAGGCCCATCACTCCCCCGAGCATAGGCCGTTTATTTATATCCACGTCCCGCCAGCTGCAGGTCATGAACTTTGACTGGGGAACTAAACGAAGGCAATGACAAGCAGTCATTAGTTGGCGCATAACACTGGATGATGTTCATTCTGATCTTCTTCTTCTTAGTCCTGAAGGATGCCGCAATGACTCTTGATCCGTGTGCTTCCCATCCTATCAGGGCTTGCTGCGCAGGTCTTGACAACATGAGCGCTACACCTTCTGTGTGTGGAGCGTTGTCTTCTTCATGGCCAGAATAAAGCAGCATCTCTCCAGTGAGCAGTCTCCTTTGTCCTGACTGTGTCCAATGGGTCTCACTGATGCCAAGCAATGTGAGGTTGTAGCTTTTCATCTCTGCTGCTACTTGTGTTGTTTTCTTCCGTCTCATACATGGTCCTCACATTCCATGTTCCAACGTTGATGGTCCTGGTCGATAAAAGGGGGGGTCGGCCTTGTGGCTTCCGTAGACTCACGGCTTTCACCACAAGGCGTCATACATCCTCTTGGCGAGGACCCTTCCTCTCCCAGGGCAGTAGTCTCTTGGTCCGTTGTTGGCGTTTCTGTAGCAAGCTTTGTTTTTATGGGGTGGGGTTGCTAGCCCCACGCCCAACCCTCCTCCTTTCTCATCCGGGCTTGGGACCAGCCATGGCAGAGTTAAAAAGCAGACATTTATATTATATAGATAATAATAATAATAATAATAATAATAAATTGAACTTTTATAGCGCTATATCTTGCAAAGACAAATCAAAGCGCATGCATTCAACATAATCTTACACAGTCATGCAATAATCAATGATAAATAATCAATAGTTTAAACAAACAGATATTTACATAGTGTGCTGCAGACAAAATCTATGAAATAAAATGTAAATAGTCAAATGTTTTTCAAAAGCACACACACACTCACACAGGTCGTATAATTTAGCAGGGTGATAGGGCATGGGTTAGTGAAGGTGGGATAGCTCTGATATGAAACAGGAGGGGGGGGGGGGGGGGAATCTTAGGTTTGAAATAAATATGTCTTGAGGCTGGATTTTAAAGTGTCATAACTAGGTTTCTGGCGAAGAGAGAGAGGGAGCTCATTCCAGGTCGATGGACCTGAAATAGAGAAAGAGCGGCGGCCAACAGTGGATTGGTTGAATCTAGGTATTCGTAGGCACAAGGTATCTGCAGCAGAGCGGAGGGAACGTGAAGGAGTGTACAGGTTAACCTTGTCCCTGATCCGGCTGCAGCCGACAGTAACGGAGGCCGCCGCTAGATTCCAATACGACCGCAGCCGACAGTTGGTGCTGCCCACGTGGGCAGTACTTTTCCATCACACACAGACCTCGTGGTTTTCACACAGTGTGTCTGAATATTGGTGGGGCGATGCAGGGAGGGTGTCAGAGGATGCCAGTGATAAATTTAGACCACTAACATGCGTATAGTGGGGAGGGAAGGAAGAAATAACAGCCAGCGACCGGAATGCTTTTCAATGGTGCAGCATGGCGAAAAAAAATGGCATTTTCTTTAGTAGCAGATGATTCATCTGATTAGCAGACGATAAATTGAATGCTATTGGCTTGGAAGTAGAAACATTTGAACGAGAATTGTTAAGTGAGTCCGATATTAAACGATTACGAGGAAGAGGAGGAAGGAAATGCTGCAGTTAGGGAGAAGAGTGAGCCAGAAACTAACTGCTACACGGCACATTCCTGACCTGTGCTACACACACCGACTGTGGAGAAATTTGACCTCCTGGCTGGTCCGCGGCATAGACGCCTGAAAGCGTGATGCCTTTTGTCTGTTTTCTCATTATTACCACACTTTTGCTTTGAAACTGCAATGGCAGAAACGAACAGTTATGCTGATAATGAAAATAGCAAGAAGGAAAATAAAATAGGTCTCCGTCTGCCAAGGTTCGACAGGTGAGAGCATTGGGTACACCCCTGCCCCCCCCCACACACACACATCCATAATTTGTGCTTTTGTGATGTGATGTGACCCTGTGCCACCACTACAACTACTTTAGAGACTATCTATCTATCTATCTATCTGTCCCGTAGTCTGACGACCGTGGGGGCACCCTCAAAGACTCAGCAACCAGTTCCCTCCATTCTTCTCTCTGTTCTGCCTTTCTCAGGGTTTTGTTGAGTTCTAGGCCTGTCCATTCACTGATGTTATCCTCCCAGCTCTTCCTTGGTCTGCCTCTTCTTCTTCCTCCTTGGACAGTGCCTTGCAAAACTGTCTTTGTAATTCCTTGGGATCTTGTGACATGCCCATACCACTTAAGTTTACGCTTTTTCACGATCGTTAGAAGGTTCTCATAGGGTCCAATGGTTTGCTGGATTCTGTTATGCACGCTTTCGTTGCTTATGTGGTCTTTGTAGGAGATGCCAAGGAGTCTCCGAAAGCATCTCATCTCCACTGCCTGTACTCTCCTCTCCAAATCTGCAGTCAGGGTCCATGATTCACAGGCATACAGAAATATGGATATGACAAGGGAGCGCATTAGTCTGATCTTGGAGATAAGTGAGATATTCTTATCTCTCCAGATGGTGTTTAGTTTTGACAAAGCTGTTATTGTCTGTGCAGTCCTGCATACTACTTCTGGCTTGGATCCCTGGTCGGATACAATGGCTCCCAGGTACTTGAAGCTTTGAACTGTTTCCAGCTTCTGGTCATTAACCCTGATATCAGTGCTAATGCCGTTGGTGTTGAGACTACCAACATTAAAATTTTGTAGAGTTACAGAAGTTCTGTTTTGTTTCGAATTTGTCACACCTGTGCTGTGACAATGGTGACAGTGTGACAGTCATGTACAATAATACACTTATGTACACTTAACAAACATGTGGTAGCACACGCAGATATGAACTGCAGTATAAAGGTCACATGTCGATTGAATATGACTTGTTTTCAAAAGAAAAAATAGTTAAACAAAACTTGTCTCCTCGAGACATACCATAAAACAACAGGTGCTATGGGGGCATTGTGTGACACATCCTTGAAGTACTATTGCACATAACTATTGGTAAACACATCAGCTGGGTATCACTTCCTTATTTCGACACTAATATGCTTGAACTATTATCAAATCCATGCAGGATTTGCTATTTTATCATATATATACCATATTTTTACCTGTGATTGGTGACAAATAAGGTGACAATGACAAAACGTCTGGTGACCAGACACATAAACTTGCGCCTAAAGGCAAGTACAAACACATGCCTAGCTTGTGACAAAATTTCAGCTTGATAACTTGTCATGCAAACACACAATTGCCTTAGGAGTAAAGTAAGTCAGATGGAGGTAGAAAACCTGCAAAGAATTCAAAATCTACAGGCAGTTTAGCTCTGTAGAATCCAACAATAAGAGGGTTAAGACATTCACAGAGGTAGGAGGGTGCAGTTTTGTGGAGACATTTGTAACAGAGGGTACTGATCTTATAATTTACTCTCTGTGGCACAGGCAGCCAGTGGAGAGATTGCAAGAGAGGGGTAATGTGCTCAGATTTTTCTTTCTGAGAACTAGTCGAGCTGCGGAGTTTTGTATACGTTGAAGGGAGTGGATAGATGATGCTGGAAGACCAGACAAAAGAGAATTGGAATAGTCCAGACGTGAAAGAATGAGAGAAGTGACAAGTTTGGCTGTTGCATCAGTGGACAGGTACTTTCGAATAGCACTAATACACCGTAATTGATAGTAGCACGATTGACAGGTCTGGGTGATAAATTTTTTCATAGAGAGTGCGTTGTCGATAACGACACCTAGATACTTCACAGCAGTGGATAGAGGGACAGATGTATTGCCAAGTTCTATTGAAGCTGTTGTAATGGAAGAGAGTTTGTGTTTGGTCCCTACAAGCATGGCTTCGGTTTTATCTGCATTTAGCTGTAATTTGTTCTGTGTCATCCAGTTTTGAATATCTTCAAAGCAGCGGGCCATATTTGTCAGGAGAGAAGGCAGATTTTCAGGTGTAACACTACTTTGAATCTGAGAGTCATCTGCGTAAAAATGATGGTTGATTTGATGACGGTTTATTATATGTGACAGTGGGGCAGTGTAAAGAGTGAAAAGAACAGGGCCTAGAACTCATCCCTGTGGGACTCTGCATTCCAGTTTGGCAGGTATTGATTGAATCTTGTTTACTGCAACTGTCTGGAATCGGTCAGTAAGGTATGAATTAAACCAGGTGAGGGCTGTGCCAGTAACACCGAACGTTTTTTGAAGACGGGAGAGAAGAATTGAGTGGTCTATAGTATCAAAAGCTGCTGATAAGTCGAGTAGAGTGAGAAGGGAGATTTTCCCTGAGTCAGAAGCGAGTAGAAGCGTGTTTAAAGTGTGTACTAGGGTGGTTTCAGTGCTGTGGTTGACGCGATAGGCAGACGGAAACTCAGGAAGAAGATTGTTGGAGAGAAGGCGGTTGTTGAGCTGTTTGAGAACTACCTTTTCAAGGACTTTAGAAATAAAAGGTAGATTTGAAACAGGTCTATAATTCTTCAGAATGTTAGGGTCAAGGTCATGCTTTTTGAGTAGAGGTGTGACTATAGCAGTTTTGAGAGCTGATGGAACATTTCCTGAAACAAGAGATGAGTTTACTATTTTCGTGATAGTGGGTATAAGTTGTAGTAGGCACTGTGTGAAAAGAGAAGCAGGTATGGGATCAAGATCACATGATTTTATAGTCATTTCTTTCAGAATTGTCATGATTTCTTTCTCACTTGTCGGATGAAAGAAAAGGAGAGGAGTGCCAGAGAATTGGGGATCAGGAAGTGCAGGCTGGAAAGGAGTCTGATCCAGTTTGGAGCGAATGTTATAGACTTTTTCAGAAAAGAATGCAGAAAATATAGAAGGAAGTTCAGAGTGGTTGTGGATGGAAGGCAGAGGGCTTGCCTTCACAGATCCAAGAAGAGTAGATGTGAGGGAAAAGAGAGATTTCATAGACGTGGCATCAAGAACTTGAGAAGAGTAATACTTAGTTTTTTCTGAAAGAATTAAAGATTAATGAACATAAAGAAAACATTGAACATGTCTGCATGCAGACTAACCTTTTTTTTGGCTGTTAAATTGTCCCTGCTGGCACAGCAAGGCCATAAAGAAACACACCTTAGCGGCTACCGCATGCAGCGGCGCGAGAGGCAGGGTGATGGAGAGCGTGTGGTGAGAGTCTGGCAGTCATTAGTGTCAGCTAGACTATCTGGCTTCATTATAAACACTAGGCCTACTGCATGATCAGGTGATACAGCACATACACAGTCCACTGTTTCATCAACTTTTAGCCATATCCTTGCTACAGCTGAAGGTTTGTTCATGGACCAGTTCCAGTACAGCTCATAATTATAGCCCTGAGAACACAGTAGAAAACAGATGTCTTGACAGTGTCCTACACTGTCATCAGACAAAAGTAGCTTGCAAATGACTCAGATTATTATTGCACTGATGTTTCTGACACTATACAAAATATTGTGATCAAAATCGTATCTACTTCTGTGATGTGAAGAAAAGAACAAATTGCACATAGGCCTAGACTTTGGCATCAAAGCAAGAAACAGAGCGCGCGCGCACACGCACGCACACACACACACACACGCACACACACACACACACGCACCACACACACACACACACACACACACACACACACACACACAAAACAGATGACAAAATTGCATACACAGGCTTATTCCATTACAAACACACACACATGAGTACACACCACACACACACACACACACACACACACACTCTGGCACAAATGCATGCCCTATACACGCATGCACACACACATGCACACACAAACATACAAACGTGCATGCACACGCACACACACATGTATACAAGAAGACGGGCACGGCACACACGTGCTTGAGAAAACTAACAACTTGATACTGACACAAAGCCAGGAAGCACACGTATTCATGTAGGTGCTGTGGCCCATCACGTAACACAATACACGCACGCGTGCGCGCGCGCACACACACTGCACTCATGCTTGATTATATATATATACGCACATGGTTGACCCTCAGACATGTACTGATACAAACTAAGTGAACTTAAAAAACACGAACAAAGCACAAGCAAACACAGTAGCACTCACACAAATAAACAAACTGTTAACAAACTACACCATGAAGTAGAAGGTTCACATAATACAAACGCCACATGCAAAAGAGAACAGTCTGATTAAAAGAAAAATCCACAGAATTCCTCACAGATAAAGATGCTTTGCCTCTGAAAATCAGGAAGAAGCCGATACTCACCCCTTCGTTTAATGGAAGACACAGTGTATGTAAAAAAAAAAATTTTTTAAATACTTAACCAGAAAAAGCAGCACAACAGTCACCACAAACAAGAAAAGCATGTATCAAACTTGTGTTCACTGAAGTATGAACACTGTAGGGAATCCGGCAGCGTATGGTAAAAAATGCCTTTCAAATACAAATTCTCCCAGTCACTAATAAACAGCAAAGAAGGAATGTGTGCTGGCACCGTGAGATGTTGGACTTTGACCCCTGACCGCGAGGTGCCTAGGCAGCCGAGAGATGGAATTTAGGTCACGGAGTGCAAGTTCCAGCCGCCAACTAGAGTTGGGTTTTTCCTGTTTTGAGCAGCAGTGTGAGATTGGAAGGAGTGGTGGGATAACAGCAACACTGGCCTGTCACCCCAGGGAAGATGGGGCAGCAGCAAAGGAAAGTGTGTGTGACACATGGGATGCTCCAACTACAGGGACAGCCACAGAAGAAGCCAGCCAGCAGCGAAGACAGGTGTGGTGTGGTGTGCAGTGCAGGTGATGCACATAGAGAGGGCAGGTGGGAAGACAGGTGTGGTGTGGTGTGGTGCACATGGAGAGGGCAGGGGTGAAGACAGGTGTGGTGTGGTGCACATAGAGAGGGCAGGGGTGAAGACAGGTGTGGTGTGGTGTGGTGCACATAGAGAGGGCAGGGGTGAAGACAGGTGTGGTGTGGTGTGGTGCACATGGAGAGGGCAGGTATGAAGACAGGTGTGATGTGGTGCACATAGAGAGGGCAGGTGGGAAGACGTGTGGTGTGGTGTGGTGCACATAGAGAGGGCAGGTATGAAGACAGGTGTGGTGTGGTGCACATAGAGAGGGCAGGGGTGAAGACAGGTGTGGTGTGGTGCACATAGAGAGGGCAGGTATGAAGACAGGTGTGGTGTGGTGCACATAGAGAGGGCAGGTGGGAAGACCTGTGGTGTGGTGTGGTGCACATAGAGAGGGCAGGTATGAAGACAGGTGTGGTGTGGTGCACATAGAGAGGGCAGGGGTGAAGACAGGTGTGGTGTGGTGCACATAGAGAGGGCAGGGGTGAAGACAGGTGTGGTGTGGTGCACATAGAGAGGGCAGGGGTGAAGACAGGTGTGGTGTGGTGCACATAGAGAGGGCAGGGGTGAAGACAGGTGTGGCATGGCATGGTGTGGTGTGATGCACATGGAAAGGGCAGGTATGAAGACAGGTGTGGTGTGGTGTGGTGTGCAGATGGTGCACATGGAGAAAAAGAGGAAAGACTTCTTCAGGGAGTTCAAGGACCCATGCCTCTACCCCTTCGGCATGGCTGCTGACCGCCTCAGCATGGATTTCCGCTTTGTACGTTTTTGATGTTCTCTGCTTTTTGCCTCAGGGTGGGCTTCTGCTGTGCACATTCTTCATGCTTTTGCTCCTTGCACTTTGCCCTGATCTGAAATAACAGGGTGGAGGATTGAGGCCCCTCTGAGGTGTTCATTGAGGGGATTTGGGCTCACGAGTTAACATTGCTGCATGCTCCATTACCTTGCAAGTTCTTTGGTAAAGACGTAAAGTGAGGTCCTGTGTGCAGCAAACACGCAGAACACATCCACTCTCATCTTTCAAAAACAGAGACAGCTACCTATGGTTAGGCGTATGGAAGACACCAGCATACCCACAGTTCTCCTCCTCCTGGAAACTCCATGAACCTCCATGAATTTGGAGACCCCTTTTAACTCCTTTTACCCCATAGCTATGGCCCGAGTTGTCTCCCCTTGTGCAGCCAGGTTTGCATGAAAATACAGGCATGCTGAGAAAACAATTGATAACTTCTAAACTATTTAATTGATGGCTTTCAAATTTTACAGTGTTAATATCTTGTTAATAAACTACCAATTTTCCAGTTTTCCAAGCTATTGTGATAAAAATAAGTGTGTGTTTGAAGGAAATAAAATTGATAAACAACCTCAAAATGCAACATGTCTCTAATATGAAACTAAATTTTGAGAAACCAGTGCAATAAAAAGCAATAGAAACATTTTCTGTACAGTTTTAAATATAGATGAAACTTTACTACCACATCAGCTGCCATGGCACAGTGGTTAGTGCCTTGGATTTCAGACTGACCAAACTAGAACACTCCATTCTAGCTTAGTGCTTTACGAGTATACTGGTAAATGGGGTAGAAAGAGTTAAAAGGCCTGCAGTCTCATTGAAAATGACCTAAATGGCAACCTGGACAGAAACCAGTTTGCTTTGAAAACCAAGCTTGTCTGTCAAAAATATTTTCTGTAAAGATGATAATAAACTAACAATGCATTTTTTTAAAGGAAATAATAAACAAACCTACAAGTTCATATGAGAACAAAATGAACCAATTGTCTCAGGGAGGCAATAACTCATTCTGCATGAAATCCCAGGAAGTTGCATTTTGATTGCCCCTATGGAGTGGACGGATTTGTGTCCATCAAAACAACTGAGCTGTGCAGAAACTGGGCAAGAAATTCCTTGAAAGTGACAAAAGTAGAGTTCACAGACTACATGAGCAAAGTAGAGCTCTCTCTATAATGTGTTTTTGTTGAGCGTGGGATAAGTAGTACTGACCAGTAGGCAAAAGTATGCAAGAGTGAACCTGAAGCCAACTACGGAGAGCAGACATGATACAACCATGATTTGGCATTTAGTTTGGACTTGAGTTGCTTTGCAACAAGGTTCACATGCTCCTTGAGCCTCCTTGAATTTTGACACCCCGGTGACAAGGCCTTGAATCCCCTAAATTTGGCCAAAATGTCATCAGCCTGTGACAAAAACCTCTTTGAAAACCTTTGAAAATCAAGGCTTGTCTGTCAAAAGTATTCTCTGTAAAGATGATTTAAGGTGAAGATAATCTTTTGTCTGAAAAAAAGAGTGGTTCAAATGTGTGCTTGGACAAAATAGACAAGGAGCAGCAGACTACAAAGTGTCCAAGGGAGGTAATGACTGATATCGAACATGTGCAATGACTTACTTGAAATCTTTTATTGATCGCACCATTGGGATGGGTCTGTGTCTGTCAGAGTTCAGAGCAACAAAGCAAGTATGAAACTGTACATTAAATGCTGTTTAGAAAGCAAGAGTTCAGAAAACTGATGAAAGCAGAGTTCAAACACAAGAGTTCAGACAAACTGATGAAAGCAGAGTTCAGAGACTAGATGACCCAATTAGCAACAAACAAAACATTATGCAATACCTGAACAGTTTATTCAGTGCTGCAGTGACTGTTGAGGGGGTGAAGAGAAAGAAATCACTGGGGTTTATCTGCTTGTCCCAGACCAACCACTGCTGACTGGCCACAATCATCTCTCTTCACCATGGTCAGATCTGAGCAACGCCTTTTCCCCAGAGAGTCGATGAATCATCTCTTTTCACCATGGTCAGATCTGAGCAAAGCCTTTTCCCCAGAGAGTCGATGAATCATCTCTTTTCACCATGGTCAGATCTGAGCAACGCCTTTTCCCCAGAGAGTCGACGAATCATCTCTTTTCACCATGGTCAGATCTGAGCAACGCCTTTTCCCCAGAGAGTCGACGAATCATCTTTTTTCACCATGGTCAGATCTGAGCAACGCCTTTTCCCCAGAGAGTCGATGAATCATCTCTTTTTTCACCATGGTCAGATCTGAGCAACGCCTTTTCCCCAGAGAGTCTATGAATCATCTCTTTTCACCATGGTCAGATCTGAGCAACGCCCTTTTCCCCAGAGAGTCGATGAATCATCTCTTTTTTCACCATGGTCAGATCTGAGCAACGCCTTTTCCCCAGAGAGTCGATGAATCATCTCTTTTCACCATGGTCAGATCTGAGCAACGCCTTTTCCCCAGAGAGTCGATGAATCATCTCTTTTCACCATGGGTCAGATTCCTGTCCCGCAACGCCCTTTTCCCCAGAGAGTCGATGAATCATCTCTTTTCACCATGGTCAGATCTGAGCAACGCCTTTTCCCCAGAGAGTCGATGAATCATCTCTTTTCACCATGGTCAGATCTGAGCAACGCCTTTTCCCCAGAGAGGCGATGAATCATCTCTTTTTCACCATGGTCAGATCTGAGCAACGCCTTTTCCCCAGAGAGTCGATGAATCATCTCTTTTTACACCTTGGTCAGATCTGAGCATCGCCTTTTCCCTGAAGGAGTCAGTGAACACTCATCTGTGAATGTCTGCATAGTTTTGTTTGAAGCATTGAGGGAACATTCCTGATGTGGCCTGTGGTTGGCTGGGCTAGAAGGCTCCTGATCAATGGATTGATTGAAGCCGATTGATTTGAAATACCAGAGCTGTCTTTCAATGAGCCAGGTCTGGGGGTATTTCAGCTGATGCACATGGGCTCTGCCTTGATACTGACACCCAGGTGGTACAGTGGCCCTGCTTCATCATCAACATCAACACTGGAGTGTAAAGATGCTGCTACCCAAGGAGCACTGAAGAATAATAATAAAATAACAGATTTTCAATCAAAGTAAACATTTTGATTTCATTTTTTCCACAAGCAGTGTTGTAATAAGTATATATATATATATATATATATATATATATATATATATATATATATATATATATATATGCTTGGTTTTTATGATAGTGACATAAAACCAGTGTGCTTTGGTCTTTTTAAAGAATGTTTATAAATTGTAGGCACCCTGTTTGGTTTACCTGTCATGTCTGTACCTGTGTTGGGGTGGCAGGTGCGGCAGGACACCATCAACGCTGTGCTCAAGTGCTACAATGGCCACTATGCTCCAGCTTACAGATGTCTGGACCAAAGCCTGAAGAACTTGATTCAGCAGGAGTCTATTGATGGTGAGTAGCTGCGGGGGACATGTCACTGCTGTCTGTAAAGACGGGTCTGTCCTTCACTCATCTGTGGTGAAAACCTGTACCTGATGTGATTTCTGTGATGTGGTTTGTGATGCCATGGCACTGGTCTGTGTGTCTGGAGTAGACATGGTCCTGTAATGTACTGGTCTGTGATGAAAGTGGAGTAGACATGGTCCTGCAATGTACTGGTCTGTGATGAAAGGGGAGTAGACATGGTCCTGTAATGTACTGGTCTGTGATGAAAGGGGAGTAGACATGGTCCTGTAATGTACTGGTCTGTGATGAAAGGGGAGTAGACATGGTCCTGTAATGTACTGGTCTGTGATGAAAGGGGAGTAGACATGGTCCTGTAATGTACTGGTCTGTGATGAAAGGGGAGTAGACATGGTCCTGTAATGTACTGGTCTGTGTGTCTGGAGTAGACATCATCCTGTAATGTACTGGTCTATGTGTCTGGAGTAGACATCATCCTGTAATGTACTGGTCTGTGTATCTGGAGTAGACATCATCCTGTAATGTACTGGTTTGTTGTGAGGATATCATTCTAAACCTGATATCATACCATTCCATCATTACAATACCTGGAATCAAAGTCGTATAATGTGATCTTCCCCCCTTCCCCAACCATTTAGGTATCTGCATTCCAGCTTTTGGGATGGTGTCTGAACACGACAGTTGTGTTCATGTGGCTTTTGTTTGGAGGGGAGGGGGGGATATTCCTGTCATTTTTTTTTTCTGTCTGTGTGTGCATGCTTTCCTGTGCTCCTAGAAACTCTGTGAGAACTGTGAAACCCTGTCCAGACTTTGACAGCCCCCTCTTTCCCCCCTTTCCCGTTCCTTCCTTACAGTGATAGCAGCGGCACTTGGCACAGGGTCAGATTTGTCATTCAGATTAGAAACCCAACTGGAGATGGGACAGAAACAGCATTTTATATTCAAGAAAGAAAAAGAAGGAAAAAAAACACTGCTTGAAAAACTTAGATTCATATTTAACTCTGAGCAGAGTTACCTGTGGACCAGATGACTAAGGTTAGACACGGGTCTAAAAGGGCCAAAATCATGGTTTTTAGAATAAAAATGTTCTAGATGCAGATATGATTTCCCTGCGTGAATTTATAGAATTTAGGTTGTAAAACATGTGTGAAGAAGCAGGTTTCTTGTACCTGTTATAGGTAAAAAGGCTTAGGAGTTTGAAACATTTAGTTTTGGCAGCCATTTTTTGATTGTTTCTATGAAAACAGCGCATAAAAACGAGTAATTTAGAGATTTTTAGCATTTACAAGGGATGCCCTTTCAATATATGGTACAACTTCTAACATGAGCTTGTAAACAAAATATCAATTTCGACCTTAATGCCATCATAGCAGCTGTGACATTAGGACAACAATCTGAACTGCTGTTATAGTTCACTGCACCCTATACTTTCATTCCAGCATTGTTCACTGTGTTCCTGTAGTTATAGTCCACCTCAGTTCACAGTGCTCCGATAGTCATCATAGTTCACTGTGCTCCAATAGTTACAGTCCATCACAGTTCACTGTGCTCCAATAGTTACAGTCCATCACAGCTCACTGTGCTCCAACACTTTAGTTCCATCACTATGCACAATAGGTATGCATTGCTCCATCACAGTTCACTGTGCTCCAGTAGTTACAGTCCATCACAGTTCACTGTGCTCCAACACTTTAGTTCCATCACTATGCACAATAGGTATGCATTGCTCCATCACAGTTCACTGTGCTCCCAACACTTTAGTTCCATCACTATGCACAATAGGTATGCATTGCTCCATCACAGTTCACTGTGCTCCCAACACTTTAGTTCCATCACTATGCACAATAGGTATGCATTGCTCCATCACAGTTCACTGTGCTCCAATTGTTATATTCCATCATGGTCCACCGTACTCCAATATTTTATTTTTTGGTGATTTTTTCCCTGTTGTGAAGTAAGATTTCCCAATTACAATCTTTTTCCCTATTGTGAAGTAAGATTTCCCAATTACAATCTTTTTCCCTATTGTGAAATAAAATTTCCCATTACAATCTTTTCCCCTATTGTGAAGTAAAATTTCCCATTTACAATCTTTTTCCCTCTTGTGAAGTAAAATTTCCCATTACAATATTTTCCCCTATTGTGAAGTAAAATTTCCCAATTGCAATCTTTGTCCCTATTGTGAAGTAAAATTTCCCATTACAATCTTTGTCCCTATTGTGAAATAAAATTTCCCAATTAAATCTGTTTCCCTATTGTGAAGTAAAATTTCCCATTACAATATTTTTCCCTATTGTGAAGTAAAATTTCCCAATTAACCCTTTGCTGGGCACAGCAAAATCATTTGTTCACTTCCTGCTGGGCAAGCAAAATGGAGGTGGATGGCCTCTGAGTGGGTGGGTGTATTTAACATGCAATAACTCCACAATGGCTTAATGGATTGTAATGAAATAAAAACAGCAAAATGCAGAAATGAATAAAGAAACTGCTATTTGCTATTGTGTGTTGTTGTTATTTTTTTTAAAAAGAATTATAATGCATAAACACACAAAAGGTCATTGATCGGTTTGTATGTGTCACAGTTAGTGTTGCAACAGCTTTGGAATGCATGCATGGATTTTGATAAAATAAAAAGTAAAACATTCAGAAACAATTACAGAAGAAAAGTTTTCAACCTACTGTTGTGTTTTTAGTTTTTTTTATGAATGATGCACGAAAACATGAAACATTCCGACGGTCGCCATTTTGTTTGCCGACGATCGCGATGCATGTTAACTTTACAGTTCGAGCCGCTACCATAACAAAAGTCCCAAATAGCAAATCAATTCACAAAATATATCAAGTTGTGAGCCATTGCCAAACTCAAAATCCGCGATAATTTCCCCAATTCTATGAGCAGAATTCAAAACGCGCATCGGCCGAGTTAGATTTGACGATCGATTTACGTCTCGAACTTCGTTGTTGTCAAAGCCGGTCTTTCTCGCTTCAATCAACAAAGTCAGAAGCGCACCTACTACTCAGATCGCTTACATCGATATTTGAGCCTGGATACACATCTCACAGCGTCATATTTTCGGCATGAAAGCCATAAAAACGATCGTACATGTCGGATTCGAAGATAGCGTCCATCTTGGGAAAAATTGCGATTTTTTTCCTCCAAAACTTGCCACAAACACATTCCAACCACCGCCATTTGCAATGTACATGCGGAAGTCACGTGGGCAGTCTCGTTGCTTTTATTTTGACGAGATTTGAAGCGAGATTGGCGGGAATTTCGAATGTATGAACGCACTGAAGTGACGGTCACGACGCCGGCCGTTTTTGGCCGTTGTGCCCAAGGATAGGTTTGGACGTTTTGGGACGCTGTGCCTAGCAAAGGGTTAAATCTTTTTCCCTATTGTGAAGTAATATTTCCCATTACAATCTTTTCTCCTATTTTGAAGTAAAATTTCCCAATTAAATCTTTTTCCCTATTGTGAAGTAAGATTTCCCTAATACAGTCTTTTCCCCAGTTGTGAAGTAAGATTTCCCTAATTATACAATCTTTTTCCCATTTGTGAAGTAAGATTTCCCTAATATATAGTCTTTTTCCCTATTGTGAAGTAAAAAATTTCCCTAATGCAGTCTTTTTCCCTATTGTGAAGTAAGATTTCCCTAATTATACAATCTTTTTCCCTATTGTGAAGTAAGATTTCCCTAATACAATTTCCTGTATTGAGAAGTGATTTCCCAAATATAATCTTTTGGGCATTGTGAAGTGAAGACTTCCCCAAAACTGTTCCCCCCGTTATTGTGAAGTGAAGATTTCCCAAATACAGTCTGTTCTGTATTGTGAAGATTTCCCAGAAACAATCTTTTCTGTATTATGAAGTGAAGATTTCCCAAATACAATCTTTTCTGCTTTGTGGAGTAAAGATTAAATCTTTTTTCTGCATTGTAATGCGAAGGTTTCCCAAATACAACTTTTTTGTATTGTGATTTCCAAATACAATCTTTTTCTGTCTTGTGAAGTGAAGATTTTTCAAATGCAAGTGCCACAGCATGGAACTGGAATGATCTTTGTAACTCTAGGTAAAGACAGTGTTCAGTGGAGCTCAGGTTAGAATTGTCACACAGGGTAAATCAAACCTTGAATTTTGTGTTGTTTTTTTAAATTTAAATCAACAATAACAGCAACTTAGAGAACATCTTGACAATGCCATGACAGCTGAAGAGGTGAGTGTGTGTGAAGCCTGTGTGGAAAGTGGTGAGTGTGTGTGAAGCCTGTGTGGAAAGTGTGACTGACTGTGATGCTTGAACTGTCTGCAGAGTCTCCGGCAGGACTCCTCAAGAAAGCCAAAGAACTGAAGGGAGGCCAGCCTGCTCTGAAAATCAATGCAGGTCAGTCTGAAACCACAGTGTGTTGGCTTGAAAACTAGAGTCCCAGTGGAAGTAGCTCTTATTTAGGGACTGTGGTCACAAGTCATCCCACTGAGCTCCTCGGGCCACCCTAAAAATAGTACAATTCTGAAAAAGCAACCAGACTCACGCGAACACAAAGTGCCACACGAGCCATGGTGTGTGTGTGGATATATATATATTTATATATATTTGTGTGTGTGTGCGTACGGCTGTGGTTGTCTTTGAGTGTGGTTTTCAGTGGAGTGTGTTACATTACTCTGAAAAACAGTGTCACTGTGACAGTTACTTTCAGTGGAGTGTGTTACATTACTCTGAAAAGCAGTGTCACTGTGGCAGTTGCTTTCAGTGGAGTGTGTTACATTACTCTGAAAAGCAGTGTCACTGTGGCAGTTGCTTTCAGTGGAGTGTGTTACATTACTCTGAAAAGCAGTGTCACTGTGGCAGTTGCTTTCAGTGGAGTGTGTTACATTACTCTGAAAAGCAGTGTCACTGTGGCAGTTGCTTTCAGTGGAGTGTGTTACATTACTCTGAAAAGCAGTGTCACTGTGGCAGTTGCTTTCAGTGGAGTGTGTTACATTACTCTGAAAAGCAGTGTCACTGTGGCAGTTGCTTTCAGTGGAGTGTGCAGACAGTTGTAGTGGTCTGGTTAGAGGAAACAAGGATGCCGGCAGTGTGTGGTCTGGTTAGAGGAAACAGAAGGCTGCAGGCAGTGTGTGGTCTGCCTGGAGGACCGGGAGGAGGCGGGCACCCCAGACAGGGTGGTGTTTCCATGACCATGAGGGAAGAGGGTTGTCAACGCTCCATCTGCCTTACTGCTTGTCCGGTTTGCAGGGAGGTGTCACTGTACTCAGAACAGCTGTGTACATGGCACAGCTTCTCCAGTATACCTCCTGGACGAGTTGCTGGGCACTGCACATAATTCTTTCACACACAGAGGTGTGGCCACAGTGAGTGACCCTGGCTGTACTGTGAGTGTGTGCTGTAGAGGTGTGGTGTGGCCACAGTGAGTGACCCTGGCTGTACTGTCAGTCTGTGCTGTAGAGGTGTGGTGTGGCCACAGTGAGTGACCCTGGCTGTACTGTGTGTGCTGTAGAGGTGTGGTGTGGCCACAGTGAGTGACCCTGGCTGTACTGTGAGTGTGTGCTGTAGAGGTGTGGTGTGGCCACAGTGAGTGACCCTGGCTGTACTGTGAGTGTGTGCTGTAGAGGTGTGGTGTGGCCACAGTGAGTGACCCTGGCTGTACTGTGAGTGTGTGCTGTAGAGGTGTGGTGTGGCCACAGTGAACTGCCAGGAAAGAGGCTCTGCACATGTTCATGCAACAAACCTGGCTTAAGAGTCTCATCACAAGGACTTCTGGGAAACTGGAGTCCGTACCAGTCTTTCCTGCAGGGGAGAAAACTTGGTGAAAACTCAACCCCCACACCTTCAGGACATGCAGTACCACAGACTGCAGGTGGCTGAGGTGTGGTCAACTGCCTGACCACCCCACTGGACGGGTCAGTCTTATCCATGTGCTGTCTTCTGTTCTCCACTTCTCTGGTTGCTGACCTGAGTGAGGTCTGGGATCATGGACTTGTGTCTCTCCTCTGTGAAAACACAAGAAGGGGCTGTAGACACTGACAGGTCTGGTCTGCCCTGCCCATAGCCTGACCTAGGAAACTTGTGACACCGTCAAAACAGCAGGACTCAAGCGGTGGGTGTGAAGGCAGACGGGATCAGGAGGGGGGTGTTTGGGGGTGGGGGTGGTGTTGTTGTTGTTGTTTTTCCACTTGGCTGATGGGCACAGCTCTATGACTTTTTTTAGTCTGTGGGTTGGGGCCACCAGCCTGAAGGCCCTGCACTGCTGTTGGGTCCCTCCAGTGGTTTTCAGTTTCTTGTGCCTGTGGCCACCAGCCTGAAGGCCCTGCACTGCTGTTGGGTCCCTCCAGTGGTTTTCAGTTTCTTGTGCCTGTGGTGAGCCAGCGGGGTGGGCAGGACACCACTGCACTCACTAGCCTTGCCTCCCTCACCCTCCCTGCCTCCCTCCCTCCCTCCCTCCCTCCCTGCTGATGTACTACAGAAAGTACTTCGCCCTCTCTGCTGGGAAGGTGATGGGAAGCAGACGTGTTTTGTGTCTCTCCCAAAATTTTGCTGTTTATGTCAGTTATAGGTGATGGACTGCGTTAAGGTTTTGCAAAATTGTGTCTGAAGGTATGCACATTATAGTGGTGACTTTGCTTGTGACACTTTTGACTTTATTAGTGCGTTATTAATAATCACAATTTCAATTCTTATTAAAGAAGGACCTTAATTTTATCCAGTGTTTATTTCAATACTCACAAATATTCAGACTGTGGTTAAAAAAATGTTTTAATAAAGCATGTGAAATTCAATACGTTCAAGACCAAGTGGATTCATAACACCTAAATCTTATAGTGAAGATGGAGAAACTAGCATGTGCCATCAAATTATGAACATGCCAGTGAATTGTTAACACTATGCCAAGTGGAGAACGGAGCTTTAACAGCATGTGAATCTTCCTTTCCCTTTGTGTATAAACTATGGGTGAATCCTGTAAAAACACAAATGAGACGAAACTCAAGCCAACCCTTGACAAAATTCAAAAATGATTTTTTTGTGCTACAGAAGAACTTGCTGTCTGGCGTAACGCCCTGATCTATTGTTACACATCAATTTCCGAAGAATCTGTAAATGTTCAAGTCACAGACCTAGATCAGCTTGATTCACCCTTATTAGAAATTCCACAACTTATTTCATTGTACCCACCTTCAGAACTTTCAAAAACTGTGATTCGTATAACATACAACTCATCAAAATGCGTCACCATCACACTATATTTCACACTGCATGGAAGCGGTACCCTATTGTGCCAAGGAAGGGACTGTGCAACATGGGGAGACCTGGAGTGTGAAAACATCAAAAACTTCGTTACAGTCTTTCTTCAAAATAAAAACATAGAACACTTGTTGGAAGCACTTTTGGAAATTCCACTCACATTCATAAAGAGCCTCACAGAGCCTGTGACTCTGGATCCCCCACCACTGGACGTGTCCAGTCTGAACCCTCCCTGTACGACAGACGATCATCCCTCCTTTGATGACCAGACTTCTACACCTCCCTCTGATCCCCACATCTTGTTGTCTGCTGAGGTTACAGAAAATGCAACCAGTACTGGTCAAAAAATGATTCTCCTGCCTCCAACTCCATCAACTACTAAGGTAGGTGAAATCAGTACGTCACAGCTAAAGCTGGAAGAAAGAAAAGAAACAACTCCCGTGGGAAAAAGAACTTGAAACCAAAGGAAGAAAATTCTGTTTTCTTCTGGTCGGAGCACACATAAAAACAGGGCTGCTTCATCAGCATTTTCATACAGACAAAGTTTACATGAAATAAAAGACTCCATTGAAGCTGTGAGTACAGCACAGAAGGATTCGGAAACAAACTTGATTTCACTTCTTGAAGACTTAAAAGTATCTATTAAAAATGAAGTTCGTGTTTACATTTCTGAAAAATACAACACTTTTTTCTCAGAGTTAAAAAATCTAAACTCCAAAATAGAGAAGCTTGAAGAAAAACAGGCACACTTGTAAAAGAAAAGCAATCAATTAAAACCCAACTTGGGACACTACAATCAAACATTAAGAAAATAACCCCAAAGAATGTTGTGACGACATTTACACAAACTCAGAATCAATCCCCTACTCTTCCTCAAGAAAAACATTCCCCAGTAACTGAACAAAAAAGTGCTTCTCTAGTTGAGAAGTCTGGGTCTCCTTTGAGACTGTCAGACAACTGTGCTCAGCAAGTACAGAACTGCAGTGACAGTAACACAGAGAATTCATCCACAGTGACAATTTCAGAACATCAGCCTGAGGAATTGAATCCATGCCCTCCCCCATCTTCTCTTTACCATTATCCATCTCTCAATCAAGGGACCCGAAATAATGGAATTCCTATTCTCCCTTCTCATTCGTCTTTTGAAAGTCCTCATTTGTTTCCAAGTTGTAGAGACCCTAGAATCAGTTTCCCAGACCCTTTTCTAATGTATTCTCATATTACACCTCCTCTACGTCCCCATTCAGAATTGGCTAATCCAATGCCATTTAATGAGTTTCCAAATTACTGCTCTCCCTTCAGAGACTACATTCACCCCTATGCCTGGAACCCTCTTTCCATCACTTCCAATCCAATACCTCAGCAGATGCCACACACATATCCAGCATAAATAGTATGTGCTGTGACCCGTTTGTTTTTGTTTTTTGTTCCCCCCACCCCCCACCATTGGGGTGGCAGCAGTCTGACTGTTTGATTGTTGAATGATTTGACGTGTGACACTGACTGTTATGGCTCCTGGTACTCCGTAGGCTGTGCGATATTTGAACAGTGATTTGGAATATTGTGATTTTCATCTATAATATACATATTTTTGCATATGTGTACATGTACTGTTTGACTGCTTAATAACATAGCTTTTTCAGTGTTGAAGCTGCAAGAGGTTTGGTTACCTCTTGTTTAAACTTTGGGACATTTTTAGTAATCTGGTCTATTTCAGATTAACTAGTTCCCTTTTCTTGATTTTTCCTTTTGCTTGTCTTTTGTGTGTTTTTCCTTTCAAAATTATTTAAATTCATTTCTGACTTTTGAGCTATCCTCTATCCACTACCCTTTTGCAGATATCAGTTTTTGGGGTAATTGTTACACAATCTGCTTTACTTATTCATAGTTTCTTTTTATTCCTAAATTGTATATAAAAGTAAAATATGTACACCTACCATGTCTGAAAAAAAATTCTTGGCTAACAAAACAAGGTTTTCGTATAGGACACTTAAATATCAATCATATGATAAACAAATTAAAAGAAATACCTGCAATCCTATTTGGCCCAGGCCAAAAGCTGTGTCAGTTATTGATGCCAGCTAATTGCCAAGGCCTACACTAAAATGTTGTTATGTTGTAAAATGTTGTGTTTCTTCTTCTTTTGCGTTGCCTGGGTTATATTGTGAGACCAGATCTTCTGAGGAATTCAGCAGTTGCCTGCAGGTCATCCACCGTGCCGTACAGTTTCTGCTCCAGAGGCGTGGGCTCAGGCCACACTTCCAGCCTTAGCGTCTGGAGAGTCCTGCAGTCTTGTAGGATGTGGGCCGTATCCTGTTCTTCTTCTCCACAGGGGCACATAGCAGATGGTGCAATTTTCAATTTTCTGTGGAGGTGTTTATTCAGCCTGTTGTGCCCTGTGCATAGTCTGAAAATGACCACCTGTGCTTGTCGTGAAAGCTAATGATAAGGGTCTGGTTTGAGTGGTGATCTGAAGAGAGATTTGATGATGGTTTTCATCTCCATTAGGTTGACAGGATTGTTCTCTTGCTCCTCTCTTGCCCCTATTTTGGCCATCTTGTCTGCTTGTTCATTTCCTTTAATGCCACAGTGGGAGGGGATCCACTGGAGCTCTATGCGTAGGGCGTTAAGGCTGTGCAGTGCCTTCTCCAGATCTTTCAGTTGTCCGGCATTATAGGACTGCAGCACAGAGAGTGCGTCGGTCAGGAAGACGACTTGGGTGTTGTTGTCCACTCTGCTGTTGATGACATATGCTGCATGAATCAGGGCTTCTACTTCAGCCTTGTAGTTAGTACAATGCAGGCCTGTTGGAATAGCTTCAGCCTGCCATTCTCCATTAGGGTACTGAATGTAGACCCCCGCACCTCCACACTTGACAGCATCAGTTGCTGATCCATCGGTGTATATGTGAATCCAGCTTTCTTGGGGGTATCTTTCTTATATGTTGTGTTGAGATTGCCTTCAGCCATGACAAGCTCTTAACATAACAACCTGCACTCTCCTTTTAAAGGAGAAAAAAATCCTCTGAAGTCGGAGTATGGCTGCCTATTTGGCAAGGTACTTGAAAATAGTCATACACGCAAACTTCCATCCGGTGTACTTCCTATCTCATAGTGATTCCCAGGTGGGATGAGTGAGTCAGAGTGCATGTTCTGGGTGACCCCCAGAGTGTAAAGCTGGGGAACGCACAAACATCATCAAATTCTGGAAAAAGCTTTCCATATTTTTGTTTTTTCTGAAACACATTTAAATCCTCATATTTCCGATAATAATATTTCCATACCAGGTTATACCATTGTTCGTAGAGACCCCCAAAATGTAAAATGTTCATGAAACTGATTTAATGGTTTATATTCATAATTCAATTCAATTTACAAGATTAATAGATTTAGAGCAGCATACCGTAGAAAGATTTGGAAAATCAAAATCAAACATACTCAACCATTTCTTCTGTGTTTTCTGTACAGAAACCCTGCTGAAAATGTTAACTGGATTAATCGATATATAGATATGATGGAAAATATCGATGAGGATTCAAAGGATATAATACAGTTAGGGGACTTCAACATTGATTTGATAAAAACAACATTGATTTGATAAAAACAAATAACCAATGGATGGAAACATTCGAGTTACTCAATTTGAAACAGTTGAACACACACCAACACATATCACCAAAACTTCGAAAACTTTAATAGACCATGTTTATACTACCAATTCTACTACTATTGTTGAGATAGCTGTTCCAGTTTTTGGTTGTAGCGACCATTTTCCAGTCTGTATCACTTGGTCCAAAAGAGGAGTAAAAGCACCCCATCTCAATCATAAAACTATTACATATAGAAATTTTTCTAAATTTGATACTGATAATTTCCTACAAGATCTTTTAAAATCCCCCCTTAACAATGTATATCAGCTGAACAATCCAGATAAAGCTCTTGAACTATGGCGTCAGATTTTCTGTGGCCTTTACAATAAACATGCTCCTCTTCAGACAAAAAGAGTTAAATACCTAATTAAACCACCATGGCTCACTAAACAAGTTCAAGAAAATATTCATTTAAAAGATAACCTGTTAAAAAAGGATCTCATGAAGAATATAAAAAGCAAAGAAATTATGTTACAAGAGTAGAAAGAAAGAAATACTTTGAACAGCTAGTTGGTAGAAACACAGATAGTAAGACCATTTGGAAGGCCATCAATAAACTAACAAATAAAAATATAAATAATGCTTCAAATAATATTAAAGATATATCAGCTAATGCACTAAATCATCATTTTTCAACAGTATCAGATCAGGTAATCGTAAACGACAATTCGGATAACGTCAATTTACGAGACCTGAAAACTTTTTCTCCAGTCACAACATTTTTTCAAAGCTGAACATTACACTTGTTAGTGTCCATGACGTGTTAATTTCTAAAAGGTTTAAAACAAACAGCAACACGTGGACTAGATGGACTGGATGGTATTATTAAAACTTGCTGCTCCTGTAATAACAGACACACTTACATTTATCTATAATATTTGTATATGTAAAAACACATTTCCAAAAATATTAAAGCAAGCCAAAGTAATTCCATTGTTCAAATCAGGAAAGACTGCTGACCCTTCCAATTATAGACCAATATCCATTTTGTTATCCATTTTGTCAACACTTTCAAAGCCTTTAGAACAGCACATATATAAATTTATGCCTTCTCGCTCATCTAAATAAGTATGATATCTTACATCCCAACCAGTCTGGATTTAGAGCCAACCATTCGTGTAATACAGCATCAGTGTTGATTCTAGAGTGTGCCCTTGCGGGATTCCCGCATTTAAAAAAAAAAGCCGCAAAATGATGTGAGCAGTGCGCCCTAATGGACGCAAAATAATCTTGGACAGCACGTTTTTGAAAAAGTGCGCCATCGCAACTGCCGTTATATAATCTCCAAAATTAAGCACTACTCCACCAACCCATCCCCCTCTCCCCCTCCCCCAAGTTCTCGATGATGCTTCTGGTTAGCTAAGCCCCTCACTTTTGACCAATCACAGAAACTGTAGTTCGTCCTGTTAGTTCATGCGGCGTTCATTACGTAGGCTACCCCCAGGGCTGCAACAAGCCCTCTTCATAATAAAGCAGGCTCGTCCTGCTCTGTTGTCCTCTTCGATTACGTCATCTTCCAAGAGGCCTTGTACTCCGGAAACAAGTGAGGTGATTGGGATAGAGATCATTGAGGAGATAGCAGATGACACAGGTCCAGCAGGTTCAGAGCTGGAGATGTAGCCTTGGCTTGAGAAATCGAACATGGCTATCTATGGGCTGTGTTTCATACATGGAAAGATCAATGCATTCACTAAAGGAGATTGCGCTAATTACAGAACAGCACTTGAAGCATCAAGAACACTGCCCGTCACCAGAAGCTGTACATGATAAAACTTTCAATCCACCATTTGTTGTTTGATTGCCCAATTCTTTTTGACATGTATAAAAGAAGAGGTTTAGATATTCATAAGAAATATGCCACTAGTCAAGGAGTTTTATATGACTCTCAGCAATTCATAGTGTCAGTTCCTGAAGTCATATATTCTTCACCTGTAAGACCATTACTGTAATTACGTATATATATGTGTGTGTGTGTGTGTGTATTTATATATATATATACATATATGTGTGTGTGAGTGCGTGTAAGGGAGAGAGAGAGAGAAAGAGAGAGAGAGATGGGGTGTGTAATAATAGGTACTTTGGTATGAATGCAGGTGTGTCTAAATCACCATGTAGTGAATAGACATTAAACAAAACAAAACAAGAACATGATAAAACTTCAGAGAGACTTCCATCAGTTAGGCATCTCTCTCTCTCTCTCTCCCCCCCCCCCCCCCCCCCCTCCCTCTCTCTCAATGTATGATCTGGGGGGAAAAACCAAGACTTTGACATTAGCTTTAATCTATCTAGATCTAGATCTCTCTGAATGTGGAAATACAAATTTGACCTCTTCCTCCTCCTCTCCTCTCTCTCTCTCTCTCTCTCTCTCTCTCTCCTCTCTCTCTCTCTCTCTCTCTCTCTCGATCTTGGGGTGGGGAGGGGGGTGGGCACTGAAACAAGACTTTGATATTGGCTTAACCTATGTAGATCTAGATCTATCTCTCTGAAAATGGAAATACAATTTTGATCTCTCTCTCTCTCTAAATAAAATCCATTCAGTTCAATTCTCTGTCTCTCTCAATGTCCGATTGAGGGGGTGGGGGGAACAACAAGACTTTGACATTGGCTTTAACTTATCTTGACCTGGATCTATCTCTCTGAATGTGGAAATACAAATTTGGCCTCTCTCTCTCTCTCTCTCTCTCTCTCTCTCTCTCTCTCTCTCTCTCTCTCTCTCTCTCTCTCTCTCTCTCTCTATCTATCTATCTATCTATCTATCTATCTATCTATCTCTCAGTGCACCATCTAGGTGAGAGAAAAAAACTTTGATATTGGCTTATACCTCTTGTCTCATCTACTGGTGGATCGGTGGTCTAGAGGTAACGCGCCTGTCTAGAAAGCAAAAAGTCCGGGTCGGAAGTGTGTGGTCTGGGCGCTAGTCTTTCGGATGAGACGATAAACCAGGGTCCCGTGTGTTACACATAATTATTTAGCGCACGTAAATGAACCCACGGCAACAAGAGAGTTGTCCCTGGCAAAATTTTTCAGAAAAAAGCCACTCTGATAGGGAAACAAATACAGTTGCAGACAGAAAAAAAGAGAAAAAAAGGGTGGCGCTGCTCTTGTGGCGACGCGCTCTCCCCGCAGAGAGCAGCCCGAATTTCACGGAGAGAAATCTCGTGACTTAAAGTGGTATAAATATGAAATGCAATATGAAATCTATCTCCCCACCAACTCTGGAAATACACATTTAACTTTGATCTCTCTCTCTCTCTCTTTCTCTCTCTCTCTCTCTCTTTCTCTCTCTCTCTCTTTCTCTCTCTCTCTCTCAATCTCTCTCTCTCTCTCAATCTCTCTCTCTCTCTCTCTCTCTCCTCTCTCTCTCTCTCTCTCTCTCTCTCCCTCCCCCCCCGCCATCTCCCTCTCTCTCCCCTCCACCTCCACTGTGTGTGTGTCTCTCTCTCTCTCTCTCTCTCTCTCTCTCTCTCTCTCTCTCTCTCTCTCTCTCTCTCTCTCTCTTCTCCTGTGTCACAAGTGCTTACTGCATATTAACTGCAACACTTAAAGTGAATATTTAATCCTTTCTGCGTACGTATCTGCCTGTTTGTTTTGTTTAGTTTCTCTTCCTTGCAAAAATAGCAGAAACTAAGAGTACTGAAGGTACTGTAAGCAAATACTACTTGTCCCCTTTTTATTTGGGGGGGAGGGGGGGCAATGCCCCCTTTTTTTTATTTTAGGAGCCCTTGGGCCCCTTATTTTGAAATCCTAGAATCAACACTGCAGCATTATTAAAACTCACTGAAAGATGGCTATCCAATATAAACAAAAACCAATTTACTGGAGTTCTTTTTATGACTTTGCTAAGGCATTTGACGTCCTTGATCACAACCTCCTCTTAAAGAAATTCGCTGTCTACAACCTATCTCCCAATGCCCTTGAACTTATTTATTCCTTTCTATCTAATAAACAACAAAAAGTATATCTCAACAATTGTTTTTCTAATTACCTACCAAATACTTAATGGTGTTCCTCAGGGATCCATTCTTGGTCTTTTTCTATTTTCTCTGTATATGAATGACTTACCTTTATCTATCAAAACATCCTGTGAACTATTTGCTGATGACACCACCATAGACACCACCCATAATGATCCTTACCAGGTCTTTCGAGAGATGCAAGAAAACATTGATATTCTTGTCAAATGGACACATATGGATCACATGGCACTCAATTCTAATAAAACAAAATTTATGCTTATTTCAACTAGGCAAAAACGTCAAAATCTTAACATAGTTAAACCATCACTCAGTATAATTGATGATATAATAGAAGAAAACTCAAGTCATAAATTATTAGGATTAACTATTGATAACAAGTTATCTTGGTCAGAGCACATAAAAAAAGTATCTAAAAGCATTGCTTCAAAAATATTTCAACTACAGAAAATAAAACACTTCCTGTCTCAGCATGCAAGAAAAAATTCTTTTATTTGTATATTCAGTCAAACATATATTATGCTTTCACACTTTGGGATTTGGCAAGCAAAAACTTAACTAAATTTATTACCAGAGGCCACATACGTGCCGTTAAACTTGTATTAGATAAGTCATTCTCGTTAACAGATGCTGACTATAGAGACAATAACATCCTTCCATTAAAATCCAAACTACTGTTCAACAAAGGAATTCTAATGCATAAATTTTTTCATGGCATTGTCCCACCATCACTAAGAAACATGTTTACAGTTAATGAATTTACACACTCACACACTGTTGATCTTCCTTTGCCTAGAATTACTTTATTCAAAACAAGTCTTTCGTATTCTGGAAGTTGGCTCTGGAATAGACTTCCTGTCTTTTTAAAAACAGAAACAAACCATAAAAGATTCAAAACATTGTATTATGACTTTTTAATGAAAAGTACAAACCTGGCATTTTCTCCCCCAATGTATTAATCAACAATATCTACTTAGTGACATGCAATTAAGTGGTATGCTTTGTTTAATTCTCTTTTTCTGTTTGATGGTATGTCAGTTTTCCTGTTAAACTGCTAGTTTGTCTATTCATTTGGGTGACATGTGTGGAAAGGATTTGTTACCAGTACATTCCATCCAAATTTTGTTACATGGTTGTGCATTAGAGATATTTCCACATAACAATGTAATCTATACTTTTTGAAAACTCTCCCTCTCTGCCTCTGTCTGTCTGTCTGTCTGTCTGTCTGTCTTCTTCTCTCTCTCTCTCTCTCTCTCTCTCTCTCTCTCTCTCTCTCTCTCTCTCTCTCTCTCTCTCTCTCTCTCTCTCTCTCTTCATGCAGGTATGTGTGTATTCATTTGCATTCTTTGCTTTTGTTTTTCTTGCAATCGTCTTTTTTTTTTTTTCATGTTGTGGGCTGGATGAAAAAAAGCCTTTGTAACTTATTCTATTACCCTCATAAAATAAAACTGCGTTTGCATTTGTGCCTTGAATTCGCACTGGTCCTTGGAAACTTTTCAGTTTTCATGTAGCATAATTGTGTCAACCACTGTGTATGTGGGGAGTGGATGGGGGAGCGTATGTATTCTTATGCGTGTGCGTGTGTGCAGGAGAGAGTGGAGAAGAAACTCTGAACTGTGGCCTCATGAAGGGACTGCGGGCGTACAATCCACTGAAGAATGAGGTCAAACACCCTGTGCTGCAGGCAGAGATTGACTTTGTCATGCAGCACTTGAAACAAGAGAAAGAGGTAAAGTCTTCCATTCTGCCTCTGTGTGTGTGTGTGTGTGTGTGTGTGTGTGTGTGTGTGTGTGTGTGTGTGTGTGTGTGTGTGAATGAATCTCAGCAGTGTGTGGTGAAGTAAGAGTGGGGATTTTTATGATCTCCTAGGTCAGGTTCAAGTGCACCTGCTAGTGCCTTAATTCCCTTTGTGTATATACACATGCAGAAGATAAAATATGCACATTAAAGATCTCCTGATTCATGTCCGTGTTTGGTGAGTTTAGAAACAGGAAAACACCCAGCATGCATCCAGTACAATGAAATGAGCTGCTCTGAAGTTAGGTAGCGGCAGCACAAAATTTTTATGCAGCTATGGCTTATATTTTTGCTTTAGAAATAAAGATCTTATTAAAAGAAATAATACCAAAAGAAAAATTATGGTGATATCTTAAATAGTTTTCAAGATAAGGCCTTTTGAAATTTGACACTACCGTGAAGTGCTTGCAAAACGTATAATTGGCCAACTTTGACAGATCACATTTCTTTCAAATAGCAAGGTACACCCTGAAATCATCACAGTCTCTCTTTTACTTACTACACAGAATATGGAAACTAAAAATGAAAAAAAACTTATCAGTAGAAAACAATTATGAAGTGCCAAAAATTGAAAAAACCTTATTTCTAAATTTGCAAAATTTCACAATGTACCATGTTTGGGACCCATCAGTGTCAAGATTTTTCAATCATTTTTCTTGAAATTGTTTGAATGTGTTTCTATATATATACAGATAAATCCTTTTTTTTTTTTAGGAGTGGTAGGGTCATCCCTTTAGCAGCTATTTTGCCCCAAAGTTGGAGAAAAGGCCAAAATGACCAGTGGGGAAGGCACACTTTTTTAAAAATTACAAAAATAGTCTAACTTCTGAATGAATGAACCAAATCACTTCAAATTTGGAGAGAATATTGTTTATATTGTATTCTGTAAGTTGACATTATTTAATTTAAAATATTCTAATGGGGAAGAAAAAAAATTGGTTTACATTTGTTATGTAACCATAATTTATGATGAAAATGATGTGACCCGACAGAAACCTGCAACAATTCTGGACCGCATGCAATCAAAATTGGTTTGTGATAAAAAGACTGTTGGAATTGATTTTCCTGCAAAATGAGACTATCTTGGGCATCATATGTGCGTGCATGCATGTGCGTGCATGCATGTGTGCGCATGCATGTGTGTGTGCTCAGTTTAAAGCATTTTTATATATAAAAAACGCAAAGCAACAATTGGAAAAATATTAAAACAAAAAGTCTGAAGTCAGAGTATGGTTGCCTATATCAGTATATATGGGGAGGTACTTAAAAACAGTACCACACAAACTTCTCATCCAATGTGCCCTTGAATCTTAATCTCAGTGATTCCCAGGTGGGATTAGTGAGTATGAGAGCATGTTCTGGGTGACTGACCCCCAGCTGGCTGATACGCAACAATAATGAAAAATAACTAAAACAAAAACCAGACAAGTCCATTGATGCTGCAGTTAAACCTAAACCAATCTTCTTGGAGCATTGCCCCACACCTTCATTAACAATGTGGACTTCAGTCTGCTAGAACTGTAAAATGTCAGCTTCAGAAAGTGTTGACAGATTGTCTTTCTGCTGCTGCTCTTGCACTGCTCTCTATCATATTCTGTAATCTGTGCTCTGGGACACCACCACAGAATTGATCAACAACTTTTCAGTTTCAGCTTGTTTTCCAATCCTCTTGTTTCAGAAGCTGCACCTGTAGCATAAGTGATTTTGTTCCTTGCACCTCACCCTTGCCGGGCAAAGAATGCTTTTTTCAGAGCAGCAATGGTATCATCCTCTGAAATGTTACAAATAATAATAATAATAATAATATATGGAATTTATATAGCGCTGAATCTTGTAAAAAACAAACAAATCGAAGCGCTTGCACTCAATCATTTACAGGCATGCAACTCTCCTTAAACATAATGAGCAACAGATTTCAAATCCATGCACGCGCATAATACATAAATAAATAAATGCAGTGTGAGTTTGTGACTGATTGACAAAGTGTGTGTATGTGTCTGTGTGTTCAATATTTTTATTTTATTCTTTTATGTAGATTGGCCTTTGCGCTGGATGGCAGCAGGGTGTGTCTCTCTGTGTTTGAGTGTTGTTTTTGTGCTTTTTTCTTCATTCAGCAAAACAAATTTTATATCTATGTGTTTGTGATTTCACCGTGCATTGACTGGTCAGATTGGTTTTCCTTATTATCATTTACTTTTCGAATTACTTTAATTTATAATTTTCATTTTCTGATAAAGTTTTGAAGTTTCAACTGACTGTATGATTCGTGTTCAACTGACATTGCTGGTCCTTGTGACCCATTTTACTGTAACCCTGCTGCCGTGTGAAAAATTGCACGTGAAACACGAACTCAGATCTCCCCCACCACAACTACCCACTGAGCGCTTTGATTTGTTGCTTTGCAAGATTCAGCGCTATATGAATTCCATATATTATTATTATTATTATTAACTACCCAGTGTTCCGCCTTCCACCGATATGACACTAACTACCGAAGACATGAGAGCTTTGCTCTCACATGGGTTTTACAACATACCATACAGACTAAAACAACACATTTCAACCTTAGGAATCAATCCCCCCAAAACTAGACGAGGTACCCGTGCCGGCAGACATCATCGCCTGCGGCCCCCTACATCCGTCTCCATCCTCATTTCTGACGTCACTACCGCTACCACTGTAACCAAGGACAACACTGCTTTGCTTCCCTCTGATCCACCTGCTTCGCCCTGTGTTTATGACTGATAAAACGTGTTCTGATAGTTATGTGTATCATGGTGTGTATGAAACTGTAACCCCCAAACCTCCCCAGTTCTTTCACCAGCTTCTACACCTGACTCTCAATCCAAACTTTTGTCTGCTCTTCCACTCTCCACATCTTTACCATCGCCTTCATCCTCTTCCACTGACAGTTATCCTAATTCACCACAGTTATCATCAACCTCTCTGCCTCCTTCTAACATTCTTCACATGTGCTTGTTCAACGTGCAATCTGTCTGCCCAGAAGGTAAAGTTGATCTCATTTCTGATTTCATCTCTGAAAAGAACATTGATCTAACATTTCTTACAGAAACCTGGTTAAAACCACACGGTCATGAACCGAAAATAAAACAACTAAGACCACCTGGTTATAAAACTCTTTCTCTTCCCCGACCCTTCCGTGGAGATGGCATTGCCGTCGTTTATAAAGATGCACTCGAACCTGCTCTCTCTTTCTGTCACTCCCTTCCTTTCTCACCTGAATCTTTCGAAGTTTGTGAACTCAACTTTAACACACCTGGCCACTCTATTACTTTCTGCTGTCTTTACTGTCCACCTCCAAGCCGTAAGAATAATCTGACATCTTCCATCTTCAATCAAGAGTATCAGTCACTCCTGGATCACTACAGCTTCTCTCCCAGAAAGCTTATCATTCTCGGTGACTTTAACTTCCATTTTGATAAACAGTCTTCTTCTGATGTCAAACGTCTTTCTCTTTCTTTGTCAAACCACTCTCTTTCTCAGCTGGTAAACGAAGCAACGCACAGATCAGGACATATTTTAGATTGGATAATTACTGATGTTTCCCAAGATCTGATCACATCTGTATCTATCACTGATGAACTACTTTCTGATCATTCCACTGTTCTTTTCTCTCTAAACATTGCAAAGCCTATCAGAAAGAAAAAGTATGTCACCCGTCGCAACCTCAAGGCCATAGATATTCAAACTTTCTCTTCACAAGCTGCTGAACGCCTATCACAAACCTCTGACAACAATCTATCTATCTATCTATCTGTCCCGTAGTCTGACGACCGTGGGGGCACCTTCAAAGACTCAGCAACCAGTTCCCTCCATTCCTCTCTCTGTTCTGCCTTTCTCAGGGTTTTGTTGAGTTCTAGGCCTGTCCATTCACTGATGTTATCCTCCCAGCTCTTCCTTGGTCTGCCTCTTCTTCTTCCTCCTTGGACAGTGCCTTGCAAAAATGTCTTTGTAATTCCTTGGGGTCTTGTGACATTGCCCATACCACTTAAGTTTACGCTTTTTCACGATCGTTAGAAGGTTCTCATAGGGTCCAATGGTTTGCTGGATTCTGTTATGCACGCTTTCGATGCTTATGTGGTCTTTGTAGGAGATGCCAAGGAGTCTCCGAAAGCATCTCATCTCCACTGCCTGTACTCTTCTCTCCAAATCTGCAGTCAGGGTCCATGATTCACAGGCATACAGAAATATGGATATGACAAGGGAGCGCATTATCTGATCTTGGAGATAAGTGAGATATTCTTATCTCTCAGATGGTGTTTAGTTTTGACAAAGCTGTTATTGTCTGTGCAGTCCTGCATACTACTTCTGGCTTGGATCCCTGGTCGATACAATGGCTCCCAGGTACTTGAAGCTTTGGAACTGTTTCAGCTTCTGGTCATTAACCCTGATATCAGTGCTAATGCCGTTGGTGTTATTAGTCATCAGTTTGGTCTTCTCTGCACTGATTTCCATGCCGTATGTTTTGGAGGCCTTATCCAAGTGTTCTGTTAGGCTGGCAAGCTCTTTTTCTGATCCTGCTATTCCATCAATGTCATCTGCGAAGCGGAGGTTTGTGATCGTTCTGCCACCAATGCTGACTGATCCTTCATGATGTTCCAGTGCATCAGCCATGATTCTCTCAAGGAAGATGTTGAAAAGAGTGGGTGAGAGTAGACAGCCCTGCCTTACTCCAACTGTTGTTCGAAACCATTCTCCAATGTTGTTGTTGTAGTACACTGCACTGGTGGCCTCGCTGTACAGCTGTTTGATGACTCTGATCAGGTTTGCATTGATGCTGTACAAATTCATGGTTGCCCACAAAGCTGCATGCCACACCCTGTCAAATGCCTTCTTAAAATCGATAAATACGTGGTAAAGGTCTTGTTGATGTTGAAGGTACCGCTCACATAGTATTCTGAGGTTGAATATCTGTTCTGTTGTGCTGCGCCCTGCTCTGAAACCTGCTTGTTCCTCAGCAATGATGGTCTCTGCTTGTGGCTTCAGTCTATTCAATATTATCTGCAGCATGACCTTGCTTGGGTGACATATGAGGCTGATTGTGCGGTAATTATGGCATTGTTGTAGATTTCCTTTCTTGGGGAGGGTGATGATGAGTGACTGCGTCCATGGTGTTGGCCATTTTCCTGTCTGCCAGATCTTGTTGCAGATTCTTAGTAGGGCGCTGATCATGGCTTCCCCTCCAGCTTGGACCAACTCAGCTGGAATGTTGTCAGCCCCTGCTGACTTCCCCTTTTTCAGCGATCTGACTGCTGTTTCCACTTCTTCTCGGAGGATAGGGTGACTGTCTGTGTCTTTGCTTTCGGGTACATTAAGGACTTCTGGATCACCTGCGGTTCTATAGTTATACAGGTCGGAGCAGTATTCTGTCCATCTGTTCAGAATATCCTGGTCGTCAGTGAGACACTTCCCATTTTTGTCTTGGATTGTTAAACCTTTTCTCTGTTTCGTGCTAGTCAGGTCTTTCACCAGCTGATATGCTTTCTTGCTATTGTTTTTCTTGATGTTCTCTTCAATGTCTTGGCACTGTTCACCGATCCATTTCTCTTTTGCCTCCGTCATGGACTTCCTGATTCTTTTGTTGACTGCCCTATATTGTTCTGCTCTGACCCAGAGGTATTAGAAATTTTTCAAGCAAGGATAGGTGGAAAGTTCGCAGCACTCACTGTGATAGACTCGGACATAGATACACTGACGAATAGTTTCAATACAGCAGTGACTGAAACAGCAAGCGAGCTCCTTGGCAAACGCCGACCAGTCAAAAAACCATGGGTCACACCTAACATCCTACAACTATGCGACAAGCGTAGAGAGCTGAAGAAAAAGAAAAATGAAACAAAAGAAAGAGCTGACAACAATAACCCCTCTAAACACTACAGTGATGTTTTCAGCCAACTGCTTGATGAGCATGCACCTCCCACTGACTGTCTCCTGCCTGATAGGCCATGTGTGCCATGGTACACCCATGACATCCTGGTCGCAAAGCGCAAACGCAGGCAACTAGAGCGACAGTGGAGAAAATCAAAAACGGAAATTAATAAGCAGCTATTTTGAAAACAAGTAAACAAAGTCAAATCTTTAATTCTTTCAGAAAAAACAAAGTATTACTCTTCTCAAGTTCTTGATGCCACGTCAATGAAATATCTCTTTTCTCTCACATCTACTCTTCTTGGATCTGTGAAGGCAAGCCCTCTGCCTTCCATCCACAACCACTCTGAACTTCCTTCTATATTTTCTGCATTCTTTTCTGAAAAAGTCCATAACATTCGCTCCAAACTGGATCAGACTTCTTTCCGGCCTGCTCTTCCTGATCCCCAATTCTCTGGCACTCCTCTCCTTTTCTTTCATCCGACAAGTGAGAAAGAAATCATGACAATTCTAAAAGAAATGACTATAAAATCATGTAATCTTGATCCCATACCTGCTTCTCTTTTCACACAGTGCCTACCACAACTTATACCCACTATCACGAAAATAGTGAACTCATCTCTTGTTTCAGGAAATGTTACATCAGCTCTCAAAACTGCTATAGTCACACCTCTACTCAAAAAGCATGACCTTGACCCTAACATTCTGAAGAATTATAGACCTGTTTCCAATCTACCTTTTATTTCTAGTCCTTGAAAAAGTAGTTCTCAAACAGCTCAACAACCACCTTCTCTCCAACACTCTTCTTCCTGAGTTTCAGTCTGCCTATCGCGTCAACCACAGCACTGAAACCACCCTAGTACACACTTTAAACACACTTGTACTCGCTTCGGACTCAGGGAAAATCCCCCTTCTCACTCTACTCGACTTATCGGCAGCCTTCAACACAATAGACCACTCAATTCTTCTCTCCTGTCTTCAAAAAATGTTCAGTGTTACTGGCACAACCCTCACCTGGTTTATTTCATACCTTACTGACCGATTCCAGACAGTTGCAGTGAACAAGATTAAATTTAAAATTCAAGTTTTTGTTGTTGTAACGTGTTACCTAGAACGATGTCTTTATATTCTTAAAATTATATATATGATGTGGTGGTCTGCTTTCCGTTGAACGTGCCCAAACCAGCACAAACCAGCACAGTCTATTGGTACTAGGTAGCTACAGACTTCAGATCATCAACTTTGCACATTCTCCATAGTTCTTCAATCATGATCCTGTCTTCCCATTTGATTTTTGTCATGTAGCGTAGCATTCGGTTTTCACAGCTCTTCAACAAACGTTTGACGGTTTTTGTGAAAACCCACGTCTCCGAACCATACAGGAGAACAGGTCTAATGCAGGCCTTGTATATCAGACAGCGACTCTCCAGTGGGATTTTCTGATTTCCAAGCAGACTTGGCAATTCTTTCCATTTCTTCCAAGCACTCGCAATCCTAGTTCTCAGCTAACTCAGATTTTGCTTCGCAGCTCATCATCTCTCCCAGGTAGCAGAATTCGTCTACCACTTCTATCTTCCCTTGTTCAAATTCTAGCTCCTCCTTTCCTGCATCGGTATTGTCTTCACCCTTTTTATTCATACAACTGGGGCAGACAAATACTCCATCCTCCTCCTTCAGACGTTTGAGCTTTGAGCATCTTTTGTGACACCAATATTGACATTTGGAGCATTTGATCGAATTGTTCCCTACACCTTTGTGGCAGACACCACACAGGTATTTTCCTTGCTCTCTATGTGTTCTGCGGTCTTTTCCAACTGTCATTGCTTTGGTCTTGTCAACATTTACCTTCATTCCTCTGCATTCTAATCTCTGTTTCCAATTGCCAAATCTTTGAGTAGCGTCATCACTGTTCTTAGCTACCAGTACTAAGTCGTCAGCATACAGCAGTTCCCAGATCTCTTCTGGCCTCTCCTCTTCCTTGGATATTTCATTCATCACGAGGATAAAGAGCAGAGGGCTCAATGTGGATCCTTGGTGCACTCCTACTTTTATCTGAAAGCTTTCTGATGTCCCAATTATAGTTTTCACTTTTGATCTGAGTTCTTGTACAGTCATAACCATTGAGATGGTGTGCTCCGGTACACCTTGTTTCCTCAAGGCCCATTGGATTGCCTTTCTGGGTACTCTATCAAAAGCTTTTTCCAGGTCGACAAAGATGTGCGTCAAGCTCTTTTTCTTCTCCATATGCTTTTACTGCAGTTTCACAATAAATAATGCATCTATGGTTGATTTGCCAGCCTGGAATCCAAACTGTTTTTCATCAATATTTTACAGGCTCTTCAGTCTTCTTTCCAATACTTTTTCCTAGATCTTCATGCCATGTTCCAGAAGCCTGATTCCTCTGTATTTTCCACATTCTAGTGCATCTCCTTTACCCTTGAAAATGGGAGCAGTAGTACTGTCTTCCCATTCTTCGGGCATTTGTTCTGTCCGCTGTATCTTCTGACATATTTTCCTAAGTTGTTTTACTCCTTCCTCTCCTGCTGCTTTTTGTATCATTTCTGTCACCACTCCTGATGGCCCCGTGGCTTTTCTCTTTTTCATAGTTCGAATTGCTCTTCTGATTTCATCTTCAGTCACTTCTTGTACAGGTCTTTCAACTATCTCCACTTCCTTTATTGCATGAGGATTCTCAATATTTAGCAGATCATGAAAGTAATCCTTCCATCTCTGCAGAATATTTTGCTTCTCAGTCATGATATTTCCAGACTCATTTTTTACAAATTTTGCTACTTTGATGTCTTTCTGTTCTTTCCTCATCTGCCGTGCAATTGGAAACATCTTATGCTGACCTTCAATTGTATCAAGTCCAACACACCATTCGTTCCACGCTTTTTCTTTAGCTTGGGCTACAGCTTTGTGGCTTCTTTTGATTTCCTCCTGTATATCTCTCTGTCCTCAAACATCTTTGTTTGCTGCCACTTCCTAAATGCTTTCTTCTTCTCTTGGATTGCTTCTTTCACTGCATCGCACCATCACCATGTTTCTCTCTGTTGATGTCTTCTTCCTTTGGTCTCTCCACACGTTTCTTTTGCTGCTTCCATGAGTATTTCTTTCAATTGGTTCCAGTCATGGTCTTGTCCAGCCGCTTTTTCTCTCACTTTTGCTTATATTCCAAGGCTATGTTCTTGTCTATCACCAGTTGCTCTGGTCTCTTTGTAGTACTGGTCTTTAAAAAAACACAAACCGTTTGTGCTCAGGTGATGGAAAGTCATTTTCCTCCTCACTGTATGATTGAGGGGCTGGAACAACTGGTCTCCTGTCAGATTCATCATGGAGCATTCTTTGCTGATTCCTGGTATGAACAGAGTCTCTAGAATTGATGGATCTTGTGTACTCTGTATTGCTCCCTGAGACAGTATTCACACGTTTCTGTTGAAAGGCCTTGCCCAAGTATGGTTGCCATTGATGTCTGACACTTGGCGGAGGAACTTCAAACTCATCATCCCTTGGTTGAAGTGGAGATGACCTGGAGAGTCTGTCTGGTTGGCTCCTGTTAGTGCTTCCAGTTGACTGTTGAACCAGCCTCTGTCACGTCCTCTCTGTCTATTGTGTTGTAGATGTGGCCAGTCTCCTGTTTCCTGAGTGGACCATGCTGTATTTCATTTCTCTTCAGGAAGCCTTGGTCTTGACTCCTGTCTGTCCCTGACCTGTAATCTGCCATTGTAGAAGTAGGCGACTTTTCCCTGACTGTGGTAGAAGTCAATCAGCTCCTTTTGCCGTGAGGTAAGGTCAGATGCTACACTAATGCCATTTTGTCTGAGGTCATCTCTGAGATAGGAATTTCCTAGCACAAACATTATTCTGAGAGCAGGACAACTAGGCGTCAAGATCAAAGCAAGAGTTTACAAGAACCTGGTATACCTACAGTGTGCGAGGCTGTTGGGGAGTGTTATAAGAGTCACAATGACTCAAAGAAAAATACAGACAGGTGTGAAAGTGACGAAAATGAGGAAAACGTAGAAAGACAATAGCTTTTCTCCATCACCCAGGAATGAAGAACAGACAGATGATGACAAAACTACAGATGACGAAACTGAAGTAAAAATGAGGGGTGACAGGGAAACCTTCCACCAACATGGTCTTGACAGTCATGAACATGGACTGAACACTACAGACAGTGAAGAAGGCATAACAAAGGTTAATTAGATTCAAGAACTGACTGATGGCAATGTTGACAGACTGACTGACACTGTAGACCAAAAAAACAGTGTGAAGAGTCCAGATAAACATGGTGACAGTGAGGTCTCACAATTAAAGAACGGTAGAGGAAAAGATGGTAAGACAGTCCATCAACAGTCAGGCACCAGCAGAAGTGAAAACGCCTATTCTCAGAGAAAGGTGGAGGTGACAGAGCAGGGCAAGGCAGGATCTGTAACTAAGCCTGTCTGATGCCCAGACATCAGCAGCAGGGAGGCAGCCAAGGCCTCCAAGGCGTGCTGCCTCTCAGAAACAAGCAGGAACTCAAAGCACGCACGTAGAGACACGCAGGTTAGTAAGCCAATCCAGCATCCTGGATTCTCTCAGGAGAGTGTCAGTGGGGGAACATTCCCTTGAGAGCGAAGAAGCCTTGCGTGAGAAAAGAAAGCCTGCTAATTCTGGAGCCTCTGTCTCCAAGAAATAGGATATTGGCCGGGCCACAGGAAGAATATGTACATATAAAAGCAATGAAACCCTATTTTCGGGCTCTCTTAACCCTTTCCCATTTTTACCCGCCGTAGCCCGCCGCTGCCCGCTTGCCCGCATCTATTTATACCCGCCGCAGCCCGCCGGACGTCATTTCAGCCTAGTGGGGATTTTCCATCACGCACTAAGCTCTACCTAGTACACGCACACAATGAATGAACATTCCACTGAGGTCAGCATAAACTAAGGAAGGAATGGACACCAAATTCAGTGCTACACAGCCTCCCTTTCACAAGAAATTGGCCAGTGACTGGCTTTGTCTTTCCCACGCTTTCTTGTAGCTAAAAATGGCAGCAAAGATTGAGCATACAATTTGGGAGGAATATACTGATGTGGAAATTGAAGCTATTTTGGCTCAAGTGGAACAGTTCGAAAGAGAATAAAATGTTGAAGTAGATGTAGAAGAAAGAGATGAAATAGGAGAAGGTAGTGAGTCGGAAAGTGATGCTGAGGATAACATTCCGTTGGCTTCATAGCAGACGACATGGCGAGGTGCACAAGTGCCTTGCTCAGTGCAAGACTTCACGCTGCTGACTGGGCCGGCACAAACTCTCCCACTGAATGCCAAGCTCTTAGATTACTTTGTTTTGTTTGTGCCCCAACATTTTTTTCAAATTGTAGCAGATGAAACTAACAATTATGCCAGGCAAAAGATCGCTGTGAAAGGCTTAGTCATAGATCCATTACGGACAGAAACAACACCTGATGAAATTTGGGATTACCTGTCAGTTTTGATCATGATGGGGATCAAGCGTTTGCCGAGGCTTCATCTCTACTGGTCTACTGATTTGACATTTTCTGAGTCACAGATCAGTAATATTATGACGAAAACCAGATTTCTCAAAATTAATCAGTATTTTCACCTGAGAAACACGCCAACACACCTGGATGCGACACTGGCTGTGACACCTGCATTGTGACAGCCATGTAGCTAGCTATTGGTGAAGGACACACTAGTGTCTGTAAATAGTAGGCTTCAGCATATATTTGTAAATAATGTATATACGCGCATTAGTCAATGTCGTTTTCAATATGTTTGAATACTTTCCACTGAGGAAGTGTAGACTTGGTGACAGTAATTTTGTGACGTGTGAATGTTCAATTGGATTACCATGACGGTGGATGCGATGGAGGACACATTCAGGCAGGACCACACATATTATTTTTTTTAATCACATACCTATATTGCGCATGTTAGAGGGTAGTTGTAGACTAACAGCATGATGTCACTGCAATGTTACCTGTATTTGGTGACAAAGAGGGGACAGCAGCACGACACATGTAGGTAGGACACACATCTTGGGGTGCAGAACAAAGTATGACATCATATGAATACTTTGGCCAAATATGACTGCTCTGCGAACAATAGTAACTGTACAGGACTATGTGTACTTGAGGTACCTTATTCTCTGAAAAAACAGCGTAAATTTCCGAATACTACAGAGAGTTTCTCTGTAAGAAATGCGAATGGTAAAGGGTTAATAAAGCCAAAGAGAAGCAGACAAAACTGATTGTAAATACTGTACATAGACAACATATTAAAGTTCTAAACTATAATGTTAATGGCTTATTACAAAAGTTAGAAAATAATGATTTTGTTAATTGTGCCTCATTTTATATGTTTAACAGAAACATTTGAAAGTTTTGATTTTGAATCACCACTTTTCAGTGATTTTGTTGTTTTTACATCAAAGGCCAAAAGAACTGTGGCATTAGGGCTGATATTCTGGAGGAGTGATTGTGATGGTAAAGAAAAGTATGCCTGTTAAGTGAAAAGGTTGATATAATATATAATGATATGGTTGTGCTTAACATCCAAAAGGATCTGTTACAAACTAATAGAAATGTACTGCTAATTTTTACTTATATACCCCCATATGATTCTGTATTTTGGAATCATCATCAAAATGGTTATGGCATGGAAATGCTAGAGCAGTGTATATTGGACTTGCAGGAATCGAATGATGATTTTTATGTTCTATTAACTGGTGATTTGAATGCAAGAACAGCATGTGAAAACGTCTTTTTCTGATGATGAATTTGATTGGGAGTTAAATACAGTAGATGTTGCAAATGATTATTCTAGAAATCCACAAGACAAACAAACAAATGTGTTTGGCAATCAGCTGCTTGATATCTGTAATATGGTAGATTGCTTAATTTTAAATGGTCTGTGTCAACATGACTTTGATGATGGGTATACATTTATTTCATCCTCAGGAGCCAGCACAGTTGGCTATTTTATCATGTTTTGTGAATGGTATGCATCTGATGATATTGTAGCTGTAGACATAAAAAGTACTACAGAGTCGGATCATCTATTAATAATGTATGGAATTTATATAGCATATATATATATATATATCATCTACCTGTTGTTATGAGGATTGACTTGAAACCTGATGTGACCAAACAAAATGTTGAGAAGTCAGACAACAAAGAAAATAGTGTTATGGAAAAAACTGTTTGGAAAGATGATAAAAAGGAAAAATTTATTGAAACACTTAACAGCCACACCATGCAGAATAGAATTGTTAGTGCATTAAATCTACTTGACAGTGACATAGATGATGCTCTGGAGCAATTTACACAATGTATGAGTGAGGCTAGTAGGTGTATGCTCACTAGACGTCATACCTGTCAGAATAAACTGTCAAGGTGGTTCGAGGATGAGTGTCACCAGGAAAAAAAAGAGACCAGAAAAGCCTTGAATTTATTTAGGAAAACAAAAGATGAAAACGACAGACAAATCTATGTTACAGCACGGAAAAAATATAGACAGTTATTAAAGACCAAACGCTAAACATATAGAAGACAAAAGGTAGAATCTCTGGCAAACAATAGTTGAAATTCAGCTGTGTTCTGGAAAGAGCTTCGAAGTATGGGATGTGTTAATAAAGATAGAATGACAAACAACATAACATCTACAGAGTGGGTTGACTATTTCAAGGAGATTTTTCAAAGCAATGAAGCTGTATCTAATAACTGCATGCACACAGAAGTAAATCTGTTAGAAGAAAATGAACATGAATTAAACGGAGAGATCACAGAAGAAGAAATAAACGCAGCAATACATAAACTGAAGTCTGGCAAGGCATGTGGGATTGATGGAATCACTGCAGAAATGCTAAAAAATGGAAGCAGTGAAGTCAGACAGTTTATATTCAAACTTTTTAATGGTATCTTCAATAAAGGTGTATATCCACTGCTTTTGTCCAAACTCATTATTATTCCAATATATAGGAAAGAGGATCCAGAGCTTGTAGATAATTATAGAGGTGTCTCATTACTAAGCATCTTATCTAAATGCTATACTTCTATATTAAATACTAGATTATTTTCATAGCTAAAAAGTAATCACTTGATCTGTGAAAACCAAGCTGATTTAGGAAAGGGTATTCTACAGTAGATCAGATCTTTAATCTGTATTCAATTGTCCAAAAGTGCATGCCCAAGAAAGGCAAAAAACTGTATGTTGCTTTTGTGGACTTCAAAAAAGCCTTTGACTCGGTTAGACATGAGAAACTTTTGAACTGTATCAAAAGCCAGGGGGTAAAAGGAAAATTCTTTGTTGCATTATTAGCTATGTATAAGTCATTACTTTCATGTATACGAATACATAGCCAATTATTGGAGTTTTTTTAATGTCCATTAGGAGTCAGACAAGGTTGTGTTCTAAGTCCTACATTGTTTTCAATATTCATTAACCAGCTAGCAAATAATATGAACGAAAAAGGCAAACATGGAGTACAGCTATACCTAATATTATGGATATTTTTATACTGCTGTTTGCAGATGATGTTGCACTATTTTCAACAACCCTGGGAAGTTTGCAACATCAATTAAACATTTTGAAAGACTGCTGTAATGATCTTCAGTTAAGTGTTAATATCAATAAAACTAAAGTAATGGTATTTAGGAAAGGGGGAATTATTTCAAAACAGGAACAATGGCATTACAGTGGTATTTGGTTAGAAGTTGTGAATTAGTATTGCTATCTAGGTTTTAGTTTTTACAAGAAAGGTAAGTTGGGTACAGAACATTTAGTCACTAAAGGAAAGAAGGCAGTGGTTCAGTTGAACAAAGTTTTTCATAGATATAAAGAAATGAACATTAGTACTTTTTTCCAGATTTTTGACACTTGAGATTCAGCCAATATTGTTGTATTCATCGGAAATATGGGGAACAAAGAGACTAGATCATATTGAGAACATTCATTTGATGGCATGCAAAAGATTTTTAGGAGTACCTGTAAGAACACCCAATAAGATGGTTTACAGCGATTTAGGCAGATATCCACTTTATGTCAACGCCTGTACAAGCACCATCAAGTATTGGTTCAAACTATTGCAAATGGATCAAAGTAGAATACCATATAATGCTTACTGCATGCAGTTAGAGTTAGATAGCAGTGGTAAATATTGCTGGATTTCAAAAATAAGAGAAATTTTGTGTGAAACAGGTTTTAACATTGTTTGAATGCAGCAAAGTGTCAGGGATGTAAAAGTTTTCTTAGGTATGTTTAAACAAAGATTAGTGGATATGTTTATTCAAGAATGGGATGGGACTATACGAGATAGAGGTATGATGTTTATAGATTGTTTAAAAGTATTTTTGTAAAAGAGTCAGTATTTAAACTCTATAGATGTCTACTGCTTTTGTGTAGCAATTACACAAGCAAGATTTAATGTTTTACCTCTTAACAATAATGTGTGTAGATATAGTGATAATATTCGAGATAAATTATGTCAATTTTGTAAAACAAAAATTGAAAATGAAGCCCACTTTCTATTGGAATGTTACATGTACTCAAACTTGAGAGAAAAAACTTGAAGCAAATGTATCAATGTACCATTGCCAGATATGTTAAAAGTAACAAATGGTGAGTACAAATATAGTTTGTCTAGATCTAGAGATATAGGCAATGCCCCCTTTTTTTCATTTTAGGGGCCCCTATTTTTGAAATCCTAGTATCAACACTGGGTAATCAAGAACAATATTTCAAAAGTGTTAGGAGAACTGCTTAATCTGTTTCCAGTGTATGTTGTTTTTGGCACTGTAATAAGTGCATTCACAGAACTTTGTCCTACATCCTGAGTATGTCAGAAATGTTAGATTGACATTTTTACTCTTAGTATTCATAGTTCATTTTCTCTTATATTCATAGTTCATAATGCTACCACCTGTGCTGCTAAAAAAATACTGTTATTTTGTCAATTCCTTAATCTGTCCACTATCCAAAATGTAATGATTGATTTCGTGTTTAAATTGATGCTTACATAAGACAGTTTCTGCAAGCAAGTGTGTAGCATTATTAGGTTCCCCTTGGTAGAAAAGGTTGTGTGAACAGCCACACACACACACACTCACACATCCCACAACACTCACACACACCACACACACACACACCTCTCCTCTCTTCTCTCTCTCTCTTCCTCTTCTCTCTCTCTCTCTCTCTCTCTCTCTCTTCTGACCAAAAGGTTCAGTCTGTTTCATCTGTCTTCTTCATCCTGGCCAAGCAGCCTAAGTTTCTTTTTCCAAAAAGGAAAATTGACAATAACAAAGTTTTTCCATTTATGAGTGTTTCTCTGGTATTTTCTAAGCCAACTACACTTTTAAAGTTTAATGACTAAATAAAATACTGTTTATTAGGGAGTGATAGTCTTTTTTTTGTTTTTTGTTTTGCTGCCTCATCTTCTGTGACGTCCCCCGTCCTGCTGTTCCACACTGCTCATTCCAATCTCCCCGCCACAGCCACATCCAGTCTCATCCTCAGGGTCAGAAGTCCACAGGGAACCCATCACTATGAGGCTGGTGGGGCCACCAGCCAGAGGGGCCCTGCACTGCTGCTGGGTCACTTTGGCGGTGTTCGGTGGTGCCTGTTCTGAGCTAACATACACAGGACCCACCTACTAAGCCCCCTACTAACGACAGTATTAGCTCAGTCGCGGAGCCAGACTGAGTGCGTTGCCCACCCGAGGTGGCAACCACCACAACGTCCCTCCAACGACCGTCCCCCGCGAACCTCCAACCCGAAAGGCTTTGACACAAACTCACCACAGGCACAGAAGTGTTTAGACAAACCAAATCCGAGGTCACCATGAGACCAGAGCAACTGGGACCACTGAATCAGAGGCAATTTTTAAAATGTTATTATTGCTTGATGATCAATGAGGATGACGTAATGATGCTTCTGTGGAAGTGCATATGCTTTGAGACTTCTTGACAGGGTTGTACTCTACACTTACTATCATAATATATCCCGGCGTCAACCGGCCCGAGAGATACAGACACCTGCAGTGTTGGTCAGGTAATTTGAGCAACACTCTCAAACTCGCATCCATTAAGTGGATGAAGCTCGACTGTGTGGTCCCAGTCTTCCCACTGAGCCCATAGCACACTCACTCTGGGTAGGAGCCGGCCAGAGTCTGAAAAATCCCTATGACTCTTGTGGGAATCAAACCGTGACCTTCCGGTCCGTAACCCAAGGCGCTAACCACTGCGCCATGGCGGCTGGTTTGGTAGTCTTCTCTGGTTCAGTTGTTGCACTGCAGCATCTCTACTTTACCCTGTTCATCGTTCCAGACAAATGAGAAAGAAATGCTTCACAAAACACCCCCATGTAGGAGTCGAAGAAAAATGAAGCTAGCTTTCCATGCCTCTTCCTTCCATTTCTTCTTTGAGAATAGTGACATCTATTTCAGATGGACCAAGCAGAGCAAGCAAGCATGTATTTGTTCTGATTGTCTGGTGTTTTGTTTCAGGAGTTGATGGAAGTCCCTGGAGATAACGGAGGGAGTAGAAAAGGCTGGGCTTCCAGTCTCATCCATGTGCTGCTGCTTCTCAGAATGAGCCTTCGACGAACCTGTTTGCAGTGACTTCGAGCAGGCACACCTTATCTGTCTGCAGTGTCCTGAGGTGTACGTCGTGAGCTGTTTGGGTTTGGATAAGTTGTCTAGGGAATGGAGAATACACAAGGCTGCCGTGTCATGTGTGGTGCTGCTACTCAGAATGCCATTTTCTCCTTTTTTATTAACACACAAGGTGAGTGCTCATACAGTGCGCACTCTATTGCTAGCCAGTGTTACTGAAACTGTGACAGCAGTGCTCCATTTGTTACATTGTCTTTGTGTTCTGAAACTGTACAGCAGTGGAGCACCATTGTTACTTGCTACCAGTGTTATGAACTGTGAGCTGGTTGCTACCAGAATCCATTTTTTACTCTTATTTAGTGTTACGAAACTGTGACAGCAGTGCCTACCATTTTGTTACATTGCTATTCAGTGTTACTGAAACTGTTACAGCAGTGCCTACCATTTTGTTACATTGCTATCCAGTGTTACTGAAACTGTTACAGCAGTGCCTACCATTTTGTTACATTGCTATTCAGTGTTACTGAAACTGTTACAGCAGTGCCTACCATTTTGTTTGGTTGTCTCTTCCAAAGAGCGTGATGATGATGGTGATGATGATGGTCAGTTTTCCAAATCATTTGTATACAAAACCAAAGCATTGACAATGACATTATAAACAGCAACACACGTACACACACACACACACACACACACACACACTCCCTGTGGCCATAGTATAACTTTTGATCCTATATTGATATGCAGTATGCTGAAAAGTTACATACCTGTTCCTACCTCAGCATCGTCATCAGCTATATATTCAGTGATCTTTTACTGAAGTATAATTTTAAAAAATCATTATTGCATAGTCCAATTGGTTCATTGTTATGATTATTATGGACTTTAAAGACATTATCCTTCTGTGGTTTAGATTTTCTCTCGTTGGTTACGGTTACAAATAGTTTTATTGTTCATTCGTTAGATTCTGTTAGAAATTGGTATTTTTATTATTCTGTACTCAAGAAATATTTGTATTTACATTGTCTTACAGTTCTGTGTAGATTTAATTAATACATTAATTCCCTACCCCACTCCTAAAATTCCCCCCCCCTCTTTTACACTTTTTTTTTCTTAATGTGTCTAATATCACATTTTGTGAAGAGACATAACATGAAATCGAACACACGCTCCCTGATCTTTGATACCTGGTTATCCAAAAAATGAACTCCTTCCTGATCTCATGAGCAGTTTCCTAAGATTGGGAATGTTATGTGTACATATTCTGCTGCTGTCTTTGTCTGTGGCTTCTGACAGTGAGTTCACTGCAATGCCCCTCCCTCCTTCCTTTGCCTTCTCTGTCCTTCTCTTGTCACTGACTGCTTGCTTGCGTGGTTTAGTTTGGTGTGTGTGTGTGTGTGTATGGGGGGCATGAAGAAAAACGTGGGCAAGAAGTAGTAATGGTAGTACGGTTGACCTGAGTCAGTGATTGTGTGTGTGTGTTTTGTTTCTGTTTATTGAAAAAAATGTATTTCAAGAATAATGGAATAAGCACTCGTGTGCTTTTTTTTTTTACACCAGTTCCCATGTGTGTGCAGTTTTGTAAAGTTTTGTCATTCATTGCCACTGGCCCACAGTGGCCTACTCTTTCAAAAAGCAGAACAGGTTTTAATGTGTGTGCAAAGTGTTCTGCATGCATTCACACATGAGACCTCGGTTTATAGTCTCATCCAAAAGACTTTGGGGAGGGGGGGGGGGGGGTGATTGGAGTTTGGGGAAAACAATCCCCTTGAACAGGAGTCAAACTTGGGTCAGCAGATCACATATGCAATGCTCTAACCACTAGCAAGGCTTTGCCGCCGTGAGTGTATGTGTGTGATCTTGTGAGTGTACGTGTGTGTGATCTTGTGAGTGCATGTGTGTGTGATTTTGTGAGTGTATGTGTGTGTGATCTGTGAGTGTATGTGTGTGATCTTGTGAGTGTATGTGTGTGTGATCTTGTGAGTGTATGTGTGTGATCTTGTGAGTGTATGTGTGTGATCTTGTGAGTGCATGTGTTTTGATCTTGTGAGTGTATGTGTGTGATCTTGTGAGTGCATGTGTGTGATCTTGTGAGTGTATGTGTGTGATCTTGTGAGTGCATGTGTGTGATTTTGTGAGTGTATGTGTGTGTGATCTTGTGAGTGTATGTGTGTGATCTTGTGAGTGTATGTGTGTGTGATCTTGTGAGTGTATGTGTGTGATCTTGTGAGTGTATGTGTGTGATCTTGTGAGTGCATGTGTGTGATCTTGTGAGTGTATGTGTGTGATCTTGTGAGTGCATGGTGTGTGATCTTGTGAGTGTATGTGTGTGATCTTGTGAGTGCATGTGTGTGATTTTTGGAGTGTATGTGTGTGTGATCTTGTGAGTGTATGTGTGTGATCTTGTGAGTGTATGTGTGTGTGATCTTGTGAGTGTATGTGTGTGATCTTGTGAGTGTATGTGTGTGATCTTGTGAGTGCATGTGTGTGATCTTGTGAGTGTATGTGTGTGATCTTGTGAGTGCATGTGTGTGATCTTGTGAGTGTATGTGTGTGATCTTGTGAGTGTATGTGTGTGATCTTGTGAGTGCATGTGTGTGATCTTGTGAGTGTATGTGTGTGATCTTGTGAGTGTATGTGTGTGATCTTGTGAGTGTATGTGTGTGATCTTGTGAGTGTATGTGTGTGATCTTGTGAGTGCATGTGTGTGATCTTGTGAGTGTATGTGTGTGTGATCTTGTGAGTGCATGTGTGTGATTTGTGAGTGTATGTGTGTGTGAATCTTGTGAGTGCAGTGTGTGATCTTGTGAGTGTAAAGTGTGTGTGATCTTGTGAGTGCATGTTGTGATCTTGTGAGTGCATGTGTGTGTGATCTTGTGAGTGCATGTGTGTGATCTTGTGATGTGAATGTGTGAGTGCATGTGTGTGATCTTGTGAGTGTATGTGTGTGTGATCTTGTGAGTGAATGTGTGTGATCTTGTGAGTGCATGTGTGTGATCTTGTTGAGTGCATGTGTGTGATCTTGTGAGTGAATGTGTGTGATCTTGTGAGTGCATGTTTGATCTTGTGAGTGCATGTGTGTGATCTTGTGAGTGCATGTGTGTGTGTGATCTTGTGAGTGCATGTGTGTGATCTTGTGAGTGCATGTGTGTGATCTTGTGAGTGTATGTGTGTGATCTTGTGAGTGTATGTGTGTGTGATCTTGTGAGTGCATGTGTGTGATCTTGTGAGTGTATGTGTGTGATCTTGTGAGTGCATGGTGTGTGTGATCTTGTGAGTGCATGTGTGTGATCTTGTGAGTGCATGTGTGTGTGATCTTGTGAGTGCATGTGTGTGTGATCTTGTGAGTGCATGTGTGTGATCTTGTGAGTGCATGTGTGTGATCTTGTGAGTGCATGTGTGTGTGATCTTGTGAGTGCATGTGTGTGATCTTGTGAGTGCATGTGTGTGATCTTGTGAGTGCATGTGTGTGTGATCTTGTGAGTGCATGTGTGTGATCTTGTGAGTGAATGTGTGTGTGATCTTGTGAGTGTATGTGTGTGTGATCTTGTGAGTGCATGTGTGTGATCTTGTGAGTGCATTTTGTGTGTGTGTGACTGTGAGAGAGAGAGAGAGATATTGTGAGTGAATATGTGTGTGTGAGAGAGATATTGTGAGTGAATATGTGTGTGTGAGAGAGATCTTGTGAGTGAATATTGTTTGTGTGTGAGATATTGTGAGTGAATGTGTGTGAGAGATATTGTGAGTGAATATGTGTGTGTGAGAGATCTTGTGAGTGAATATGTGTGTGTGAGAGAGAGATATTGTGAGTGAATATGTGTGTGTGAGATATTGTGAGTGAATGTGTGTGTGAGAGATCTTGTGAGTGAATGTGTGTGTGAGAGATATTGTGAGTGAATATGTGTGTGAGAGAGAGATATTGTGAGTGAATGTGTGTGTGTGAGATATTGTGAGTGAATGTGTGTGTGAGAGATCTTGTGAGTGAATATGTGTGTGAGAGAGATATTGTGAGTGAATGTGTGTGTGTGAGATATTGTGAGTGAATGTGTGTGTGAGAGATATTGTGAGTGAATGTGTGTGTGAGAGAGATATTGTGAGTGAATGTGTGTGTGAGAGATATTGTGAGTGAATATGTGTGTGTGCGTGTGGTCTCAGTCTGAAGTGAATTGCATTTCAGTATGTGTTGGCCTGCTGACCTGACGTCCATATATCGTTGTTGTTATCATCATCATCACATCGTTATTCCTGTCTGTGTGCAGCTCCAGCTCACCTGTATGACCTCAAACTGCTTGTCTACTTTCCCTAGAAGTGAGTACTGCTTCAGCCATCCTGCTCACACATCCTGCTGAACAACCACATTTCTTTGAACAACCACGTTTCCCACATAACCACGTTTCCCACATAACCACGTTTCACATCGTTTATCTACATAACCACGTTTCACATCGTTTATCTACATAACCACGTTTCTTATAGTTTATCTACATAACCACGTTTCACACATAACCACGTTTCACATCGTTTATCTACATAACCACGTTTCTTATAGTTTATCTACATAACCACGTTTCACACATAACCACGTTTCACATCGTTTATCTACATAACCACGTTTCCCACATAACCACGTTTCACATCGTTTATCTACATAACCACGTTTCACACATAACCACGTTCCACACATAACCATGTTTCACACATAACCACGTTTCACACATAACCACATTTCACATAGTTTATCTACATAACCACGTTTCTTATAGTTTATCTACATAACCACGTTTCTTATAGTTTATCTACATAACCACGTTTCTTATAGTTTATCTACATAACCACGTTTCACATAGTTTATCTACATAACCACGTTTCACATAGTTTATCTACATAACCACGTTTCACATAGTTTATCTATGTAACCAAGTTTCACATAGTTTATCTACATAACCAAGTTTCACATAGTTTATCTACATAACCACGTTTCACACATAACCACGTACAGAGCGTGTTGTACAGAGCATGTTGTTAAACGGCTGATATGTGTTTCACGTCTGAACTATTGCAATTCTGTTTTGGCTGGTCTGCCAGCATCATCAATCCACTCCCTTCAGCGTATTCAAAACTCTGCAGCTCGACTAGTCCTCAGAAAGAAAAAATCTGAGCACATTACCCCTCTCTTGCGATCTCTCCACTGGCTGCCTGTGTCACAGAGAGTAAACTATAAGATCAGTACCCTCTGTTACAAATGTCTCCACAAAACAGCACCCTCCTGCCTCTGTGAATGTCTTCACCTGTACACTCCTTCTCGTTCCCTCCACTCTGCTGCAGATTCCTTGTGCTTACGAATACCTAGATTCAACCAGTCCACCATCTGCTGTCGCTCTTTCTCTGTTTCTGGTCCATTGGGATCTGGAATGACCTCCCTATCTCTCTTCGCCAAAGGCCTTGTGACAATTTTAAATCCGGCCTCAAGACATATTTGTTTCAACCTAACATTTTCCTCTCCTGTTTCATTTCATAGCTGTACCTGCTTTTCAACAGCCAAAATCCCATCACCTTGCCAAAGTGTATAACCTCCCTCACTCCTCCCTCTCTCTCTCTCTCTCTCTCTCTCCCCTCTCCCTCTCTCTCTCTCTCTCTCTCTCTCTCTCTCTCTCTCTCTCTCTCTCTTGCATGGTGTGTGTACATTTGGACTTGTTAGAACTATTACTTGCTATTGGTTGCATGACTGTAAGAATGAGTTGAGTGCAAGCGCTTTGATTTGTCTGTGCAAGATATAGTGCTATACAAATTCCATTTATTATTATTAGTATTAAGCCTGTACAGAGCGTGTTGTTGATCTTGTACAGACAGCAGAGCACTGTGCAGCTCCTTTTTTCCTTGTGCAGGTCAGATGGTGAAGGCCTTGTCTAAAGACCTCTTGCTGAAATTTGAAGAACGCCAGACAGAGGAAGAACTCAACAAAGCTGCAATAGAGGATCTTGTTGTGTAAGTAGTATGAAAGATTGCCTTGAAGTGAGGAGATAAAATAATCAGAACAAACAGTATTGAAATCTTTCGTGTCAGGTGCCCATTACACTGGTTTCACTACACCTACTACCCTTGATTCCCAGGAACCGGTTTGGGATGATTATTTCCCTTGTTTCCATGGCCCTGACTAGCAGGATGCTGCAGCTGGTCAGCCTAGACTACACACACACACCCTGACATCCTGACCACTCCTGTATCTGAGACCCTGATCCTTGTTGATAGTGTTTAGTAGCCATGGCCTGGTCAGTGTTGGTGAAGAAAGAGAAGGCCTCCTGGGCCCCTGGGGAAGTCGTGAAGACAGAAGTGGCTTTATCATAGCACTTAGGGTGGTGGGGAAGTGGCTTTATCATAGCACTTAGGGTGGTGGGGAAGTGGCTTTATCATAGCACTGAGGGTGGTGGGGAAGTGGCTTTATCATAGCACTGAGGGTGGTGGGGAAGTGGCTTTATCATAGCACTTAGGGTGGTGGGGAAGTGGCTTTATCATAGCACTTAGGGTGGTGGGGAAGTCATGAAGACAGATGTAGCACTTAGGGTGGTGGGGAAGTCATGAAGACAGAAGTGGCTTTATCATAGCACTTAGGGTGGTGGGGAAGTGGCTTTATCATAGCACCTAGGGTGGTGGGGAAGTGGCTTTATCATAGCACTTAGGGTGGTGGGGAAGTGGCTTTATCATAGCACTTAGGGTGGTGGGGAAGTCATGAAGACAGAAGTGGCTTTATCATAGCACTTAGGGTGGTGGGGAAGTGGCTTTATCATAGCACTTAGGGTGGTGGGGAAGTGGCTTTATCATAACACTTAGGGTGGTGGGGAAGTGGCTTTATCATAGCACTTAGGGTGGTGGGGAAGTGGCTTTATCATAGCACTGAGGGTGGTGGGGAAGTGGCTTTATCATAGCACTTAGGGTGGTGGGGAAGTGGCTTTATCATAGCACTTAGGGTTGTGGGGAAGTGGCTTTATCATAGCACTTGAGGGTGGTGGGGAAGTGGCTTTATCATAGCACTTAGGGTGGTGGGGAAGTGGCTTTATCATAGCACTGAGGGTGGTGGGGAAGTGGCTTTATCATAGCACTTAGGGTGGTGGGGAAGTGGCTTTATCATAGCACTTAGGGTTGTGGGGAAGTGGCTTTATCATAGCACTTGAGGGTGGTGGGGAAGTGGCTTTATCATAGCACTTAGGGTGGTGGGGAAGTGGCTTTATCATAGCACTTAGGGTGGTGGGGAAGTCGTGAAGACAGAAGTGGCTTTATCATAGCACTTAGGTTGGTGGGGAAGTGGCTTTATCATAGCACTTAGGGTGGTGGGGAAGTGGCTTTATCATAGCACTTAGGGTGGTGGGGAAGTGGCTTTATCATAGCACTTAGGGTTGTGGGGAAGTGGCTTTATCATAGCACTTGAGGGTGGTGGGGAAGTGGCTTTATCATAGCACTTAGGGTGGTGGGGAAGTCGTGAAGACAGAAGTGGCTTTATCATAGCACTTAGGTTGGTGGGGAAGTGGCTTTATCATAGCACTTAGGGTGGTGGGGAAGTGGCTTTATCATAGCACTTGAGGGTGGTGGGGAAGTGGCTTTATCATAGCACTTGAGGGTGGTGGGGAAGTCATGAAGACCAAAGTGTCTGTGTAGGATACTGATACCCAGCAGGGTGTGTATTGAAATATCTGGTGTGGACTTTGATAAGATAGTACAGGTATGTTTCACTGCTTTTCCATAAACAGTTTGTACATAAGCAGGCGCATTGGTATGTTTCTTGACACTGTTTAATATATATACCTGTAGTGACACTTGTAGGTCACCAACTGTGTAATAAATATGCTTAAATTAACTGCAAAAAATATTTACTGCATTCAGTCATTTAAACAACAGTTCATGATGCTTGGGGCTAATAATCATGTCAGGTTTTAGTGTCTTTCGCTTTGAGCAAAGTACCTTTTTTTCAGGGACAGACCGAGCAGGCTCGGCCCATAATGGGAAAATCCACACGACATCACGGTAGAATCTTTTTGCTAAAATGATGAAAAAGGACATCTACACAAAGTTAGCTGAAATAAGAGGGAACCATTTATCACAGACATATACATGCAACAACAAGAAAAGTTTCTGTGCATTTGTTGTAGTGTCCATGACCTGATATCAAAGTGTGTGAGAAAACAGTGTGTAGTGTGCATGGGAAATCGGTGTCTATGAGAAAACTGTCTATGAAAAAAACGTGGGTAGTGTGTATGACAAAGTGTGTGCTGTGTACGAGAAATCGGTGTGTATTAGAAAATGGTTTGTGTGGGAAATCAGTGTGTATGAGAAATCAGTGTGTATAAGAAAATAGTTTGTGTGGGAAAACAGTGTCTATGAAAAATCAGTGTCTATATGAGAAAACGGTGTCTGTCTGTGATAAAACGGTGTCTGTCTGTGATAAAACGGTGTGTGGTGTCTTGATGGGAAACAGTGTCTGTGAGAAATCTGTGCGTGGTGTCTTATTGGGAAACAGTGTCTGTGATAAAACGGTGTGTGTGTGTGGTGTCTTGTTGGGAAACAGTGTCTGTGATAAAACGGGGTGTGGTGTCTTATTGGGAAACAGTGTCTGTGATAAACAGTGTGTGGTGTCTTATTGGGAAACAGTGTCTGTGAGAAAACAGTGCGTGGTGTCTTATTGGGGAACAGTGTCTGTGAGAAAACAGTGTGTGGTGTCTTATTGGGGAACAGTGTCTGTGAGAAAACAGTGCGTGGTGTCTTATTGGGGAACAGTGTCTGTGGGAAAACAGTTTGTGGTGTCCTGTTGGGAAACAGTGTCTGTGAGAAAACAGTGTGTGGTGTCTTATTGGGAAACAGTGTCTGTGGGAAAACCGTGTGTGGTGTCTTATTGGGAAACAGTGTCTGTGAGAAAAGTGTTTATGAGAAAACAGTATGCATGAGAAAACCGTGTGTATGACAAAGTGTATACAAGAAAACAGTGTCTATGAGAAAACAGTTTGTGTGGAAAAACAGTGTGTAGTGTGTATGAGAAATCAGTGCTTATGAGAAAGCAGTGCGTAGTGCGTATGACAAAGTGTGTGTTGTGTACAAGAAAATGGTGTTCATGAGAAAACAGTGTGTACAAGAAAACAGTGAAGTGTGTATGAGAAAACTGTGTGTAGTGTGTATGAGAAAACTGTGTGAATTGAGTATGAGAAATCTGTGTGAAGTGTACGAGAAAACTGTGAACTGTGTACTAGAAAACTGTGACATGTGTATGAGAAAACTGTGTAGTGTGTACGAGAAAACTGTGTACTAGAAAACTGTGACGTGTGTATGAGAAAACTGTGTGATGTGTACGAGAAAACTGTGTGAGTGTGTATGAGAAAACTGTGGGAAGTGTGAATGAGAAAACTGTGTGAAGTGTGTGTGAGAAAACTGTGTGAAGTGTGTATGAGAAAACTGTGAAGTGTGTATGAGAAAACTGTGAGAAAACTGTGTGAAGTGTGTATGAGAAAACTGTGAGAAAACTGTGTGAAGTGTGTACTAGAAAACTGTGTGAAGTGTGTACTAGAAAACTGTGTGAAGTGTGTATGAGAAAACTGTGAAGTGTATATGAGAAAAGTGTAGGTTAGATCAGTTTGTGGTAAAACATGATGGGGTGATTATCATTTGATATGGTGATTGTTACTGGTGGTGATGATATTTCAGGTGTCCAAAATGCAATATGAGGGTGATACTGGACAGCCACATCCAGGTGTTGCGGTGTCCCAACTC
>CM054134.1:7024482-7106982 GCA_028751875.1 Rapana venosa | reverse complement strand
CTGTAGTCTGACGACTGTGGGGGCACCCTCAAAGACTCAACAACCAGTTCCCTCCATTCCTCTCTCTGTTCTGCCTTTCTCAGGGTTTTGTTGAGTTCTAGGCCTGTCCATTCGCTGATGTTATCCTCCCAGCTCTTCCTTGGTCTGCCTCTTCTTCTTCCTCCTTGGACAGTGCCTTGTAAAACTGTCTTTGCAAGTCCTTTGGATCTTGTGACATGCCCATACCATTTAAGTTTACGCTTTTTCATGATCGTTAGAAGGTTCTCATAGGGTCCAATGGTTTGCTGGATTCTGTTATGCACGCTTTCGTTGCTTATGTGGTCTTTGTAGGAGATGCCAAGGAGTCTCCGAAAGCATCTCATCTCCACCGCCTGTACTCTTCTCTCCAAATCTGCAGTCAGGGTCCATGATTCACAGGCATACAGAAATATGGATATGACAAGGGAGCGCATTAGTCTGATCTTGGAGATAAGTGAGATATTTTTATCTCTCCAGATGGTGTTTAGTTTTGACAAAGCTGTTATTGTCTGTGCAGTCCTGCATACTACTTCTGGCTTGGATCCCTGGTCTGATACAATGGCTCCCAGGTACTTGAAGCTTTGAACTGTTTCCAGCTTCTGGTCATTAACCCTGATATCAGTGCTAATGCCGTTGGTGTTATTAGTCATCAGTTTGGTCTTCTCTGCACTGATTTCCATGCCGTATGTTTTGGAGGCCTTATTCAAGTGTTCTGTTAGGCTGGCAAGCTCTTTTCTGATCCTGCCATTCCATCAATGTCATCTGCGAAGCGGAGGTTTGTGATCGTTCTGCCACCAATGCTGACTGATCCTTCATGATGTTCCAGTGCATCAGCCATGATTCTCTCAAGGAAGATGTTGAAAAGAGTGGGTGATAGTAGACAGCCCTGCCTTACTCCAACTGTTGTTCGAAACCATTCTCCAATGTTGTTGTTGTAGTACACTGCACTGGTGGCCTCGCTGTACAGCTGTTTGATGACTCTGATCAGGTTTGCATTGATGTGGTGTTGGCTGGTGCTGTAAACAGTGTGGTGTTGGCTGGTGCTGTAAACAGTGTGGTGTGGTGTTGGCTGGTGCTGTAAACAGTGTGGTGTGGTGTTGGCTGGTGCTGTAAACAGTGTGGTGTGGTGTTGGCTGGTGCTGTAAACAGTGTGGTGTGGTGTTGGCTGGTGCTGTAAACAGTGTGGTGTGGTGTTGGCAGTGAGGAGAAGATGACTGCAGTACGGCTGAGGACCTGTCCTCGATGCAAGCTGTGCTTTATGAAGGAGGTGGGCTGTAACCGCATGCACTGTCGCTGTGGGATGACCATCTGCTACCTCTGCTGCAAGACCGGCGTAAGTACAACCATCTTCATTATCTTCTTCATTCTTATCACTATCATTATTCTTATCATAATAATAATAATAATAATAATGTATGGAATTTATATAGCGCTGAATCTTATAAAGCAACAAATCAAAGCGCTCAGATTTTATTTCATACCACTTTAAGTCACTGCAGATTTCTCTCCGTGAAATTCGGGCTGCTCTCCCCGGGGAGAGCGGGAGAACGCGTCGCCACTTAGCGCTGCGCCACCCTTTCACCTTTTTTTTTTTTTTTTGCTTTTTTCTAAGAATTTTGCCAGGGACAACTCTCTTGTTGCCATGGTTTTTTTTACGTGCGCTAAATAATTACGTGTAACACACGGGACCTCAGTTTATCGTCTCATCCGAAAGACTAGCGCCCAGACCACCACTCATGGTCTAATGGATAGGGGAAAAATTTCCGGTCCAAACGGGGTACGAACCGCCGCACACTTCAGACCCGGACTTTTCGCTTTCTAGACAGGCGCGTTACCTCTAGACCACCGATCCACCATTGTCATTATGATCACAAGGGGGGTGATGATGATGATAATGATGACGATGATGCTGTACATAACAAGGTTGTCTATGGCTGGAGGGCTGTCAAAAACCAGCCTACATAATAGTGATGATGATAATGCATCACAATAGCAATAGAAAAGCAGTAGCCTCCCACTTCACTACTCCCTAGCCTATGGATGTGATCTCATCACTTCTTAGTTGGACAATAGAAAAACTGAAAATCTGATCTGAAAAAAAGTAGTGATGATAATGATGATCATGGTTGTAACAAGATAGTTGTGTCGCACTTTAGGCCACCATGAGTTTCATTTGTCAGAAACTGAACAGAGGTCATTGTGGTGCTGATGATACTAGGTGTGACAAAGTGTGTGTGTGTGTGTCATATTTCAGATCATTTACTTTTATTTATTTATCTATTCTTTTTTATCGAGGATAATGGAATAAGCACTCATGTGCTTTTTTACATCCAGTCCCCATGTGAATGCGGTTTTGTCAATTTTGTCATCTGTTTCCACCGGCACACAATGGCCTACTCTTCTGAAAAGCGGAACAGGATTTAACGTGTACGCAAGATGTTCTACATGCGTTCGAACACAGGGCCTCGGTTTATAGTCTCATCCGAAGTCACGTCAAAGTCACACTGTCATCATGGTGATGATGATGATGTGTGTGTGATTTCAAGTGGCTTACTCTGTCATTATGATGATGATATGATTTCAGATCGCCTACTCTCACTGTCGTCATGGTGATGATGTGATTTCAGATCGCCTACTCTCACTGTCGTCATGGTGATGATGTGATTTCAGATCGCCTACTCTCACTGTCGTCATGATGATGATGATGATTTCAGATCGCCTACTCTCACTGTTGTCATGATGATGATGTGATTTCAGATCGCCTACTCTCACTTCTGTCATGATGGTGATGATGTGATTTCAGATCGCCTACTCTCACTGTCGTCATGGTGATGATGTGATTTCAGATCGCCTACTCTCACTTCTGTCATGATGATGATGATGTGATTTCAGATCGCCTACTCTCACTGTTGTCATGATGATGATGTGATTTCAGATCGCCTACTCTCACTTCTGTCAACATGATGATGATGATGATGATGATTCCAGATCACCTACTCTCACTGTTGTCATGATGATGATGATGGTGATGATGATGATGATGATGTGATTTCAGATCGCCTACTCTCACTTCTGTCATGATAATGATGATGATGATGATGATGGTGGTGGTGGTGGTGGTGATGATGGTGGTGATGATGATGATGATGATGTGATTTCAGATCGCCTACTCTCACTGTCATGATGATGATGATGATGATGATGATGTGATTTCAGATCGCCTACTTCACTGTTTATGATGGTGGTGATGATGGTGGGTGATGATGTGATTTCAGGGTCGCCTACTCTCACTGTCATGATGGTGGTGATGATGGTGATGATGATGTGATTTCAGATCGCCTACTCTCACTGTCATGATGGTGGTGATGATGGTGATGATGATGTGATTTCAGATCGCCTACTCTCACTGTCATGATGGTGGTGATGATGATGATGATGATGTGATTTCAGATCGCCTACTCTCACTTCTGTCATGATGATGATGGTGGTGGTGGTGGTGGTGGTGGTGGTGGTGATGATGATGGTGGTGATGATGGTGATGATGATGTGATTTCAGATCGCCTACTCTCACTTCTGTCATGATAATGATGATGATGATGATGATGATGATGATGATGATGGTGGTGGTATGGTGGTGGTGGTGATGATGATGATGATGATGATGATGTGATTTCAGATCGCCTACTCTCACTGTCATGATAATGATGATGATGATGGATGATGATGTGGATGTGTGCTAATTTTGTGGTCTGATAATGGATGGTGATGATGTGATGATGATGTGATTTCAGATCGCCTACTCTCATTCTGTCATGATATGATGATGATGTGATGATGATGATGATGTGAATTTCAGATCGCCTACTCTCACTTCTGTCTATGATGATGATGTATGATGATGATGTGATGATGATGATGGTTGAGTGTTCAGATCGCCTCTACTCTCTCTAGCGTGGATTGATGAATGAATGATGATTGGATGATGATTGATGATGTAGATTATTCGATCGCCTACTCTCACTTCTGTCATGATAATGATGATGATGATGGTGATGATGATGTGATTTCAGATCGCCTACTCTCTCTTCTGTCATGATAATGATGATGATGATGATGATGATGATGATGATGTGATTTCAGATCGCCTACTCTCACTTCTGTCATGATAATGATGATGATGATGGTGATGATGATGTGATTTCAGATCGCCTACTCTCACTTCTGTCATGATAATGATGATGATGATGGTGATGATGATGTGATTTCAGATCGCCTACTCTCACTTCTGTCATGATAATGATGATGATGATGGTGTGATGATGATGATGTGATTTCAGATCGCCTACTCTCACTTCTGTCATGATAATGATGATGATGATGGTGATGATGATGTGATTTCAGATCGCCTACTCTCACTTCTGTCATGATAATGATGATGATGATGGTGATGATGATGATGATGTGATTTCAGATCGCCTACTCTCACTTCTGTCATGATAATGATGATGATGATGATGATGATGATGATGATGTGATTTCAGATCGCCTACTCTCACTTCTGTCATGATAATGATGATGATGATGATGATGATGATGATGATGTGATTTCAGATCGCCTACTCTCACTTCTGTCATGATAATGATGATGATGATGGTGATGATGATGTGATTTCAGATCGCCTACTCTCACTTCTGTCATGATGATGATGACGATGATGATGATGTGATTTCAGATCGCCTACTCTCACTTCTGTCATGATAATGATGATGATGATGATGATGATGATGGTGGTGGTGGTGGTGGTGGTGGTGGTGGTGGTGGTGATGGTGGTGATGATGATGATGATGATGTGATTTCAGATCGCCTACTCTCACTTCTGTCAACACCTGCGGGAGCCCGGTGAGCCCTGCAGGCGGTGCACCAAGTGCTCCCTGTGGAGCAACCCTGAGGTGAGTGTCAGTGGTCACACCTGGCTGCAGTCTAACGCACCTGTGGAGCAACCCTGAGGTGAGTGTCAGTGGTCACACCTGGCTGCAGTCTAAGCACCTGTGGGAGAAACCCCTGAGGTGATTGTCAGTGGTCACACCTGGCTGCAGTCTAACGCACCTGTGGAGCAACCCTGAGGTGAGTGTCAGTGGTCACACCTGGCTGCAGTCTAACGCACCTGTGGAGCAACCCTGAGGTGAGTGTCAGTGGTCACACCTGGCTGCAGTCTAACGCACCTGTGGAGCAACCCTGAGGTGAGTGTCAGTGGTCACACCTGGCTGCAGTCTAACGCACCTGTGGCAACACTGGAAGGTCGCCGGTTTGATTCCCATAAGAGTCATAGGGATTTTTCAGACTCTGGCCGGCTCCTACCCAGAGTGAGTGTGCTGTGGGCTCAGTGGGAAGGATGGGACCACACAGTCGAAATCTTTCCCCTTCTTAACGGATGCGAGTTTGAGAGGTTTTTTTGCTCAAATTACCTGACAAACACTGAGGTGTCTGTATCTCTTGGGCCCAGTTGACGCCGGGATATATTATGATAGTAAGCGTAGAGTACAACCCTGTCAAGTAGTCTCAAAGCATATGCACTTCCACAGCACCATCATTACATCATCCTCATTGTCATTGATCATCATGCAATAAAAAGTTGCCTCTGATTCCGTGGTCCCAGTTGCTCTGGTTTCATGGTGACCTAAAATTCAGTTTGCCCATACACTTCTGTGGTGAGTTTGTGTTAAAGTCTTTGGGTTAGAGGTTCGTGGGGATCGGTTGTTGGAGGGACGTTGTGGTGGCTGCCACCTCGGGAGGGGAACTCAGTCTGGCTCCGCAACTGAGCTAATACTGTCGTTAGTAGGGGGCTTAGTAGGTGGTGTCCTGTGTATGTTAGCTCAGAACAGGCACCACTGAACACCACCAAAGTGACCCAGCAGCAGTGCAGGGCCCCTCTGGCTGGTGGCCCCTCTGCGGCTTGATAGTGATAGGCTCCCAGTGGACCTCCAACCCTGGGGATGAAATATAATGAATCTAGGTATGGCTGTGTCGGGGAGATTGGAATGAGCGGCGTGGGAACAGTAAGACAGGGGACGTCTCAGAAGATGAGGCAGCAAAAACCACCACCCCCCAAAACCCCCCACTGTTGTTACACCTGTCTGTATTGTAATGCACCTGTGTCAACACTGTTGTCTGTTGTTTTTATTTTATTTTATTCTTTTATATCGAGGATAATGGAATAAGCACTTATGTGCTTTTTTACATCCAGTCCCCGTGTGTATGCGGATTTGTGAATTCTGTCGTCTGTTCCCACTGGCACACAATGGCCTTCTCTTACGAAAAGCGGAACAGAATTTAACGTGTGCGCAAGATGTTCTGCGTGCGTTCGCACACGGGGCCTCGGTTTATAATCTCATCCTGTCTGTATTGTAATACACCTGTGTCAACACTGTGTTGTTACACCTGTCTGTATTGTAATGCACCTGTGTGAAGATTTAATTCATTGTGGTATCTATGAATGATTGAAAGACATTTTATTCTAGAACTTAACTTGGATTTGAGTCAATAATCAATATCGAACATGCAGTTTTAGACGAGAAGACTTTGCTTACATGAGTTTGAGATTTGTTTATGAAAGTAAACGTGTACACAGCTTGATAATTATACTTTTATGCCTCATGGCTAGGCCCTAAATTTGGAAATAATGGCCCCTAAAAAGCCCTAAAAAGGCCCTAAATTTTCCCCCACCAAATCTGTATGAACCCTCTTACTGTACATCGGCCTTAGGCCACAATACAACGGAATGACGGGCATGACGTGGACTGATAGATAACGCTGTGACACAGTGATGACGTGGGCTGATAGATAACGCTGTGACAGTGACACAGTGATGACGTGGGCTGATAGATAACGCTGTGACACAGTGATGACGTGGACTGATAGATAACGCTGTGACAGTGACACAGTGATGACGTGGGCTGATAGATAACGCTGTGACACAGTGATGACGTGGACTGATAGATAACGCTGTGACAGTGACACAGTGATGACGTGGGCTGATAGATAACGCTGTGACAGTGACACAGTGATGACGTGGGCTGATAGATAACGCTGTGACAGTGATGACGTGGACTGATAGATAACGCTGTGACACAGTGAGGACGTGGACTGATAGATAACGCTGTGACAGTGACACAGTGATGACGTGGGCTGATAGATAACGCTGTGACAGTGACAGAGTGATGACGTGGGCTGATAGATAACGCTGTGACAGTGATGACGTGGGCTGATAGATAACGCTGTGACAGTGACAGAGTGATGACGTGGGCTGATAGATAACGCTGTGACAGTGATGACGTGGGCTGATAGATAACGCTGTGACAGTGATGACGTGGGCTGATAGATAACGCTGTGACAGTGACACAGTGATGACGTGGGCTGATAGATAACGCTATGACAGTGACACAGTGATGACGTGGGCTGATAGATAACGCTATGACAGTGACACAGTGATGACGTGGGCTGATAGATAAACGCTGTGACACAGTGATGACGTGGGCTGATAGATAACGCTGTGACAGTGACACAGTGATGACGTGGGCTGATAGATAACGCTGTGACAGTGATGACATGGGCTGATAGATAACGCTGTGACAGTGACATAGTGATGACGTGGGCTGATAGATAACGCTGTGACAGTGACACAGTGATGACGTGGGCTGACAGATAACGCAGTGACAGCGACATAGTGATGACGTGGGCTGATAGATAACGCTGTGACAGTGACACAGTGATGACGTGGGCTGACAGATAACGCAGTGACAGTGACATAGTGATGACGTGGGCTGATAGATAACGCTGTGACAGTGACACAGTGATGTCGTGGGCTGATAGATAACGCAGTGACAATGACGTGGGCTGATAGATAACGCTGTGACAGTGATGACGTGGGCTGATAGATAACGCAGTGACAGTGACACAGTGATGACGTGGGCTGATAGATAACGCTGTGACAGTGACACAGTGATGACGTGGGCTGATAGATAACGCTGTGACACAGTGATGACGTGGGCTGATAGATAACGCTGTGACAGTGACACAGTGATGACGTGGACTGATAGATAACGCTGTGACAGTGACACAGTGATGACGTGGGCTGAGAGATAACGCTGTGACACAGTGATGACGTGGGCTGATAGATAACGCTGTGACACAGTGATGACGTGGACTGATAGATAACGCTGTGACAGTGATGACGTGGGCTGATAGATAACGCTGTGACAGTGATGACGTGGACTGATAGATAACGCTGTGACAGTGATGACGTGGACTGATAGATAACGCTGTGACAGTGATGACGTGGACTGATAGATAACGCTGTGACAGTGATGACGTGGGCTGATAGATAACGCTGTGACACAGTGATGACGTGGGCTGATAGATAACGCTGTGACACAGTGATGACGTGGGCTGAGAGATAACGCTGTGACATGATGTTTCAGGAAGACGAGGAGCGTGCCATCGCTCAAATTCAGAAGGAAGCCCAGGTGCGGAGGAGAGAAGAAGGTAGGGTCACTGCAACTACACAGAATTTCCACTTCATTCTAAAAGCCTTTCTTTTTCTTTTTTTCATCATTCTTTCTTTGACTGTTGTTGTAGGCTGTGTTGTGTTGTGTAATGTCCTGGTGCTGATGCTCCCATGCCACTTTTCCCAACCTGACCACACAGCCACAGCCAGCCTCATTGTCTAGCAAACCCATACATACCCAGCAGCTAAAACACAGGTGATAAATAAATGAGGAGCTAGACAAATGTAAAGTGGATAGGTGTCTGTTAGGAGACGGGTGCATGAAGTGGGGACTGGATCTACAAAAACTGGAATTGGAAGCTGCTCAAGTTGAGTGTTCACTGATTGAAATATCTGCACTAGCTGCTAATAAAGCAAATTCCCTCATGCACTAAGCTCTACCTTGTACACGCACACTATGAATGAACATTCCACTGAGGTCAGCATAAACTAAGGAAGGAATGGGCACCAAATTCAGTACTACACAGCCTCCCGTTCACAAGAAATTGGCCACTGACTGGCTTTGTCTTTCCCACGCTTTCTTGTAGCTAAAAATGGCAGCAAAGATTGAGGATACGATTTGGGAGGAATATACTGATGTGGAAATTGAAGCTATTTTGGCTCAAGTGGAACAGTTCGAAAGAGAATAAAATGTTGAATCTGATGTTGAAGTAGATGTAGAAGAAAGAGATGAATTAGGAGAAGGTAGTGAGTCGGAAAGTGATGCTGAGGATAACATTCCGTTGGCTTCATAGCAGACGACATGGCGCAGCGCACAAGTGCCTTTCACAGTGCAAGACTTCACGCTGTTGACTGGGCCGGCACAAACTCTCCCACTGAATGCCAAGCCCTTAGATTACTTTGTTTTGTTTGTGCCCCAACATTTTTTTCAAACTGTAGCCGATGAAACTAACAATTATGCCAGGCAAAAGATCGCTGTAAAAGGCTTAGTCATAGATCCATATGGACAGAAACAACACCTGATGAAATTTGGGCTTACCTGTCAGTTTTGATCATGATGGGGATCAAGCATTTGCCAAGGCTTCATTTATACTGGTCTACTGATTTGAGATTTTCTGAGTCATGGATCAGTAATATTATGATGAAAACCAGATTTCTCAAAATTAATCAGTATTTTCACCTGAGAAACATGCCAACACACCTGAACGCGACACTGGGCTGTGACACCTGCATTGTGACAGCCATGTAACTGGCTATTGGTGAAGGACACACTAGTGTTTTTGTAAATAGTATGTGTGAGTATATATTTGTAAATAATGTATATATGCGCATTAGTCAACGTTGTTTTCAATATGTTTGAATACTTTCCACTCAGAAAATGTAGACTTAGTGACAGTAATTTTGTGACAAGTGTGAATGTTCGATTGGATTACCATGACGGTGGATGCAATGGAGGACACATTCAGACAGGCTCACACGGGTTTTTTTAAATCACATACGTATATTGCGCATGTTAGAGGGTAGTTGTAGACTAACAGCATGATGTCACTGCAATGTTACCTTTATTTGGGGACAAAGAGGGAACAGCAGCATGACACATGTAGGTAGGACACACATCTTGGGATGCAGAACAAAGTATGACATCATATGAATACTTTGGCCAAATATGACTGCTCTGTGAACAATAGTAACTGTACAGCACTATGTGTACTTGAGGTACCTTATTCTCTTTAAAAAAAACTGCATGAATTTTTGAATATTACAGAGAGTTTCTATGTAAGATATGCAAATGGTAAAGGGTTGAAAAGGACATCTTTTTTTATACAGGAACAAGGTTTCATACCTCAGTTGACTTGCGCCTATGATGGCAGACATATTGTCCTTCACCCCTGACCCAATATTGAGTGAAAAAGACAACCTTGTTGTGACGGGGCGGTAATCAGATTACCTCCCATGAGTCCTGACGTAGTGTCATGTTTCTAAATGGGGAGACACCTGCGAATTGTGTAGGCCTCTGTACTGTTTTGTTTTGTATTGTTGGGTAGTGGTTTAAACCTCTCCGCTGCATCATACACTTGGCCATCTTGGTGAACTGTAGAGTCGATGCAGCCTGTGTATAGAGGCCACATGCTCACGGTCTGTCTGACTGTGCCTTGCACCCGTGGTTTTGTTGTGCAGGGATGGGAGATCTCCACTCGGTTACAATGTTATACTGAATGCCGAGAAATCAGTAACAGCGCTCTAAAATACTGAAGAGAGTTCTTCAGTCACAAACTTGGCGGCAAAAGAGTTGAATGTCCTTTTTTAAAAAATTTCTTTTTATTTCAAGAATTGAATGTCTGTTCACATAAGGGATGGTATCATTATTTTCATACAGCAGTATTCTTGATGTGAGACAATAATAAAGTGTGTGTGTTGTAGTGATTGTGGTGGATGGTAGTGGTGTTTCTCCATAAGGCATTGCTTCTTATAAAGTGTGTAGTAGTGTTTTGTTTTGTTTTTAAAAAAGGGGGGGGGGATGCTTTTTCTTAGGTTGTGATGTGTGGATTCTTGTTTTGCGGGTTCTGTTTTTGTGCTGTTTTGTGCGTTGATGGCTTCCTTTTTTGTAGATTCTTCAGTGGTTTTGTAGGGCAGAGAGAAATTACTGCTTCTTTCTTCTGGATGCGTGTCCACATAATTAATAAACAGTTTCTACTGCATCAGTTTCTCATCCCATGTTCAAAAGTGAAGAAAGGAGACTACATGTAACTGTTGGGTATTAGAAGTGACCACCCAAAACAAAAATCAAGAGGGGGTGGGGAGGGGGTATCAGTTCAATGTGGTATGGAAACCACAATAAATGGATAAAAACAAAAATTGTCATTTAGGCATGGTACATCACTGCGAATTCATGGAAATCCACGAAAAAGAAAAAAAATCTTCTTCTTTTTTTTAAAAGGGGTAAAAATGAAACATGATAACCGGTCAGGGGATGTAACTCTTCCATGCGGATTACTTCCCTTCTCTGCTTTACATCACGAGTCATCACTAGCCTAGGTAGCAAGTGAAGGGGACCGGTGTATCAACAGTGTATTCATGCTCTAAGGTGAAGGGGTAGAGATCTGATACAGGCTCTGTACATCCCTGTATTCCACCTTATTGTATGGTAATCCTATGTCAGCTGTCACTGCTGTGTGTGTTTCAGGCTTCATGGAGGAGCAGCTGATCGGTGCACCAGATGAGCCTGCGCCCAAGAGACCCAGACCCGACTAATGGACCTGGTCCAGCTTCCTCCACTTCTCATTCCCCTTCCCATCCCTTCCCTTTCTCCTTAGCAGCGTCTTCCTTGCTGACTCTTGTCCTGTCCTATCTTTCAAGTCATGTTTGTGTCCCTCTTACATGTTGAGGTGCATATATTTGTTGTTGTGTATTTGTAGTTTTGTGATGAAAACTTTCTCAGGATGTATAGCCTGATGTTTTGCCTGAATGGCCTTTTCTTTGAATGTATGGCTTAATGTTCTACCTCAAAGTGGGTGTGGGTTTTTTCTTTGGACATGTTGTTTAATGTCCACCTAAAAGTGTTTTCCTTCAGATATATAGCTTAATGTTCTGCCCAAAAGGGTTGTTTTTTTCTTCAGATGTATGGCTTAATGATCTACCTTAAAGATTGTTTTCTTTGGATGCATGGGCTGGTGGTCTCAGTTGCTGTTCTACATAAAAGTGTGTTTATCTTTGGATGTATGGCTCTATGTTCTATCCAAAAGTGTGTCACAATCATGATGAAGAATCACATGACCAATGCCATTGATGATGCAGAATCGTGTGACTAATGACTAGTGTCACATTGATGATGCAGAATCGTGTGACTAATGACTAGTGTCACTAAAGTGTTTCAGAATCATTGACTAATGTCTGCCGGGTTGTTTCTTCAATGATGCAGATATCATGTTCTGATATGGCTGGTGTCACAGTTGATGATCAGAAATGTGTTGACTATGACTAGTTATCCAAAATGCAAATCATGTGAAAATGACATGTACCAATTGATTGTGATGCAGAATCGTGTGACTAATGACTAGTGTCACAATCATAATGCAGAATCATGTGACTAATGACTAGTGTCACATTGATGATGCAGAATCATGTGACTAATGACTAGTGTGACAATCATGATGCAGAATCATGTGACTAATGACTAGTGTCACATTGATGATGCAGAATCGTGTGACTAATGACTAGTGTGACAATCATAATGCGGAATCATGTGACTAATGACTAGTGTCACATTGATGATGCAGAATCGTGTGACTAATGTCAGATGCCATAGCCGAATGGTAAAGACCGACTTCAATCCTAGGGGTCTTGAAGTCATGAGTTAGAATTAATCTCGGCGGTGTCTGGTGAATTAAGGGTGGGGATTTTTTAAATCTCCCATTCAAGTGCAGATCACAAAAGTTCACAATTGGTAAACCTCCGAGATTAATGCAAGGAACGGGACCAAAACTGTGACTAATGACCAGAGTATTTTTTCTCTTGTTTTAATGACCAGAGTGTTGGTGATGATGATGATGATAAATCATCTGACAAATGAGCAGTGTAACAATGAGGAAGCAGAATCAAGCAGACCACGACAGCAAAGTCTGAGATCACAGTGGTCCTGAAATTCACATGATTCGATGATGTAACGAATGTGTGGAATTCTTTTACTTGTTTCATGATGATGGCTGTAAAGAAAGGCACATTGAGTTGACCGATTTGGGGGTGGCACAGTTCATTAAAGTAGGTCATGGTGAAAGTGATGATAATGGATCCAGTGCGGATATTGTCTTGCCAGAACTGTGGTCAGAATGGTTGTCTGTTGCCGCATCTCCATACAGGGTGTTGACAGTATTGCCTTACACCATTCCCTCTCTGCTCAGCTCCTGTGCCACTGATGAAGGCCAGTACTTTTGCCTCAAAAACAGAAACTTATTTCTTTGTAGATACTGCCATGTTTGGAGCAGTATTCTTCGTTCTCTCCTTTTTGTTAAGGGGAGGGAGGGGGGTTGTGTGGCAGGAAAGAAAGATGGGCAGCTGCAGCGGGTCTTCAGAGAGGCAGCCTGCTTCCAGCCAGTGCTTCAGCCCTCAGTGCAGCTCTGCGCTTCCGCCGCACGTGGTGTAGCCAAAGAGCACAGTGCAATATGGACAACTGGAGTGTCACATTTTTGATCTGTTATTATTCCCTGGCGCCTTTTCACAGTGCTGGATAAAGAAGTAGCAAAGACACTAAAGGAACAAGTCAGATGAAGAAAAGAGCATACTGCCTCTAAGAATTTTGAGTCCCTTCAAAAAGCAGCCAGAAGGCAATGAACGATGCTGAAGAGGCAACCCACAGCGTGTAGTGTGTGTGTTCATACATCACTGAAGAGGCAACCCACAGTGTGTAGTGTGTTCATACGATGCTGAAGATGCAACCCACAGTGTGTAGTGTGTTCATACGACGCTGAAGAGGCAACCCACAGTGTGTAGTGTGTTCATACGACGCTGAAGAGGCAACCCATAGTGTGTAGTGTTGTGTAATTGGTGTAGTAGGAACAATGTGTAGGTGTGTTAGACTGAATAACCAGTGTGTGTTTATCGAGTAACCCGTGTGTGTTGATGTCATACGAGTGAAGAGTAACACGCATGTGGTGTGCAGTGTTTGACTGAAAGAATCAGTGTGTGTTGATAGTCATGAGGGAACCCAGTATTGTGGACATGATGTGAGAGCACCCACAGTGTATGTGCTGTTATAAATGTATTGAGTGCTGAGAATTCGTGGTGTGTGTCATATAGCGATCCTGTTAGAGCATCCACAGGGTGTATGTTATACGTCATGAAACACCACAGCTGTGTGTGTTCATATTATGAAAAGGATCCCCAGCTGTAAGTGTGTGGTTTTTACGATCGCTGTGGTATACGCTGTAATGTGTGTGTTAGAGTCATAGGGAAGTGTAGATGTAATGTGGTGTCTGAGTGAACATGTGTTGAGTGTCTGTGTGTTAATACGTGGTTGTTAGATGAACAGTGTGTGTGTTTAGAGTCTGTGATGTGTAACGATGTATGTGGTGTGCTAGATGTAATGTGGTGTGCAATCATGTGGTGTGTTTAGATGAAGAGGGTAGACTCATGTAGTGTGTTAGATGACATGTGCCTCAAGCGTAGTGTGTGATTATAATGTGGTGTGTTAGCATCATGTGGTTTAACACAGGGTGTGTTAGCATGCATGTGGTGTTATCAGTGTCAAGTTGGTGTGTTAAATGTCGTGTGTCTAGCGTGGTTGTTAAAGGTGTGCTTAATGCTAGGGTCGTTAGGATGTGTGTGTTTGATGCTAAGGTTTCTACTAGTGTGGGTGTTCGATCTGACAGCACAGTATGTTTAAGTCACGATTGTGATGTCAAATGTGGTGTGTAGATGCACACTGTGGTGTCTATATGTAGCTGTATGTCTTAGTCTAAGGCATGTGGTGTGTTAGTGTGCTAATGCTGTGGTGTGATTAGTGTGTGTAGCATTCAAGGTGTCGTTTAGGTAGTGGTATGCTGGTGTGTTTAGTGTGCTAATCTGTGTGTGTGTAGTGTGCATTGCTGTGTTAGTGTGCTATGCTGTAGCTGGTGCTAATGTGTGGGTGTTTGAGGATGCTTGCTGTGGTGTGTTAATGTGCCTTGTCATCGCTCATTTTAGGTGTGCTATCATTGGTGTTTAGGTGTGCTGTGTGTAGGTGTGCTATGCGTGTGAATAGGGTGCTGCTGTGGTAGTGTAGGCTAATGCAGTGTGTGTGTTAGTGTGCTATGAGTGTGTACAGTGTGCTAGGTGGTTAGGGTGCTTGCTGTTGTGTGTTGTTAGGTGTGAAGCTGTTTTTAGGTGTGCTATCTGTGGTTGTATAGGTGTGCTAGTGTGTGTTAGTGTGTAGGTGTGTTAGTACTGGTGTTAGTGTGCAATGCGGTGTGTGTTAGTTGTGAGTGTAGTTAAGGTGTAGCCTGTGGTGTGTTAGACGTGTGGCTATAGTTCGTGAGTGTTTCAGGTTAGTGCTGTGTTAGGTGTCTATGCATGTGTGTTAGGTGTGCATGTGGTGTGTTAGTATGAAGTGCTTAGTGTTGTAGTGTGTTGTGCTATGCTGGAGTGTTAGTGTCATGGTGGATGTGTTAGTGTCTGTGGTGTGTTGGTGTGCAGTGTAGATTAGGTGTGCTAATGCTGGTGTGTTAGGTGTGCTGTTAGGTGTCTATGTGTGGTGTTAGAGTGTTGTGCTGTGGTGTGTTAGGTGTGCTATGCATTGGTGTGTTAGGATGTAGCTATGTGTGTGTGTTAGATGTGGCTGTTCAGTCAAGTGTGTTTTAGGTGTGCTGAGTGTGTTGGTGGATCGTGTTAGGTGTGCTATGTGTGGTGTGTTAGGTGTGTACGTGGTGTTAGATGCACTGTGGTGTGTTAGGTGTGCATGTGGTGTGTTAAGGTGTGTATGCTGGTGTGTTAAGGTGTGCAATGCTTGGTGTTTAGGTGGTTGTCTAGCGTGTGTGTTAGTGTGCTGTGTGTGTTAGGTGTAGCTGTGGATGTGCTGTAGTGTGTGTTAGTGCTGTGTGTTAGTGTGCTGCTGTGAGTGATGGATTTAGGTTTTTTGTGTTATGCGTGGGTGTTAGGCTGTGTGTGTGTGTTATGGTGTGTAGTGCTATGCTGGTTGTGTGTAGTGTGCTGATGGTGTGTTGGTGTGCTAGTGCTGTGGTGATAGGTGTGGTGTGTGTGTTTGTAGGTGCAATGCTGTGGTGTGTTGAGTGAGCTTGTGTAGGTGTGCTAATGCTGTGTGTTAGTGTGTGCTAGTGTGTGTTAGGTGGCATGCTGTGGTGTGTTAGGTGTGCTGGTAGGTGTCTAGCGTGTGCTGTGTTAGTGTGCTGGCTGTAGTTCAGCGAGTGTCTAGCTGTGTGTGTTTAGGTGTGCTGTGTGTGTCAGTTAGTGTGTGCTAGGTGTGTGTTAGGTGTGCTAGCATGGGTGGTTAGGTGTGGTGTTGTTAGGTGATAGCAATGCTGTGTGTAGTCGTGTAGTGTGCTATGCTGTAGGTTGTGTTAGGTGTGGTGTGTTGTGTGGTGTTAGGTTGCTATGCTGTGGTGTGTTAGGTGCTAAGCTGTGTGTGTTAGTGTATGCTGTGTTAGTGGCTGTGTTGTTAGTGTGCTATGCTGTGGTTGTTAGTTAGCTTGCTTGTGTGGTGTTGCTTAGGTGTGCTGTGGTGTGTTAGGCATGCTGTGTGTGTGTGTAGGTGTCTATGGTGTTGTTAGCGTGTATGCTGTGGTGTGCTTATGGTGTGTGCTGTGTGTGTTAGTGTGCTACTGTTGTTAGGTGCTGTGTGTGTGGGTTTAGGTGTGCTAGTGCTGTGTTAGGTGTGTGTGAGTGTTAGTGTGTTGTTAGTGTGTGTTGTGTGTGTGTGGTGTAGGTGTGCTGTGGTGTGTTAGTGTCTAGCTGTGTGTGTAGGTGTGTGTGTGTGTTAGTGCTGTTGTGTTAGGTGTGCTGTGCTGTGTTAGTGTGTGTGCTGTGGTGTGTTAGTGGTGTTTAGGTGTGCATGTGGTGTGTCTGTTAGTGTGCTATGCTGTGGTGTGTTAGTGTGTGTTAGTGTTGTGTGTGTTAGTGTGTGCTGATGTGTGTAGGTGTGTTGTGTGTGTGTGTGTGTTGTTATGTGGTGTGTGTGCTGTGTTTTAGTGATGGTGTGTGTGTGTTAGGTGTGCTGTGCTGTGGTGTTTAGGTGTGTGTGTGTTAGTGTGATGCTGTGGTGTGTTGGTGTGTGTGCTACTTGTTGTAGTGTGGTGGTTAGGTGTGACTGTGTGTAGTGTGTGTTTAGGTGTGCTGGTTGGTGTGTTAGGTGTGCTATGTGTGTTAGTGTGTGGTGTTTAGGTTGTATGCGTGTTAGGTGTGTGTGGTGTAGGTGTGTGTTGTGTGGGTGTGTTAGGTGTGCTGTGGTGTGTTTATGTGTATTGTGTGTTAGGTGTGTGTGCTGTGTTAGGTGTGTGTGTTGGCATGTGTTAGGTGTGCTTGTGTGTTGTGTGTTAGTGTGCTATGTGTTGGTTGGTGTGTGTTAGGGTGTGGTGCTGTGGTGTTGTTAGGTGTGCGTGTGTGTGTGTAGGTGTGTATGCTGTGGTGTTAGGTGTTGTGGTTAGGGTGTGCTGTATGCTGTGTGGTGTGTGTGTGTTTAGGTGTGCTTGTGGGTGTTAGGTGTTGCTATGCTGTGTTGTGTGTTAGGTGTATGCTGTGGTGTGTTAGGTGTGCTGTGTGTGTGTGTTAGGTGTGCGTGTGGTGTGTTAGGTGTGCTGTGCTGTGTGTGTTAGGTGTGCTGTGTTTGTTGTAGGTTGTTGTGGTTGTTAGGTGTGCTATGCTGTGTGTGTTAGGTGTGATGTGTGTGTGTTAGGTGGCTGTGTGTGGTGTTTAGGTGTGCTGGGTGTTAGGTGTTGTGGTTGTAGTGTTGGTGTTGTGTGCTGTTGGTGTGATGCTGTGGTGTGTTATGGTGGTGTGTTGGTGTGTAGTGTGGTGTGGGTGTGTTCTAGCTGGGTTTAGTGTGTGGGGGTGTGTTAGGTGTGCACTGGTGGTGTGTTAGGTGTTGCTGTGGTGTGTTAGGTGTGTGTGTTGTAGGTGTGCTGTGTGTTAGGTGTGTGTGCTTGTGTTTAGTGTGCTATGCTTTTGGTGTTGTGTGTTAGTGTGCTATGCTGGGTGTGTAGGTGTGCTTGTGTGTGTAGGTGTTGTGTGGTCTGTGGTGTGTGTTAGGTGTGCTGTGCGTGTTGTGTGTGTGTTAGTGATGCTGTGCTGTGGTGTGTTAGGTGCTTTTTAGGTGGTTAGTGTGAGTGGTTGGTGTTAGGTGTGCTGTGTGTTAGGGTGTGTGTATGGTTTTGTGCTGTGCTGTGGTGTGTTTAGTGTGCTGTGTGTGAGTGTGTTAGGTGTCTTGTGTGTGGTTGTTAGGTTTGTGCTGTGCTTGTTGGGTTGTGTGTGTGTAGGTGTGCTTGGTGTGTTAGTGGGTTGTGTTAGGTGTTGGTGGTGTGTTTAGTGTGCTGTGTTGGTCTAGTGGTGTGTTAGGTGCTTGCTGGTGTTAGGTTGTGTTAGGTGTGCTGTTGTGCTGTGTTTAGGTGTGCTGTGTGTGTGTGTTAGGTGTGCTATGCTGTGGTGTGTTTAGTGTGCTGTGTGGTGGTGTTTAGTTTGTAGGTGTGTTATGCTGTGTTGTGGTGTTAGGTGTGTCTGTGCTGTGTGTGTGTTTTAGGTGTGTGCTAGTGGCGTGGTGTGTTAGTGTGCTGTTGTGTGTTAGTGTGTGCTGTTGTGTGGTGTGTTAGGTGTGCTGTGCTGTGGTGTGTTGGTTGCTGCTGTGGGGTTAGGTGTGCTGTGGTGTTGTGTTTAGGTTGTGCTGTGCTGTGGTGTGTTAGGTGTGCTGTGCTGTGTGTTTAGTGTGTGCTGTGGTGTCTGTGTGTGTTAGGTGTGCTGTGCTGTGGTGTGTTAGGTGTGCTGTGCTGTGTGTGTGTAGGTGTGCTGTTGGGTGGTGTGGTGTTTTAGGTGTGCTGTGCTGTGGTGTGTTGGGTGTGTGCTGGTGTGTGGTTGCTGTGTGTGTTGTGTGTGTAGTTGTAGTGTGCTGGTGTTAGTGTTGCTGTGTTTAGGTGTGCTGTGTGTGGTGTGTAGGTGTGCTTGGCTGTGGTGTGTTAGGTGTTGCTGTGTGTTTAGTGCTGTGTTGTTGGTGTGTTAGGTGTGCTTGCTGGTGTTAGGTGTGTGTATGTTGGTGTGCTATGCTGTGGTGTGTTAGGTGTGCTGTGTTGTTAGGTGTGTTGTGTTGTAGGTGTGCTTGCTGTGTGTTAGGTGTGCTTGAGGTATGGCTGTGGTTTTAGGTGTGCTGTGCTGTGGTGTGTTAGGTGTGCTGTGTAGTGTGCTGGTGTGTTAGGTGTGCTGTGTGTGTTTAGGTGTGCTGTGTGTATGTCTGTGTGTTAGGTGTGCTAGTGCTGTGGTGTGTTAGGTGTGCTGTGCGTGTGTGTTAGTGTGGCTGGGGTTTAGTGTGCTGTGGTGTGTTAGTTGCTGTCTGTGGTGTGTTGTAGGGGTGTTATGCTGTGCGTGTGTTAGGTGTGCTATGCTGTGGTGTGTTAGGTGCTATGCTGTGTGTGTGTTAGTGTGTTTATGCTGTGTGTGTTAGGTGTGCTGCTGAGTGTGTTAGGTGTGCTATGCTGTGTGTGTTGGTGTGTATCTGTGGTGTGTAGTGTGTTTGTGGTGTGTTAGGTGTGCTTGCTGTGGTGTGTTAGGTGTGCTTGCTGTGTGTGTTAGGTGTGCTATGCTGTGGTGTGTTAGGTGTGCTGTGGTGTGTTTAGGTGTGCTGTGGTGTGTTAGGTGTGCTGTGGTGTGTTAGGTGTGATGTGGTGTTGGGTGTGCTATGCTGTGGTGTGTTTAGGTGTGCTGTGCTGTGGTGTGTTAGGTGTGCTGTGGTGTGTTAGGTGTGGTGTGTTAGGTGTGCTATGCTGTGGTGTGTGTAGGTGTGCTATGCTGGTGGTGTGTTAGGTGTGCTATGCTGTGGTGTGTTGGGTGGTGATGTGGTGTGTTAGGTGTGCTGTGTGTGTTAGGTGTGCTGTGGTGTGTTAGGTGTGCTATGCTGTGGTGTGTTAGGTGTGCTTGCTGTGTTAGGTGTGCTATGCTGTGGTGTGTTAGGTGTGTATGCTGTGGTGTGTTAGGTGTGCTTGCTGTGGTGTGTTAGGTGTGCTATGCTGTGGTGTGTTAGGTGTGCTATGCTGTGGTGTGTTAGGTGTGCTATGCTGTGGTGTGTTAGGTGTGCTATGCTGTGGTGTGTTAGGTGTGCTATGCTGTGGTGTGTTAGGTGTGCTATGCTGTGGTGTGTTAGGTGTGCTATGCTGTGGTGTGTTGTGTGTGTGTAGGTTGTGGCTATGCTGTGGTGTGTTAGGTGCTGTCTATGCTGTGGTGTGTTAGGTGTGCTATGCTGTGGTGTGTTAGGTGTGTTATGCTTGTGTGTTAGTGGTGTATGCTGTGGTGTGTAGGTGTGCTATGCTGTGGTGTGTTAGGTGTGCTATGCTGTTGTGTGTTAGGTGTGCTATGCTGTGGTGTGTTAGGTGTGCTGTGGTGTGGTTGTTTGTTAGCTGATGCTGTGGTGTTGGTTGGTGTGCTATGCTGTGGTGTTAGGTGTGCTGTGGTGTGGTCTGTTAGCTGTGCTATGTTTGTGGTGTGTTTAGGTGTGCTATGTTGTGGTGTATTAGCTATGCTGTGGTTGTGTTAGGTGTGCTGTGGTTGTGGTGTGTTAGCTGTGCTGTGGTGTGGTCTTAGTGTGCTGTGGTGTGGTTAGTTAGGTGTGTATGCTGTGGTGTGTTAGGGTGTGCTGGTGGTGTGTTAGTGGTGCTGTGGTGTGGTGTGTTAGGTGTGCTATGCTGTGATGTGTTAGGTGTGCTGTGGTGTGTTAGGTGTGGGAAGGTTACAGGTTCAAATCCCATAAGAGTCAAAGGAATTTTTCAGACTATCCCTGGCTTCTACCCACAGTGAGTGTGCTTTGGGCTCAGTGGGAAGACTGGGACCACACATTCGAGCTTCATCTACTTTATGGATGCGAGTTTGAGAGTGTTGCTCAAATTATCTGACCAACACTGCAGGTGTCTGTATCTCTCGAGCTGGTTGACTCGGGAATATATTATGATAGTAAGCATAGAGTACAACCCTGTCAAGTAGTCTCAAAGCATTTGCACTTACACAGCAGCAGTATTACGTCATCCTCATCAGTGATTGTCATGCAATAAATAAAAAATTGCCTCTGATTCTGTGGTCCCAGTTGCCCTGGTCCATGATGATTTTCCCCATACACTTCTCTGCCTGTGGTGAGTTTGTGTCAAAGCCTTTAGGTTTGGAGGTTCAGGGGGGATGGTTGTTGGAGGGACATTAAAATTAATGGTTGCCATCTGGGTTGGGCAACTCAGTCTGGCTCTGCACGTGAGCTAATACTGTTGTTAGTATGGGGCTTAGTAGTAGTAATCTACGTATTTTTTGGTATTTTAAAAAATCTTTTTGATTGGCACACATATACAGTTCAATACAAATTAACTTTTCATCCAGACAACATTACCTCATTTCCATTTTACAGGCGTACAAGGCTACTAACTACACAAAAGTACAAAAAGAATCAATCATCATTGCCGTTGTCAAGACAAGATTTATAGATTACATACAGAATTTTACTAATATTTTGAAATGGTACTCAACTTTCTACTAAGTTTATGTACTGGAACCATTTTTTCTGAAAATTAGTAAACTGCATTTGTTTGCTATGCTCCAGCTTTTCCATTTCATATTTATATTTTAGTTCATTCAGAAAATTACCAACATTAGGTTTCGTTTTACCAATCCGACATTTATAAACATGGAACTTTGCTAACAGTATTATTAAGTCGAACACTTCATCAGTTGTTGTCATTGCATCAGTGCCAAAAAGCACTATTTCCACATTAAGGTCCAGTCTCTCGCAATGATAGCAGTTGTGTTTTATAGTCACTTCAAGTTCTTTCCAGAAATTCTGTACATACTGACATTCCCATAAATAATGGTTTATCGTGTCCTTTTCCTTGGCACAAAAATTGCAGTTGACATTATCTGTAACTTTCATTTTCTTTAATATTTTGTTCATGACTAATATTCTATAACAAATCTTTATTTGAAACCATTTCAATTTAATTTCTTTAATTTTATTTGTCAGTTTTAATACTCCGTGCCAGTCTATTGGAATGTCAAGCTGTCTTTCCCAATTCACGAAAGATTTAATGTCGACAATTTCTATTTTGCCAATCATTTCATCGTAATAAATACGGGATCCTTTACCAGCTTTTGATATAATCTCTAGAGCATTGGTCCTTTCCTTACTAAAGTTGTCATCCAGTTTTATGTTTTTCATTCTCGCATATTGTTGGATCGATCGCACAGCTAATATAATGCAAAAGTTAATGTTAGTACCTAATTTGATTGATAAATTCTCATGAGTTATAAAGTCACCATTATCTTGCAGCAAGTGTTTAACCAAAAGTAATTTGTTTTGTGCCCACTTTTCATGATATATGCATTGGTCTCCCACTTGAATTTTTCATTGTGAAAAATTGGTTCTGCTTATAACTGTTGCTTATCCTTTGGATCCACTTGTCTGCAAAATGTTTCATATGAGTGAAACACGTCTTTCCAAAATGCATTGGTTTTAAATTTTGAAAACAGTTTTGGGCCCATCCAATCTAAATCATCTATATCAGGGCACAGTGAATGCAATATCAATCTCCACTTTTGTTTCTGGGTATAAACTTTTGTAATCCATGCAAGTTTCAGTGATTGTATATATACACTCTGATATTTGGTATACCTATACCGCCTGTTTTGATGCTTTGCACCGAATATGCCCTTTTTATCTTATCTGTTTTCTTGTCCCACACAAATTCATAACATAGTTTTTGCAACTGGCAACTTGAGCATCCGGGGGATTTGGCAATAAAATCCATAAGTATACTAACTTTGAGAGTACTAGTGATTTAAGCACTGCTACTCTACCCAAAGGTGTAATTAATCTTTTTGACCATATCTTAAATAGTTTTTTTAACTTCATATAGTTTATCATTTATATTTACTTCCATCATACTGCGGGAACTGTTCGTGAACCAGATTCCAACGATTTTATATTCTTTTGGATTCCACTCCATTTTTTTGTGTGGTAAGTAGGTTATTAGTGAATTCTTTTTGCTGCCTAGCCAAACATTTTTGGTTTTATTAAAGTTTAACTTTAACCCTGACATATCCTCAAAGGTTTCAAGGCTTTGAAAAAGCACTTCATATGAATGTTGGTCTTCCTCTAGAAAGAATGATGAATCATCAGCAAAGTGACATATCTTTAGTTCAGTATTTTCTATTTTTATGCCCTTAATATCCGCCTGTTTCCTTATCATGCAGGCAAATATTTCTGCGCATAAAATAAAGAGATATGGAGAGATTGGGTCACCTTGACGGCATCCCCTTTCCATATAGAATCCTGAAGATACCTTTCTATTCACAGTTACAAACGAATTTATGTTTTTATAAAAAGTAGACACCCATTTTTGCAACCCCTTCCCAAAACCAAAGTGTTTTAAAACATTTTGCATAAATCCCCAGTCTACAGAATCAAATGCCTTCTCGAATTATATTGACACCAGTAAGCCAGGCAATTGTTTTTCCTCTAAATAGTGTATTGTCATATAGTGCTCGTATAGTGTCTCCTAGTGTCTCCAGGTTTCAGAGCAGGGCGCAGCACAACAGAACAGATATTCAACCTCAGAATACTATGTGAGCGGTACCTTCAACATCAACAAGACCTTTACCACGTATTTATCGATTTTAAGAAGGCATTTGACAGGGTGCGGCATGCAGCTTTGTGGGCAACCATGAATTTGTACAGCATCAATGCAAACCTGATCAGAGTCATCAAACAGCTGTACAGCGAGGCCACCAGTGCAGTGTACTACAACAACATCATTGGAGAATGGTTTCGAACAGTTGGAGTAAGGCAGGGCTGTCTACTCTCACCCACTCTTTTCAACATCTTCCTTGAGAGAATCATGGCTGATGCACTGGAACATCATGAAGGATCAGTCAGCATTGGTGGCAAAACGATCACAAACCTCCGCTTCGCAGATGACATTGATGGAATAGCAGGATCAGAAAAAGAGCTTGCCAGCCTAACAGAACACTTGAATAAGGCCTCCAAAACATACGGCATGGAAATCAGTGCAGTGTAGACCAAATTGATGACTAATAACACCAACGGCATTAGCACTGATATCAGGGTTAATGACCAGAAGCTGGAAACAGTTCAAAGCTTCAAGTACCTGGGAGCCATTGTATCAGACCAGGGATCCAAGCCAGAAGTAGTATGCAGGACTGCACAGACAATAACAGCTTTGTCAAAACTAAACACCATCTGGAGAGATAAAAATATCTCACTTATCTCCAAGATCAGACTAATGCGCTCCCTTGTCATGTCCATATTTCTGTATGCCTGTGAATCATGGACCCTGACTGCAGATTTGGAGAGAAGAGTACAGGTGGTGGAGATGAGATGCTTTCGGAGACTCCTTGGCATCTCCTACAAAGACCACATAAGCAACGAAAGCGTGCATAACAGAATCCAGCAAACCATTGGACCCTATGAGAACCTTCTAACGATCGTGAAAAAGCGTAAACTTAAATGGTATGGGCATGTCACAAGATCCAAAGGACTTGCAAAGACAGTTTTACAAGGCACTGTCCAAGGAGGAGGAAGAAGAGGCAGACCAAGGAAGAGCTGGGAGGATAACATCAGCGAATGGACAGGCCTAGAACTCAACAAAACCCTGAGAAAGGCAGAACAGAGAGAGGAATGGAGGGAACTGGTTGTTGAGTCTTTGAGGGTGCCCCCACGGTCGTCAGACTACGGGACAGATAGATAGATAGATAGATAGTGTCTCCTATATATCTCCCTGGTACAAATCCAGTTTGGTCTTCATTAATTAACCCTGGTAAAACTCTTCTTAATTCTGTTTGCAATACATGCAGAGCCTATTTTATATGTCACATTTAGGAGTGAAATCGGCCTCTAATTCTTTAAAGACTCTCTGGGTTTATCCTCTTTTGGTAGACAAATTATTAGTCCTTTTTGTGAGATAGACATTTCCCCATTTACAAAGCCTTCATTTAGTGAGCAAATCACAAAAATCCCTATTTGCCTCCAAAAGAATTTAAAGAAATTTACAGTGAGTCCGTCTGTTCCAGGGCCTTTGTCGTTTTTCTTATTTTTCAGTACTTTTGAGGCTTCTTCTAGGGTGATTAATCCTTCCAGCTGGTCTGATTCTGTTTTAGTTAATTTTGGAAGGGCATCTAAGAAGTGGTCTGATTCAAAATTTATCGTGTTTTTTCTAGTATATATTTTTTTTATAGAATGTTTTTGTTTCTCTTAACATATCTTCTGTTTTTGTCAAAGTAACTCCCTTGTCTGTGGTCAGTTTTAACATTTGCTTACTATCAAAATTCCGTTTCTCTAAAGAGCAAAAGTATTTGTTTATTTTCTCCCCTTGTAAAGCCCATTTTGCTCTCGATCTTAGAATAATCCCTTCCATTTTTGTTTGTCTGATTCTGATCAGTTCCTCCTTTTTCTCGTTCAAAAGTTTAGCTTCAGCTTCACATAAAAAAGAGTTTTGCTCTAAAGTGTGTATGTCTTTTTCAAGTTCTTTTTCATGTATATTTCTCTCTTTATTTTTTCTAATACTATGGGTAATTGTTTCCCTTCTTACTTCCATTATAAATGTATCTAGAAATAATTGGTTCGATATTGAAAACTGAATTTTATCATTTGGTATCTCATCAATCAATTCATTGTTGTATGGCAATAATGCATACTGTCTTTTTACTCTTTTGATTGTATCATTAACTAACTGTACATAATTTTTATCTTTAAGTAATGCAGAGTTAAATTTCCAAAACCCTTTGTTTTTTCTTGTTTTTTTAAATCAAAATCTATCAAAATCAAAGAGTGGTCACTTCTATATCCATAGAGAATGTCTGTGTCTTTTACATCTGTTATCAAAGTATCTGACACTAAGAAGAAATCTAATCTACTTTGCTGGAATGGTGTAGTTCTTCTCCAGGTGTAACGGGTTACTTCTTGGTTTAATTCCCGCCATACATATACTAGCTCTAGTTTAGCCATCATTTCACTGACTGCCTCATGTGCTTTAACATTATTTACACGTTTATAGTTATGGTAATCAAGATTTGGGTTAAGAACTAAGTTCCAGTCACCTGCTATCAGTATATTAGGAATATCCAGTTCTTCAATTTTTGATTGAATGCTCACTAATACAAAATCTTTTCCCATTATATCTATGTTCAAAATAATATAGTTACCTTGGCTGTCTTTAATGTTTTTTTAAATCCGAAATTCAAAGTTATTGTAAAAAAGTATTGCCACACCTCTGGACTTAGAATTCTTGGATGCAAAAACACATTCATATCCCCATTCTGATCTACTTAATCTGTCTAATTTGTTTGTGAAATGAGTATCTTGTAACAAATAGATGGAGTATTGTTTCTGTCTCAGAAACTGGAAGACATCTTTTTTCTTTTTATAATTACCCAAGCCTTGACAATTCAATGATGCTATTGTTATTCTATTCATATTGGTTTAAGTTATATATAGCAATTCTGTGCCTGGCAATTTTTCAGTGGTGCACCATTTTTTACAAAAAGGCAAAACACCCTTTTGTGTTCACCAAATCTAACCACATAAAATACTAGACATTCATACCTTAACACCCACATACTCAATTGTACTATACATTCATACACACCCACCATCAAATTACAACAAAAACAAACCAAAAACAAAAACCAAAATTGGGACAAACTGAAAAAACAACCACAATTTGCTTGACTAATCAGCACAAGCAAAGGCATGTTTTTACACGGGACAGAGAAAGATAATGGTATCAGTTTATCTTACAACCACCGAAACATCAAAATGTTAAGATCCACAACATAGCATATACCCATCCCAACCCAACGGTTTCCTGTCATTATCCCTCATGAAAACAGGGAGAAACCGTCATTTCATGGGCGAAAGGGCCCAGTGATCTGCGTAGGCACCCAGTGACAGGAGTGACCGCGGAGGTCACAGAGAGCAGGAGGGCCCGAACCAAGAGTTGGTAGCACTGACCAGACAACCTTCCATACAACCCCATGCTTTGTTCCATGTCCTGGCGTATTTTAACCTCAGAACAAGCACCACTGAAACCACTAAAGTGACCCAGCACAAGCAGGGCCCCCTCTGGCTGATGCCCCACTTGGCCTGATAGTGAATGGGCTCCTGTAGACTTCCAACCCTGGATGAGACATACCAAATCTGGGTATGGCTGTTCGGGAGTTGAAAAGACAGTGTTTGGAACAGCAGATGAGAATGACACATAGGTAGGCAGCCAAAAAGAAAAGAACTAGAGGAAAGGAGGTATGCTATAGCAGGGTACACATGCACAGAAGGAAAGAGGTATGCTATATTGGGGTACTTCATCTCCAAAGAAAGGAGGGTATGCTAATTGGGTACTGCCATGCCCTAAGGAAAGGAGGTATGCTATATTGGGGTACTGCGTGCACCAGAAGGAAAGGAGGTATGGCTAATTGGGGTACTAACATGCACCAGACGGAAAGGAGGGTATGCTATAATCGGGTACTACATTCCCAGAAGGAAATGAGGTATGCTTATATTGGGTAACTCGGCCAATGCACCAGAACGGAAAGGAGGGTATTGCTATATTGGGGTACTTGCGTGACCAGAAGGCAAGGAGGGAATGCTATAATTGGGGTACACTGCACCAGAAGGAAAGGAGGTAGCTATACGGGTACTACTACAAAGCACCAGAAGGAAAGGAGGGTATGCTATTTCGGGTACTGTGTGCACCCAGAAGGAAAGAGGGTATGCTATAATATTTGGTATGTGTGGCACCTGAAGAAAGGAGGTATGCTATAGATATTGGGTGTACTGTATGCACCAGGAATGACAGAGGGTAAGCAATAATATTGGGTACTGTATGCACCCAGAGAAAGAGGGTATGCTGTAAAATTGGGGTACTTATGCACCAGAAGGGAAAGGATGTATGCTGTAATATTGGGGTACTGTATCACCATTAGGAAAGATAAGTAAAGCTAATTTGGGGTATCAATGTGCACCCTGATATAGGAGGAGTGTGATATAGTGGGGTATACACCACCAGAAAACGAAACAGGAAACCAGGTACTTCATGCACAAGAAGGAAAAGGAGGGGTAGGCTGACAGGTGTGTTTACAAATGGACCTGGCTGAAAGTGTGATATTCACAGGAATAGGATGAGCGTTGTGTTACCATGGGACAAGGCTACAGTGGTGTTACCATGGAACATGGCTGACAGTGTTTCACGAATAGATGAGGTGTGTGTTACCTATGGGACATGGCTGACAGGTGTTTTATCACCGGAATAGGAAGGTGTTGTTACCATGGTACATGGCTGACAGGTGTGTTTATCACAGGAATAGGAATGAAGGTGTGTGTTACCATTGGACATGGCTGATAGTGTGTTATCACAAGGAATAGGATGAGGTTGGTTTTACAATAGGGAACATGCTGACATTGTTAATCACAGGAATAGGATGAGTGTGGTATTACCAGGGGAACATGCTGACAGGTGAGTTATCACAGAGTAGGATGAGGTGTGTTACCACGACATTGGCTGACCAGGTGTGTTATCACAAGAATAGGAATGAGTGTGTTTACCAGGACATGGCTGACAAGGTGTGTTATCACAGGAATGATGAGGTGTGTGTTATACCATGGACATGGCTGACAGTGTGTTATCACAGAATAAGATGAGGTGTGTGTTACCAATGGGACATGGCTGACATGTGTGATACACAGAATAGGATGAGGTTGTGCTTACCATGGGAACATGGCTGACAGGTGGTGAATCACAGGAATAGGATGAGGTGTGTTACTAGGACAATGGCTGACAGTTTGTTATCACAGGAATAGGATGAGGTGTGTGTTACTATGGGACGCGGCTGGCAGGTGTGTTATCACAGGAATAGGATGAGGTGTGTGTTACTATGGGACACGGCTGGCAGGTGTATTGTTATGGAGATAGGCTGACATGTGTGTTATGGGAAAAGGCTGACAGGTGTGTTATCATGGGGATAGGCTGACAGGTGTGTGTGTGTGTTACCATGGAGATAGGCTGAAATGCATGTGCGTTGTCACGAGGGACTGGCTGATGGATATGTTATGGGATTAGGCTGACAGGTGGGTTATCATGGGAACAGCCAGCAATGGTGTGCATTTTGTCAGGTCTCCTTGGCAACATTGGCATCAACACTTGGGGGCAGGGTTGGCAAGTGCTACCCAGAGTGAGTCTGTTGTGCCATTGGTAAGACTGGGGACCACACATCGATCTTCATCCACTTTATGGATGCGAGTTTGAGAGTGTCTCTCAAATCACCTGACAAACACTGCGGTGTCTGTATCTGTCAGGTGCATGGATGCCAGATATTATCGCGATAGGAAAAGTAGAGTTCAGAACCCTGTCCAACCAGTCTAATTTACACACGCAACTTTCCATAGCACATCATTAACCATCCTCTTTTCCAGTGGTCATCATGCAATGACAGAAAATTGTCTCTGATTTGGAGGCCTGGTGGTCTCACAATGCCCTCAATTTCAGTCCCCCCCCCCCTCCCCCCGCCATACACTTCTGTGCCTGTGGTCAGTTTGTGTCAAAGCCTTAAGGGTTGGAGGTTCATGGGAGAAGGTCAAAGGACAGATGTGGTAGATGTCACACCAGGTGGGTGTCTGACTCAGTGACTCATCCAGTCTGACTCAGTGACTCATCCAGGCTGACTCAGTGACTGAGCTATTACTCTCCTCATTATGGAGCTTGTAGGGGGTGTCCTGTATGTGTCAGCTCAAAACAGGCACCACTGAACACCATTGAAGAGACCCAGCAGCAGTGCAGGACCCCTCTGGCTGATGGTCCCATGGCAGCTTAACATTGATTGGCTCCCTGTGAACTTCGGACACTGAGGACGCCATGTAACACACCTGGGTATGGCAGAATGGAGAGGTTGAAATGAGCGGCAAGGGGACAGTAGGCTAGGAAGGTCACAGAAGCAGCAAAAAAAACAGAAGCCCTCCCCCCCCCCCCCCCCCCCCCCCTCCTCAGCAAGGTCTGGCAAGTAAGGGCAGTGATCAAGCAGCCAGATGTATTACCATTGGTTTGGTTCTAGCCATCAAGTTTCTCAGCTCTGTGACTCAGAGAGCCTCTGCTGTTTGCTGAACGACTTGGCTGGGGTCATCTTTTGGTCAGGGGTCATCTTTTGGTCAGGGATCATCTTTTGGTCAGGGATCATCTTTTGGTCACTCACTGACTCTCACTCAGTCCCATGTCTCAAAGGACGTAGGGGGGACATAAGAGAAGACGCGACAGAGATCTTTTTCCATGCTTCACGATCCTGTGTGGCTAGTAGAAGGTGTTGCAGGGGTTGGGCGGTCCATTCTTTGATGTTGTCAACCCATGATTTCTTTTGGCGGCCTCTTCTTCTCTTGCCTTCAACTGTTCCCTGCAGGATGGTTTTTGCTAAGGTGTTGTGTCTTGTGGTGTGACCAAACCACATCAGTTTTCTCCTCTTTATGGTGGAGAGCAGAGGTTCTTGGGGGCCCACACGCTTTTTGATTTCTTCTTTCACATAGTTGTTGGTCTTGTGTTCTTTGTATGATATTTTGAGGAGTCTTCTGTGGCACTTGTTCTCGAATGCTTGGATTCTCCTCTCTAGCTCTGCTGACAGAGTCCATGATTCACAGCCATATAGGAGGATAGATATCACGAGGGGATTTGTAAAGGTGATATTTGGTGCAGAAGCTGATGTTGTTGCTTCTGATGATCCTCTGAGTCTGGCTAGAGCAGATGTTGCTGTTGCAATGCGAGCTTTCACTTCATTGTTTGATGTGCCATCTTTTGTTAGGATGGAGCCTAAGTATTTGAATTGGCTCACCTCTTCCAGTATTTCTCCATTCATCTTCATTTCTGTGCTGTCATTACTTGCGCTGTTGACCATGATCTTTGATTTCTCTGTACTGACCTCCATGCCGTATGCGCTCGCTCGATCTGATAGACTATCTGTGAGGTTTTGCAGTTCTTGTTTGCTGCTGCCCATGAAGTCAATGTCATCTGCAAATCTGAGGTTGCAAAGGGGTCTTCCACCAATGGAGATGGAAGTGTGGTGGTTTTGCAGTGTCTCTGTCATGATGTTTTCGGGGAAGAGGTTGAAAAGTACAGTGAGAGAAGGCAGCCCTGACGGACCCCAACCGTGGTCTTGAAGAACTCGCCCATGTGATTGTTCATGAAAACTGCACTTCTTGCGTTCCGTAACAGTGCCTTGATGACTTCAATGAGGCAGTTGTCAAATGTTGAAGTGCCTGAGTACTTGCCAGAGGCCGTCATGCCATACCCTGTCAAAGGCCTTTTGAAGTCTATGAAATTGTGATACAAGTCTTTTTGGTGTTGGAGATGTTTCTCTATCAGAATTCTCAGATTGAAAATTGTTCCATTGTGCTGCGTTTTTGGTCTAAAGCCGGCTTGTTCTTCTGCCAGGAGTTTTTTCCGCTTGGTTTTTTCAGTCTGTTTGAGGACTACCTGCAGCATGATCTTGCTAGGATGGCTTATGAGACTGATGGTTCTGTAGTTCTGGCATTGCTTGAGGTTTCCTTTCTCTTTGGTAGGGGTATTACTAGAGACTGTGTCCATTCTTCTGGCCATTCTTTGGTGTCGTGAATCTTCTGACAAAGTTCTGTGAATCGCCTTGCTGTTTCATTCCCTCCATTTTTTATGAGTTCAGCTGGATGTTACCGATTCCAGGGGACTTTCCCTTCTTCAATTGTTTAATAGCTGTAATCTACTTCACACCTTAGTATTGGTGGGTCTTTATCTTGGTGTTCAGGGGGTTTGTCAAAACTATGTTGGTATCTGGCGTAGTGGGTAGTTATACAATCCCTCACAGTATTCCGTCCAGCATTGGAGGATGGCATTGCTTTCCGTTAAAAGATTTCCTTCTTTGTCCTCAATAACAGAGGCTTTAGGCTGTGTGGTTTTAGTTAGTGATTTCAGAGTGTCGTAAGCTGTTTTGCTGTTTCCCTTGGCCATTCCATCTTCGATGCTGTGGCATTGTTCTTCTATCCACGCTTCTTTGGCTTCTCTCATCTTTTTCCTCACTTCTCTGAGGCTATTCCTGTATTTGTTGTTGGCTTCTTGACTGTGAACTTTTGTTTCTTAAGCTCTCTTCTTTTGTCGAAGAGGTCAAGAACCTCATTTGTCACCCAAGGATAGCACTTCTTTGATGTTGTTGGCTAGTGTGTCCACATCATTGTCGATGGCTGTGAGTGCGGCGAACTTTCCTCCAATGTTGGCTTGGAAGATCTCAACCACTGTTGGGTCTTTGAGTTTTTCCAGATCAAATCTTATGCGTGGGTTTTTTGGCTGTTGTTTTGCTTTCAGTTTCAGCTTGATGGTGGTAAGTACAAGGTCGTGGCCACTGCCAATGTCAGCTCCTGGGAATGTTCTTGTGTTTGCCTTGTTTATGCTGGATTTGAATCTTTGGGGTGACAGAATGTAGTCAATTTGATTGTGAATCAGACCATTTGGTGAGTGCCAGGTTGATGTTCTAGATGGCTTGTGAGGATGGAGTGTGTTTGCCAGAGTTAGTTTGTGCTTCTGTGCGAATTCCAGCAGCCGCTGTCCTCTTTCGTTTGTTTCTCCTGGTCCAAAGCGTCCTGTGGTTCCTGCCCAGGTGATCTTTTGGTCAGGGATCATCTTTTGGCAAATGCCGGATCAGTGTTGCTCTGGAAGTCTTAATAATTATAATTCACAAATACACCATAACCCCCCTACCCCCCCCCCCCCCTCCTAAAAAAAAGCATGCCTGCAAAGACAAGTGACCTTTTAAGCCATCTTTATGAGCCTACATAGCGATTAGCACAGCTGATGTTGATGATCATCATAATGATCAAGTTTGTGATAGAGCTTAATTTCAGTTGTGGCTGTCTACATCCATTTGGCACCTTCCAGCTAGCCAAACGTGGAGCTGCGGCACTGATGATTGCTTGTGCCTGGGCACACTCTTTAAACACACACACACACACACACACACGCGCGCACACACACACACGTGCGCCTACATAAAAGAGCTATCAAACTAATCTGATGAATCCTAATACATTGACCACCAACAACTACAAAGAATTAAATATTCTTCCACTCAAAGACAGTCTGCATTTCAACAAGTGTCTATGTATGTACAATATTATATTAAACGGAAAAGCCATCCCCCCCCAAAAAAAATTGTGAAAAATGTTGCCGTTAATAAAAACAAGCCCACTCATAGATTGTCTTTGCCCAGGCCCCATAACAATCTATATAAATCAAGCCTTGCTTATTCAGGAAGAACAGTGTGGAATAATCTACCTATCTCTTTAAAATCAGCTCCTTCAAAACAAACGTTCAAGAAACATCTGATGGACAAATTGTAAGTCCACTTTTATACTCGAGGTTATCTTACATCAGGCTACCTTGTTGTTATTCCTACCTTTTGTTATTTGTATTTTCTTCATTTGTTGCATGACTTGAGCTATGTTATACTGTCTTGGTTCTGTTTTATTTTGTCTTGTTTTTGTTGGTTTTTGCTTTTGTTTTTGTTGGTGTGTTTAAAAAAAATGTAAAAATTTATTTATTGAAAAAAAAATCTTCATTTATCTGTATGACTTGAGCTTATGTTATACTGCCTTGATTTGCTTTATCATGTTTTGTTAGTCTGGATTTATATTTTTTAAAAATCATCATAGATTTTTGTCTTCAACATGTGTGAACATTGTATCTTGATTGCTTTTATATGTGGATTTTCTTGATTTTCTTTTTTTTTTATGAGGGCAGGATGAAAAAAAGTTGTATAAACTTAATCTTTTACACACAAGCTGCTTTTACAACTGGTAATCCAAAAGCCTCCCATAGTGTGTGATGCAGGTTAAAGATCCTGGAATGATTTTTCTTAGTGATTTTTCAATACGTAAACAAGGGCACTGATCCACTTTGTTGATTCCAAGCAACAGACCTTGAATCTCTCAACAACATTTCACCCAATCAGCTTCCTTACACATGGTTAGCTTAAGGCATTGACCCCCAGCCCAAGTCGCTTCCGGGTCAAGGTAAGCAACTGCTCAAGTTGTGCTGTTCGACTTGCGTGGCGCAAAGTTCGAGAAGACAACAAGTGCAAGAAGATAATGTGTTTTTAGTTATCGGTATGACCGGGCCAACATGTGATTGCTGTGAGACGTTCCTGCTGACACTATGTCGAGTTTTAGGCCTGGCTACGGCGCTTGGTAAGTACAAAGGTTGTGGGACAGGGAGATAGCGAACGGAACGGTCGAGGACGAAATGTCAACAAAGGCATGATATGAGAGGATGAATGAAATCACGCCACACGCGCTGTTCTACCAATGGCACATGCCAGTGTGTCGTGTGGTGTATGGGCTGATGATGAAACGGTGTCGCCTGTTCTCTGTTGTCGGGGCTGAAGTGCAGAACTGTATTGACACATTTAATTTACAGTTCTGCAACTTTGTTAATCGTTGGAAATTGATGTTGTTCGTGTTTAGAAATGTCTGACGTTGTGTCGTCGGAAACATTCAGGCTTCCATACCTTTTCACAAACACATGCAGGTCGCTTGGCAGTGTCACGAATCTGACCTAGTGACCAAACTCGCACACGTGATACTGGCATCCATGTGTTGGTCTCGAAAGGACCAACAAAAGGAATGAATCAATAGATAAGGTCACTTTGAAAGAAATAACAGAAAGTTACCATGAAGCCTATTCGCCTGGAAGTCAGTCTGTGTGTTGAGGTTGAAGGCTGAAAAAGTAGAAAATCCCTCAGGGCCTTACCTGCCATTATGTTACCAACATAGCCGACCAAAGACCAGAGGGCCTGACATTGCTGCTTGCATTATGACAAAGTTGAATACATGTATGGTGAATAAATAAAGGATCTTTAACATACTCTAGGATAAAGATTTTATGCCAAGCCCAGTCATACAATCTTCCCTCATAAACATGCATGTACATCAGAACAAAAAGAAAAAAATTAATAAGAAATAAGATGCATAATTATATGGAAAAAAGGTGCACAGTACTAAATGACAACATCAAAAGATCATAATTAAAGCCATAGTACACAACACATTAATATTGATCATTGTATTCTTTAAAACAAAAATTCTAAACATGTGTACACACACACTGAGTCCGTCACACGCGCGCGCGCGCACACACACACACAAATTGTGATAGAGAACTTTAGGCCTCATATGTATAGTAATAAAACTAAAATGTACTCTTTTAACATATTTAATATGTACTTGTAGTCTTTATATACATACATACAGTATACATACATATATACACACTATATATATATATATATTTATATATATATTACACATTGTTGATTTGAAGAAGAAAGGGGGGGGGGTAGGTTTTACTGGCTTCAGGTTCTATGCCTCCCCCCCCCCCCCCCCCCACCACCACCATGCATGTGTGCACAAGCACACACAAAACACTTTTCTCTCTCTCTCTCTCTCCCCTCTCACTTTACACACATACTGTTTTCATGCATACATGCTGTTTTCCTCCCCTCTCTCTGTCACTCACTCCTGGTTGTTATAAGTAGTTCTGCTAGTTTGGGTATACAATTACTAGGCTTTAAAAAAAACAACCCTCAAAATCCTTTTGTACAATTTTTCTTGCTACTGTTTACATGATCAGAATTTTAGTGGTTTAGTTGATACATTGATATATCACCCCAGATGTGTGTGTGCTGAGTGTGTTTGTGTTTATGATAAGTCAGAGGATACATTGAAAACTCTGATGCATGTGTGCTGAGTGTGTTTGTGTTTATGATAAGTCAGAGGATACATTGAAAACTCTGATGCATGTGTGCTGAGTGTGCTCATGTTTCTGTTTATGATTTACATGAAATCTTTGTCAGTATATTTTATGAAATATATCAGACAGAACTGCACTTGGGTAAACATTACATCTGTTCAGAAACTTGTAGTTCAGATTTTCTAATTTCCCAAACCTACATTAGTTCCCCATATGGTGCTGCTGGGGTTGAATTTCTCAGTTTCATGAAGCATTATTTAATTATATGATGTAGTGTTTGTGTTGCGTGATGATGTGTGAATTTAGTCTGTGTTAGTGAAATGCTTTTTAGTCTTGCCCAAAGAGTGTGACACAGTAATACTTTTGTTGAAAAAAGAGGGACGTGAAACCATTGTAATTCACTTTTTAAAAAATCATAAAGTTTTCATTGACTTTTACTTTTTAGGGAAAAAAACCCCAACAAAAAAAGGTGGAGGAAGACCAGGTGAACTATAAGAGGGAAGGTAGAATATGACATGACTGACTGAAATATGTTCACACAAATTATGAAAAGAGATCTATCTCAGCTGAGAATGAGGGGAAGGAGAAGAGAGGTCGTGTTGGCTTGCTCAGAGTCCAAAGTGCAGCTGGTGAGGGCTGTCTCAGCTTGAACATCCGCCAACTTCAGGAATCTGACTTCACACTTTAATAGGACACAAGGGCACCTCTGCCCTCCCCTCCCATCCCCCCCACGCCTGCCATGCTTCAGTGACTATGGACTCCAAACTCCAAACCCCTGTGTGTGTGTGTGTGTGTGTGTGTGTGTGTGTGTGTATAGCTGTAGTCTCCCTGAAGAAAGAGGGGCCATAGTCCTGAAGAGTTGTCTTCACTTTTGAAAGTTATCATCATTTTGTCAGTCTTTGTTTCTCACTTTTTGTATTGTTTTTCCTGTTTGTCACCTCTTCCCTTGGTTGCAGGTGATAATAAATTTTAATTATTATCTATATATTATATATATCTATAATATTTATATAATATATATTATATTATATGTCTATATAGATCTATATATATATATATATATATATACATGTATAAAATTCATATTGTATGCCTGAGTCTGAGTGATTCCAAATCAAACATCTGTCGTTTGTCTGAGCTAGACTTCGCTATTATAGTCATTAAGAGTGGGTGTTTTCATTTATTTTTGTGTCATTATCAGAAGTGGGTGGTTTTTTTCCTTTTTGTGTCCATCTTTATCAGAAGTGGGTGCTTTTACAGGTTTGCATCAAAAATGTATTTTCCTGTAAAACCCTGAGTTGAAGCACAGTTTTATTGCCTGACTGGTGTTTTTGTTTTTGTTACATGTGTGTTGTTTGTCAGTTGTTTTTAAGTTTAAATTTTTTTTTTTGTAAATTAAACTGTGTGGTTCCATGCATTTTTCACCTGGGTGGGGACATGATGGGGTGTGGGAAACCAGGCACAGCCCGGCATTTACCTAGGAAGTGGGCTTGGTTTTGTTTAGCCAGATATATAATTATATATATATATTTGGGGTTAAATGAAATAGGAGTTTTACATGTGCCCTTCCCCTTTTAAAATTTACTACTTTTTTCGCTCTTAGAAAATTTAAAAAAGATTATTCCCGCTTTTCCCGAGCCTGCCCACTTTTTATTTGCTTCTTTTTCTCCATGAGACACTGGCCTTTTCTTTCCAGAAAGATAAAAAAGAAATTTTCTTTACATCAGGGCCTTTTTCGTCTTTTAAAGCGCGTATGCTTTTACCCTTAGGCGAATAAAGTTTGAGACTCCATGAAAAAAGAAGAAAACATTTGTTCAAACCCTTTTTGTTCTTTCTTTGTACCTTATGGTTTCAATATTTTTCCCTGTAATTTTAATGAAAGTGGTTTTGTTTTATAATAATATATATATATCATAAAAATATTACTTATTATTAATTATTCAAACAAAGTTATGTTTGTGTGTATAATAAGGAAGAATTGTTTTGATTTATAATATTATTATAAAATATTCATTTACTCACACACAAAAAACCTAACATTAAAGGGGGAAAAAGAGACAGAAAATTTGAACAACAAAAATATAAAATAAATCATCACAAAACAAAAAAATAGACCATCAAGAAGAAACCATGGTGGATAAAAGTTTTAGAGAAAGAAAAAGAAGAAACTTGGTGGGCAAAAAACAATAAAAAGAAACTTGAAATACAAGAAAAATTTTGAACAAAAACGGAGGAATCAAAAGAAAAACCAAAAAGAAAAGGTGGTGTGTGGGATGATCAAGAAGGAGCATAAGAGTTTCGAAGCAGACAGATTAGGAAAGAAGGAAAGACATCAAGGCAAAATTTGTAAAAAAGGCTGAAAAATGATCTGGAAGAAAATTTCCGAAAGGACAAAATTTTTTCTGCAAAATTGAGAAAATTAAATCCAAAATGGAAATTGAAAATTAGAAATTATGACGAGAAATCGAGAGTGAAGAAGGAAAGCCGTGGATAGGAGGTGACGAAAAAAGTGAGAGGGAAGGGGAAAACTTAGGGAAAAAGCAGAAAACAGCGACAGAAAAGGAAGGGGGACTTATGTTCCATTTTTCAAGAAAGGAGGGAAGAGTAAAAAACAAAGGGAAAAATTTCGGAAAGCGAAGAAAATTTAAAATGGAAGACAGTAATTCTGTTCCCCAAATTTGGGTAAAAGTTTCATTGGTGGGAAATACAAGAAACGGGTTTTTCATTGGTGAAAACTGGGAAAAGTATTGGAGAAGGGGAAGCTTTTGGGAATTTGATGAAAACAGTTTTGATTAGGGACCAAAAGGCAACAATTTGGGAAAAATGCGGAAATTAAAAAAAGGTTTGACGACAAATGTCAAAGGAAAAACTTTTAAAAGGACCCAGAAAGCTTAAGGGGAGGAAAAATGGCTGAGCCCCTCTCATTTTGATGAAATAACCAGGGAAGTGAAAACCAAAATCGGGACGGAAGCTTGAGATTAGTATGGTGCAAAGGTGATGACGCTCTTTATTTGGAAAAGAAAAATAGAAGTGAGGGAGAAGAGAATGGGAAAGGAGCATGACAGTTGGAGCAGAAACAGTGATGACCACAAAGAGCAAGGAAAAGAATAAGAAATGAAGGAATTTGACAAGACCCAAAAATAAAGTGAAAAGATCCAGAAACAAAGCAGAAGGAAACCCATTTGTCGCCACAAATTTAGGAATAAGACAAAGTAAGACAATAGGCAAAAAGATGCTCAAAAAAAGTGAAGAAGGGGCGGAAGATTTTGCCAGTGATAATAAAGGGGGAAGAAATAGAATGCAGAAAGAAAACTAATTGAAAAGGGAAAAGAATTTTAAAATTGACCTGGAAGAAATGAAAATCCAAGAAAACGGTTAAAAAGGAAAGAGGGAGAATGGAAGAATGCCAATTGGGGTTTAAAGTCAAAAATACTGGGGCTGTTGATTACAAGCTGCTAGAATGTTCGTATTGGGCTGGTTTCACAAAAAGAAGATGGGAAGAGTGTGGCAAGCTAGTAAAGACAAAAATCAGGGTAGGACAAAATAAAAAATGGGAAGTGGAAGTTGATGACTAAATTGAAAATAAAGGCGTTTTTGGGGCTTCAGGAGGAATAACAGAGAAGAACTTGTATGGGGAAAACCAAAGAAATAGAAAAACCGGGCACTGTAAACAGATCAGGAAGGGGCAATAAAGGAGTCAAAAAGGAGGGTGGAGAAGGCTCACAATGTCAAAAACCCCCTGGGAGAAATGACAAAAAAGGGAAAAAGAAAAAAATAAATAAATTTAAAATAACGTCTATATAACCTTTGTTTTTAAAGTGAAATCAAATCTGTGCCCAAAGGGAACCCGGGTTTGTAGGAGGAAGGGCCTTGTGTGTGTCACATGTACTCAGTGTGAGTGAAAGGAGGAGTTTTTTTTATTTTTATTTATTCGTTTTAAGGGAAATGAATAGATTTTGCTCATAGTGAGGTTTTATATTTTTTGCTCTGGGCCATGAAAAAGGTATTTTAAAAGTGAAAATTTAAATTTTAAGATTTTATTTTTAAAGGGACCCGATTTTTTTTCCTGGGTTGGAGTTGACGCTCCCCCCCCAGGTTCCCTTGAGGATTTAAATGGGTTAGATTTGACATGTTCTCATTCCCCTATCCATAGTGTAGTGAGTTTGGGATGACCTTGAATTTAACCTAGTGAGGTTGTTAAGGGGGGGACAGACCATGGGGTAAGTTCTGAAAGTCACATTGGGGGAAAAGGAACCTTAATTGGGGATTTGACATAACACTTCCCTTTCCCATGGTTCATTACTGGGGAAAGAGTTAAGGGGGGGGTTGAGGGGTGATCCCCTATTCCAAAATTAGATGGTATTTAAAAAGTGATTTTTATAGCACCTCCGAACAAAACCCCAAATAGAAGCAACAGAAAAGAAAAGGGGACCAGTGAAAAAGCGTGGGAATGAGAAGTATTTGCCAACCATTTTAAAATTTCCCCCCCTTATTTTATTTTATTTTTTATTTAAAATTTTTTCCCCCCCCCCCCCCCCCCCCTTTTTTTTTTTTCCTTCTATCATTTCTATTACTAAAAAAATAAGCCAGGGGGGGGGGACTTAAAAAGTTATCAATACAAATTATACTAGGCACTCATTCAAGCATTTATTGAGAAGTAGACATTTTGTTTACAAGTAAATCACTCTGTGTCTGTGTGTGTGTTCAGTGGTCAGGGCTAACAATGACAAGTTCCATCATGTGGATGCCCACCCCTCCCCCAAAAGCAACCCCCAAAACCCCACTAACAACCTCCCCCCCCCCCCCCCCCCCCCCCTTCTCCCCAAGAAAAATAATTTAAGTTATAATTAAGAGGAGGATTAAAACAGAAAGAAAACAACATTTAGAACTACAAAACACAAAACAGCAACAACAAAAAATTACAACAAACAAAATTTTACATAGTAAGATGAATCAAGGATGTAAAATAAATGACAAAACAAAACAAAACAAAAACAACACAACAACAACAACAAATGATTTCAAATGAACAAAAAGGTATAGAAATAAAGGAAATGTAAATGAACAACACATAAGTAACAAAAGACTGTGAATATTTGACATGACAGAATGAGCAGTGTTTATGTATATTGTACACCTGTTTACTCTACTGTGCTGTCTGTGTGAGTGTGTGTGCATGCATGTGTACCTGTGTGCATGCATGTGTACCTGTGTGCATGCATGTGTACCTGTGTGTGTGTGTCTATGTGTGTGTTTGTGCGCGTGCTTGTGATTTTTTCCCTGTTTCATTCTCTGCTGACACTGGCTGAAAAGTCCCCAAAGCCGTTTGTCACAGAAAGAGATAGGAAGGAAGATTGTACTGGAGATGGTGTTGCCACTTATGTCATACATAGCAAGTTGTGCCATCACTGAAACTGAAGGGTGAAACACACTCACAAAAAGAAACTGAAAGGGTGAAACGCACACACACACACACACACACGCACACACACAGGAAACTGAAGGGGTGGCAACATCAGTTGACAGGCCACCTGTAGTAGGTGATCAGCACAGCAGTGAAGAGGAAGTGGGAAAACACAAACTGATTTTGCATAAAAAGTCTGATCGCAGTGGAAGAATAAATAAATAAATATATATATATGTTATAAATAGAAGTGTGGCAGTGGAGAGGGAGAGAGAGAGAGAGAGAGAGAGAATGCTACACAAGTGCAGATCAGCTGCTTCCACAGGGAAAGGGGTGACATGGAATTTTGCAGGTGTGTCATTGTGTCTGCTAGACGCCAGAGTGCAGTGTGTAGGCTGGCATTGTAGCCAGAGAGTGTAGGCTGGCATTGTAGCCAGAGTGTGTAGGCTGGCATTGTAGCCAGAGTGTGTAGGCTGGCATTGTAGCCAGAGAGTGTAGGCTGGCATTGTAGCCAGAGTGTGTAGGCTGGCATTGTAGCCAGAGTGTGTAGGATGGCATTGTAGCCAGAGTGTGTAGGCTGGCATTGTAGCCAGAGTGCAGTGTGTAGGATGGCATTGTAGCCAGAGTGTGTAGGCTGGCATTGTAGCCAGAGTGTGTAGGCTGGCATTGTAGCCAGAGAGTGTAGGCTGGCATTGTAGCCAGAGTGTGTAGGATGGCATTGTAGCCAGAGAGTGTAGGCTGGCATTGTAGCCAGAGTGTGTAGGATGGCATTGTAGCCAGAGAGTGTAGGCTGGCATTGTAGCCAGAGTGTGTAGGCTGGCATTGTAGCCAGAGAGTGTAGGCTGGCATTGTAGCCAGAGAGTGTAGGCTGGCATTGTAGCCAGAGTGTGTAGGCTTGCATTGTAGCCAGAGTGTAGGCTGGCATTGTAGCCAGAGTGCAGTGTGTAGGCTGGCATTGTAGCCAGAGTGTGTAGGCTGGCGTTGTAGCCAGAGTGTGTAGGCTGGCATTGTAGCCAGAGTGTGTAGGCTGGCATTGTAGCCAGAGTGTGTAGGCTGGCATTGTAGCCAGAGTGCAGTGTGTAGGCTGGCATTGTAGCCAGAGTGTGTAGGCTGGCATTGTAGCCAGTGTGTAGGCTGGCATTGTAGCCAGAGTGTGTAGGCTGGCATTGTAGCAGTACCATTGTGCAAGTGTGTAGGCTGGCATTGTAGCCAGAGTGTGTAGGCTGGCATTGTAGCCAGTGTGTAGGCTGGCATTGTAGCCAGAGTGTGTAGGCTGGCATTGTAGCCAGAGTGCAGTGTGTAGGCTGACATTGTAGCCAGAGTGTGTAGGCTGGCATTGTAGCCAGTGTGTAGGGTGGCATTGTAGCCAGAGTGTGTAGGCTGGCATTGTAGCCAGTGTGTAGGCTGGCATTGTAGCCAGAGAGTGTAGGCTGGCATTGTAGCCAGTGTGTAGGCTGGCATTGTAGCCAGAGAGTGTAGGCTGGCATTGTAGCCAGAGTGTGTAGGCTGGCATTGTAGCCAGAGTGTGTAGGCTGGCATTGTAGCCAGAGAGTGTAGGCTGGCATTGTAGCCAGAGTGTGTAGGCTGGCATTGTAGCCAGAGTAGTGTAGGATGGCATTGTAGCCAAGTGTGTAAGTGCATGTAGCAAGTGTAGCCAGAGCCAGTGTGTAGGATGGCATTGTAGCCAGAGTGTGTAGGCTGGCATTGTAGCCAGAGTGTGTAGGCTGGCATTGTAGCCAGAGAGTGTAGGCTGGCATTGTAGCCAGAGTGTGTAGGATGGCATTGTAGCCAGAGAGTGTAGGCTGGCATTGTAGCCAGAGTGTGTAGGATGGCATTGTAGCCAGAGAGTGTAGGCTGGCATTGTAGCCAGAGTGTGTAGGCTGGCATTGTAGCCAGAGAGTGTAGGCTGGCATTGTAGCCAGAGAGTGTAGGCTGGCATTGTAGCCAGAGTGTGTAGGCTTGCATTGTAGCCAGAGTGTAGGCTGGCATTGTAGCCAGAGTGAGTGTGTAGGCTGGCATTGTAGCCAGAGTGTGTAGTGGCATGAGCGAGTGTGTAGGGCATGTAGCCAGAGTGTGTAGGCTGGCATTGTAGCCAGAGTGTGTAGGCTGGCATTGTAGCCAGAGTGTTGGATGAGCCGGGGGGCATTGTAGCCAGAGTGTGTAGGCTGGCATTGTAGCCAGAGTGCAGTGTGTAGGCTGGCATTGTAGCCAGAGTGTGTAGGCTGGCATTGTAGCCAGTGTGTAGGCATGGCATTGTAGCCAGAGTGTGTAGGCTGGCATTGTAGCCAGTGTGCAGTGTGTAGGCTGGCATTGTAGCCAGAGTGTGTAGGCTGGCATTGTAGCCAGTGTGTAGGCTGGCATTGTAGCCAGAGTGTGTAGGCTGGCATTGTAGCCAGAGTGCAGTGTGTAGGCTGACATTGTAGCCAGAGTGTGTAGGCTGGCATTGTAGCCAGTGTGTAGGCTGGCATTGTAGCCAGAGTGTGTAGGCTGGCATTGTAGCCAGAGTGCAGTGTGTAGGCTGACATTGTAGCCAGAGTGTGTAGGCTGGCATTGTAGCCAGTGTGTAGGGTGGCATTGTAGCCAGAGAGTGTAGGCTGGCATTGTAGCCAGAGTGTGTAGGCTGGCATTGTAGCCAGAGTGTGTAGGCTGGCATTGTAGCCAGAGTGTGTAGGCTGGCATTGTAGCCAGAGTGTGTAGGCATGTGCCAGTGTGGTATGCCAGAGGTGTAGGCTGGCATTGTAGCCAGTGTGTAGGCTGGCATTGTAGCCAGAGTGTGTAGGCTGGCATTGTAGCCAGAGTGTGTAGGCTGGCATTGTAGCCAGTGTAGTGGATTGTACAGGTGTGGCATTGTAGCCATAGAGTGTAGGCTGGCATTGTAGCCAGAGTGTGTGGGCTGGCATTGTAGCCAGAGTGTGTAGGCTGGCATTGTAGCCAGAGTGTGTAGGCTGGCATTGTAGCCAGTGTGTAGGGTGGCATTGTAGCCAGAGAGTGTAGGCTGGCATTGTAGCCACATAGCAGAGACGGGGAGGGAGGGGAAGGGAGGTGGCTGGGAATAAGAAGCTTAAAGTTCAAGCTTAATCAGCGAATGGCAAGACCTGTGCCTTTCTGACAGTACACACAGTACAGTTCAGGGTGTGTCGACAGGTAGTCAACAACACTATACACACAGTACAGGTCAGGCTGTGTCTACAGGTAGTTAACAACATATACACACAGAGTACAGGTCAGGGTTTGTAGTCAACAACAGTATACACACAGTACAGGCCAGGCTGTGTCTACAGGTAGTCAACAACAGGTATACACGCAGTACAGGCCAGGCTGTGTCTACAGGTAGTCAACAACAGGTATGCACACAGTACAGGCCAGGCTGTGTCTACAGGTAATCAACAACAGGTACCGGTATGCACACTGTACAGGCCAGGCTGTGTCTACAGGTAGTCAACAACAGGTATGCACACAGTACAGGCCAGGCTGTGTCTACAGGTAGTCAACAACAGGTATGCACACAGTACAGGCCAGGCTGTGTCTACAGGTAGTCAACAACAGGTATGCACACAGTACAGGCGAGGCTGTGTCTACAGGTAGTCAACAACAGGTATGCACACAGTACAGGCCAGGCTGTGTCTACAGGTAGTCAACAACAGGTATGCACACAGTACAGGTCAGAGTTCTAGTTTACAAACAACATGCGATTCATAACAAATGCACACAGTACAGTTCAGGGTGGGTTTTTTGTTACTTACAAGTGAACAACATGCATGAGACAGGTACAGAGACTGTCCTACCCACAGACTCGCGTACATGTTCACTGGGCGTGCACTCGGCAGCTGCAGCATGTTGGGGAAGTTTGCACATGCATATAATCCATAGTATAAACACGCCATGTGTTCACTTGCTGTACCTTAGCATGCAGGTGTACAGTCACGCACATACGCACGCACAGACACACACACTTACACAGTTTGCGCTCACAATCTGACAACCCAGGTTCAATTCCCATTCAAGGGGATATTTTCCCCTGGAGTTAACATCAGTGCCGACTCCACTCTCCCCAAATCTCCTTCGGATGAGACTATAAACCGAGGCCCCGCGTGCAAAAGCATGCAGAACATCTTGCACACATGTTAAATCCTGTTCCACTTTTCGTAAGAGTAGGCCATTGTGTGCCAGTGGGAACAGATGACTGAATGCACAAATCACATACACACGGGGACTGGATTAAAAAAGCACATACGTGCTTATTCCATTATCCTCAATATAAGGGGGGAAAAACCCACACTCGCACACACTTACACACACACACACACACACATACAGACACACACACACACACAATCTCGCTCACACTCACACACACTCACACTCACACACACTCAGAGGAGTTCACCCTTGACTGCCGAGGTGTTCAGACGTGTTTGGCGAGCGCTCTGAGTTGTGTACAGCGATATAACACTCAACCTGTTGAAAATTCGACTTAGTTTTTTTCCCCATCCCTTGACAGGCAAGAATGCCTTAGGGACTGTACAATGGAGGGTTGTAGCGGGCATCTTTGTCTGGACATTCATTGCTTTCATGGCAGGCAGGGCAAGGAAAGCAGCAGCAAGATTTATCAAAACGATCAAGGTTCCTGTATCATGTAGGCCCTCTGATTTCATCCTGATCTTTCTGAATGTGGCAATGCTGATGAGATGTGGCGACATTGAACAGAATCCTGGTCCCCCACCCCGCCCCCTGCAGCCCCAGGCGAATGCCAACCTTCACGGCCTGTGCCAGCAAATGCAGTCAGTGTTGTCCGTGATGTCTGGGGTCAGTCAGCAAGGTGCTGACATGCATCGACAGATGGCGGTGAATCACTACGCTGTTTCTCAAGACATGTCGGACATTAAACAGCAGTTGACATGGCTCACCAAAACAGTGCAAGAAAATGCAGACAACATCCAGGACCTCTACAGCAGAGTGCAGGAGTCGGAGCAGTAGGCGGACATGTTGCACAGTCAGCTGGACCGTCTGCAGTCTGACCTGCGCCGAAAGAACCTGAACCTGACGGGCTTAGATGAAGAAAGGAATGAGACGTGGACATCTCTCACAGACAAGATCATTTGTGTGTTGAACTCATATTTCAGTTCTGGTGATTTTACCCTGGGCCTCAGAGACATTGAAGATGCTGTGCGTGTTGGCAATCCTAATGGTAGGATGCCTAGACCAGTCATCATCACCTTCAGGAACCGTGAACTGCCCAAGTCACTGATGTCCAAGAGAGAGTGCAGGCAGTCAATGACCAGAGCCTTGGGAATCAGAGTGGGGCCAGACCTGACTCCTGCCCAGCACCAGCAGATGCAGAAGTTGAAAGCAGAAGGTAAAAGGGGCTACCTGAAAAATGGGCGTGTGGTAGTAGCAGGTGATTCCAGGGTCAACACTCAGCACACCTGGGGCACTTGGCGACATGAAAACTGGAGAAAGAGCAGTGTCAAGGAGAGGGAGTCGTGCAGCAGGAGGGAGAGAGGGGGTACAGAGAGAAGAGCAGCTGGCGAAGAGAGAGGCAGTGAAGAAATACAGGAGCAGCGGAATGTCCCAGGTGCAGGCTCTACAGATTCAGCAGTGCAGCCACCAGTGACTTCTAGCTACAGTCAGGGCAGTCCGACAAACCAACCAAGAAATCTGGGTGAGGGACTTCCTGACAACACAGAACATACAGAAGACAAGACAACAGACAACTTTGAACCCCTGTTGTCCGAAGAAGAGCAGCTTCCTGAATCCTGGTCACATGAGGGAGGCGTGAGCAGTGTGACTGCTACGGCTGACACGGCAACGCGGCAGACAGCAGCAGCAGCAGCAGCAGCAGCAGAAGACACTACTTCTGGGAGACTACAGGATGCTGACAGCCCACACCAGGATGCAGATGAAGAGGACGTGGTGTCAGAGGAGGCTGGTCGACAGGGTGGAGCAGCAGAGGAACGTTCCGCCAGTCCCTCTGGGAGTGAGGGAGCTTCCTCACCCCGGGAGTTCGGAAGAGGATCTCCCCTGAACAGCCCAGCTGAAGGACAGGTGGCTGGCTGTGACAGTTCCAGTCGTAGTGAAGACCGGAGAGGCAAGGGCCGGGGCAGAGTTTCCACACAGAGGCAAACGCAACAAGGGGGTCGTCCTGGTGTCTCATCCGTACACACGAGAAGTCGTCACCAGAGCACCAGCGTGCCCAGCAAGCGGGTGGGTGGTCTGTCAAAGGACTGGAGGGAGGTGTTCAGAAACAGCAGTCCCTCTGTGGCCACGTCTGGCTCAGGCAGTGGCAGTGAGCAAGGCAAGGGTGCATGCACATGGCTGACGGTCAGGCCAGGGCCCTGCACGCTCTCAGCCTGGAGGCCAGCGGCCTGGTGGTCTAGTTCCCACAATGCCTGGTGCTTCTGCAGACGACAGTGCCGAAATATCGTCTGTACGTGATAGCGATAAGCTATGGCTAGTAACTTTGAATGTAGAGGGTCTTTGGCAATTACTAAATGAGTTTGATTTACAAACTTGTGTTAACAAACATATAGTTTTGTTTGTAGAAACATTCCCCACTGAAACCATACCCCATTCCTTATTCCCTATGCATATTTGTTTTTCTTGCCGAGGGGTGAAAGTGTCAGACAGTGTGAATGGTCGTTTGTCGGGTGGATTGGTTCTTCTAATAAGAAAATAATTAGGTATTTATGTTAAACAAATAAACGTCGAAGCGGACAATATTCTGGTATTGAAACTTGGTGGGGAGCTCCTTGGTACCCGGACAGATTGTATATTAATTGGAGCTTACATACCCCCTGAAAATTCTAAATACTATGAAGAGACTGATATCTACAATGGTGTTTCTATATTAGAAGACTGTCTATTGGATGTAGTTAAGGAGTGTGGGGACTTGCCTTTGATCATTTGTGGTGATCTGAATGGTAGAACTGGTGTTCTAAACTGTGATTGCTCTGACCCTGTGGATGAAATCAGTGACATCTATGACAGAGACCAGTCAGCTGACAGAGCAGACATGACTGATGCCTTTAAACGTGTGTCAAAGGACACTGCTGTCAATGCCTTTGGTCGCTACTTGATAAACATGTGCAATGAATTCAGTTTGGTTGTCTTGAACGGTTTGCAGCATGTTGATTGCCATGGTGATTATTTGTCACAAAATGGTTGTAGTGTCATAGACTATTTTCTCACATCACGATCTCTGTTGTCATCCTGCTGTAGTTTAAAAGTTAACCCTCTAATAGAAACTAAGCACGCTGCTGTCCAATTGTCCTTTGTGTGTGCGAAGACAAATCCTTGCCTAACTAGCCAGGGAGAGGGTGGTATTACTTCCATTACAAAATTTCAATGGGATGATGACAAAAAGATGACTTTTCAAGAGAGAATGCAGACTGGAAGTGTTAACTGTACACTGAATGAAGCCATTACACTTGTTAGTAATGACATTAACCACACTTTGCATAAATTCAATGAATGTTTCAGTATTGCAGAAGAAGAAATGAAAAAAGCGGTTGTCTTTGGCTGTGAAAAACGTAAGGTTTGGTTTGATTTAGAATGTAAACAGAGCAGAACAGTTTTAAGGAGGCACCTGCGTTAAGTTAATAGAACCGATGATAAGTCTTCTCGACTGCAATATTTTCAAAAGAGGAGAGAATATAAGAGATTACTACAGATAAAGAAAAGGGCACACAGAGAGAATGTGCTGGAGTCACTGAAACGTCATTTAAATAACAGCAAACAGTTCTGGGACACAGTTCGCTCTGTTAGGCCCAGGCAAAGTAGCTACAACACCATAACTCTAGCACTTCAAAAATGTTTTTAATGAAGTACCTCCAACATGTTGTACCAGCAATATTAACTTTGACACTTACTATGATAATGTAGATATCCAGTTTGAAAGTGGTGAGTTAGAACAGTCAATAACAGAGTCTGAAATTGTCTGTGCTGTCAAAGCCTTGAAAAGTCAGAAAGCCGCAGGTCCTGATGGACTACTTGGCGAGTTCAACAAAAACAGCATCAATGTAATTTTGCCGTTCCTATTAAAGTTTTTCAACCATACTTTTGAGGAGGGTATGTTTCCTGATGACTGGACAATGGCCATCTTTCAGCTTCTACACAAAAAGGGTGACCTGAATCAGCCAGATAACTATCGTGGGATTTCTGTACTAAACATCTGTAGTAAACTGTACAGCTTTATCTTGAATAAACGGCTTTCAAAGTGGATTGAGACGAATGAGGTTTTAGGCGAGGAACAAGCAGGATTTAGGGAAAAGCATTGTACCACTGATCATGTGTTTACTCTCATGGCTTGTGTTCAGAAGCAATTATTAAGGCATAGGAAACTTCATGCTGCTTTTATAGACTTCAGAAAAGCCTTCGACACTGTAGGTAGGGAGAAACTGGAAAATTTTGCATGTAAACGGAATAAGAGGTAAATTATTGAATGCACTAAAAAGCATGTATGATGTTGTGAAAGTCCGCATTCGAGCTGGTGCTGAGCTGACAGATGCTGTTTTATGTCCACCTGGTCTGAAGCAGGGGGAAGTGTGTTCTCCAGTTTTGTTTTCTTTCTTAATAATCAACGAACTGACCAAGGACATTAATGATCATGGCAGGTATGGCATTCAGTTGTCACCTGATTTGACCCAGGTACTTGACTTGCTATTCGCAGACGATGTTGTACTTTTGTCAGACAGCGTTATTGGACTACAGACTCAGATCAATGTATTACACAACACTGCTAAACGTTTAGACTTAGTTGTTAACCTCGAGATATCGAACGTTGTTGTTTTTAGAAATGGTGGTTTCTTGGCTGAGAATGAAAAATGGAGGTACGGGGATGGTATGTTAGAGACAGTAAGCATGTACAAATATCTGGGCATTATTCTCACTACACGGCTTTCATTCCAGTCCACTCTAAAAGACTTGTCTGATCGTGCTCGAAAAGGGGTCACAGCTATACTGAGGTTGCTTTGGTCCATTGGAGAACATTCACCAGACATATTTTTTAAGTTGGTCGACAGTCAGATCCAGCCAATATTGACTTACGGCGCAGAAATATGGAGCATTGTAAATAACCATGACATTATTGAAAGGGTGCATCTATCAGCCATGAAACACTACACGTGTGTTAGTCAGAGAACTCCAAGACATTTGGTGTATGGAGAGTTAGGCCGTTTTCCTCTTAAGGTCAATATTTTTGCCAAGTGTATAAAGTTTTGGTTACGCATTGTTGGTATGGATGACTCGAGATATCCAAAAAAGGCGTACACAATGCTTCTTCATCTACAGAGTCAGAATTATACTACATAGGCATGCAAAGTTCGGAATATGTTGTATATGTTTGGTTATGGAATTGTATGGGAAGCTCAGTCTGTAGGAGATGTCAGGATGTTTATCGCACAGTTTAAACAGCGTTTAATTGACTCCTGTTCACAAGACTGGCATTCTGCCCTTGAATCACATGACTTTTACGCAGTGTACTCTACATATGCTGATTCCTTGACCTTACGTCCTTACTTTCGAGTTGTGACATGTCTTAACGTGTGTAAAATATTTACAAGATTTAGAATTGGCACACTGCATTTGCGCTCACATTTTCTGAGTTATGGTATGTACAGTGTGAATTTCATTTCATACCACTTTAAAAGTCACGGCAGATTTCTCTCTGTGAAATTCGGGCTGCTCTCCCCGGGGAGAGCGCATCGCTACAAGAGCAGCGCCACCCATTTTGCTTTTCTTTTTCCTGTCTGCAACTGTATTTGTTTCCCTATCAGAGTGGCTTTTTTCTACAGAATTTTGCCAGGGACAACTCTCTTGTTGCCGTGGGTTCTTTTACGTGCGCTAAATAATTATGTGTAACACGCGGGACCTCGGTTTATCGTCTCATCTGAAAGACTAGCGCCCAGACCACCACTCATGGTCTAATGTCGGGTCCAAACGGGGTACGAACCACTGCACACTTCCGACCCGGACTTTTCGCTTTCTAGACAGGCGCGTTACCTCTAGACCACCGATTCATATAATGTAAACAATGCTTATTGCCCTTTTTGTGCAGAAACTCCTGAAATAGAACTACGATTTGTGTTGGTGTGTCCAAAGTATACTGATCTACGTTCACAACTTATTCCCCCTAAATACTTAAGAAAACCCTCAATGTTCAAGTTTGTGTTACTGCTTGTGGAAACAAAGTCATTTTGAAACTCATTAATAATAATAATAGGCGGACGGGATAGCTCAGTGGTCGGAGCACTCGCTTTCCCCCAGCCAAGTTAAGCAGCGTCGAGCGTGGTTACCAGTTGGATGGGTGACCGTTTGCGCGCCTTGGCTTCAGTACAGTTCCCCCAGTTCACCCAGCTGTAAATGGGTACCTGCCCTCTTTAGGGTGAGGGAAGGTAAAGCAGCGAGGGAGAGGAGATGGGCGCCACCCTCAATATGCTGGCCCCAGAGAAGTGAGGTCTCTGACGCCTCGCTCCCCTACGACCTTATAGGTTATGGGACTCCTTTACCTTTACTATATATATATATAGAGCGCTGAGTCTTGTAAAACAAACAAATCGAAGCACTTGCACTCAAATCATTTACGCGCATGCAACTTTCCTTAAATATAATAAATAACATATTTCAAATTTATGCACGCGTACGTGCATACACACACACACACACACACACAACCGCGAACACACTTAGGAGATGAAGGATGCTGTTGAAAAGTAAAGACGGATATGAGGGGAAAGTGTCGGGAAGGAAATAAGTGTATTTTGAGGCTGGATTTGAAGGTTTTTGGCGAAGTGAAAGAGGGAGGTCATTCCAGATGGACGGACCAGACACAGAGATAGATCGACAGCCAACAGTGGTTTGTTTGAATCTGGGTGTTCGAAAGCACAAAGTATCTGCGGCTGAACGAAGGGAACGGGATGGAGTGTACAGGTGAAGACAGTTACAAAGATAAGATGGTGCAGATTTGTGGAGACATTTGAAACAGAGGGTATTGATCTTATACTTCAGTCTTTGTGAGACTACATCTACAAAGCGTATCTAATCAGGAAAGATGCACTTGAATGTGGAACTGTGTAACTGTATGTGCATGTTATGCGAATGTGAACTCCATTTGTATGGGTCTGGCCTAACATAAATCTTTTGACTTTGACTTTCACACACACACACACACACACACACACACACACACACACACACACACACACACACACACACAACACACACACAAAATATACGAACTCTGGCTTAATAATGCACTACTGTAATATGACAAAGCATTTGATCCATAGTTTACACATAAACAGGTCATCAACCTTCCACTACCTGCGTATGCCTCCCCCTACCCCCCAAACACACACACACAAACACACACACACACACACACACACACACACTCACACACACACACACACACACACTCACACACACACACACACACACACACACACACACAGAGGGAGGGGACACATCTCAATTGACACTCCCACACATAGACATACTCACCCCTGCACATTTGATCAGACTAGATTCTTTTTTGTTTGACTATATTCGGTTTGTCAAGCTGTCTGTATTGTTTTACATAATATCTGTAATTGTTTTTTGATAGTCACAATGCACAGTGCCTGTGTCTATATGGGTGTGTGTATGCGTGTCTCAGTCAAGTCACATTTTTATTTCCAGATGGTACATTGAATAAGCAATGCATTTTTTTTTCATCAAGCCATCTATCTAGGAACAAAAAAACAACTTGATCAATATTATCTAACTACGTTATTACCATAACCAATAATAATAAGACTAACTTAGTCACTCCAAAAGAAAAATAGAAACAGAGAAAAAAAAAAGAGAAAGAAAGCATGCACACACACACAACCAAAAGCAAAAAAACCTCATCATTAACGCAAATGGACCCTGCCCCCAAACAAGAAAAATACACTGCTTAACTCGTACACACATACACGCGTGCACACGCAACACAACCCAACACAACACAACACAAACATTCATACACATACGTACATACACGCGCACATTTTGTAGTAGTGTACTCAAGTAAGTGTGTGTGTGTGGATGCGTGTGTGTGGATGTGTGTGTAGGTTTGTAATGTTTGAGTACCCTGTGCCATGTTATAGTCTAAACCTCTTCCCTACCTTTGCTCCTCCACCCCCCTCCCGGAAAGTAACCTAGTTTTGTGTGAAGCAGGTCAGGTTCCCCATGAAGAAAGAGGGTTGTGATGCCGTGACCCACATAGCGGGCTGGGGGGGGGGGGGGGGGGGTGTTATTTCTGGGGTGGTGGTGGGCAGGCAGTTGTTGGAGCAGCGCAGTGCAGCTGTGGAGCATGGCTGCAGGAAGAGAGGACAGGCGTGCTGTACACCGCTCAGTGGGGTGTGGGGGGGAGCATCAGCAAGAACAGCCCCCTGTCTGTACAGGCTACAGGATGACACACGTGCACACGGGTCTGTCTGATGCGGGGTGACCTCCATGTGAATACACTTGGGTCACACTCTGGCATGCACACACAAACATACGCAGACTCCCTCTTTTGCTCACATACACAAACACTGGGGACAGGATAGCCTGGTGGTTAGAGTGATGATTCGTGATCTGCTGACCTGGGTACAGTTCCAGTTCAAGAGGATTTTTCCTCTGGAGTTTACATCGGTGCTCACTCCACTCTCCGTTAACATCGGTGCTCACTCCACTCTCCGTTAACATCGGTGCTCACTCCACTCTCCGTTAACATCGGTGCTCGCTCCACTCTCCGTTAACATCGGTGCTCACTCCACTCTCCCCCAAAAGTCCTTCAGATCAGACTATAAACCGAGGTCCCGTGTGCGAATGTGCACAGAACATCTTGCGCACATGTTAAAACCTGTTCCACTTTTCAGAAGAGTAGGCCATAGTGTGCTGGTGGGAATGGATGTAAAAATGTACAGGACTGCGTACACACGGGGATGTGATATAAAAAAAAAGCACACGAGTGCTTATTCTATTATCCTTGAAATAAAAGAATAAAATAAACACACACACACACACACACACACACACAGACACGGAGATGGGGGATGGATAGCCTGGTTAGTGTTGCGCTTGCAATCTGACGGCCGGAGTTTGAGCCACCATCGAGACTCCCATGCAAGGGTTAGCACAGTGGGGGTCAGGCCTTCATTGTTAGACAGTGGGGGTCAGGCCTTCATTGTTAGACAGTGGGGGTCAGGCCTTCATTGTTAGACAGTGGGGGTCAGGCCTTCATTATTAGACAGTGGGGGTCAGGCCTTCATTATTAGACAGTGGGGGTCAGGCCTTCATTATTACTTCATTGTTAGCACAGTGGGGGTCAGGCCTTCATTGTTAGACAGTGGGGGTCAGGCCTTCATTGTTAGACAGTGGGGGTCAGGCCTTCATTGTTAGACAGTGGGGGTCAGGCCTTCATTGTTAGACAGTGGGGGTCAGGCCTTCATTATTAGACAGTGGGGGTCAGGCCTTCATTGTTAGACAGTGGGGGTCAGGCCTTCATTGTTAGACAGTGGGGTCAGGCCTTCATTATTAGACAGTGGGGGTCAGGCCTTCATTATTAGACAGTGGGGGTCAGGCCTTCATTATTAGACAGGGGGGGTCAGGCCTTCATTGTTAGACAGTGGGGGTCAGGCCTTCATTATTAGACAGTGGGGGTCAGGCCTTCATTGTTAGACAGTGGGGGTCAGGCCTTCATTGTTAGCACAGGGGGGGTAGGCCTTCATTATTAGACAGTGGGGGTCAGGCCTTCATTGTTAGACAGGGGGGGTCAGGCCTTCATTATTACTTCATTGTTAGACAGGGGGGTCGGGCCTTCATTGTTAGACAGGGGGGGTCAGGCCTTCATTGTTAGACAGTGGGGGTCAGGCCTTCATTGTTAGACCGTGGGGGTCAGGCCTTCATTATTAGACAGTGGGGGTCATGCCTTCATTATTAGACAGTGGGGTCAGGCCTTCATTGGGTTAGCACATGGGGGTCAGGCCTTCATTTTTAGACAGGGGGGGTCAGGCCTTCTTTGTTAGCACAGTGGGGGTCAGGCCTTCATTGTTAGCACAGTGGGGGTCAGGCCTTCATTGTACTCATTGTTAGCACAGGGGGGGTCGGGGCCTTCTTTGTTAGACAGTGGGGGTGGGCCCTTTCATTGTTAGACAGTGGGGGTCAGGCCTTCGTTGTTACTTCTTTGTTAGCACAGTGGGGTCAGGGCTTCATTGTTAGACAGTGGGGTCAGGCCTTCGTTGTTATTTCATTGTTAGACAGTGGGGGTCAGGCCTTCATTGTTAGACAGTGGGGGTCAGGCTTCATTGTTAGCACAGTGGGGTCATGCCTTCATTATTAGACAGTGGGGTCAGCCTTCATTGTTAGACGTGGGGTCGGGCCCTTCGTTGTTACTTCATTGTTAGCACAGTGGGGGTCAGGCCTTCGTTGTTACTTCATTGTTAGCACAGTGGGGGTCGGGCCCTTCGTTGTTAGCACAGTGGGGGTCATGCCTTCATTGTTAGCACAGTGGGGGTCAGGCCTTCATTGTTTAGACAGTGGGGGTCGGGCCTTCATTTTTTAGACAGTGGGGGTCGGGCCCTTCATTATTAGCACAGTGGGGGTCAGGCCTTCATTATTAGCACAGTGGGGGTCAGGCCTTCATTATTACTTCATTGTTAGACAGTGGGGGTCATGCCTTCATTGTTACTTCATTGTTAGACAGTGGGGGTCATTGCCTTCTTGTTACTTCATTGTTAGACAGTGGGGGTCATGCCTTCATTGTTACTTCATTGTTAGACAGTGGGGGTCATGCCTTCATTGTTACTTCATTGTTAGACAGTGGGGGTCAGGCCTTCATTATTACTTCATTGTTAGCACAGTGGGGGTCAGGCCTTCATTATTACTTCATTGTTAGACAGTGGGGGTCAGGCCTTCATTATTACTTCATTGTTAGCACAGTGGGGGTCAGGCCTTCATTGTTAGCACAGTGGGGGTCAGGCCTTCATTGTTAGACAGTGGGGGTCAGGCCTTCATTATTAGACAGTGGGGGTCAGGCCTTCATTATTAGAAAAGTGGGGTCAGGCTTCATTATTAGCACAGTGGGGTCAGGCCCTTTCATTATTACTTCATTGTTAGCACAGTGGGGGTAAAGCCTTCTTTGTTACTTCATTGTTAGACAGTGGGGGTCAGGCCTTCATTGTTAGACAGTGGGGGTCAGGCCTTCATTGTTAGCACAGTGGGGGTCAGGCCTTCATTGTTAGCACAGTGGGGGTCATGCCTTCATTGTTACTTCATTGTTAGACAGTGGGGGTCAGGCCTTCATTGTTAGACAGTGGGGGTCAGGCCTTCTTGTTTAGCACAGTGGGGGTCATGCCTTCATTGTTAGACAGTGGGGGTCAGGCCTTCATTGTTAGACAGGGGGGTCAGGCCTTCATTATTAGACAGTGGGGGTAGGCCTTAAATTGTTAGACAGTGGGGGTCAGGCCTTCATTGTTAGACAGTGGGGGTCAGGCCTTCATTATTAGACATGGGGGTCGGGCCCTTCATTTTTTAGACAGTGGGGGTCAGGCCTTCATTATTAGACAGTGGGGGTCAGGCCCTTCATTATTAGACAGGGGGGGGTCATGCCTTCATTATTACCCACAGTGGGGGTCAGGCCATTCTTTAAATTACTTCATTGTTAGACAGGGGGGGTCAGGCCTTCATTGTTAGACAGTGGGGGTCAGGCCTTCATTGTTAGCAACAGGGGGGTTCAGGCCTTCTTTTATTAGACAGTGGGGGTCAGGCCTTCATTTTAGACAGGGGGGTCAGGCCTTCATTGTTAGAAACAGTGGGGGTCAGGCCTTCATTGTTAGCACGTGGGGGTCAGGCCTTCATTATTAGACAGTGGGGGTCAGGCCTTCATTATTAACAGTGGGGGTCAGGCCTTCATTGTTGACAGTGGGGGTCATCCCTTCATTGTTAGACAGTGGGGGTCAGGCCTTCATTGTTAGACAGTGGGGGTCAGGCCTTCATTGTTAGACAGTGGGGTCAGGCCTCATTATTACTTCATTATTGACAGTGGGGTCAGGCCTTCGTCTTAGACAGTGGGGGTCAGGCCTTCATTGTTAGCACAGTGGGGGTCAGCTTACATTTGAGACATGTTCAAGCTCATTATCCATTTTAGAAGGGGTAGGCCATTGTGTGCTGGGGGAAGGCTGTCACAAATTAACAGTGGTCAAGGGATTGATTAATTACTTAATGTAGCACAGTGGGTATTCTATTATCTTGAATTCAGGATTCATTATAGACACACCTCATATTAACATCACCTTCATTGTAGCACAGGATGGGGGCTGGATTAGACTGGGTAGGCCTTCAATTTACGCCATTGTTAGCCCATGGAGACTTCATTATTACATGGGGTTAGCACAGTGGGGGTCAGGCCATTATATTGTTAGACCAGTGGGGGTCAGGCCTTCATTGTTAGACAGTGGGGTCATGCCTTCTTATTAGACAGGGGGGTCAGGCCTTCATTTAGACAGTGGGGTCAGGCCTTCATTTAGACAGTGGGGGTCAGGCCTTCATTATTAGACAGTGGGGGTCAGTGCCTTCATTTACGTTCACTTCATTGTTAGACAGTGGGGGTCAGGCCTTCATTGTTAGACTTATCATTATTAGACAGTGGGGGTCAGGCCTTCATTATTACTTCATTGTTAGCACAGTGGGGGTCAGGCCTTCATTGTTAGACAGTGGGGGTCAGGCCTTCATTATTAGACAGTGGGGGTCAGGCCTTCATTATTAGACAGTGGGGGTCAGGCCTTCATTGTTAGACAGTGGGGGTCAGGCCTTCATTATTAGACAGTGGGGGTCAGGCCTTCATTGTTAGACAGTGGGGGTCAGGCCTTCGTTATTAGACAGTGGGGGTCAGGCCTTCATTATTAGACAGTGGGGGTCAGGCCTTCATTGTTAGACAGTGGGGGTCAGGCCTTCATTATTAGACAGTGGGGGTCAGGCCTTCATTGTTACTTCATTATTAGACAGTGGGGGTCAGGCCTTCATTGTTAGACAGTGGGGGTCAGGCCTTCATTATTAGACAGTGGGGGTCAGGCCTTCATTTGTTAGGATAGTGGGGGGTCAGGCCTTCATTGTTAGACAGTGGGGGTCAGGCCTTCATTGTTAGACAGTGGGGGTCAGGCCTTCATTGTTAGACAGTGGGGGTCAGGCCTTCATTATTAGACAGTGGGGGTCAGGCCTTCATTGTTAGACAGTGGGGGTCAGGCCTTCATTGTTAGACAGTGGGGGTCAGGCCTTCTTTGTAGTTACTTCATTGTTAGACAGTGGGGGTCAGGCCTTCATTTTAGACAGTGGGGGTCAGGCCTTCATTGTTAGACAGTGGGGGTCAGGCCTTCATTGTTAGACAGTGGGGGTCAGGCCTTCATTATTAGACAGTGGGGGTCAGGCCTTTTATTATTTAGACAGTGGGGGTCAGGCCTTCATTATTAGACAGTGGGGGTCAGGCCTTCATTATTAGACAGTGGGGGTCAGGCCTTCATTATTAGCACAGTGGGGGTCAGGCCTTCATTGTTACTTCATTATTAGACAGTGGGGGTCAGGCCTTCATTGTTACTTCATTATTAGACAGTGGGGGTCAGGCCTTCATTGTTACTTCATTATTAGACAGTGGGGGTCAGGCCTTCATTATTAGACAGTGGGGGTCAGGCCTTCATTATTAACATGTCATTATTATGACAGTGGGGGTCAGGCCTTCATTATTAGACAGTGGGGTCAGGCCTTCATTAATTTAGACAGTGGGGGTCAGGCCTTCATTATTAGACAGTGGGGGTCAGGCCTTCATTATTAGACAGTGGGGGTCAGGCCTTCATTTATTAGACAGTGGGGGTCAGGCCTTCATTATTAGACAGTGGGGGTCAGGCCTTCATTGATTAGACAGTGGGGGTCAGGCCTTCATTATTACTTCATTTTTAAAGACAGTGGGGTCAGGCCTTCATTATTAGACAGTGGGGGTCAGGCCTTCATTGTTAGCACAGTGGGGGTCAGGCCTTCGTTATTAGCACAGTGGGGGTCAGGCCTTCATTATTAGACAGTGGGGGTCAGGCCTTCATTGTTAGACAGTGGGGGTCAGGCCTTCATTATTAGCAGTGGGGGTCAGGCCTTCATTGTTAGACAGTGGGGGTCAGGCCTTCATTTTAGACAGTGGGGGTCAGGCCTTCATTATTAGACAGTGGGGGTCAGGCCTTCATTTCATTACCTTCATTGTTAGCACAGTGGGGGTCAGGCCTTCATTATTAGACAGTGGGGGTCAGGCCTTCATTGTTAGACAGTGGGGGTCAGGCCTTCTTTTATTGATTTTAGACAGTGGGGGTCAGGCCTTCGTTATTAGACAGTGGGGGTCAGGCCTTCATTGTTAGCACAGTGGGGTCAGGCCTTCATTTTAGACAGTGGGGGTCAGGCCTTCATTGTTAGACAGTGGGGGTCAGGCCTTCATTAATTAGACAGTGGGGGTCAGGCCTTAATTCATTATTAGACAGTGGGGGTCAGGCCTTCATTATTAGACAGTGGGGGTCAGGCCTTCATTATTAGACAGTGGGGGTCAGGCTCTTTTTCATTGTTAGACAGTGGGGGTGTTTGGTGGGTCAGGCCTTCATTGTTAGACAGTGGGGGTCAGGCCTTCATTGTTAGACAGTGGGGGTCAGGCCTTCATTGTTAGCACAGTGGGGGTCAGGCCTTCATTATTAGACAGTGGGGGTCAGGCCTTCATTATTAGCACAGTGGGGGTCAGGCCTTCGTTATTAGACAGTGGGGGTCAGGCCTTCATTATTACTTCATTGTTAGACAGTGGGGGTCAGGCCTTCATTGTTAGACAGTGGGGGTCAGGCCTTCATTATTAGACAGTGGGGGTCAGGCCTTCATTGTTTAGACAGTGGGGGTCAGGCCTTCATTGTTAGACAGTGGGGGTCAGGCCTTCGTTATTAGCACAGTGGGGGTCAGGCCTTCATTGTTAGACAGTGGGTGTGCAGGCCCATGTGACCGTATTTTGTTGACATGGGGGTCAGGTTCTTGTTGACAGTGGGGCATTATTTTTGTAGACATGGGCAGGGCATTTTGTTATCACTGTAGCAATGGTATTTTGTTGCACTGAGGGGGTATTTTGTTGACATGATTTCATTTTTAGACACTGCACCTGTTTTTTGTTAGACATTGTCAGGTATTTTAGAGGGGGGTCATGGCCTTATGTTTTGTTGCTTTGACTTGTATTTTGTTGACACTGTCATGTATTTTGTTGACACTGACATGTATTTTGTTGACACTGACATGTATTTTGTTGACTTTGACTTGTATTTTGTTGACTTTGACTTGTATTTTGTTGACACTGACATGTATTTTGTTCACACTGACATGTATTTTGTTGACACTGACACGTATTTTGTTGACACTGACATGTATTTTGTTGACTTTGCCACTGCATGTGTGATGTGTTGGCCTGAATTAATGGTGTGTTGTTTTGTTTTCAGGTCTGTGGGGGGTGGGCGTGGAGGCCGTTTTCTACCACCATAGTCTGGGATTTTATCTGGTGTAAGTGTGTTGCAGTTGCCTCTGTTGATTTCTGTCACATCCTTCAGCACACTGTCTGCACACATGTTGGTTTCTTGGGGGGGATATGAATGTGCCATGCACGTGTGTGAGTAGGGATTACATATGAATTTTTTTTTGTTTGCAGTGCATTAGCTTAGTGGTGATCTCTGTATATGCTGGGTAGTGTTGCTAGTACTGTATATGCTGGGTAGTGTTGCTAGTACTGTATATGCTGGGTAGTGTTGCTAGTGCTGTATATGCTGGGTAGTGTTGCTAGTACTGTATATGCTGGGTAGTGTTGCTAGTACTGTATATGCTGGGTAGTGTTGCTAGTACTGTATATGCTGGGTAGTGTTGCTAGTACTGTATATGCTGGGTAGTGTTGCTAGTACTGTATATGCTGGGTAGTGTTGCTAGTGCTGTATATGCTGGGTAGTGTTGCTAGTACTGTATATGCTGGGTAGTGTTGCTAGTGCTGTATATGCTGGGTAGTGTTGCTAGTACTGTATATGCTGGGTAGTGTTGCTAGTACTGTATATGCTGGGTAGTGTTGCTAGTGCTGTATATGCTGGGTAGTGTTGCTAGTGCTGTATATGCTGGGTAGTGTTGCTAGTACTGTATATGCTGGGTAGTGTTGCTAGTACTGTATATGCTGGGTAGTGTTGTTAGTCCTGTATATGCTGGGTAGTGTTGTTAGTGCTGTATATGCTGGGTAGTGTTGCTAGTACTGTATATGCTGGGTAGTGTTGCTAGTGCTGTATATGCTGGGTAGTGTTGCTAGTGCTGTATATGCTGGGTAGTGTTGTTAGTGCTGTATATGCTGGGTAGTGTTGCTAGTGCTGTATATGCTGGGTAGTGTTGCTAGTACTGTATATGCTGGGTAGTGTTGCTAGTACTGTATGCAGTGTTTGTTGTAGTCAACGTGGAGTTTTTAAGTGTATCAAAGTGATGAGCTGTGATGTGTTAAGTGGATGTTGTTTGTATATATGCAGTGTTTTAAATCAGTATGCATTTACCATGTCAGTCATAGAGTATATGCTGGGTGTGATGTATAGTATGCAGTGTGCTGTGAATCAATGAGTGTTTTATAGTGTATCCACTAATGCTTATGGAATGATGTTGGTTTGGGTGTTATTAGTATGCAGTTTGTGTTAAAATCATATGAGTTTTTCACTACATGTCAAGTAAGAGTCTGTTATTTGTGAGGATTCGTTGTTGATGAGTTTATTGGAGTGGCATGTGTGCTATCTGGTCAGTAATCTGAAGTGTTGTCATCATTGGTAGTCACTGAAGTGTGACATATTTGGGTCAGATTGAGTGTGACTCATTGTCAGTATTGAGTGTGAATCATCTGGTCAGTATCTGAAGGTGCATCATCTGGTCAGTAATGAAGTTGAATATTGGTCAGTATTGAAGTGTGACATTATTGGTCAGTATTGAAGTGTGAGTTGACATATTGGCAGTATGAATGTGTGACATCATCTGGTCAGTATCTGAAGTGTGACATCATCTGGTCAGTATCTGAAGTGTGACATTATCTGGTCAGTATCTGAAGTGTGACATCATCCGGTCAGTATCTGAAGTGTGACATCATCTGGTCAGTATCTGAAGTGTGACATCATCTGGTCAGTATCTGAAGTGTGACATCATCTGGTCAGTATCTGAAGTGTGACATCATCTGGTCAGTATCTGAAGTGTGACATCATCTGGTCAGTATCTGAAGTGTGACATCATCTGGTCAGTATCTGAAGTGTGACATCATCCGGTCAGTATATGAAGTGTGACATCATCCGGTCAGTATCTGAAGTGTTACATCATCCGGTCAGTATCTGAAGTGTGACATTATCTGGTCAGTATCTGAAGTGTGACATCATCCGGTCAGTATCTGAAGTGTGACATCATCTGGTCAGTATCTGAAGTGTGACATCATCTGGTCAGTATCTGAAGTGTGACATCATCTGGTCAGTATCTGAAGTGTGACATCATCTGGTCAGTATCTGAAGTGTGACATCATCTGGTCAGTATCTGAAGTGTGACATCATCTGGTCAGTATCTGAAGTGTGACATCATCTGGTCAGTATCTGCCCATTCAGAAGTTTGCTTGAGGAAGACCTCTCTCACCACAGCCAATGTGGAATGTGTGTGTGTGCGTGCATGCCTGTGTGTGGAGGTAGGGGGGTAGCAATTAAAAATGGGATGGGGTGGGGGCATGTTGTGAAGGTGGAAAATAAGTTCTGTGACTGATTTCAAGATGTCAGCTGCAAAATGTTGATTTAACAGATCCAAATCCCTGATTTCAAGATCTATGTCAGGAATTTATGTCTGTTCTCCTTCAGTGCCTGAGGTCTGTGAAGCGGAAAAATGTTACAGCCAGGAGACGTGCAAACAAAACTATTTCAGACTGTGCAGCACAGTCAGTGCACAGTGCAGTCACACCTCACACTGGAAATATTTACTAGTGATTTAACCAGCCCCCCCCCCCCCCCCCCCCCCCCCCCCCCCCCCCCCAAAAACCCCCCCCCCCCCCCCCCCCCCCCCCCCACCCCCCCACCCCCCCCCCCCCCCCCCCCCCCCCCCAAGCCCACCCCTTGCCCCAACACCCCCTTAGCACAACATCCCAAGTGCCAACATCCACCAGACAATACATCACACTTGCACATACACCCACATGCACTACACCACGCCAAACCACCCATCACTCCACACATTCACAGACCCACACATGCACATACACATCACACATTACACAACATCCACACAGCACAACTCACACATGAGCACACTCCCACTGCACATACACACACATTACACAACATCCACACATGTCCCCCCCCCCCCCCCCCCCCCCACATGCACATACATCCATCAAACCACATACGCTGCCACACCACGCATGCACATCATCACCACATGCTTCCACAGGGGCACTCAAGCTTTCATCAAGTCAAACAAGGAATAATACCATGTGTCAGGAACAAAGGTAACAACTTTTGGGTGCACACAATCACCTGTTGGTATCACATAACAACTGCTGGTTATTCCCGAATACCTGTTTTAATGCAATAATACCCTCCCGGGATGTCGCAATCAACTTGGTGGTCAATCAGTACAATTTCAAGCTTGTGATTCCCATATACAACTGCGGTTTTGTGATTCAGCAGAATACAATGTGGGGGTGACAGCATAATACAGATGCGTTGGTTGATGTCAGCAGTAATACAGACTGGTGTGTGAAAGTCAGCCATAATACAGACTTGTTGTTGATGCAGCAATAATACAGACTGCTTGTGTGAATGTCAGCAGTAATACAGACTGTGTGTTGTGTGATGTCAGCAGTAATACAGGGGTGTGGTGTTGATGTCAGCAGTATACAGACTGCTGTGTGTGTTGATGTCAGCTAATCAACTGTTTTGGGGTTTAGTCAGCAGTAATACAGACTGCTGTGTTGTGTTGATGTCAGCAGTAATACAGACTGTTGTGTTGATGTCAGCAGTAATACAGACTGTTGTGTTGATGTCAGCAGTAATACAGACTGCTGTGTTGTGTTGATGTCAGCAGTAATACAGACTGTTGTGTTGATGTCAGCAGTAATACAGACTGCTGTGTTGTGTTGATGTCAGCAGTAATACAGACTGCTGTGTTGATTTCAGGCCGCTGGCTGTGATAGTTACGTTTCTGGAGACGGCCTTTGTTCTCCATTACTGCGTGGAAGTGTGTGTTGAGTGAGTAATAAGACTGTGGGGTGAATAGCATGACTGTGTGGGGTGAGGAGCAGTAGACAGACTGTGTGGGTGTAATAGACAGACTGTGTGGGTGAGTAAACAGTAACATGACTGTGTGGGGGTGAGGAGACATGACTGTGTGGGGTGAGGAGACATGACTGTGTGGGGTGAGTAAACAGTAGACATGACTGTGTGGGGTGAATAGACATGACTGTGTGGGGTGAGGAGACAGTAGACATGACTGTGTGGGGTGAGTAAACAGTAGACATGACTGTGTGGGGTGAGGAGACATGACTGTGTGGGGTGAGGAGACATGACTGTGTGGGGTGAGGAGACATGCATGACTGTGTGGGGTGAATAGACATGACTGTGTGGGGTGAATAGACATGACTGTGTGGGGTGAGTAGACAGGACTGTGTGGGGTGAGGAGACATGACTGTGTGGGGGTGAGGAGACATGACTGTGTGGGGGTGAGGAGACATGACTGTGTGGGGTGAGGAGACATGACTGTGTGGGGTGAATAGATATGACTGTGTGGGGTGAGTAAACAGTAGACATGACTGTGTGGGGTGAGTAGACATGACTGTGTGGGGTGAATAGACATGACTGTGTGGGGTGAGGAGACATGACTGTGTGGGGTGAATAGACATGACTGTGTGGGGTGAGGAGACATGACTGTGTGGGGTGAATAGACATGACTGTGTGGGGCGAGGAGACATGACTGTGTGGGGCGAGGAGACATGACTGTGTGGGGCGAGGAGACATGACTGTGTGGGGTGAATAGACATGACTGTGTGGGGTGAGGAGACATGACTGTGCGGGGTGAATAGACATGACTGTGTGGGGTGAATAGACATACTGTGTGGGGTGAGGAGACATGACTCTGGGGTGAATAGACATGACTGTGTGGGGTGTGGAGACATCCATGACTGTGTGGGGTGAGGAGACATGACTGTGTGGGGTGAGGAGACTGGGGTGAGGAGACATGACTGTGTGGGGTGAGGAGACATGACTGTGTGGGGTGAGGAGACATGACTGTGTGGGGTGTGGAGACATCCATGACTGTGTGGGGGTGAATAGACATGACTGTGTGGGGTGAGGAGACATGACTGAGTGGGGTGAATAGACATGACTGTGTGGGGTGAGGAGACATGACTGTGTGGGGTGAGGAGACATGACTGTGTGGGGTGAGGAGACATGACTGTGTGGGGTGAGGAGACTGTAGACATGACTGTGTGGGGTGAGGAGACTGTAGACATGACTGTGTGGGGTGAGGAGACAGTAGACATGACTGTGTGGGGTGAGGAGACATGACTGTGTGGGGCGAGGAGACATCCATGACTGTGTGGGGTGAGGAGACATCCATGACTGTGTGGGGTGAGTAAACAGTAGACATGACTGTGTGGGGTGAGGAGACATGACTGTGTGGGGTGAATAGACATGACTGTGTGGGGCGAGGAGACATGACTGTGTGGGGTGAATAGACATGACTGTGTGGTGGGTTTGAGGAGACATGACTGTGTCGGGGTGAATAGACATGACTGTGTGGGGTGAATAAGACATGACTGTGTGGGGTGAGGAGACATGACTTGGGGTGAATAGACATGACTGTGTGGGGTGGGAGGAATCATGACTGTGTGGGGTGAGGAGACATGACTGTGTGGGGTGAAGGAGACTGGGGTGGGATGACATGACTGTGTGGGGTGAGGAGACATGACTTGTGGGTGAGGAGACATGACTGTGTGGGGTGTGGAGACATCCATGACTGTGTGGGGTGAAAGACATGACTGTGTGGGGATGGAGGAGACATGACTGAGTGGGGTAGAATAGACGTTGGTGGACTGTGGTGGGGAGGAGGGGTAGAGACATGACTGTGTGGGTGTGAGTGGGATGACATGACTGTGTGGGGTGAGGAGACATGACTGTGTGGGGTGAGGAGACTGTAGACATGACTGTGTGGGGTGAGGAGACTGTAGACATGACTGTGTGGGGTGAGGAGACAGTAGACATGACTGTGTGGGGTGAGGAGACATGACTGTGTGGGGCGAGGAGACATCCATGACTGTGTGGGGTGAGGAGACATCCATGACTGTGTGGGGTGAGTAAACAGTAGACATGACTGTGTGGGGTGAGGAGACATGACTGTGTGGGGTGAGGAGACATGACTGTGGGCTGGTGTGTTGTCAGTGAAGGAGGACTGACTGCATCCTGAACACAGCTCAGCCCCATCTCCACAGCTCTTGTGGTGGTGTCATATGTGTGTGTGTGTGTGCAGTTGTGTATGTGCAGTTGTGTATTTGTGTGTGTGGCAGTTGTGTGTATGTGTGTGTGTGCAGTTGTTTATGTGTGTGTGTGTGCAGTTTGTGTGTGTGTGTGTGTGTGTATGTGCAGTTGTGTGTGTGTGTATGTGCAGTTGTGTATTTGTGTGTGTGTGTGCAGTTGTGTGTGTGTGTATGCGTGTGTGTGCAGTTGTGTATGCGTGTGTGTGCAGTTGTGTATGTGTGTGTGTGTGCAGTTGTGTGTGTGTGTATGTGTGTGTGTGCAGTTGTGTGTGTGTGTGGTGTGTGTATGTGTATGCAGTTGTGTGTGTGTTTGTGTGTGTGTGCAGTTGTGTGTGTGTGTGTGTGTGCAATTGTGTTTGTGTGTGCAAGTGTGTGTTTGTACATGTTTATTTATTTATTTATTCTTTTATATCAAGGATAATGGAATAAGCACTCATGTGCTTTTTTACATCCAGTCCCCATGTGTATGCGGTTTTGTAAATTCTGTCATCTGTTTCCACCGGCACACAATGGCCTACTCTTCCGAAAAGCGGAACAGGATTTAACATGTGCGCAAGATGTTCTGCATGCGTTCGGTTTATAGTCTCATCTGTGTGTGTGTGTGTGTGATTGCCTGTTCAACTGCACGGCGCTGCATGGTGTTTTGCTTTCAGCCCGCGCAGTCTGTGTGCGGGGGTGTGGAAGGGGGTGCTGTGGGTGGAGGACTGGAGGAAGGGGGTGCTGTACCTGCTGCTGGCCATCCCCTGCTTCCTCAGCCCCTCAACTGTCATGCTGGCCATGGTCTCCGGTCAGTGCCACCTCCGCTGTCTTCCTCTGCTGTCTGTCTTGTCTTCCTCCGCTGTCTGTCTGTCTTCCTCCGCTGTCTGGCTGTCTTCCTCCGCTGTCTGGCTGTCTTCCTCCGCTGTCTGGCTGTCTTCCTCTGCTGTCTGGCTGTCTTCCTCTGCTGTCTGGCTGTCTTCCTCTGCTGTCTGTCTGTCTTCCTCCGCTGTCTGCTGTCTTCCTCCGCTGTCTGGCTGTCTTCCTCCGCTGTCTGCTGTCTTCCTCCGCTGTCTGGCTGTCTTCCTCCGCTGTCCTGCTGTCTTCCTCCGCTGTCCTGCGTCTTCACTCACTGTCTTCCTACCGTCCTGTCTGCTCGTCTTCCTCTGCTGTCATCTCGTCCTCCTCTCACTCCTGTCCCTCCTCACTACACTCACTGTCCTCCTCACTACACTCACTGTCCTCCTCACTACACTCACTGTCCTCCTCACTACACTCACTGTCCTCCTCACTACACTCACTGTCCTCCTCACTACACTCACTGTCCTCCTCACTACACTCACTGTCCTCCTCACTACACTCACTGTCCTCCTCACTACACTCACTGTCCTCAGGAACTCAGCTGCCTAGTGTGCAGAGACTTCAGAAATGAAAGGCGAGACAGGAGACCCAAGTGTCCCAGGTGTGAGGAGAGAATGTCATGATATGGGTGGGGGTAGCCTTCCTCAGCTCCTGCTCCCAGGGTCACTCACCTAGGGGGGATGTTTGCGCAGGTGACCATTCACCCACTGGTTAGGTAGCAGCATTCCAGACTTGGGGAAACCTCTGTGCATGCTGATGCTGTTTCATCCGTTCCTACATCACACAATGGCCTACTCTTTCAAAAGTGGAACAGGTTTTTAATGTGCGCATAAGATTTCTGTGTGCATTTGCACACAGGGTCTCGGTTTATAGTCTCAACTAAAGGACTTAAACATTCAGTTCGAATTTTTCGTCAAACTGGGAAGAAAGGGGAGACAGGGAATCGAAACCAGAACCTCATAGTTTACTTGTTGGCAGGTGAATGTCTTAACCATCCCACCACCCTGCAAGGATTATCAGAATGCATTTATGTATATTACTATGTATGTATGGGTATATTGATGTATGTACTTATCCATGTAGGATCAGTAGAAATCTTCTGCATGAAAGCTGGGCTTCTGTGTCCTTTTGCACCACCCCGCAGCATTACGGTTTTGTTCGTTTTGGTTTGTTTCTGCTTGTCAGCAAAACCCCCCAACAAGAGTGAAGTTATGAAGAGGTGTCTGTGTTTGTGTGTGTATGTGTTTTGTTTGTATGTGTGTGTGTGTGTGTGTGTGGTGTGTGTGTGTGTGTGCAGGAGGGATGCTGGCAGTGACAGGGGTGTTGTACTGTATCAAAACTTACAAAACGCGCCGAGGTATAGCTGTGGAGCAGTTCATCACCAAAAGACCCTATGACAGGTAAGGCAGGCAGGCAGGCAGGCAGGCAGGCAGACACCTCAGCAAAACCTCTTTAAGTGATATGGGAGGGTAGGATGTAGAGGTGGTTTTCTTGTTTATGTTACAGGCACACACACACACACACACACACACACACACACACACACACACACACTCAGAGCTTTTTAAATATCTATCTTCCTTAGAAACTTTAAACAAAGATTTTAAAAAATAATTCTGAAGTGTATTCCATGATCTGACCTTTTAAGATTTGCTAGTCGGTGAGAAACAACAAAAAGTTTATGATTTCGTGACCTTGAGAGTTAAACTTATGAACTTGAGAGTTTCTTCTTCTTCCTTTTTTGTCATGTTTCTCCCAGGGGAGGTTTGACATTGATGAGCCTTCTCCTCTCTCTGTTTTGAGCTTCATCCTTATTTATGCCCCTTTCTCTAAGATCATCTGCAATACAGGCAGCCCAGGTTTTGCTAGGTCTTCCCTTTGGTCTCTTTCCATGAACTTGAGAGTTTGAAGCATGAAAAACATGAAGAAAACAAGACAAGAAAGAGCAGAAGAGAACACTGTAGTTTATTTGTTGACTTTGAACAAGCTTGTCAGATACTGGAACTTGTCAGAAAATTACTGGAATCAGAAATAGGTGGGTGCACAGGTCTGGATTCTTAATAATAATAATAATAATGTATGGAATTTATATAGCACTGAATCTTGTAAAGCAACAAATCAAAGCGCTCGATTCTTGTCTAAATCTTCTTTTCATTTGACCAAGCAACTGATTTGCGTTGCATACATCCATTTCTGTTAGCATGTGTGTGTGTGTGTTAGCGTGTGTGTGTGTTAGCAGTGTGTGTGTGTGTGTTGCATGTGTGCTGTGTTAGCAGTGTGTGTGTGTGTTAGCATGTGTCTGTGTTAGCATGTGTGTGTGTTAGATGTGTGTGTTTAGGTGTTGTGTGTTGTGTTAGCGTGTGTGTGTCGCGTTAGCATTGTGTGTGTTAGGGTGTGTGTGTGTGTGTTAGCGTGTGTGTGTGTGTGTTAGGTGTAGCGTGTGTGTGTTAGCGTGTGTTAGGTGTTTGTTAGCGTGTGTTAGCATGTGTTGTGTGTTAGCATGTGTGTGTGTGTTAGCATGTGTGTGTGTGTTAGCATGTGGTGATGGTGCGTTAGCATGTGTGTGCGTTAGCGTGTTGTTAGTGGTGTGTGTAGTGTTGGTGTGTGTGTGTTAGCAGGTGTGTGTGTGTGTTAGCGGTGTGTGTTACGTGGGTTTGTTTTTAGCATGTTGTGTGTGTTTAGCATTTTTGCATTTTACAGTTTGTGTGTTCCCCTTACCATGTTGTTAAAAGTGTTGTGGGGGTTTACATGTTGGCTTTTAGCATTTTTTGTTAGCATGTGTGTGTTACTTTGGTTTGTGCTTAGCTTTGTTTTGGGGGCTTAGAAATGTTGTGGGGGGTTTTTACATTTTTTTTGGGAAAACCCCAAATTGTGTTTTTTGGGTTAAAATGTGTTTTTTAACGCTGTTTGGTTAGCGGGTGTGCTTTAAAAGCATGTTTGTGGGGCGAAGCTTTTGTGTGGGTGTTTTACAGTGTGGGGTGTTTTGCATGTTTGTGGTTTAGGTGTTGTGTTTTTAGAAAATTTTGGGGTTTGTTTTGCATTTGGTTACAGTGTTTTGTTTTCCGGTTACAGGTGTTTTTCAAAAATTGTGGGGGGTTAGCAGTGTGGTGTTAGCTTTGGGGTTATGTGTTTTAGCTTTGTTGGGTGTTAGCAGTTTGGTGTTTTAGCATTTGTTGTTTTAAAGCATGGTTGAATAATAATAAAAAATTTGGAACTTATATACGCTAAATCTTCAAAGACAAATAAAAGGGCGCATGCTTTCAACCAATCTAAACACAGTCATGCAATCAGTGATAAAAAATCAAAAATTTTAAACAAAAAAATTTTATTTACCGGGTCGCTGCACACAACCTTTAAAATAAAATTTGTAAAAGCCCAAATGTTTTTCAAAACACCCCAACACACACAAAAAAAAAACCAGTCATATTTTTTACGGGGTGAAAGGACAGGGTTTAGTGAAGGGGGGATATTTCCCCTGATATGAAACGGGGGGAAAAAAAATCATAGGGTTTGAAAATAAAAAAGTCTTGGGGCGGGTTTTAAAATGTCATAACTTTTTTTCCCGGGCAAAAAAGGGGAAAAGGGACCCTTTTCCAGCGAGGGACCCAAATAGGGGAAAGACGGGGGCCCAAAAAGGGGGGTTTTTATTTCGGGAAATTAAAAAGGCAAAGGGTATCTGCACAACGGGGAAACGAAAGGAGGGGAAAAAATGTTAAGCCCCTTAAACAGGGGTTAGGAGGTGCAGTTTTGGGAGACTTTTGGGAACAGAGGTCGGGTTTTTTAAAATTTTAACTCTCTGTGGCACAGACCCGGGGGATGTACTAAGGGGGCTAATTTTGCTCAAAATTTTTTCTTACTAAAACCTTTCGACTGTCAAATTTTGTAAAAAATGAAGGAGTGGAGGGTTTAATCTGGCAAAACCCCCAAAAAATTCAAAGCCCCAAAAAACTGAAAAAAAGAAAAACAATTTTTTTCGTTGCATCTGGGCCCGGGTACTTTCAATTGCACTAATCCCCATAACTAATAAAAGCGGGACGGACGGGTCGGGTGAGGTTTTTTTTCATAGGGGATGTTTGTCAATAACAACACCTGATCCCCCAAAAACCAGCTTAAAAATAGAGGGGTGATTTTAATGCCGATTTCTATTAAACTGTTGTAAGGAAAGAAGTTTGTTTTTTGGGTCCCTACAAAGTAGGCTTCGATTTTATCTGCTTTTAAAATTTTAAATTTTGGTTCTGTTTCACCTTTTTTGAATTCCCTTAAAAGGGCGTGGCCCAACTGTCAGAAGAAGGGAAAAATTTTCGGGAAAGGAAAAAATTTGAGAATCTGAATCATCGGGCAAAAAATGAGGGTTATTTGATAGGGTTTAATTTTTTACGGGGGCCAGTGTAAAAGGAAAAAAACCGGGGCCAAGAACTGATCCCTGGGGACTCGGCATTCCAGTTTGGCAATTATTGAATCTTTTTTTACACTGAAAAACGGTCTGAAATGGGGTCGGGTTTGGGTTTATAAAATTTTAAACCGGGTAAAGGCTGTCCCCGGAAACCCCCAAATTTTTTTTGAAACGAGAAAAAGAATTGATGGTCTATGTATCGAAGTTTCTTTTAAACCGAGTAGAGTGAGAAAAAAGATTTTCCCTGACCCAAAAAACGAGTAGAAGCATTTTTAAAAAGTGTGACTAGGGGGGTTTCAGTCGGGGTTTTGAACCATAGGAAAACTGAAACTCGGGAAAAATTTTGGAGAAAGGGGTTTGGGTTAGCTTTTGGGGAACAAATTTTTAAAAAGGATTTTTTAGAATAAAAGGAAATTTGGGGAAACAGTTTTAAAAAATTCTTCAGAATTTTAAGGGTCAAGGTCTTTGCTTTTTGGGGTAAAATTTGGCCTATACATTTTTGGGGAAGCTATGGAACATTTCCTAAAACAAAAAGATGTTTTACTTTTTTCCGGTATACGGGTAGATTTGGTACACGGTGTAAAAGGGAAAAAGCTTTAGGGATCAGGATCACTTTTTTTTTTATAGCCCCATTTCTTTCAAATTTTCCCGTGTTTCTTTTTTCACTTGTCGGAAAAAAAAAAGGAGGGGAATGCCCAAAAAAATTGGGGATCGGGAATCAGCGGGAAAGAATCTGATCCATTTTGGAGTGAATGTTAAAACTTACCCAAAAAAAAAAAAAAAATAAAAGAATTTTCAAGGGGTTGGGATGGAAGCAAGGGCTTCCCCTTCACAACCCGGAAACTAATGTAAGAAAAGAAGATTTCTAGCGGGCATCAAAATTTTGAGAAGAGTAATACTTTTTTTTTCTGAAAAAAATTAAAAGTTTTGATTTTGTTTACTTTTTTTTAAAAAGAGCGCTTTTTTAATTTTTTTTTTGTTTTTCCCCATTTGCCGCTCTATTGCCCTTTTGGGGCCTTTGCCCCGGGTTTCCCAGGTGTACCAGGGTGCACAGGGCCAAACAGGCGGGAAAAAACGTAAAGGGGAAAATGCGTCATCAAGCATTGGGCCTAAACATCATTGTAGTTTTTAGGGGGTTTTTTTTGTTTCAAAGGTTTTGGGTGTGGGCTTAAAACACTTGGAAAAAATTGAAACTTTTCCCCTTGGGGTTTTACGGAAAACATCTTTTCTTTCTAATAGCTTCAATTTTTAAGGAAAAAAACAGCGAATGACAAAAAGTTCATTGGGAAAGATAAAATTTGATAATCTTGAAAAAACAGAAATTCCAATCAAAATATTCCATCTGTGCGTTCTTCTTTTACCACGAGAAAAGAGGGGTTTGACAAAAAAGCAAAAAAACTTTAAAACCAAAAAGACTGTTATCAATAAAAATTAAAGTCCCCGAGAAGAAAATTTTTTCGGGAGAGGCTGTAGTAAACCAGAGGACTGAAACCCCTTGATGGAAAAGAAGATTCAGATTTTTTTCTTACATTCTTTTAGCATGTGTTTTGTGTTTTTTGCATGTTGTGTTTAACATTGGGGTTTTGTGGAAAAGAAAGGGTTGTTTTTTTAGGGTGTTTTTAAAATTGGGGGTGTTACATTGGGTGTTAGCATGTGTTGTTTTGGTTTTTCATTTTTGTGTTGTTAGCATGTGTTGTTTTAAATTACCATGTTCGTTTAGTAGTTTTGGGGCATGTTTTTTAAATATGTGTGTGTTTTTAATTACCCGGTTGTTTTTGTATTTCCCGTGTGTGTTTTTTGCGGGGTTTTTTTTTATTAGCATGTTTTGTGTATTAGTTTTTTTTATTACCGTGTGTGTTTTTAAAGCTTTTGGTGTGATAGATATAAAAGGGCCTGAATAACCTGTTTTTAAATTTAAAAGGGGGTTTTTAAACAAAAACTGCAACTTTTTTTGAAAACTTAAAACCCGGGAATGCTACCTACTTTACAAAGACAAAGGGGGAAAAGAATCACAATAAAGAACTATGGAAAGTCAAATTGTCAAATTTCTTTTTACATCCCTTTAACCCGGGTTTGGGGAAAGTTAAAATTTCCCAAAGGAAACAAAACCCCCACATCATAAAAGACAATGAATTTCAATTGGATAAAAAACCCAAAGGGGAAAAACCCTAAAAGGGCCCGGGCTCCGGTATTGCAGATATTTTAAAAAAAGGGGCATAAAAAAGGGGAAAGCTCAAAAAAAGAGTTTCCCTACATCATCAATGTCAAACCCCCCTGAAAACTGAAAAAAAGGAAAAAAAAAATTTTAAATTTTTCTTTGTGTTTTGCATGTTGTCACATGTTACGACTTTTTAATTTTTTTTTTCAAATTTTTGGTGAATTTTGAAAGGGTTCACCAGGGTAAGATTTTTTCCCCTCTTTTCCCCCCTTTTCTCCCCCCCCCCCAACCATCCGGGTACCCAAACTTTCTTGGTTCCAAACATGACACCTGTGTCCATGAAAAAAAAAATTTTGTCATTGCCTTACTGCACTAAAGGCCTCCCTTTTTCTAAAAAGGAAAACGGGTTTTTAAATTGCCAAGATGTTTGTGTGCATTCACCCTTTGGGCTTTCATTTTTTAAAAAATCGAAAGAACTTTGAATTTCAGTTTGATTTTCTTGTAAAAATGGAAAAAAGGGGCAAGGGGGGAAATAAAAAACACAAAACCTCACAGTTGACTTTTATCGGGGAACTCCTAAATGTCCTCCCCCCTTTTTTCCGGGTGTGTTTTTTTTTGGTAGAAATTTTAGGAGGAGGGAGGGGGAAAGGAGGGGCCCGGGGGAAACATTGAAAACCCCCCAAGGGGCAACATCTCCACCAAATGTCCCTGCCCAGATAGAGGGGCGGAAAGTGTGACCCCCCCACCCCCTTCCCCCCACACCTCCCTGTTTGCTGCTTTTCTAAATTTGAAATGTGATGAACATGTTTGTTTTTTGTTGTTTGTTTCCAAGTATACCCACAAATTTTTTGCGGGTTTTTGTTTTTAAATGATGTTTGGGGGAAATTGTTGTTTACATCAACAAAATTTTTTTTATGGGGGAGATTTTTTGTCAATTAGGTGGGGGGGTACAAAACCAATTTTTTTACTGCGTTTTTGTTTTTTTTGGTTTTTTTTTTAAAAAGGTTTATTGCTGTTACAAACCATCATTTTAGTCGTTACGATGATTTCTGTTCACAATTGTACTATGGCCATTAAACATTTTGTTTTTGTTTTAAATTATTCTTACACCTTCTTTTTTGGGTTTGTTCATTTTGGCCTTGAAAAAGGTTTGTTTAAACTTTCTCAAGGACGGGTTTATTCTTATTTTTTTTAAACAACTTTTTTTCTGTGCCTTTCAGATTTGAAACCTAAAAAAATCAACTGTAGTCGACGGAACACATAGCGGGAAATTGGTGCTAAAACCCCAAAAGGAAGAATTCAGGCTTTCCCCTGACGCGGCCCTTTGGAGGGGTTCCTGCAAAAGAAGAAAAAAAGCACCTGTAAACTGAGGCTTCCCCCCCTTCCCATCTGTGGACAGGAGGCAGGGCTAATCCCCACACCCACCTAAAGCCCGGGCATTTCCCAAAAAAAGAGCCCAGTAACAACACGCCCGGCTGAAGTCCTTTTGCCCTAAAGAAAAAGGGGCACCTTTGTTTAGGAAACGTCATAGCAACAGAAACTTAACAGGGCCCTTTTATTCTGTTGGGGGGAAAAAACAGAAAAAACTTTAATCATGCGGGCAGAAAGACAAGCAAACAAAAAAAGGGCAGGGTGATCACGTAGGGGGGGAGGGTGGTAAAGAAAAGGAGGGGTGGGGCCCGGAATGGGCTTTCTAAGCGGCAGAGGGGGGTTCGGGCCACACGGGTTTTTTATTGATTTTTTGCGTGCTTTTACTTTTTTCTTTATTAAAGGGATTTGGAAAAAGCACTCTTTTGGCTTTTTTTATACCAGTCCCCTTTTAAATGCATTTTGGGTCAATGTTGTCTTTGGGTTGACCTGTGTTCCTTCGCTGGGGCCCCTTGCGGGTGGGTGGGGTGGTGGGGGTTTTGGTGTGGCTGCGGGCTGTGCAGTGGGCAGCGCCTCCCCTCTGGCCACACAGCTTTTGGGAAAGTGGGGAAAACAGCACTCTTTCCTCTTCTGCAAAAATTCCCCCCCACTACCTTCTGGGGGCCCGGGTGTCATTTCCCTGGTTCTCCCGTCTTTTTCTTTGTTGAAAAATTATTTTTTCCCTGGGGGGTTTTACGTGGGGGAAAAATTTTGGTGGGGATTTTTTTACCTGCGCGAAACATGTTCACACAAACTTCATTATCACCTCCCCAACATCGGAAACTGCAATGAAAAACAAAATTTTTTGGAAAAATTTAGCTTAAAAAAAACCCAAGTATCAGCCCAATTGATTTAAAAACTAAAAATTTGTTTTAATTTGAAGGGCCCTACCACCTTCGGGGCCTTGATAACCCAAATTTCGGGATTTAACTATAAACCTGTTTAATGTAAAAGGCCATGTAATCACAGCCGGGGAAATTTAAACCATAAACCTTTTTTAAATGTATGGGCCATCTTTCACCCCACACCAGGGGCCCAGTGTTTCAAAAGGGGCTGGATTTGTTTTTGGGCTGCATACTCGGGGGCCCTCACAACACAAAAACCTTCCCACCACTTTTACATCACACAAACATCCACAGGGTAACATCAAAACACGTGACATCACACACCCCGACTCACACAACACAGTGAAAACACACAAAAAAACCTTTCAAACCGACAAAAACCTGGCAATCGGGGGCACATTGAAAAATTTGAAAAGGTGACAACTGGGGGTTACAAAAACCCCTTTGATACCCCCTAGTGCGTTTTTTCCTACCATGACTCCCTTTGCCCCCCCAAGGGTCACTCTGTGAAAGTTTTTTTTTTCTTTTTTTTAAAAACCTCCTTTTCACCTAGAAATGTCTAAATTGTTTCATGCAATGAACAATTTCTGCATATTCCCGTGCCATGGGGGAACATATTACGGGCATGTTTCTGCAGGGGCCCATGTGAACAATTATTTCATGATTCGCAGTGACAGGGGGAAACTTTTTCTTCTGCATGTTTCTGCAATAGCAAAGGGGTTTTGTTATGCAAAACATCACAGCCCTTTCATCTAAACGAAATAAGGTTTCTGTAAAACCGGGAAAGGAAATTTTTCTGTCTTTTGAAACGGCTTCAAAACCTAAAATCACCCGCTCCCCCCCCCCTTCCCCCCCAAACCCCATGTCCTTTAAACATACGAATGCCCTTCATTTGTTCAATTTGAATTCTTTTTCACCCTCATGAAATGAGGGCCAAAATGTGTCTGTACTGTCCCAATGCCCGATGTGGTGTCCAGTGAGATGGACCCCAGGGTGGATTTGTGCAGGCTTTGGGGTTTTTGCAGAACAGTAAAACACCTTCCCATGTCGCCCCTAAAATTTAAAGGGTGGCAAAGGGCAGGGGAAGTGATGTGTCATTGTACTTTTTTTCCAGCCATTTTGGTACTTTATATTTTACGGCAGTTATAAATGTAGAAATGTTTAAAGTACCTTGCATGGGCATATTGATGCAAAAAGGCCATTGTGTGCATTGAATGTACAGGCCATGTTTCCCTTGTTTTAAAAGGCCATGTGTGTAAAATTGTATTACACCATGGTGCGCTTTGGGATTACAGGCCTTTTGGACTTTGTATTAAAAGCCATTTTGTTTACTCTTTTAAAGGGCCATTTTAAACATGAAAATCCAGAAAAAATTCCCCCACAACCCCGGGGGCCTCTCTTAACAAAAAAAGGGCTGCCCAAAGCAATAAAACCCATACATTTTTTTGTTTGATCTCTACAACCCCTTTGAATTTTTTGGGTTTTTAATTTTTTTAAAAATCTTTAAGTTTTCCCCAGATTTTTAAAAAAAAAAATTGGGGGGGTTTTGGAAGAAATTGTCAAACTGCAGCATTTTCATAACACTTTTCAGTTGCACTGAAGGAAAAATTTGTGGACATACATACCCAATACGGGCCTAGAAATAGCATAGTAAACACAGCATAGTACAAGCATACAAGTACAGCAACATAGTAAAACGTAGCAAGTATAGCATAGTACATACAGCATAAAACAGCAAAGCATATCCCGCATACACAGTACAGCATCCATAGTACGCAATACAAAAACAACATAGTCAGCATAGCAAATACCCATATACAGTAAAACCAAGTAAAGCATAGCATAGTACAGCATACAAGTACAAAACACAGCATAGTACAGCACAGCATAGTAAAAATACAGAAAAGCATAGTACAGCACACAAAACAGACAGCTGTGCAAACAAAATAGCAAGGCAGCATAGTACAGTACATACAGCATATAAAATACAGCAATTAAAATACATCAGAAAGCATGTCAGCAAAGCATATTAAAAGCATGCATATAAAAGCGAAAGCAAAGTAAAACAAAAGAAAAGGGGACAGCATAGCATTAAAGCAAAGCATAGTACACATAGCAAAAGTACAGAAAAACAAGCATATTTACAGCACAGCATACATAGTACAGCATAGCATAGAAAACAGAATAAGCATAGTACAGCAAAACATAGTACACATAGCATCCATAGTACACAAAAAAAAAAATATACAGTTTTGACGGGCCCCATTCACACCCCGAAATTTTGATTTAAACCCGGATTCAAAATCCTTCTTTTCTTCCTGTTGTTCGGGTTCGTTCACATCAGTGCGGGAAAGGGTTTAATACCATTTTCCCATAAATTATGAGGCAAAACACTTTCAAAGAAATTACTTTAAAATAAAATATTTTTTTATTTATTTTTATATTTTAAAAATTTATTTTAACTGTTTTTTTATTTTTGGGCAAACCCTACTGTACATTAAATTACGACATAAAAAAGATCTGGGGAAATGATTGAAAATTACAGAGGGTTTTAAAAAACCCTTTTTTTCCCAAACCTTTTCCAGGGTTTTTTTTTGATACACACTTTAAAAATGCCCCTTTACAACCATTCTTTAGATTTTAAACATTACTTTTTTATCTACCATCATTTTTAAATCATTAGGGGATTGAGGGACTGGGAAAAGGGCAGGAAGTGTGGATTTTTAACCCTCCCCAAACCCTTTGTCCTAACGGGCAGTAAAGTTTGAAGTGAAATCTCCTCCCCAAAAGGCCTTTGTCCTAAAGCGGGCAGTAAATTTGGATTTGGGGACTCCTCCCCAAAGGGCCTTTTGGGCCTAAAAGCAGGCAAAAGTGGGGTATTGTATCCCCCTCCCCAAGGCCTTGGCCCCTGAAAAGGGGGGGCCGGACAGCGAGGACAAAAAGGGAAAAAGAGGAGCCCAAACCAAAAACACAGACATCCCCCCCAAAATTTACACCCACCACTGCCTTGGAAGTGAATAATACCACTGCCCGAAGCCTCACTGCAGGGCTGTCCACTCCCCTTTTTTTTTGCCCCCCCCCCCCCCCCCCCCCCCCAAAAAAAAAAAAAAAAAAAATCATCCCCCTTTCCCTTTCTTACCTGTTTGTATTGGGAAACCCTTTTTTCCAGCAGAACACAAACTACCCCCCCCCCCCCCCCCCCCCCCCCCCTCGCCCTGTTTTTGGGGGGGTTGTTTTGTAGAAACTTTCTGCTTTTTTTTCTGGGGTCCCCCTTTGATCTTCAAAATTCTTTCCTCATTTTCTCGGGGGGTTTTCCTTTTTTTTAATTTTTTTAAACCAAATTTCAGTCATTCTTTTGTCTTTAAAAATCTCCACAAGCTTTTAACGACCCTTCCTTTGGACCCTTGAGGGAATTTTGGGCATTGTTTCATCTTATGAACAGATTTTTTGATGAAATTTTTTGTATTGTAATATGTATGAATTTTTTTGGTGTTTTTTTTCCCCTTAATATTTGATTTTTCATTTCAATGTACCCCTTCCTGAAAAAAAAGGAGATCAAAACCCCTCCCAATTTTTTCCTATTGGAAAAATTCCCAAAATTTTTGTTTTTTTAAAAAAATGAAGAATTTGGGGAAGGGGCATTTTTTTATGAAATCAAACACTGACAACAAACAGCAAAAACCGAATTTGTCCAATTGTCGCCAAGGAAAATAAACCTGATCCCTTTAGACTTGCCAGCTTTGCTCGGTTCCCAAAAAAAACCCAACGCTAAGTGAAAAAGATTTAAAACAACCAACTCATTTTTGGAAGGTAAATTATACATGGGTTGATAACATTTTATCATGTCCCTTTCCCTTCAGTCATTTCAGTGAAAACGGGGGAACATCTCCTTAAAACTTATTTAAAATTCAGTGGGGTTTTGAAGGGGAAAGGTAAGACCATGTCACATATCCAGACGGGCGGGACCTCCTCGTTGTTTTTAAAAGGAAAAGGGATTTATTTGTATTTTGGAAATTTTTTTTTTAATCGTCTTATTTTTAAGGGATTTATGTTTTTGGTGTTAAAAATTGAAATCACCCAATTAAAAATAATTGCATTTGGCTTGGTAACCCCATTAGCACTTTTTAAATTTAAGGTTAACCCATTTCATGTTCATTACACTGGTTATTGGTAACTGAAACAAATATGCACGCTACGCAGGGTTTGGTCTTGCTGTTGAAACCTGTGTTTTTGGGTGGAAAACCCTTTTTTATTTTCTCTGTTACGGGCTTCAGCTTTTTAACTCCCATATTTTGGTTTACTGCTAATATCGGGGTTTTTGGCTGATTTTTCTGTTGTTAAACATTGTGTCATACTACGACAAAGCTCGTGTATCAGCTTCGAAAGGGTGACGTAATTTTGCTACAGACTTTTTTTGTGAAAGTTTTTACAAAAACACACTCTTTTATGTAAACTTCTGAAATTTTACACCCATTTCTACAACAAAACTGTGGGGGCAACTCGATGTCATTTAATCCCGACTGACTGGGTGGGTCAACTTCTGATGTCATTTACTACAACAAAAACTGTGTGGTCAACTCTGATGCCCATTACAAACAGACATACGTGTGTTGGGTCAATTTCTATTCATTTAACTACAGACAATGTTTGTAGGTCAACTTCTTTTAAACAGGGCAAATCTGGATCCCAATTTTTTTACCAAAATACATAATTTTTGTCTAAAAAAATTTCTTTTTGTTTTGTTTTGTCCCATTTTTTGCTTTTTGGTTTTGTAAAAAAATTTTTCTGTTTTTTTTTAAACCTTTTTTGGCTTTGTTTTTTTTAAACCCTTTTTTTCTTTGTTTTGTTTTGAACTTTTTTGTTTTGTTTTTTTTTGAAACCATTTTGCTGTTTTTGTGTTGCAAAACATTTTGGCTGTTGTTTTTTTTGTACCTTTTTTGGCTGTTGTTTTTTGTTTCCCTTTTTGGGCTGTTTTTTTGTTTTTAAAAATTTTTTTTGCTGTTTTTTTGGTTTTGAAACCTTTTTGGGCTGTTTTTGTTTTAAAAATTTTTGCTTGTTTTGTTTTAACTTTTTGGGCGTTTTTTTTTTTGGGAACTTTTTGGCTTTTTTTTTTTGTCCCCTTTTTTTTCTGTTGTTTTTTTGGGAAACCTTTTTTGGCTGTTGTTTTGTTTTTAACCTTTTTTAACTTTGTTTTGTTTTGAAACCTTTTTTTGCTTTTGGGTTTTGTTTTGTACCAATTTTGCTTTTGTTTTATTTGTAACTTTTTTGGCTTTGGTTTTGTTTGAACATTTTTGCTTTTGGGTTTTGTTTTGTAACATTTGTCTCAACTTTTTTTGGATTTAGCTCCCTTTTGTTTTGAAAAAGGGAAAGAAAAAAGAAGGGGTAGAGGGTGTGCAGGCTCTGCCCATGCACTTCTCTCAGTGTGCACTGCTGAGGGTTTAAAAACTGGCTTTTTGCGGGAAATTTTTTTCCCTTACTTGCGAAACAAAGAGAGAAGAGAGTATTTGTGTAAAACTATATACACCATTTAAAAAATTATCATTCTTTTTCATTTTTTTTTTTAGGGCGGTTTTTGTGAAATGTTTCCAAATTGTCAAAAAGGAGCACAGCTTTTGGAATGGCTTTTGACAGAAGTTGAATGTGACCAACATGTAACACTTCCATTTTTCTGTGAGGTGTGTTTTTGTGACATACGGGTTTGGGTTTTTTTTAGGAGGGGGGGGGGGGGTTTTTTTGCGGGCCCCTTGTGAAATTGAAAATTTCTTCATTGCCCACCTACTTCACTGCATTGATATGGGGTTGGGGGGAGCCTCGTTCTGTTTTTTCTGACACAAAAAAACCCATAAGTACGGAAAATAAAGATAAAAGTTATGATAAAAGAACCTTTCCATTGG